>OY986041.1:66679644-67321311 GCA_963920215.1 Nineta flava | reverse complement strand
TTAACATTAAATAAACTTTGCCCAACAAAATTATTTATACAACTTTTAAATACAAAAACTTCCTACCATCGATTATCAATTTAGACATGAAATTCGACTCTAACTGTAATACACAATTATGAGTGCAGGTACAATATATATATAACTGTGTATTAATACCCCCTGTATCTCATATCATGTTCGTTATACTGATTAATTCATAGCTACTTCAACTTGGACAAAATGACTCAATCCTAAATAGTTTTTATAATGATAATGTGATGCTTCATATAGAGAGCAAAGTACTAACATATTAAACATATTATGTACACTTTAGTCTTTAATATAATAATCATAATCATAATACAATACACACGCAATAACTACAAAAGTTCAAAATATATATTTAATTGAATGTAATCACGCATCTTTTAAACAATAAATTAAATTTTTACGATCAAATATTTTATTTCTATTAATATTAACATGATTTATCAGTTTTATTATTTTTTTTAACTCTTTAGATATAATTAGTATCTAATAGCCTTGACCAGTGTTGAGGCTATGGGGTCGATCAATATTAAGTGTCAGAATTGAAGAGATATAAATTTTTTGTTACCTTTAAATATTTTAAATAAATATATATGAAAAACGCTGTTATAAATGTAATTTTTTCTCATTTGTAATATGTTTTAATAAGTTTTATACATAAGCCAGTCAGTAGAGGTATTGCATGTTGCGGAGGGTGGTTTAGTACTTTTTATTTTTTTAACTTATGGGTACCTACAAACATGAAAAAATGAAAAATGCTAACACAGGCAAACTCGGAACTTTTGGCAGCCCAAAAACCCTGAATTATTGGACTTTTATTTGCGAAGTCATGGTTTAACCAATTAAAGAACATTTAATTATGCGTCGAATGATTACAGCAACTTAATAAAGATTATTGAAATAATCAAAGAGAACTCTAGGTTTTTTGAAATTACATTTCAAATTTTGCCCCAATTCCCAACATTTGTTTGTATTTTATAAATACGTATTTCGACTACAATGTAGTCATCACCAGTATGAATTAGCTAATCAAAACTATCTCTGGGATATGGATTCAGAGATATGTTGCTTGTTGCTAATTTGAGGTGAGACACGCAACAAATTAGCAACAAGCAACATATCTCTGAATCCATATCCCAGAGATAGTTTCGATTAGCTAATTCATACTGATGATGACAACATTGTAGACGAAATACGTATTTATAAAATACAAACAAATGTTCTAGGAATAGGGGAAAAATTTGAAATGTAACAACTTAATAATTTGGTCAAGCAACGGGGCCGAAAATCACGGTCAACCATGATTTTTTCAAACTTTGTTAAAAACTGAAATTAGTAATTTATATAAGTCTGCAGGTTGGATATGAGCATCCCTGTTATAATGTATTTTTAAACGGTGCGAGATAGCAAAAAACAAATCACTTTTGTTTGAATTTTTTTTTCATACATCCCATAGTTTTGATGTAAATGTGGTGTCAATTTTGTATTTACACCAGAAATACTGCATGCATGAAAATAAGTGTAAAATTTTATAAATACGTATTTCGACTACAAGGTAGTCATCATCAGTATGAATTAGCTAATCGTAACTATTTCTGGGATTGGAGTCAGAGATATGTTGCTCGTTGCTAATTTGGTGCGTGTCTCACAATAATATTAAAAAAGTTTTGTCTTTTGTATGATCTGACTGAGGTAGTACCTGAAGGATTATTTGGGTTGACTGACCAATTAAGGGCGGTAACCTTTCTTGATCATGCGGTGTTGTTTTTGTCAATAAGGTGAGGGTGTTGATCGAAGCTAACCTTGATATTCAGGTATTAAATTTTTGAAAATAGTTTTTTTATTAATTAGAATTTGGATTTGGGCCATTGTCTAAATTTATTATCTGTGTTTTTAATCAGTGTATGTATGATACTTTCGTATGCATCTTATTCCGGGTTTTGTACCGATTTAAGTAGTGTTAAATTCGTTATTCTCAATAACGTGCGCTGCTATACACGATTATTCGATTCTCCCGGTTTGGTTTTTTGATAGAAATATTTTGTTCATTTAAAGATTTTCCCTATCTCACCGCACCGTTCAAAAAAAAAGCATATGTTACTCTCAGGCACTGAACTATCTTATGAAAAACTGAATATGTTACATAAATACAGATTATTATAAAGAAACTCTGTAATTGTGAAGAAAATCGATTAACGGCGTTCGCAATATCGGGATCAAATGATGTCACATCTTTTATCATATTTTATCCGTCAAACCCTTTTATTTGACATCCATGCAAGAAATCACGTAAACAGCCATCTTCGGGATCTGTCATATTCAGATTAGAATGATGCTACATAATTTATCGTATTTTGAGCATAAAACTCTTTGATAGATTATCCATATCAAGGAGATTGAGAAAAAAACGATAATCCGATATCTTAGGGCGTTTTGCAGATTTGCCGTTTTGCAGATTAGAGATTTGGCTAAAAAACATTTTATGAATGTGAGACAAGGAACTCGCATAAAAGTATGTTACTTCTATGTTAGTGTAGGTACCAACCATATCCATATCTTTTTATTGCTGATTTAATCACTAATAGTTTTGGCACATTCTTTATGGCATTCTTTATGACTTTTCTTCACTTGACTAATTGTACTATCTGTATTTTAGTCAGTAGAATTCTGAATATAAAAACCGATATAAAATAGAAAACCGATTAGACATGAACACGTAAAAAAGACACATTGATTGACAATTTTTACAGCTAATCTTATTATATTCAGGTAAAATTAGTACTTTTTTTCATCACTTTAAGTTGAAATATATGAGAAGAATTATTTGATACACCAACATAACATCACGTAAAATAAACGATGACTTACATTTCTTTCTCAACAGCAGGTTTCAGCTATTTTAGTTGTTAAAATAAGTTAGATATTGTGTAGACACCGAAGCGAGAACATTTTGTTAATTACTTCATTCCTTTGTATATATATAAAATATATTCCTGTGTATATCCTATTAACTTTTTATTATAGATACAAGTATTTAGAGAATGCTTTACAAATATCATTGGACGTAAATACACATACACACATATAAAATATATTTTAACCTAACATTTTACTTTATCACCGTTAAAATGCTACCAATTATATAACACATATACGGGATGCGTCGAAAGGAATGCTACCAACTCTGAAGGTGTGTTCTACACAAGCATAGAGAAAATAATTTTTTTTTTAAGTATCGTAGATATAATCTTCTTGTATCACAGATCTTCGCAAAACGATTTACAATATGACGTTGGAATTTTATGTATAAACAAATTTAACTATGTCCATCATAGCTGTTATTTCAAACATTTCTATGGTAGCCATGAAACTATCAATGTAAAAATTAATATGGTCACTGACTTCTATCATATTCATATATAGATTTACTATCCCTTAACTTAGATATGTCCAATGCATGATGCATTCACTAAGCCAGCCGTCTACACTTGCGAATTTACCAGCGAGAACTCAATGTAATAAGATACGCGGGTATTAAACATAAAAATTTTAATTTTACAAGCTTTTATTTAACTTGCAATGTATGTATGTATGTATGCATGTTCGGGTCAAATCTTGCAAGCAGATTCGAACCATTTCCTCTTATCCTACGGAGTTGAATTTTTACATGTTGGTTCAATTCCGATGAAAATGTATTTTTATGGTAAGCATGACAAGAATGGACAAAGGGGAAGGGTGGGGGGTGGTGGTTTGAGGCAACACAAAATTTGGAATAGCTCTCTTAATATTGAAAACATCAAAAAACACGTAAGAAGTAAAGTTGTAGAAAATTACTATAAACAGCTTGTTTTTAAAAATGTTTTTTTAATAGAAACTTAATAATATTTATAATACGCTATAACATGAGAACTGACAATATAATATCAGAGAAAATATTTGGCAATATAATATTTTAATATTATTTTTCGCATTGCACATGCTCTGGTTAAAGTTTGGTTTATTTAACGTTTTATTAAAATCACCAAATGATGTTCATTGGAATTTTCAACAATAGGAAAAGCTAGTACCGAATCAATTTTGAAAAGGAAAACTTAATTTTGAACAGCCCTGTGAATAATTTCTATAAGATCTTAGAAAGTGAGATTAGAATTAATAATTGCTTTTAATTCTGTTTTGCTAAGTCTGACTGATCATTAAACAAAAAAAGTCAACATCTACCACTTCGTCTGAAACTGTCTTCAGAGTTGTAAACTATTCAAAATATTATAATCTATCTAAAAAATTATAAGACGTATGAAGTTGAAATTTTTCGTTCACGTTTTTATCTAAGAGACATATATTTTTTTTTACACAATATATTTAATCCAGGTTTTCTAGAACAAAAAGAGGGAAATTACATTTAAAAGTACGAGTTACAATGAACTGAAGTAATATCCACCGAAGTCAAGTCACCGTCACGTTTACTTTTATATCTCCGGCTCCCGCCATTGAAACGAGATAAAATTACCAGTTTTTAAGTTTAATCGTAAGCTTTTAAACAAAAAAAGTTTTATCAAAATCAGTCCAGTAGTATTAGCATGATGTGCGAACAAACAAACAAATAAACAAACAGTTACAATTTTATAATAGCAGAGACTTTTCCTCCTGCAAAAAAGTACTGGTGTGTTTTTTTTAACGCAAATACACAAAGTTTTGATCCAAATAATTGAATCAACTATGTAGTTGATGTTTAACAAGTTTAACGAACTACGCCATTATATAAATTTGTAATTGTGTACAATTTGAAGAGTAACTACACTTAAAATTTGAATGAATAAAAATAAATTCTATACATATAAATAATACTTATAAATATCAAATAATATAGAATAACATATTTATTCCATTCGTTTTAATTATACGTAATTTTATGTGGTCATTTTGTGGATGGTTTAATAACAATAAGGCTGTATGTATAATAATAGTAATAATAACATTATATAAATGTATATATGTATATGTACGTATAATGTTTAGCGGGTTCTGTGGTCACTCAGTCATTTCACCATTTTGTTGTTGTAATTGTATTTTGTTGTTATATAAAGTTAGTTGTAGGTATATTATATATATACAGGTTGTCCCAGAACAACCTGGAACCCTTCGGTGAAGTTGTTCCTTAGGTCAAGACGAACTCATTTTACCATATAACATAGGTCCGGAAATGATTTGTTTATCCGCTAGCCGCCATTTTGTGTTTTTTGCTTTATACTTTATATTTACACAACGCGTTGTTCGATTGAATTGAAAATTGGGACGATTGTTGCTTTAGCATTGACCAATAGAAAAAAATTTTAATTTTCAAAAATGTATTTTTACAAAATGGCGGCTTTAAAAAAAATTCAAACTTACGTAAGTCAAAAACAAGCAGATTTATAAATTTTTTGAATTTTTCTAAAAGCAAACAGAAAAATTCACACTTACGTAAGTCAAAAACAAGCAGATTTATGAATTTTTTGAATTTTTCTAAAAGCCGCCATTTTGTGAAAATACATTTTTGAAAATTCAAATTTTTTTCTATTATTGGTCTATGCTAAAGCAACAATCGTCCCAATTTTCAATTCAATCGGACAACGCGTTGTGTAGATATAAATTATAAAGCAAAAAACACAAAATGGCGGCTAGTGGATAAACAAATCATTTCCGGACCTATGTTATATGGTAAAATGAGTTCGTCTTGACCTAAGGCACAACTTCACCGAAGGGTTCCAGGTTGTTCTGGGACAACCTGTATATATATATCAGTGAATATGATAGTATTATTATCAAGGAAATAGTAGTAGCGAACTTCACATAAGGAGGTGGTTGAAATAAAACTGAACATTACTATATAACAGATAAATTTAATGACTTATATACAGGATGAATAACATTGAAAATATATTTAAGGACGTTCCAGCACTGTGGTATATAATCAGGATAAAAAACCGGTTTCATTTTATTATAGCACAAAGATAAATACACATATACAACACATAGACAAAAACACTATTCACATATACAAAATAATGTTATTTTGAAGAAAAAAAAATTGTAAACTTTTATATTTCGAAAACAAAACGGTAACACACGATTTTTTTTTTAAATTTATATAATAAATATTTATCTTTACTCTCCTAGTTTTTTTTTTTAAATTCTGTTGAGTACTTTTTCTGATACAATAGACAATAGTTGGACGGGCATGAAGTTTACATGCTTCTAATGAGAGAAAGAATGATAACTTTCATATTAATTATCTCGCGTTCTAAACGGTCAAAAATTCTAAAATTTCGGGATTTATTAGAAAATGTTATTTGTAGTCTGTGAAAAAAATGAGAAAAATCTGCCGAAAAGTGGTGGTATGCTGGAATATCCTTAATAATGTATCAAGTACATAAAATCTGTTGGGTATTATAACTTTAACTGGAACGAATGTTCCTATTTTTAATGCAAGAAGGCATTAGAGTAGCTTCCATGTGGAAGCACAATTGTCCTAAAAAATGCCAGCCCTTTTCTTAGCATTCTAGATAAAAATGTGAAGAATCAAATACATAATATGATATATACGGAAAATGTATGAATACTGGTGGCGCTTCTGTCGGTAGTTTTCTAAGTTTATATGTGAGCACAAACTGTTTGTAAACATACATTCTGATATAGTTTCGCTCACAACCACATTATTTATTAATTATTACTTCATAATGTTTATAGTTTTAATAAATAAATATTCAAACAATCATACTTAACCAAGACTCGTCCTTATACGAAATCAGATTTATTCTTACAAATCTAGTCTACCAGGAATGAAGTCAATTAAATCCGAGTGCTACTGCGAGAGATCTATGAGTAAAAGTAATTTTATTTTAAATTACTAGAGCTAGGCTATCAGGTGATGGCAGATAGGTTTTCCTGGTATCAAAAAATCTCTTGATGTACTGAGTACTATAATTATTACAGCTCCATTTCTACACCATGGACATTAAACCGAAAAAAAGACATGAAACTTTTTTTTAAATTTTTATTTGCATTTAATTATACATCAATGAAGCGTCTTATTATTATTAAAATCTTGTAATATATAAAACAAACATTTATATTTATCATCACTAGCTGACGCTCTTATCACGTTCATTACGTCATTCTTTACATTCTGCCATCGCGTATTAACATTAAATTGAAAGTATACAAAACTTCATGGAAAATTTGCTTGCATAATACATTACTGAAATATATTTGTAAAGTTATACTTGATATATAAACATGATCAGATAAATTTGAACACTTTGAAGCACATGCAGTATCAATTGCAGAATTAAAGCGTTATGCCTGCGCAGTATGTCTACTTGGAAACTGGGAGGTTATGGGTTCGAATCCCGACATCGACAGTTTGTCAATTATTTAAAAAAGGGGCGGTTAATTGACTAAACTGTCGGCGTATGGACAAGAACGAAGTAACCGGCTATGCTTGAGAAGGTTTTCTGAAGTCTCCTACACCAACTCCAGATGAGTATCGGCATAGTTCATATCATAGTCGGCTGCATCCGCATATCCTACCAATTCCAAGTCTATACACAAAAATTCCTTCTACTCCACTCACATCACATCCTTTGGCATCACAATGGACCTTATGGTCGAAGTGTAGCCCGTCCAGGGCAGCCTCTACAATCGATCTATCTATCTTGGTTGGTTTAATCAATTTTACAGATTTCAGCATATAATTCAACGAACATAAAAAATTTACATAATCTAAATTCACAGGTTATTATTCACAGGTTAAACGTTTTGGTTGATAACCAAATAATAATATTGTTAACCATTAAAACTATTAAAAAACTTTGATAGATAACAGTCGTAAATTGAAGACAAAAATGTTTTGAATACCACTTTTAGTACTAATAACACCAGATATTTGTTCATAAATTTTATGTTTTCTGAATAATAACTTTATATTTTCTATTTATTTTATGTAGCTCCAAGTATACAGTGTGTACATTCTCTCACATAATAAATGCTAATCTTCGTCACCATGAACGCTAGAGTCTAATCACAAAGGTCACGCAGGTTCTCTATAGATTTTAACGACGATATTTTTTTCCACTTAAAAGGATATGCTCTTGATATCATCTGACGTCTATAGATGTCCGAAAATGGATACTTGGTTTACAAGAAATTAGAAAAATCTTGTAAATGCTTAACAAAATGTTAAATTTTATAGAGGCATAGAGCTGATCCTGTATAGTAGCTATAGATACATAATAGCTACACGTAAAATAATACATTCAAAACGACAAATGATGACAAAATGTTTAACTGGATGTACTATGTAGTATATGTTTCAATTGTATAAAAGCACTTGAAGGTTTGTTAGGAGGCTATTGGATGGGATTTAGTCTATAAAATAATAGTACTTAGAGTCATTTGTACATTACAAAATATACAATATTGTGCTACCGTAACATATAATATATAATATATACCAGTTTTGACAATAATACAGACGTATAGTTGATGGTTTAGAGATGGTCAAATTGTATACATATCATCCCACAGGATGTATGGATGAAATCAATGTATAGTCACTATGCAAGTTTACATATCAAGTTGTCATTATCATTACAACACAAAATGCACCCCCAACACCATCATATTATGTATATTGAAATAATGAACAATTAAATGAAATGTCTTCATGCACAATCCAGAAATCCTACAGTTCTATCATTAAATGCCAAATGTTAGAGTCTAAACTTGAGATGAATGAGGATAAATTGTGTCATTTGCAATATCATCATGTAGTACCAATCTTTGTCTCAAAAATGATTCACTTAATTTCGGTTTTAGATTACATGTTGTAAATGCAGTGGGGGTGAACGCAATATTATTCAATCTTTATGTGTAAACAACGATACGTTTGCATAATTCTAAACATTAAGAGTTTTCAAGCGAGAGGTCAGTCAAATTTCAAATGAGCTTGGAATTTCAAAAATAACTTTTGAAATAAATACATGAAAACAAATATTTATTGTTCTTATGCATTTTCTCCATCTAGAACCACTAAAAAAGTATATTTATGATGACGAGGTACAGCCACAAAGAAATACAGTAGAACCTCGATAACTTAAAGACCAGGGGAAATGTTAAATAATTTGAGCTATCGAGTTTTTAACTTACTAAGAGTTTAAGTTAGAGAGGTTTTAATGGTTCATAACTTATCGAGGTTTTTTTGGAGAAGCCATTTGCTCGTCTGTTTTTATAAGCCATTTTTTTAACAAGTTCTGCAGTCATCCATGCTATTTTATTGGCTACAGAGGTCCAATACCCATATTATTCTTTTAAGTTATAGAGGCTTCGTATTTTAGTACAAGAGGTTTCGGGATCTGAGGGGAAGGGAATAAAATTTTTTTTTTAATTTATAGAGGTTTTTACGTTATCGAGGTTCTACTGTATTTTCAAACTCTATATTATTCCTAAAAGGGTATTGTATCTACCAGCGGAAGACCACTCAAAATCGGTTAAGCCATTTCAAGCGAAGCGTGCCCAAATTCAGAAAATGAATATTCACAGTTATCTTAATTATAAAAATTACCCTACTACAGTTTCTTTACTTGTAAAGTTTTTACAGTACAAACACAATCAAATAATTCGAAAATGTCGAATTATGAAGAAATTTTGTAAAATTAACGCCCTGCTTCACTTTCTTAGATGCTAAATTTTATGAAATTTGATTGGGCTACTAAATAACAAAATAAATCTATCTACAAAGTTGTACTGTCGAACGTTCAGTCATTTGATTTTTGAAACAATGCTTTGGAAAAAAAATTCGTGATACAAACAACCTTTATTCGAAATATTTTACCAAAAACCGAATTAATAGATTCAAATCAACTAAAAATTAAAAAAAAAACAAGCTCTAATTTTGTGGCCTATAGTATATTCCTGGTTATAGAAAGACTTTTAATAATATATTTGTATTTCTAAAATATTGTGTGTAAAATTATATACACCATATTTGAGTATTTAAAAAAAACTCTATTATATTGCATAATAGCGTTGATCTACGTAATATCTTTCCCATTGTCAAATTCTTCACGTAAATTTTCAACTTTGCCAACACCACTTAGACGAATCACTGTTATTAAAAAATATCAAAATATTTCATCAAAGTAAATTTATGACAGTGAAAAAATTTAATAACTTTCTTAAACAAATAATTCTATTTAATATTCTTATCAAAATAAATGAAAAAATAAAATTTTTTAAATTAGTACCTTTATTGTGTGGTACAAAGAGAAATGTAATAAAATGTAATACAAACGGTATTAAAAGCTGGATTCGTGCACGGGTTTGTGTGTATATGGATGTGCATAGTTTGTCAACATAAAAATGACAAACATATGAAGAATTTGTGTATATTAAAATTTGGAATTTTAATAATGACACTGTAAATATTTAAATTTAGAGAGATACGATACAAGACATAAAACAACAGCGTACAATATTTAAAATAAAGATAATACGAGTACATACATTGAAAGTATATACATACACTACATTACATTCAACCGTGTGTTTAGATGAATTTTATGTCTCACTCAGGAACATCACAGATCTAAAGAACATTAACTTTCAGTATAGACAATTATGCATACAAAAGCTTGCATATCTTTTAAAATATTGAACATTATCTTTGACTTGAATATTATCATTTAACTAAAATAAAATCACTTTTTTCAAAAACGGCCCTATATGATTTTTTTTTTATTAATAAAATATGTAGTTTAAAAAAACTAAAAAACACGATTTCCACTATCCACCTCCTGGCTCCATCACCTACCCTTCGTTACCAAGCCCAATCTATTGGACTACCAAAACAAATCATATGAGCCCAAACTCGAGGAGTTTACAAGTAGCCACTGAAGAATTCCACTATCCACCTCCTGGCTCCGTCAGCTTCAAGATACCAAATTATAGTTTTGTTATCCGAACTGCATATACATACAAAGTTTCATTTCGATACAACAATTAGAAGTAAGTTAAAATTGACTTCAAAGATTTTTTACATTGTTATTTATTCGTTATTAGTTAGTTACAAGTGAAGCTAATAAAAGTGTGTTAAAAAAAACTCAGAATTGTAATTAACCGATTTTAAACTCTATTGCAACAGATTAGGAATAATCAATCGTGTAATCAATGCTCACCATATTTCAACCACTTAGGAGAAACTGTAAAGCACGTAAGCAACTTCTTACGCACTTAAGAAGTTATACTTCTTTTTAAATAATTTATTAAAATAATTTTAATAAAGCCAACACTAATATTAAGACACACAAGTTTAATCAAATAATATTTATATATTAGTACTAAAAAATGTTTCTCTATGGATAAACTTTTTTTTTTTAAATGTTACGCTTCATACCGATTGAGCAAAAAAATAATTTTTTGAAAAGTAAATAAAATCCAACAATTTATTAGGTCAAGCTATCTTTATGAAATTTATTGCATTCTATTATTTGTGCTCATTTTTTTCCAGATAACGTACCGTTTCCGAGACATTTCATTTTTAAGGTACGAAAATGTAAAATTCAGCGTTAACTTGCCAGGCCATGGATTCTATTGTCTATTTTGACTTAACACGAAAGAATTGGCGATTATTTTTGTGTTGTCTTTCAATATCCAAAAATCATATAATACACAAACAAAATTACTGTCCAATGGAGTGGGGTTACTCTGTCTATATGACAGACAGACTGGTGTTTGGCCTGTTTCGCTGAATTAATGAATGTCTCCCAAACACTGTGCAATAGAGCAGGATAGTAAGCATATTTAGTAGAATGTTAGTAGTAGTAGTAATACCCGAGGGGAGGCCGAAGCCTGGTAAGTAAACCTTTCTAGTTTTTTATTACCGACCCCTAAAGGACAAGAAATTTGTACGAAGCTGAAAAAAACCTTCACAAGCATAGCCGGTTACTTTCGTTCTTGACCATACGCTGAATGTTTAGTCAATTAACCGTCCCATTATTTGTTTTTTATTTTATTTTAATTAATTTAATTGGCAAACTGCCGCCGTTAGGAATCGAACCACCAACCTCCCTGTTCCGAGTATAGTACTTCAAACAACTGGACCACTCGGACTGGTTCAATCAAGTGTTATAAAAGCGATCCATTACATTCTAAAAATACACTCTGATCGGATTCTCATGACGTGCCAAAAGAAGTTAAACTTCAAAAATGACATTTATTCAGTTGAATTAAGTATTCAGAGATTCAGTAACTAATCCGTGGTAAATAAATTAATAGGAAAGATATTAAATATCCAAATCCATTCCAAATGATAAATGTAACATCGTCAGCGATCTATAAAATAAGTCCAAATCCATAGTTCAAACATAGCAAGTGTACCATTTGACAACATTCATTTGCGGGTGGATGGTTTACTTACGACTTCTGTTCCTATACTACATATACCTATACAAATCCCATACACCATACAAGGCACTCACATTATTTTACTTACTCATTCATCGTTGTCGTACAATCCCTACTGTTGTCTGCGCGTTTCAAATACCAACGGTTCCACAAAGAACTTAAAAGCAAACATATAATTGTTGTGATGTCACAAAAGCGTGAATTATGCAATCTAAACTACACATTCATTCATACCATAATAGAAAAATATGGGTTCAATTTAATATCTCTTTCCATTCAGCTCACGTTTTGTGGGTGAACAGACATTTTAACTGATTCAAAAAAAAGAACGAGAAAATAAATAATTTGACCACTACGCATGTGTTTTTGTTTTAACCAAGACAATTGCAAATACTCATTTTGTTTCATTTTGAAAGCGGTTCATAGCGATAGCACTACTTACTATCTTGCTTGTTTAGTTCGATAGCTGGTCAATAGGTTGTTTTCCAATGTATTTTCTAAATAACTAAATAACACATTTGCAATGTTTCTTTTCATTTCGGAGATTAGTTTGAGATAATTAACTCGCAATATAATAATTGTGGCATAAATTTTTCCCGAAAATATACCACCCAAGCAAATGGTTAAATAATAATCGAACAGAATCGAGTTGATATTTTGATAAAAAATTAAATTACTCTTTGAATATCTACAGCGACTCTACTAGCGGTGTAAGTCAAAAGAGGTAGTATTATCTCGTACATTCAAGCTGCTTTAAAAGCCTTGTCTGGGACTGAGGTCACCTCAAGGGTAGTCAAGGAATGTCTGGAGAAACTACTGGAGCTGGCAAAACGGAACAATGTTAAATTGATCTGGGTGCCGGGTCACATTGGTTTCGAAAGAAACGAAAAACTTGATACCTTAGCAAAGAAGGGAGTCGGACGGAATACCCTTCATTGGCTCAGATCTTATTTTAGGAATTCCAAGGACTGCATGTAAACAGGTGATCAATGAGTGGTCAAATACTAACCACCGTGATCACTGGGAAAAAGTACCGCGGCAAATGCCCGGGAAGGTACTGCTTCAGAGTGCAACCAAGAGGGTATCTCTCGATGCACCGAGGCTAAACAGGATGCAACTGCGGAGGGTTGCCGGATTCATTACCGGGTATTATCCCTTGCAGAAGCATCTGCACACAATGGGACTCCGTAACGGGTCTATTATGTGCAGATTGTGTGGCGAGGAAGAAACATCCAACTACATTATATTTGACTGCAAATCTATTCAGTGCATCTCACCCCGAATATATGAACCTTAAAGAGGACCTGATAATCAAGCTGCTGGCTATTGCCAACATATGGGAGAAGCGAATCTCGTCGGGCTGAAGAAGAAGGGCGGGCACAATGGATCATAAGGTCGAAGTGCTACAGTTTTTAGACCTCAAGATGTATCTATCTAAGTCAAAAGAGTATACATTTCTTGATTTCTATATTAACAAATTTCATTGAAATACTTTAATTTATCGAATGCGCCTTCAAATATTATTTACATAGAAACTGTAATTTTTACATTAGAGGACATTGGCATATTATGTCACACATTCGCGGCAAACATGAGGAATGAGAAAATGTAACCAACTATGACATGGGTTACTGTGGAACTCCGGGGTCTGTTTAATGGCACTGTTACAATTCTGGAGTTTTTCTAAAGTTATATTTTTTCTAGCGTCGTCATGAGGTAGGTGGCTCTTACTTAGTTCCACAGTAATTCATTTTTTTCCATTTTTATACAAAACTGAAACATAATGGCAAAAGCGGGGGTACTTCCTTATTGTGACATAATATATGTAGAGGTGGTTTATACATGGTTGCCTAAATGTTACAGTAGAGACGAGTCAGTAAAATACAGTCTCCAAGTTATGTGTGGCAGCCACTTAGTGACAACTCAAATTACATAATTTAATACGTTTTTAACCCGACTTTAAAAAGGCGGATGGTTCTCAATTCGTCTGAATTTTTTTTATTTATTTATTTATTTTTTTAATGTTTGTCACCTCAGAACTCCGTCATTTATGAACCGATTTTGCATTTTTTTTTGTTTTAAAGGGTTTGATTTCAGATTATTCCCATTGTCACCAAATCGCATTCTGGTAAGGGGATCCCCTGGAAATCGAGGAAAATCCTCATTTTGTATGTGATAACCGATTTTTGCGATTTTTTTTTTTTCGAAAGGGTATACTCATTCATAATGGGAAAATAAGAAAATTTTTTTAAAAAACGACTTTTTTACAAAAAAAAACCGACCCCAAAAAAAAAAACAAAATACATAAAAAAATTGAAAATTTGTTATGAAAAATGCACTAAAAAGTAAAAAAAAAAACAAGCGGATAAAAAAAAGTGATATAAAGAAATGCACTAAAAGTTAGTAGGTCGTTTAGTTGGTCTACCCATATTTAGACAAATAAAATAAGTTTTAGAACTTCAAAATCACTAAAAAGCGAGAAATAACTTCAAAAATCATATATTCTATAACAAAAAATGCACTAAAAAGTAAAAAAATAATTGCATATTCTTGTGCCAACTTTAGTTCACCAAAGCAAAAATTTTTAAATATATATGTACAATTATTTGTATTTTTGGAGGTGATGTCCAAATTATGTGAATTTCTCTATGCTTAGGTGAACTAAAATTGGCACAAGAATATGCAATTATTTTTTTACTTTTTAGTCCATTTTTTGTTATAGAATATTTGATTTTTGAAGTCGGGTTTCCATTTTGTCAAAGTAGGTTTTATTACATTTTATCTTATACCCGGTATATTTATAATATACTAGCTTGTAACCGTCGCTTCACTCACGTTTATTATTATATCTCCATCTCCCGCCATCGTAGCGATATAAAATACATATCAGTTTTTAAGTCTATACATTGAAACAAAAAAATTTCATCAAAATCGGTCTAATAGTTTTTGCGTGATGCTCGAACAGACAAATAAACAAACATTTACAATTTTATAATAGTAGAGATACAACGATGTTTTAAGTTTAGTTTAGACTTTGAAAATATGGACAACAGAAAAAAATTGTTTATATAGGTTTTCGTAAAATGACCAAATTAGTCCATTTCCGCATATCTGTCCATAAACACGATAACGTAAAAATTAAAAGAGTTAACGAGATAAAATTGTGTATGTGTGCGTTTTGGAGCTAAACTGTGAGTTCCAAGTTTGTAAATGGACAAAATCGGGCCGGGCATCCCATCTATGAAACCGAAATTTAAAAAGTTTTTTTTTTCCCATTTTTTTAAATAAAAACCCAATTATCAATATCTGTCTTCCGTTAATATATCAAAGTATTCCTTTTCTACCAATATTTTCAAAGTTTTCTGGCAATATTTACTCGTATAAAGAATAATGATCAAAATTATCTATTTAAATAAACTTTCAATAAATTTGATGTCATATAAATCTGTCAAGAGAGCCATCATATTTCTTTTCTCGATTTATGTTACATGAATGACTTGAGTAGATATTGAGGTACAGAATAATATAAATGTTATTTCGTATACACTTTAATAAACAAAAGAATAGTATTGAGATAGGTACTTATGTCCCTACCCAATAGTTAGTTACACCACATATTAAAATAAAAGGAATTTAAGGATTGCATGCGTAAATGTCTATATACAAACAACATGTACGAACATAATAAACAGCTCTAAATATATATATATATATATATATATATATATATATATATATATATATATATATATGTATATATATATATATATACATATATATATATGTATATATATATATATATATATATATATATATATATATATATATATATATATCTTTGTTAAAAATTGTTTTCTGACTATTTTTGTTGGGTAATTTTTAGAATATTTAGAATTATTTCCTTTTTAAATGACGATATTTTTACTAAAGTAAATGATATTTTTGTTTATCGTGTTGTAATATGTCGTGCATATTTTTGTTCTGTGATTATAATCAAACCGGCATACAGGAATAAAATTGTGGTGTGAGCAGCACTACTAAACTCTGTATATAGATATTACATCTGGTATATAGAGGTTGGGAGGAAGGTTTGCACCAAATATTTTTTCTATATTTACACGAAATGAATACTTTTTCCACATAGTGTCCTATTCTCACTTTTGAATTTGCAATTATATTTTGAAGGAATGTTCCATACAAAATTGAAAAACTTCGAAGGAGTCATTTAATTAGAGGGGTGTGTTTGCTTTCATTTTACTGTAAAGAAAATTTCAAGGCCAATTTTATTTTTTCTACGGAAACCACCCATTTTTTATTATTTTAAGCAAAGGTACAAATCCCGTCAAAAGTTGATGTTATTTTTTTAATTTTTTTTATTGAATTGTGCCTTATTGATTCGGTTTTCGAAAATATGCCTGGGTTAAGATTTGTTAGAAATTGCATTAAAAATATAGAAACAACTTTTATTCAAAAGAAAAAAAATTGTAAAAACTGAACTAATCAACTTTATTTGTCCATTGTACAAAACAAGTTTTTTTTTATTAACTGCAGGTTGTTCAGTTAAGGTTGTGAATAAAATCGATAATCTCGATCAATCTGGATACTTAAAAGATAATTCAAATAAAAATTATTTGATTTGAAAAAATCAATTCTGTATATATTTTTCAAGGTAGTATTTATATTTCTTCAAATAATGACATCCGATGTTGAGTTAATTAAATTTTACAATATTTAAGCTCCAAAATCACAGATCCAACGTCTGTGAACTTGAATCTTGGATCTGTGACATATATTGGAATGCTGTGTGGTCATACGATAGGCTCGTTTTTACATATCAACATACCTACTCTTAAAATATATGCTTTATTTAACAGAACATTACTTAGAATATGACTATGTACCACATTTACATATATAATAAAATAATTTTATTTAGAAAATCACGCATGCTTGCATATATATCATTTAAATTATTCCATGAAAAATACATTTATTTAGCTCCCAAGTATTTAGGGTTTGTTTAATACAGGGGGTTAATGTTTGAATTATTATTATTTTTCTGTACATGGTATATGGTATAACACATTCACTACAAGGTATACAATTTTCAGA
Organism: Nineta flava; assembly: GCA_963920215.1. NCBI lineage: Eukaryota > Metazoa > Arthropoda > Insecta > Neuroptera > Chrysopidae > Nineta > Nineta flava. Next base: position 67,303,728 of record OY986041.1, on the reverse strand, counting down.
GTATGTACAATTTTTTATACTCAAGATGTAAAGAAATAAAATTAACACACTAAAAATTCAAATCTATTTTCTTAGATTTTTATATATAAAGCAATTAAGCCGTCACCGTGACTCCTATTTTGCATAGAAATATGCATGAAAGGATGGTTTATTAAAGGAAATAAACATAGCATAGTCAAAAAATATGGCATAATCAAAAAACAAAATATTCAGATTTTTTCAGAAGAAAAAAATTATTCTTTATTTAAAAAAATATACAGATTAATTTAATACCAAAAAATTAAAAATTTCTTGAAAATTGAGACGGCTGAATTCTTTTAATTAGTTACTTAAACTATTATTATGATTATTATTAACTATTTTGTATAGAAAATATGTATTGCCACCTATGAATTTGTTTTTGAACCTGTAAATGTACCGCTCCCTAGCTTTTTTTAAAACTGATTTGTTTTATGTAATATCACCTATGAACAACTTGTTGACCATGCGGCGGGAAAACCTCGCCAGGGCGTTGCCAGATAACAAACGGTCTAACGGTCTAACATATATATATGTATATATATATATATATATATATATATATATATATATATATATATATATATAATTTATAAAAAGTTAAAATAATAACTATAATGCTGAATTTCATTGAATCCGGTTGAGGGAGGGGGTAGATTTAGTTTATAGCTACCTAAAATCGAAAATATTTATTTTTCAAACATTATTCAACATATAACCCTTACACTTTATTCATTGTATGATAAAATTTAATAAAGCCTTCCCCAGATTTTAAGGGACTTTTTCGTCATCTTCAATGATGTGATGCTATGCATCTTAAATCATTATCTTAAACAAGTCATAGAATATGTGTTTTCAGTAATAAAGCAAACAAATACCAGGGTGAAACATAGAACCTTGTTTTTTAAACTTGGTTAGAAATTCATTTTGTTACAAAAACAATTTTATGTTACCTCTTTTATGGAAAATTTATTTTTGTGAATACGAATAACATAAAACAAAAATTGTAAACAAAAGTATTGTATCATATAAAGAATAAAAATAATTATATATATATATATATATATATATATATAATATATATATATACATATATCACAGTAAAATGAGTAGAAATGACAGTGAAATGAGAAAAAGCAGAAGAATTTCATAGAAAATGTTTCAAACAAAAGTTACTTTGATGCCTGATGTCGAACTTTTATGTATTATAAACGACTTCAAGTGGCCATTAGTGAGACACTTTTCGTCAAAACTTTCATTTTAGTTATTATTATTTATACATAAATATATATAACACGCTATGCTTTTCAGTACCGCTTTTGTCTATAAATCTAGTACAGTACGATCGAGTTATATGCAGCTATATTAAAATTAAAACGGCTATTCTTTTCAATACTTTCGTACATGTAATACCAAACGAAGAAAAGTTAGATTTAGTGAATAATATAGATTGCCTAAATAATTTTAATGGTTTCAAGTTGTAATTTAATAATGCAATAAAATCGTTTTAAATTCGAAGCCCAAAATTTTACGCATAGTCTTGATGCATTCGAAAGAAATTTTTATCTATAACGCCGAAAATAAAACCCTCAACTGCGATAAAGGTCTTATACCTGTTTCGGAATTGATTAAATTCACATCTTTGAAAAATAAAGTAATAAAACCATCCTCGTCAGTACTAGCAGATCTTATCCCGTCCACATTACAGACGATACCAAATTTTAATAGTAATTTTAATCCTATCCTCCAATATAAATTACGTACGATAAAGGATTGTATTATTCCATCTAATGACTTATTTGTAGCACTTGTTAAAAGTGAATTTGGTGTGTTTAAGAATTTGATTTTTATTTTTTATTAATTTTATTTTTTACTTTTGAACTTTTATAAATATTTTCCATTTGTTTCTGATTGGTTTAATTTCAATAATGTGCTATACCAAGTTTCCCTGCTGACGATGATTGCGTTGCAATCGAAATACCGGTATTAGGGCGTAAAGCCAATGTATTTTTTAGTTTTTAAATAATAGTTTTTTTTTAATCAATGTTTTAATATACAATTTTGTTTTGACTATTTTCGTATACGTTTTATTATTTAAATAATTACATAACCCATATATTACACCCACGTTAAATGTAGTATGTATACAGAGGAATAAACGTATTAGTAAAAGTGTTACATTAAAATAATACAGAACTTTTCAGTTCAAGTGAGTTCTACATTTTTGGCAAATTTGAGTTGAATATTACTAAATCACTTGGTATATACATCATATATGTTGTTTATGTAAAAACATAAAGTATATATTCATACTCTCTAAAAGGAATAGAAATGGATACGGTTTTGATATTTCAAACATGAATGAAAATGAATATTTTAATATTACGTTTTGTTTGAAATCATGTAATTGTGTAATGTTAACAGGAAATATGTTTAAATATGACGATAACATTTTGTGGTTTCCATAGGTACTCAAAACAAGCTCAAAACTTGCTTTTGGCTATTTTGAAGACAAATATATATTTTATTAGCGGCCCGGCCCGGCTTTGCACGGAAATTTTAGTTACGGTGTACTATAAACTTAGAATATCTTAAAGAATCTATTAGAATAGCAAAAAAATTATCCAAACTACGCTATATGCTTTATAAAATAAAAGATGCAAGTCTATTACGCATATACACTCCAATATAAAATATGGAATATTGTTTTGGGGAAATTCCACTACTATTGACAAAGTATTAAAAATACAAAAACCGATGTGTTAGAATGATAGCAAATACTAAGGTAAACGGGAAATTTTTGTATTTTTGAGAATATGTTTTCTTTGTATAAAATATTTAAATAAAATTTTAGTACTTTCAATATTTTATTAATTACTTGTGCATTTATTTTTTAAATATATAATCCTTTTTTCAAAATGGATTGTTGAATTATTGATAGTACAACTACAAAGCTCATAAGAAAAACACACTTTCTTTTTTGTTTCGAAAAAAATCAATTTTTCGATAAATCGATTGCTTATGGACCATTAATCCAGATACCGATTGTCTAGTATCAATTGTATTAGATTGTGAATAATCGATATTTGCCACTCGATTGTGACAACTATAGTATGACTAAGATAATCATAATAATTATCCGGAGAGATGCAACTCACTGCTAACTTGGTAGACAGTCATCAATATCCATAAAATTTAGATGTAACTAAATAATATTTTATAGATGTCACAAACTAGTATTTCTATATGAATTCTAGTGAGCATTATTTGGACCAGCATGAACAAACATAACTGCGTTTGAAAGCTGATTTACTGATGTAGACATGTGAGCATACATTCTAAAATTACACTTTGAAAAGATAAAAAAACACGTCTTCAGAAGTATAACTTCAAAAAATTTATTTATTATTTTCATATCTACATCTATCGGTGCCAAATCGATGATATCGACTTAAAAATCCTCTTAACATGACGATTGCTGTTAAAATTCAAAACGCCACTTAGTTCATAAATCGTTAATTTGAGTTTTATTTCGTACTACTAATCAATCTATTTATTCAGTAACAATGACAAAGAGTATTTATTTTACTAGTCATAAAAACTAAAAATACTCATTAAATCATTTACAAAAAAAAAGTCATCATCGTGTAAATTGAAACAATGAAAATTATAATTAAAAAACAAAAACATAACACATACACAAAACATTAAATCAAAAAAAAAATCCCAGTGAATAATATATCACAAATGAATCCATAGAAATAATATGCGTATTAGAGGGATATAGATGATGTATACATAAATGTTGGGTATTATGTGATGTGCGGTGTAAATATAAGGTTGCATTTAAAGAACATGAGCCCCTCATTAGGTAAATAACACTACACACTTACAGTACAACATGTTGAACATAACGATAATATACAGCTTGTTTTTTAAACTACACCCAATCTGGAAACAATGTATGTATCTATCGCTGTCCATATACAGCGCAACATGATACGGTGCACTCTGTTACGCCTAAACTCACAGACATTTGTAGAGTGCAGTTTCGGTGTAACAAAGCAGTCCACATCATGGCACACTGATTACACTGATTACATCATATAATTACATTGATATGTATACAGACAGTGATATGAACATCACCGTCTGCGCACAGTGTGCCATGATGTCGACTGCTTTGTTACACTGACACTGCACTCTACAAATGTCTATGAGTTTGGGTGTTGGTGCGCTGCATATGGAGAGCGATAGATAAATACATTGTTTCCAGATTGGGTCTATTTTAATTTATGTACAGTTTTATATATATATATAAATATTTGAGTGAATATTTCTCCTCAAGTTCTAGAAAATACCCGGCTAGCTTTCTACAATCGACTCGGATATTGTTTAGCAAATAATGGAGGAATATTCGAACCGTAGCTTAACTTTTTTTTTGTCAGAATTCTATTTTAATTTTATTTTTTTTGGGGTTTTATTTTTCTTTTAATTTGTGTGTATTGTTGTTTTGTGTTATGCCGTTAATAGAATTATATCGTTTATTTTCAAATATTCCACATACAAAAAATAAGGGATATTCAAAAAATAATTTTCAATTGTTAGAAGTAATGGCTAAACATAAGAAGACAATAATGAATATATTTAACGCACTCTAATTAGATGTTTATGTAGTACTGACGACTTTAGACAGCAGCCAGCATTATGTACACAACACATCCCATACACAACAGAGTACCCCCACTATTTTTATATCTTTATAAAGCATTGTGTATAGTTATTATAGTAAATAATATTTAACATTGATTCCCTATAGGAAAAGCTGTCCAACACACACGGTATATATATATAAATATATATATATATATATATATATATATATATATATATATATATATATATATATATATATATAAATTTATGTATATATATATATATATATATATATATATATATATATATATATATATATATATGGTGCCAGAAATTAGGGAGACCAAAAAAAATAAATTATTTTTTCTTTTGTGTGTGATTTGTATATGCGTTTTAAATCATATATTGGTACGAGAACAGATGCGTATATGTATATATGAGTCAATTTTACAGTAGTAATGTGTTCAAGCACAGGATGATGCAGAATATGGTGTCGTGTATTAATAATTTAACATCATTAAGATAATACGAAGGAACTATTTCTTTAAATTTTTAATGCACACAAAATTTTAGTTCAGTTAATTAAAATGTAAAATATGTAACTCAATTTTAGATAGTAGTTCTCTCTTACATAATAATCCAACATTTTTGTCTACATTAGAATCATTACAAGTTTAATATCAGAAAGACGACTTTACATTAAGCTTGCTACAGGAAATTTTTTACACAAATTTTTTCCTTGAGCGCTGAATTAATCGCTAATGAGACAGGTAGCATAGCTTTGATCTATCTGTAACACTAGATAAATTTTAAAATTCATAAATCACTTTCCTGCAAAATATAGTGTTTCTATTTCAAAACTGAAACAATTAATAATAGTAGCTCTTAAGTGGTGGGGCACTGTCCCAGAAAGATGTATATGAATTTACATATCTATTCAAAAATGTCAAAATAAATTTACAAATGTTCAGACTTATTACTTTCATGTCAAATTAAATAAACGCTAATCACTTCCGTTAGTATTACATAGCGTATAGGCAACCATACATCATTTTAGAATACATTAAAATAATTTCACCGAATTAATTTAGCTAACTTGAATCATTCTGTAAAATAGTTAAATTATTAATAGACATATAAAAAGTAAAGTATTCTTTTACTGTCTAGCTGGTCTGAATTTCTTTCGCTCTCTTTACATGTGATATGTGCTCAAATGTGTATAAGATTTATTATCTATGTATGTTATTTCTTCTGTTTGTTTTATAAAATGTAATTGGGTGCGGTTTTGTATCTGACACCCAATGCAAGAGAGGGCGTTCGTTATTGTGTCTATCTACTTTGAACGTGGACATGGCAATATCAAAAACATGTTGACATTAAACAATATTAAAACTATAAACAGAGACCTTTACAATTGCATTTATTTTTCTACAATTGTACTCTTTTGGTTTTAAAGGTTTCATGATACCACCGTCCATCCTGTCGTCTTTACGAAATAACAATACCATTGGATGGTTCTAAATTCTATTTAACGAGTAATTCAAGTTTCAGATGTTGTACTATGATTTCGGACACATGACGGAATAACAGGTGATCTTGGTTAATTGAAGGTGATCTTGAAAAACAGCATTCCAATTCTAAACTGGGAATTCTTTAAAATCATTTTGGATGCAAACAGTAAATATATATTTAAAAATTATATAGTTTGAAATGTCCTTTATATTCACTTACATGTTCGGAATGATTGGTTTACGGCAATTCGTGTAATAGATATACTAGATATAATAATTTCGATTTAAAAAAAATCTTTCATGTTCATATTTGATGTAAGAATTAATTGAGAAAGCTCATTTTATAATTATTAAACAATTATTTATTTTTTTTTAAATCGTTACGCAGTTTTTCTAAATTGATATCATTGATCATTTAAAAATTATCTAAATTGGTTTAGAAACACCAAAAATATGATGTACACTCCCGTCCAATAAAATTGAACCAACCTGAAATGTTAATTTTCTTACATTTCATAAAACTCGTCACTTTTTTAACCCTCTGTAAATTATTTATTTATAAACAATGATAAGTAATATATTTTTTAAATGTGAAAAAAGAAATGGAAGTTTTATATTTTTTATTTATGTAAAGAAGTCAGTGATAGAGTAAGAATATGTAATGTAAATACATGTTAAATGTTATATCTCCCTTTTACGTATAAAAATTAAATAAAATGTTGTAACTGTCAAAAACATTTACTACAAGAATAATCAAAATTGTGAAATACTGATTCGGTTCAGGTTCGTACAATTTTATTGAACCATACACTCCCGTGTAGTTCACTAGTTAAAACATTCTTAGTGTTACTGTATCTAGAGCACGGTAGTGCGCAAGGCCGAGTTTTAAGGGACACTTTGGACTTCTCACTACAATTTATTACACTAATTTAGGCTCATTTTTTGGGTGCTGTATCTTTTGAACGGAAAGAGCTACAGGGTTGATATTTCATATATAGATACTTTACGGAATTATAAGAACCAATGTTTTCAATCAACGTTAACGAATTAACCGTTAAAAAGTTATTTCACTTCAAAAATGCAAAATTCGCGGGAACGCCTTAAAAAACTTAAGTATTAGATATCAAAATTATGAGCTACTTTCAGATATGCTGTAAAGTTGATATTGGGCATGTAGATAGCTGTAGTACCCAAACCGACGGGAAAATTGCGAAAACTGGAAATTTGTATCGGAAAAGTGGAAAATTTAACATTTTTTTGTTTTAAGACTAGTTCAACTCAAACTACCATGTAGAAATCGATATATATCATATATACCTATTAATTTATAATTTTTATACCATATAGAAATAGACATTGCAATTTGAATACAGCAGTATGCGTTGATTTTAAAAGTTATGCAACGGAAGCCTCGGAAAATTGGAAAAACATCCTCCAAAATTATGTTTTTCTGTTCTATAAATGCTATAAAGTTTGAATTTTCACTAATCGACCCGAAATAACGTCAAAATTAACAGAATATTTAAAAAAATTTCATTACCTACATCGCAACCACACCGAAAATGGGAAAAACATCCCTAAAACTTACCTCTTTACTTCTATTCATGATAGAAAGATCGGTTTTTTTCCATCACAACCCTTCGAACTTGGTAAAAACACCCCCAAAACCAACCTTTTTGTTCTATACATACAACAAGATGCAGTTTTTTGCAATCGACGCTTAATAGCTACAAATTAGGAAGTTATTTCGAAAAACTAAATATTTTTTATTGCAAACTCCCGAAAAATCGAAAAAACACCCCCCAAAATTACGTTTTTCATTTCTATATATGATGAAATGATGGAATTTTCACCAATCGACCCGAAATAAAGTCAAGTTAACAGAACACTTTCCTTACTTATAACGCAAACCTCCGAAAATGGGAAAAACACCCCTTAAACTGTCTTAAGGCATTTTGATCAGACTAAAAATATGACCGCTAGAGAGTGATTTATGTATTCTAAGGAAATTCGCTAAGTTGACGCAGCTCCTGCGTAACGAATTTTTTTTTGTGAAGTGGAGCCAACGGGTCAAGTCATTTCTTCAAAGACTATAACGTTGATAATCAATTATCTGTAATAAACGATTAGTTTAGAAGTCATAATCGAAACAAATCAACATCTTATATATACTAAATTTTATATAGTTATTTTAATAAAAAATATATCACTCTTATTTCACATTAATTTGTGGCGTTTTAATAAAAGGCCTATGATATATGATCGATGAATATTATTATCAATAATCCAATGTATAAAATTTATGCTTTCTTTTCAGTTTTCTTTGGCAATAACACTGCTTGAATATTTGGTAATATACCGCCTTGAGCAATTGTTACAACAGATAATTTATTTAATTCTTTTCATCATTACGAATTGCTAATTGAAAATAAACTTGTTTACTTTTAAACAACTTGTTTACTTAAAAAAAGTTACATTGTAACAATACAATAAAACAATCAATGTTTTCTATTTGGAGTATTAAAACATACTGATATATTAAACTAGAAAATTTTTATTTAAATACTAAATGTCTATCTAATCAAAAAGGAGGCGGTAACCTTGTCAACAAATCAGATCGATATATGCTTCATATGTTATTTTAATTACAATTAAAGTTGTTAAATTTTCCGTTTGTAAGAAAGGTAAGTTTTCGAGAAAATCTTAATAAAATATTTGCTTCTTAATAAGTGATGATATGAGATAAAGGACCGAGCTATTTACAAAGTAAATAGATCCAGACTTCATATAATAGTTGCTCCTTAAAAAGTGATGATATACAAGAAAGGACCGAGCTATTAACAAAGTAAATAGCTCTAGACTTCAAATAATAGCTGTTCCTTAAAAAGTGATGATATCCCATAAAGTTTCGAGCTATTTACAAGCTAAACAGCTCGGTAAACTATTTATTAAAAAAATAAATGAGGGGTAAATTAATTAAGTGTAAGAAAAAATTTGGTTGAAATTTATGTCGTAAGTTTTCCCTTAGTATTTTTTTATTAGCGAATTTCCTGAAAGGAAATAGAGCTATTGGTCCCGTACCGAAGTCAAAATTTCGCAAAAATTTCTTCAAATGTCCATCGATCCTACCTTGTAGATGTCAAAAATCACCATCTGTAAAATTTATATATATATATCTATGGACATATATATATATATATATACATATATATATATATATATATATATATATATATATATATATATATATGTGTCTGTAATCACTCTAGCGGTCACAGTTTTCATTTTATCGGAATGAGATTTGGTATTTGAAGCGCTTTTGGTATTCAAAAGGTCAAGTTCGTTAATGGGTAAAATCGGACCAGGGGAAAGGGGGTTTTAGAGGGAGGGGGAAACTCAAAATTTGACATATCTCCCTTAATATTCGAAAAATCGAAAATTTTATAAGAAGTAAAGTTGTAGGTATTAAGTTTTACTGTAATTTTGTTTCTTATCATTTTTTCTGTAACCCTAATATTTACAAAAATATTGACGGTTTAAGATTGAAAATTAAATTCCTCAATATCTCTGTACGCATTAGAGTTTGAGCAAAAATGGTGAGGTAATGAAATGTAGAAAACATGATTTTCTACAACTTTGTTTCTTACGCATTTTTCGATTGTTCAAATATTAAGAGAGATATTTTAGATTTTGTGTTTTCTTCTATCTTTATGCCCCCCTTTTCCTTTGACGTATGTCATTTATTAATAAAATTGGCCATGCAAATACTAAAATCAGATACGACATTTCATTTTGATCAGACTAACATTGTGACCGCTAGAGAGTAATTTATTTATTCCAAGGAAATTCGCTAAGTTGAAGCAGCTCCTGCGTAACGAGTTTTTAAAATTTTATAACGCGGCAAGTTTAAAAATATTTGAAATCATCAGAAAAATTAACTTGCCGCGTTATAAAATTTTAATAAAAACATACTGTACAGAATATTGTACAGAATCTCATATATGTAAGGTATACAAGTGTTACACATACAAGTGTTACACATTTAATTGTTTTATTAATAAAAATTCGTTACGCAGGAGCTGCTTCAACTTAGCGAATTTCCTTAGAATAAATCACTCTCTAGTGATCACAATTTTAGTCTGATCAAAATGAAATGTCATATATGATTTTAGCATTTGCAAGTCCAATTTTCTCAATAAATGACATACGTCGAGGCGAATGGGGGGAGGTATCAAAAAAGAAGAAAACACAAAATATAAAATATCTCTCTTAATATTAGAACAATCGAAAAATGCGTAAGGAATAAAGTTGTATAAAATCAAATTTGCTACAATTCATCACCTTATCATTTTTGCTCAAACTCTAATGTGTACAGAGATATTAAGGAATTTAATTTTCAATATTAAACCGTCAATATTTCTGTAAATATTATTGTTACAGAAAAAATGATAAAAAACAAAATTACAGTAAAACTTAGTACCTACAACTTTACTTCTTAAAAAATTTTTCGATTTTTCAAATTTTAAGGGAGATATCTCAAATTTTATGTTTCCCCCTCCCTCTAAACCCCCCTTTCCCCTGGTCTGATTTTACCAATTAACGAACTTGACCTTTTGAATATCAAAAGCGCCTCAAATACCAAATCTCATCCCGATAAAATGAAAACTGTGACCGCTAGAGTGATGACAGACACATATATATATATATATATGAATATATATATATATGTCCATAGATATATATATATATAAATTTTTCAGATGGTGATTTTTGACATCTACTAGGTAGGATCGATGGACATTTGAAGAAATTTTTGCGAAATTTTGACTTCGGTACGGGACCAATAGCTCTATTTCCTTTCAGGAAATTCGCTAAAACACAAAAATTGCAGGACAATTTTTAATGCGTGTTACCTCAGAACTCCGTCATTTATGAATCGATTTTGAATTTTTTGTTTTAAAGGGTTTGATTTCCCATTGTCCCCAATATTATACTACAACCATACTATATTGATGTTTTAGCCCTTCAAAAAGCGACCAGAGCCAGTTGACGTAATATAACGCGAAGCGGTCTCCTTTGTAAATGTGAATCTAAAAAGAGTAAAGTATCGCGAAGCGAAAGGAACGCATAGCATACACGAAGCATATGCGAAGAGTAACAAAACGCTACGCGTTTTGTGCGAAGCCTTTGGCTTCGTATATTTAAGCCTTTCAAAAATTATTGATATCCGACCAAAAACATAAATGTAAGAAAGGGCCGAGTTTTCGGGAAAATCCTTAATGTAATAGTTCCTTCTTAAAAAGTGATGATATGAGAGTAATGACCGAGCTATTTACAAAGTAAATAGCTCTAGACTTCATATAATAGTTGCTTCTTAAAAAGTGATGATATGGAAGAAAGGACCGAGCTATTTACAAAGTAAATAGCTCTAGACTTCAGATAATAGTTGCTCTTTGAAAAGTGATGATATCCCATTAAAGAGCCGAGCTATTTACAAAGTAAATAGCTCGGTAAACTATTAACTAAAAAAAATAATGAGGGGTAAATTGATTAAATGTAAGAAAAAATTTGGTTTAAAATTATTTCATAAGTTTTCCCTTAGTATGTTTTTAAAATTTTATATAGCGCGGCAAGTTATTTTTTCTGATTTCCAATATTTTAAAACTTGCCGCGTTATAAAATTTTAAAAACATACTAAGGGAAAACTTATGAAATAATTTTAAACCAAATTTTTTCTTACATTTAATCAATTTACCCCTCATTATTTTTTTTAGTTAATAGTTTACCGAGCTATTTACTTTGTAAATAGCTCGGCTCTTTAATGGGATATCATCACTTTTCAAAGAGCAACTATTATCTGAAGTCTAGAGCTATTTACTTTGTAAATAGCTCGGTCCTTTCTTCCATATCATCACTTTTTAACAAGCAACTATTATATAAAGTCTAGAGCTATTTACTTTGTAAATAGCTCGGTCCTTTCTTCCATATCATCACTTTTTAAGAAGCAACTATTATATGAAGTCTAGAGCTATTTACTTTGTAAATAGCTCGGTCATTACTCTCATATCATCACTTTTTAAGAAGGAACTATTACATTAAGGATTTTCCCGAAAACTCGGCCCTTTCTTACATTTATGTTTTTGGTCGGATATAATATTATACATATATTTGGTAATAATATATAAGATTAGAATATGACTAACCATGTCAGTTTTTATGAACGGGAGTGTACATAAAATAAAAATTTAAAATAATTAATAACCTTCCTTTTTAATGTCGGTAAAATATTCTAAAATTTTTCTAATTTTCAGATAATTCGGAGTAATAAATATTAGTGACAGGAATAGTGACAGATCATTTACGAAATATTCACATCTATCCTTTACCTAAAATTAGATCTAAGCTCAACAAACTCATACCTAAGTGGTAGAGATTTCTTTATTTAATTATCGCGCAATGTTACAGTAGTAATTTTAATTTCTTTCGTAATTTTGATTAAGACCTTATACCTATAAATAAAACCAGATAAACTCATATAATGAAAAACAGATCATCCCACTTAAAATTATTAAAATATCACATTCTATTAGTCATTTCAATCAATTATAAAAATTGTAACATCACTCACTTCTCTCAATAAACTATTAATTTAAAATAAATAAATACTTAACATAAAAAAAGTATAGAAAACTCTACTTAAAAAATAAATACATGAATGTCAAACAAAATGATTTCAAATCAAATCCTCTTTCAAGCTCTTTTTTTCTTTTCTAAGTGACAGATTCATTGAAATGTGAATAAACATGCTTACACATTGCACATACACAACCTACACACACACACACAGAGTCTTCGATGTGTGTGTTTTGTAATATAAAAGCTTATTTCTTTTAAACATAATGTGATTGAAATGTTGTGTCCCCTAACATCACACAGAAATTCAACACAAGAAGATGAAATAAAAAAAATAAAAAAACGTATCGTTAAAAGGAAACACGGGTTAAAATGTTAAAAAAATCACACATAACTTCCATTGTATTATTGGTAATAAAAGATTTAATGATTTATAACTTTTTATTATATATGAAAATAAATATTATTTTATTTTAACGTATATATATATATATATATATATATATATATAAGTAGCGCAGATATTTCAAGATTTTATAGTTGATTTGTGCCTTATTCATTGGGTTTTTCGAAAAATAATACAAATAAACTTTATTCGTTTACTAGCTGTGTGCCCGATGGGATTTCAAAACCACTAAGCAATGACCCGACTTGCCTCAAATGTGAAAAGCCTTAATACCAACTTCCACTTATCTAAAATGAAGCACTTGGCATGCAAAATTTTGCCGATTATTTTACCTTAAGGGATCAAACAAGCCAAAACACCATCTTCCCCGTTACGAACTTCAAAAATGACGCACATCCCATCTAAACTTTTGTCTATAATTTAACACCCCTTAAGGGATGAATTTTAAAAAAAACGCTTATACAACTTTTATTTATAAACAGAAGCCTAACACTAATTTCCATTTTTCTAACTGAAAAAATGACGAACTTCCATAAAAACTTTCATCCCCTAAGGGCGTTAATTTTCAAAAATCCTCTGCTCATCTACATCATATAAAGAATTATTGTGCAAATCTTCATGTTCCTAGACCTACCGGTTTAGGCTGTGGGTTATCTGTCAGTGAATTCGTAGTTTTTATTAAATAGATTTATAATGAACTAGCCATTACTCATTGTGGCTTCGCCCGCAAAAATTTTGTAAAACCCTTACAACTGAGTAACATAATATTTCTCCCCGTCAAGTACTGAATTATTAGGATCATTAATTGTAAAGTTTTTATCTTCTTATTTTAGGGAAGTTGAGTCTTGAAAATCGAAATAAAAATTGTTACCATATAGTCATGTTTTGAGATCACCACAATCTGCGATTACCATTTCTGAAAGGTTGTACGTGTTTGTTACATGTGTGTGTAAATTGATTCGTACGCTCGTGGACCTGTTTTCTTACACGAAATCAAACGAAAAAAAAAATTCTATTTTAATATTTAAAAAAAATATTTTGTAAACTTGATGACTTTGCTTAATACAAATCAAATCAAATCATAATTTATTTTTTTAAATAAATGTGTCGTCACTTGAAGAAAATTTATTATAATAATTAAATTAAACAAATATTTGAGATTTTCGTAAACATGGTTTTATTTTGACCAGTTTTGATCAGAAGATATATGATAATGATAAAAACTTTTTAATAAATACAAAATTATCATATTATTTTCTGATGAAAGGGCCATGTTCCAAAATTAGTCTAAATAAAATTATTCTTAACATTCTGAGCTACATGAGAAGTTCGTGGATTCGATACCCACCCTATGTGTATGATTCTTCATATCAAGCATTTTCTATCAAAAAATGTTACATAAATGTCAAATTAAGAACACGCTTATTACTTCCGTTGGTATAATATAACTAAAAGGCAACCATACTAATAATGGATTTTTTTAAATTTACGAGATGCTTAACCTTCGGGATATAGACTCGTAAAGATGTGCCTGTTTTGCAAATTTCACTTCGCCTTCTCAGAAAATTATGACCAAGGTGTCAGTCGATTCGTAACTGCATCTAGAAAATTTTTGAAAAAGTTAAGTCCCGCGTAACAAAATTGCAAAAGTTATAAACAATTTTCTAAAAAAAAAGAAGGGGGTTTCGTTTTTTTGCAAATATCTCAAAAACTATTGTAGATATCGGAAATCAAAAAAAAGACTCCCGAAACTGTACCACTAATATTTATAATTTTAATTGAGAGATGAAAATAGGTATTGAAAATGAGTGATTCGGCTCAGCTTGATTCAGACACTTTTTACAAATTTGTTTACCCATTTAATATGAATATTAATCTTATAGAGTTACTCCTTATAGAGTATAATTTTGTATGCAAAAATATCATCACCAAATAAATGTATTTTTCTGTCGTGATAAAAAACGTTTTTATTTTTTCAATGCGTAGATGATAAAACTAAAATATATGAGTCATTAAAATTCAATGATTCGAACATAAAGAAATATTTTAATAGTAATAGTGAAAGTTACCATATACCAAAGGATTCAAGCCCGTTAACGAAATCATGTCGAATTTCAATTTCTTATTAGTTTATTCCAGAAGTATTATGAAATCGAAAGTTGAGTTAAAATGGAAGTAAGAAAAAGAAAACACAGTGACCGTAAAAGCAATACGTTAAAAATGTTAAAATCATATGCTGTTTATTTGACGACAATCTTTTAACATATTTTTTTAACAGTAATACTCTAACAACAATCTTAATGTCCTATGTATAGAGAAGTATGAAAGCGCTGATCGAATGAAAGCATATACATATACATACTGTATGCACTATACACACATACAAAGACATTCGACAAGTCAACTGGACAAAACGATTGTTGAAAGATATGTGTCTACTGATAAAAACAAAGATATATAAAAAAAAAACATACATGGTGTTGTCTATATTATATAGCTGCAAAACACAAAAGCGGTCATATTATAATCTTGCTATTCTTGCTCTTGTTCTTTTAATCTTGCTAGATTAATCTGGTATTTTTAACTTTCTGGTATAATGAAATGTTGTAATGTGTCTGAAAATGGAGTTCAAAATTTACACCATATTTTCATGTTTCGAGGTATTGTCCGTCTCTTTATAGAATACTACATTACACGTTGCGCAAAAATGTATAGTATTTATTTGTTAATGTATAAGCTAACCCCGTGTTCCAACCCCTTGAGGCCCAATTTTTCAAAAATTCGAAAACACATATTTTATGATGTATAACTGAAATAGAAATTTTCATGTCTCTGACTCCCTATTTTGATGTACCAGAAAACGAGAAACGATTGAGAGAATAACTATATTTTTGAATCCACTAAAATCTCTAAAAATAACGATGGAGAAATTGTCGAAACCATAGAAAATATATCGATAGCATGGAATAATTACGGTATCTAATTGTAAACGTTATTAAAAATGGCATTATATTACGCTTAGGTTACTTTTCGATAGTTTGTCGTCGATCGCAAAAAACCTAAGTCGGGAAATAAAATATAACGGCCTGATTATTATCTGTCTAGCTAAAACATAAAACGGATACATTTCTTTAGCGAGTACAACGTATAAGATGTTTTATGCATATATAACATTTACTTTGAAACCAATATAGTGATGATAATTCAGAAAGTCAGTACTCAAAAGTTTTTGAAGATTTAAGAGACTAAACTTAACATTGAAGATCAAAGCTCGATATATTCTATAAACATATTAGACTTTAATTTTCATTGCCAAATGAAAAGTTTTATACAACTTTGTCTATTAATTTAATCGTCTATCGTATAGGTACATATAAAATCAATTTTAGTATCAATAACATGAAGATAAAACTACTTCCATAATAATTTCATACATGTGCCAATATTTTATAGATTCAGACATAAATTCGTAAAAGATAAATGTATGGATTTCAATTTAATTTGGCACCATAGCTGCAAAATGTAGCAACCCATAATCTAATTTACCTCTTAGTCAGTAATATGTTTTGGTTAGAAAACGATTTTGAAAGAGCTTAGAAGTTAGTACAAACCCCCATTTTAGACTTAAAAACTGGTATGCATCTCGATATAAGAGATAGAATTCGAAAATATTCTGTGATAAAATATTCTGTGTGGAATATTTAATAGTTAAAGTAGCGGAAGCGGTGAAAAATTATATTGAAGTTTTTAGTATTAAAACGGCGAAAGCCGGAGATAAAACTCGAAAACGCCGCGGGTATAAGCTAGTAAATTTATAAAAATGTAGTTGAAATGTATAATAATTTCACAAGAAATGATTAAAACAAATTTTCCCAACTGTGTCATTTTTTCTGCTAAGCAGTATACGTACACTTGGCCACAAAAGTTGATGTAAATTTTTAAATTTCATAGAATAATTTGTGCCTTATTCATTCGGTTTTCGCATAAAAGTTGTTACTAAATTTCTAATAAACAACTTTTATCCGAAGCATTTTTTCGAAAACCGATTTTATAAAGCACAAATCAATTATAAAATTCAAAAAAAAAATTACATCAACTTTTTTGGTCCATGTACGTGTCTGACCGAAGTAACAAAATTAATTATTCAAGTAATATTGTGTTTATGTTTTTTTTATAAATTATTTTTTTCGCGTGATTTAAAAACAAACCTCGCCTGAGGTAAGAAATGTTCACAAACATTCAACTCAAAATATTCCACACATTTCAAATTAGGAAACCAATTTTCATGAAAGAAAATTATTCATAAATTTGACCAAAACAAAAATAAAATTAAATTAAATTTAATAAACAAACTGCGACATCGAAAATTATAAATAATCACTGCCAACTTGTGCATGAAATACATCATGTCAAAAGGCAACAACATTGGCACCATTTATTAAAAATTTTACAGTTTTATTCCTGATCAATTCATTGTACGAAAAACCGTTTCGAATAAAAGTTGTGAGTATTTTTATAATGATCAACTTTTTCCACAAGTATTTATTTGAAAACCGAATTGATACGGCGCAAATCAACAATTTTGAAATAAACCATTGCTGTTGATGACTAACATCTTAGAATACACATAGCCACAAAAGTTGTTACTATTGTTATGACGAACAAGTTTTATTCGAGACATTTTATCGAAAACGAAAGGGATTTGACGGAAATTGGACACAAAATTTAATAAAAAAAAAACATTACTTTAGACGTTTTTAGCCCACAAAACCACTTTCTCTTCAAGAATTTAAAAAATGGGATCGATTTATGCCAAAAATTCATTCTATTTTCGAAAAAAGCTCAGAATAGAAGTTGTTACGATTAATTTTATTAGAGACATTTTTTCGAAAACCAAATAGATTCATCACAAATCAATTAAGTATAAATGTTAAAACACTATATATGTTATACTGGATATGTTCATAGCAGTAACAAGTCAGTGTGTTGTACTGCATTTTATACTGTTTGCTGTCACGAGTTTGACTGTCACGGGTGAACAACTACATTAAAGCAGGGACTCCGAAAGAAATAAAAGAATAAAGTGACGATGTCATATAAAATTAGACAGAATTTTTTTCTATTTATTTGTAAACATGCATTTTATCCGGTAGCTACACACTGCTGTGATGTGTATATAGCTAGCTAATAATAATAATAATTATGAACAATAAAACGTATCATTAATATAAATAACTTTTAAAATATAATTTTGTAGGTAATAATTTTTTGAAAATTAAATAAAATATTTGTCATTTGCAGCTGTCTCATGTAATCGTTTATTTCTATATGGTTGATCTTTGGGGTAAAACTGTGTGTATACCCGCTACACCCGCGAACACATTCATATGATCATCCCTCATATACCTAGCTAGTATACCAACGAAACGTGCACTATACATAAATGTATTTAAATATCTTTTTTTTTTTAAACACAGATTTTTTATTTTCTATTTATAATGTCGTTGATGCGTTTAAAAAATGTCACGTTTCTTTTTTTTTTTGAGTTCTTTTTCGTCTTTTATCATTTTTTGACTAAAATGAACGAACGCTTCTGATGAACGATTTTGTCATAAAAAGTATAATTAGTATATAATAGTTATGTTTGAAATTTACTGTTTATTTTATTGTTTTTGGGAAAAAATAAACATTTGCCTGGTTTATAATGTGTTGTTTTTTATTGTTTTTTTTCATTTTTTATTTTTTTAAATATAATTTGAATTAAAATACCATACAAGGCCTTTAAATGTTTATAAACTTTTAAACAGATATTTTTTATTCACGAAGAGAAGCAGGACAAATTAAATATTTAACATTAGAAATAATTCCGAATATATACTTTTTTCCATGAATTCGTTTTTTTAAGGTATCATTATTAAGTTCTGAAGTTTTCTACCTCCAACGAGATTCGCGACCATCATTCAATGGGTTGAAAAGGTAAGCAGAAGAAATTTCTTATCAATTTATATACTTCTTTTTTTTTATTTTACGGAGAAAATGGATCAGCCTAAAGTTAAAGAATATATAATTTTCTAAAAATATATTATATTTTCTATTTAATAAAAATCTAGAGACTGATTGACAGAGAACGCATAAGGTCGTGAGGGTCATAAGGTTGAAATGCAATTCATCTATATACCCTAGGTATATATCTATTTATACCTAGGGTATAAATATCTAAGGTGGTTTTAGGTTTTTTAAAGTTTGCGAAAAATTTGATGGTTTCTGAGATGTTGTCGATGGGAAATCTCATCGGGCACACCAGCTACAAATAATATTCAATTCATTCAATTCAATGTACATACATTGCGTATCGATAAAATAAAAAGATAGAAACTCTAGGAAAAAAATAAATAATATACTTTTTGTGTTTGATATTTAATGTATCAATTATAATTAAAATTATTCAATGAATCGTTCAGAGTTTCGCGATTTTCGACTAAACAAATGAGCTTAAATATTACTTAGTGTCGGCAGTAACAAAATTCTGAGGAGATACCGACATCTGTCAAATACTATTCCGGGGAATAGTATTTGACATAATCTTGATGGAAGTTCACCGATAAATGTGTATAAGATCAATACAAATTAATGCTTAAAAACCATGGTCAAACTTTTAAAAGATGGTAGAACCGTACCCGATCGCCCCTATTTGAAGAATTTTCCGTATATCAACGACCTTAGTTGACACCGATGATTACATTAAAGTTAATGGCATTATATAGGATAATTTAAAGCTATCCCATTTGTCGGCAATATCGTTTTTTTAACGTACAACAACGATTAACCTACGCGTGGTCGGATGGGCTACTATTTTTATTACCCCATGTTTACATTTTGATTTAAAATTTAGTTGAAACCTCAACCTTTAGAATTCCCCTTCTAAGTATGCGTTCTTGTTAGGTCTAGTAATAATTTAGTTAAATATTTTCATTTATTTTTAGGAATATATTGAGAAATTTTTTTCACTTTGTCCTCACGAGGTATCAAAAATACCCCACCTGGGCAACCATGAAACACAAAAAGAAGTCCCCCAGAAGTAATAATATTATGATAATAATAATAATAATGTGGTTTTACCTCCGTATTTGAGACTCTACGGCCTATAACACAGGCCACCCAAATAATTATTTTTCAACCTTTATTAATTTTTTAACTTTTACATTTTTAACTTTTACATTTTATGTGAGTGGAGGACAATCGATTCATATGCAGACTAGGAATTGGTAGGTTATGCGACTGCAGCCGACTTTGATAGGAACTATGCCGATATTCATCTGGAGTTCGTGAAGGAAAACTGCAGAAAACGTTCACACGCATAGCCGGTTACTTCGTTTTTGTCCATACGCCGACAGTTTAGTTGGGATTCGAACCCATAACCTTCGACTTTCAAGTAGACAGAGCTACTACCGCTGCTACTACCGCTATGCTACCACAAGAAGTATACGCGGGACGAATTATATTCTCTTTTTGGATCAACAAAGTATATGGTCTAGGCATCATATATTCCAAAAAAACAGCTCTGTTGTTTATTAGTTAGCCTTCCTATTAGTTACACTTACTGGTGTCTACAGAAATACTTGGAGACCTAGTTTCAAGTAACGAAGAAAATACCAAGCCAGTCATGATAAAACGCTATGACAAAATAAAAGGTGACACTGGCGACAAAATGAGACGAGTAATAATATTATTGCGTAAGATCAATAAAAAGATGGCCGTTAAGAATATTCATGGAGCTTTTAAATATTGCATCGCTGAATGCGTCTATATTATGGACAACAAAACATCCAGAATATATGAATGGAAACAAAATGAGACAACAGTATTGGCTTTATGAATTATCTTGTACAAGAACATGTAGCTAAAAGGAGCAAAAATATACGGTTACCTAAGAATATTATGGCTGTAATGAATGAAATTTTGGGAGCAGAAGAGGAATCACCTGAACTAGAATAGCATGAACCTCAACAAAATAGAAGGAAGGGCTCAGGGAAATGTGGTAAATACATTTATAAACTTCATAAAAGTTAAATTTATCACTATTATTGTCCATATTTTAAAGCATATTAATCCAACAAGTTTCTATTGGATTAATAAACTATTATATATATATAAACTATTAAGTAAAAAAAATAAATATATAATATGTTTGAAACTATCTTTTGAAATAAAAATTGTTTTGTGTTCTTTAAACTCAGAGAGGTAAAAAAAAAACCGTTGGTATAGAAATTTTAAGTACCCCATCAGCGGAAAATTTTGAACCTGGCTACTTGAAGGTTAAGGAATAAAAATTACGAATAACAAAATAAAATATAATTTTTGAAAATGCTTGCCATTTGCGTGAAATACATTGTTAACCAAAGAAACGTTCGTGTTAGGTTTTTATCAAGCATCTTCCATTCACGATTACTTTTTCAGTGTTCTGCTTCAGTCAACATATTCTTTCAACTCTTTGTGCAATTGACAACATGCCAAAGAAAATAATGGCTATATCAATTAAATCAAGGTGTAGGTGAACTGGTTTTATAAAAATACATATATTGACAAAACTAAATGTTATAAATTTATTAGAACAACATCCTGTATAATTTTAATACAGGTCACATATCCGTTGTATAAAATGTGAGAGAATTAAATGTATTTATCTATACAGTTTAAATGTATATCCGTCCAATCAGAAACAATAATAATGCATTAGATAAATATATATATATATATATATATATATATATATATATATATATATATATATATATATATATTCAAATATATTATAGTTTATAAAATAATTCAGCAAAATGTGCAGTCGATAAATATTTGTTGATTGCTATACAACGTACCTACCATCTATATTCTATAACATACATGGTAATTCATATTTATTCAAAAAATTTTATAAACATTTTACTTAAAATAATATTATTTTTGGATTAAAAAACTGTCCTCTCTTTCAATTTTATATTTCAAAAATTCTCATCAATAACAAAAATACCATATGTTATGTTAAATTTTATATTCAATTATTACAAAAACATTCGACATTTGTGAGTTTTGAATAGGTTTCCTGTATTTTATTATATTTTTCTCATATTGATACAAGGAACAGGCGGATGTTCCATTACTATTATTCTAAGATCCTGATCTAAACGATGATCACCGATCTTAACGAAAGTTATTTTTTATTAAACATACTGTATGAACAAACAAATCACGGATGGATTTACAACCAATATCAGTTTAGGACTATCCTTTATTAAAAATACTTTAATTGATTTTTTGTATATCCCTTTATTTATTAATTTACTCAAAAGATTCAATCCCAATCGTGAGTATTAAGCATTCGAAAGAAGGAAAAGTTGGGTTGACTAGTTTTTACTGGTTGCAAGAGACGAAGAAGAAGATTACGGGTTGGCAGGTATAAACAGGTGAGTTGGTATTACCTATTTACACTCATCTTATTTTCTAATGAAAACCAAGATAATTTTATTGTTATCATAATCGTATAATGATGTCTGACAAAAGTGATCGAGACTCACAGCTTTTAGTTGGTTTTTATCGTAGTAATTTTTGACTAGGAGGTTGTTTACTCTTTTTTAGTTTTTTTTTCGGGGAACAACATTTTTGCGTCAATATCTAGTTGTGGACCTAAAGACATATATATTGCCCAAGGTTACTAGATATTGACACTACAAGCTCTACGGATTATAACTTTCATGCGATCGAATTGAAAATTGTTATATAACTTGCTTCCGGTTTTAGAAAATCCGGAAGGCCTAGTTACCGGGCAAAGGGAGACGGAAACGCAAAACTTTAAATATCTCTCTTGATGTTGGTAAATGAAAAAAAAACTTTGGGTATACTTGCAGGAAATTAATTCAAACTTCATTTTATCTGATTATTTTTCTGTAATTCGAGTTTTTAGAAAAATATTTACTATTTTAATGTCATAATAATAATAAAATTAACACCAAGAGAATTTCATTTCATATGTATTATAATTTCTTCCTCTGAGAAAATTCCCTTAAATTAATAAAAAGCTCCCACGTGCCGTGTTTTTTAAATACAAACGAAAGCAGTTATTAAAAAAAATTTATTAATTAAATTTTAATTAAGGGTTGTCCTGAACTGATATTGTTTGTCAACCTATCTACGATTTGTTTGTTTATAAAGTATTAAAGTATATGTAATAAAAAAATATCTTTTATTAAGAAAGGGATCGTGTACTTTATGGTTCTTAATGACCTTAGATAAAACATGATATTCGTCAAATTCTCACATTTATGACTCACAGATTCCAAATCAAGAAAACAATTGTATAGTATGTAAATAAATTCATTGGCAGGCCGTGACCCTCAGTATTGCTTATTGCCTATTGATATCTTGCTGTTTAATCGATTTAAAAATGTAGGTACTAATTAGCATCTCAAATGGACTATACCAACTTTAAATAACAAATGAATATAAATAATACCAATATTGAAAATTTGATCTACCTGAATCTCAATTTATCTGATCACTTTGTGTGCACTATTTACATACGAAACGGTTAGTGACACCATGGGAATACACAATACAAATATTTCTATCAAAACTAAACAGATTTCTGAAAATGGATTTGTTTAAATAACAAACATTTTTAGGAAATATTGCAACAACAAAAAAGGAAGAAATAATAAATACTGTGTACATTGATAAAAATTGTTTACTGAAACGACAAGGAAAAAATATATATAAATAAAATAAACAGGAAAAGTAGTATTTATATCAACAGGATTAAGTGAAGAAAATGTTCAGTAAACCAACCATAAATGTATTTAAATACTATTCTATTTTCCATTACATCCATTTAAACTTTACATAGAGAGAAAAAAATACACGACAAAACGAAACGAAACCCAAATAAATATAAAAATATCCCTCAATTGACATTGAGCATATGTCAAAAATCCTTCTTCTAAATGTAATGTTGTTATTGATAAAAAGAAATAGATGAATATTTCACATATCTAATATCTCCTTTTTTAATATGTCATTCAAAGTGAATGTATTCAATTCGTTTTGTATGTTGGTTTGTGTGCTGCTCTTGTGCTATACCAATAAGCTTATTTGTAACAATAGTCGACGTACAGAGAGTATACGTGGCCTATAACCTAGAGAGCACGCGGGATACTAATCGGATAAAAACTACACATACATACATACATAGATACATACCATACATGTAGTCATGGTATACGGTTACACAGTTTGTGAGAAAAACACCATATGGGTACCATCCATATAACAACACAAATATATACAGGTTGGTACACTAAAGATGAGAGACATTATTTTCAGAAATAAAGATTCAAGACTGAAGATTATCATTAGATAGATAGATTGTAGGGGCTGCCCTGGTCGGGCTATACTTCGAACATAAGGTCCATTGTGATGCCTAAGGATATGAGGATGTGAGTGGATTGGAAGGAACTTTTGTATTTAGACTAGGAATTGGTAGAATATGCAGCTGCAGCCGACTCAGATAGGAACTACGCCAATATTCATCAGGAGTTCGTGAAGGAAACTGCAGAAAACCTTTTCAAGCATAGTCGGTTACTTAGTTCTTGTTTATACGCCGACAGTTGAGTCAATTAACCGCCCCTTTTTTCTCTTAATTATTGACAAACTGCCGATGTCGGGATTCGCTCCCATAACCTTCCAGTTTCCAAGTAGGCATACTGCGCAGACATAACGCCTTAGACCGCTTGGCCACTTGGACTGGTAACATTATCATTAATGAGCAATTAAAAGATTCAAAGATATAGACAAATATCAAACATTTAATTGGATATGATCGTTGACTTTATTATTGTTGAAAATAGAACATGTTACATATACCTTAAAAATACTACTGTTTCCGCAATTCATCGTCAGGTCTCATCTTACTAATATGGAAAACTCGTTGGAAAAGTTGGAAAAAAATTAACTTCTCTGAAAATTTATGTGGTCTCAATTTTTTGATTTGTTTTAACAATATGAAAAAAATAGAGTTCTCAAATATTTTAGATTCGATTATTTTCAATTAATTTCTGTAAGTATGGTACTTATTGAAATAAAGAAAATTTACCAATTTTTGAGTTGTATACATTCTAAAGTTAAAAGGACCAAACATAGAAATAAATAGACATGTGTCCCTAATTATAACTGGCTTAGAGTATAGCAAAAACGGATGATATTGTTTCTTTTGTGTGACAGATAAGTGTGAATTGTTTGTGTTCTTTCGAACCATTGTAGGTTTTAAATCGATTTCAACAACGACATAGCGATGCAAATAAAAATTTTAAGTTATGAAGAAAATATCATTTGTTTACATTGGGAAGAAGAAAAAATTGTAGAAATAGTTCATGTTGTCACGTTTAGGAAAAACTCTTCTTGATCGATTGTAATGAAGTTCGAGAAAAATTGAACAGAGAAAATTTGTTCAGAGTGATTGTGTTACATTACGTGGCGGTAAAGTATTTTCAAAAACGCTGCATCGAGGGGTTGTTTGCTATAAAGATAAGGCGATGTTTTTTAAGAATGTATTATAAATCACAAAAGTTGATATCAGTTTTTAAAATTTTATAGTTGATTTGTGCCTTATTGATTCGGTTTTCGAAAAAAATGCTTTAAATAAAAGTTGTTCATTGGAAATATAATAACAACTTTTATTCGAAAAATTTTCTCGAAAACCGAATTAATAAGGCACAAATCAACTATAAAATTTTTTAAATCAACTTTCGTGGTCAAGTGTACCACTGTAAATCGCAAGCTTGTAACCCGTTATTATTGATTTGAGCTTTAGTCATTCGGTTTTCGAAAAAATGCTTCGCAATAATAGTTCATTGTACATCGTACATTGTACTAAGTTTTGTCATGAAAATATTTTCGCAAATCCCCTATTCATTTTTCTAAATGATAAAGGGATTAATCAACAGAAAAATTATCAAAAATGAGAGCTTTTGTGCCTCATAGTTCTACAATTAAGTTACATTCGTGATATTTAGTACTTAATATTCTAACATTTAAAATGAAAATATTGAAAATATTAAATATTGAAAATATAGAGCTACAGAAAAAAATGCTCAGTAGATAAATTACGGTAACAATCATATCATATTCAATATACCCCAAATAATAATATCAATTTTTCAATTAACCACTCTCACTCTAAAGCTCCTTGTCCATAATAGAATTATGGCCGATCGGAATACAATTATGGCCGCCAAAGCCATACAGACATACTGGTTGAAAATGACCATCAAGGCAAATAGCCACGACGTTATTCACCAAAATCTCAGTGCGTGCGTACAATTCTATCGTCCGAAAATTTTCGTTCTTGAGACCTAAGTAATTTCGACAAAAAAGGACTCAAATCCAAACTGAAAAGTGCGAAACAACTTTTGATTATTATTGAGTAAAAAAAAAAACAAATTTTTTTAAATAAAAATTCAAATTTCTCTTCAGTACGAACTTGAGTATGATACACAATTTTCACCGTTCGTGATGCTGTTTAATGTTTTATTCTATAGTTTTAAACCAAAAACGATTCTTTCGAAAATTTAGCTTTAGAAATCAGCGTGTACACTGTGGTCGTACTCTGCTATGTTAGTAAAATAATTTGAGTTATATTTTACTTAACTTCAATTTTTGATGGACCAATCTGTATATGCATCTATCCAATATACATACATGTAATTGTTATGTTGGCTACAATTCAATTTTCCAATTTTAGGAAAAACAAAGAGAAAAAATTAACAATTGATATTCAATATGGGTAGGTATACACTACATACAGCATACGTATGCTCTGATGTGACCCTTATATACGTAGATGTAACGCGTAATTCAAATTTGTAATCGTAATTATTGTTTTAAATTGATTAATCTGACATTTTTTTTTAAAATATTCGTTTTTCATTAAAGGTATGTTTTAATTATATTTACTTATTCGATGATGGACATAAATGAAAATGACCTGTCAAAATTGATTCAGGAAAACTTTATTAAATTTATTAAAAACGATTGAAATCTATTTTGCATTGAAAAACACTTTCAATTGCTTAACGATTCTCAGGAATGTTTCCGGATTTGTTTTATGGCAGCATTTTTGGCATAGGTCTCAGATATATAATCGCATAGTTAATAGATGTCAAGCACACAAATTTTGCCAGATTTTATATGTGAGAATCTATTTTAGAAAATGGACCTGATCTCTAAATAAAATTAGAGCAAATTATTGCATGATAATTTCGTTATTCTATAATTTTTTTAAGCAAACGATCTCAATCTTTAATTCATATGTAACAACTCTCTTATGTACATTCTTATCGAGAAGAGATGGTATTGTGATCTAATTTATCCAGGAGGAAAAGAAGTATTAAAAATCGCATCTATTATTGTGCAAGCTAATAATATATCCCATTATTAATAATAATGCTTCATGAAAAAAATTATTAATTATGTTCAGTATAGGATGGATGATTTTTGATATAATAATTTTGAACAAAAATATCCGCTTCAACCCCCAAACATAATCTCTTATCTGAAACAATTCGCAATTCTGATAAATTTCTATGAAAAATTTTTTAAATTTTTTTGAAGTACGAAGCGTTTTTTCAGTAAAATGTTTAAAAATGGTACGTCTAAAACCCTATCAAAAGGTTTTAGACGTACCATTTTTAAACCTAACATAATAATCTGTAACAAAATTTGTTTTTAATATCCCGTTTCAACCTTAAAATCTAACCACCTAACTGTAACATTCGAAATTCAAACACATAAGTGAAACACATCAAATAATTGCATAGCTATAAAAAAATTCGAATTGTAAACCTTAGAGTCGTATTTGGGAAACTGCATATTATGTATTATGTCAACTTATGTCCATGATCCATGATACATGACACCGAGCAGATTACATGCGTTTGTTCTGTTTTGCCAATGAATATTTGAAACGGAACTACAAAAAATTAATCCCTTGGCCTTGTATTTGTTAATCAATAGTTACTATGCTTGTGAAAATTAATATTTTATAATACGGTTTATTTAACTCCCAAAAAAAAATTTCCCGACACACACTTTCCTGCATATACGCCCCTGAATTTATACGTCCAGAGACCTTAAATGTATTTTCAGGGAAATAGAAAACCTTTATGTGGTTTCTCAGCAATAAATACACCAAAAATAATTTCAGAAATATTCAATTGCATTCATGTCATCCATCCTGTCAGAATAAAAAGATTATAAAAAAGCAACAAAAACTGAATAGAAACATTTTTAAAAACCAATGATAGTTAAGCTGTAATGGGCATAACATGCAAAAATAAAAATACAGCCAATAATAATAGTCCACATGTCAGATAAACAGATCGTTTTTTATTAGCTCCAAATTAATATATATGGCACGAAACAAATACCTATAATAACATATTTATATCTAAGCCCATTATAAAAATTGTAAAAATATATACTGTTGAAAAAAAAAAGAAGGGATAGTGTGCGATAGGGTTGATACATTCATTTTGATACACCAATTAAAAATAATAAAAACAATGAATTTAATGGGTTACAAAGGGAAGTAACGTGTAATAATAATACATACAAAACAAACACTATATATAGGTGATTCACAAAAATGAAACAGTCAAATTTACTGGATATATTTTATCAACTTAAGGAATTTTCTCATAATAAACATAGAATGCAGAATAATTTTCATTGCGATTGGTTTAAACTATGATCCCCTAGAGTGGCTAAAATCTCATATATGAAAAAATTAATTTTTCATGTATTTGCATACTCTTTAGCGTTCATAATTATAGTCCAAAGAAAAAAAAATGCCGTTTTTGATATGCTTTTAGTATTTGAAAAAATGTTCGTTAATGAGGAGATTCGGCCAAAGGAAAAAGGGAGCTTAGAAAAGGCAGAAAACACGAAAATAGAATGTCTCTTCTATTATAAAAATTGAGTTGAAGTTTATAAGAAGTTACGTTGTAGAAAATCAACTTTACTACAATTTTCTGACCATTTTTTCTTCAACTCTAATTTATACAAAGATATTTAAGATATTAATTTTCAATCTGAAATCGTGAATATTTCTGTAAATATTATTAGTAACAGAAAAACAGAAAACATGATAAGAAACTGTATGTCTCCAATTTTTAAAAGTGGTTACCAAATTTTATGTTTTACCCCCCTTTTAGCCCCCTCTCTTTTTCCTTTTCCGATTTTTCTCATTAACTTAACCTTTCAAAAACCAAAAGGATATCACCTTTCTAAATTTGATCCTGATCGGATGAAAAGTGGTTTACTTGAATAATAATGGACAATGTTTGAAAGAAATGTCAAATTAATAAGTTTTATGACAAAAACTCAATTTAAAATCACAAAAGCATGGCCAAGAAAGTAGAAATAAAAATTAGAATGATAATATAACGCCATCTAAAATCCTCCACAGGGAATAGCCAACCTCCATCAACTCGACCCGTAAAACTCGACTTGGTAATTTTGTCAAGGATATGATCTCCCTCGTTATTTTGCCGCGTATATTTCCTCCTCGGTGTAGGAGTTTATAAATAGAGCTAATATGCAATCGAGAAAAAAATTTGATCTTTCATCTTTCTCCTGTATCTATAGCTTTACTGCGCTTTACTTTGACTTATATTTGTTTTTAAATGTAACCACCATGTATATACTATATACCACCCCGTTATGTTGGTGTTGTAATCCTCCATTTCTACTCATATTTTAGTACTCCTTATATATAACATTAACTGTTATATATATAAATTTAACACTTTTTGTTTTGCACCGTTGATTATTCTGCGACAGTCACGTGCTATTTGATAAAGCGTGAATTTACATGATGGAGAGTCTAAACAATATTACTTTAAAGTGTGAAACGAATTTAAACACATATCATATGGACAATATTTATACCCGACCCGTTTATGTTTATGTATGTTTTTAAAAACTTATGCATATACACGTTTATTAACTAAGAAAGATCTTTAGAACATCAGTATAACTTCTATAATATAATGTCTCTCTCGTATAGGCCCTACAAACGAGGAACATTGTGCAGCAACATTATGCAGCAACCTATTATTGGTTATTATTGGTTGCAGCAACAAAAAACATGTCCTTGAACGGTTGCTGTAAAAATCAAAATTATTTGATATTTTGTAGGAGTTAAATGTTCCTGTAAAAATTGATCATATTATCTAATATTTTATGCTTTCCTAATATTTTATTATGTTTTATTACCTAGATTGGTTACAATTTACAATTTTACATTATATATATTATTATTTGTAATAATAATATAAAGATGTTATCCAACACTAGTTTTTTACTAGATACATACATATAATTAAACTATACAAATTAAATGAGATAGATAGAGACAAGATGAGAAATGATTGAATTTTTATGACTAGCGTCATAAAATAATAAAAAATAATATTATGTTCCATAATTTTGGTTGCACGTCTGTAGAAAAATTATTTTGTAGGCGGAGTTCAATGTTGCTGCAACAATGTTCTGCGTCTATTCCATACTTTAGATATTACTGTTAGCAAAATACTTTATATCCTAAGTTGTTCGATTTGATAACAGTTGTACAGTTGTTGTTGATGTTCAAAATTGATATCATGATTTCACTGAATCCTTGGTATTTGTATATGAAAGATTGAAAGCTGTCAGAGGATAGACAAATACGATTTTGACAGATATGATTAAAATGGATTTTTGTTCCCGCCCCGAAAAAAAGAAAAACTTCAAAATAACCTTTTATTCTTCTATTGATGCTATAAGGGTGTGGTTTGTTGCATTATGTCAAGGACGCGAAGTCAAACCCGAAGGCCACCGCAGGGGTCAGGGACAAAGCCCCCTGGCAAGCAGAGCGAGTTCAATAGTATATACTGACTGACTTTCTCACGTATACATATTCTAACCCACTTCTAGACATGCTAGAAGGATGCGGTTTTTTATTTCCCAACGCAAACTCCCCGAAAATGGGAAAAATCCTTCAAAATTACCTTTTTTACTTCTATTCATTCAAGAAGAGTGCGGTTTTTTAAATTATGTTAGGGACGCGAAGCTAATGTCGAATTGGATCCCGAGGTGAAGGGGCCTTGCGAGCACAGCGAGTATTTTATAAAATGTTAAACACAATAAAAGTCCAAAATAAAAAGTTAATATGATTGCAAAATATTGGTTAAACATCAATATGAAAAGGCAATGTCGTCAATTATGTTATATTTGTTATGGTATATTTACTTTTTTAGGAAAAAAGCCTAAAAGGATTTAAAAATAATATGTATATATAGGATTTAAAAGCATATTAATGTTGTTATGGATGCGATTAGTCAAAATTTTGGTTAAAACATTTATATTTAATTTTAAAATAACAATACGAAAGGTGAAAGTATTAATATATATGCTATAGTCTACAAACAAAAAATCATATAATTAATTGAGTGAGATAACAGCCAATTTGGAAAATAGTTCAACTATTGCGAGATAAGTTTTAAGAAAATCTAAATCATGTTTTAATATCATGAAAATTTGTTTAAATATAGTCTCACCAATAACTTGGGAAACTTGTTTACAAATCAAGCCGATTTGTGATTTTGAAGAGGCTAATTAACATTATTATTAGAGTTCATACAGTTCACACATACGCTATTATTTTTAACTTTCATTCTAGCATCATTCAGTGTATCAAAAATTTTTTAAAGTAAAAAAGTAAATATGCGTATAATTAAGTTACATAAGTGAGTGCAATCAATTTTTTAAATACGAAAACGTTCGAAAAGAAGGTTAATTTACTAGACTTCTGACCTTTTACTGAAATATATGCCTCAATTGTGTTTGTTCACTTATATAGGGTGTTCTGAAATTTATTCAAGAAAACTATACCACAGTGTAGAGCTGGAAAAACAAACAAAAAAGTTAAATAAAATTTTTGATTTGACGCTTAGTTTTTGTGATTTAATGACTAAACATTAAAAAATTAAGTATTATGTGTGTGTCGCTACACTCATTGAGAACTCAGATTGTCGCTACTCTAGCATGGCCGCCCTACTCCAATGCTGTGGCCCCACCTCCTTACACAATGCGCTCTGTGGTTGGTGGAGTAGTGTAGCGACAATACTCCACAAATGCAAATGTGATTAGTTGAATTTATTATTAATGTTTAATTAAAATGAAGCATCAAATCGAAAAACTTTATAAAACTTCTGTGTTTGTTTTTTCCAGCTCTACACCGTGGTCTAGTTTTCTTGAATGAAGTTCAGGATATCCTGTATATTTACAAAGGATAAAACAAATATTCTAAAAAAAATCTTAAAATAAAATGTCTATTACAACCACCTATAAAAAAAACTGTTAAAACGGGTTTCTTCGTACG
This sequence comes from Nineta flava, assembly GCA_963920215.1. Taxonomy (NCBI): domain Eukaryota; kingdom Metazoa; phylum Arthropoda; class Insecta; order Neuroptera; family Chrysopidae; genus Nineta; species Nineta flava. Next base: position 67,271,033 of record OY986041.1, on the reverse strand, counting down.
TATTAAATATCATAAAATGAATGGACTGAAACCAATGAATGCTATATAGGAAATAATAGTAAAATATATAGTTTAGTGCATTTATCGTGATTATAGAGATTTTCACGGTGATATGAAGTATAACTGTGGATCAATACGCTTGAATTGTTGAAAAACATTCAAATCACGATAGCAGGAAGTAAAAACATAAAAATGATTTTAAATATTCGTATACATGATTTTAGATTATAGGATAATAAACTACAAATTTTTACTTTCACACAATATAGTATCGAATATAAAAGTTCAAATTTACATTTCTTTAGAACAAACAAAATAAAGCCGTCGCGGCATTAACGCCTGCCAGATGTGAAACGCCGGAACTATTTTGTATAGAAAATATACATGAAAGGATGGTTAATTAAAGGAAATAAATATGACATAATCAAAAATATTCAGATTTTTTTTAAAAGAATTAAACATTAAATAATTTCTTAAGTTGAGACGGCTCAATTCTTTCAATCAGTTCCTTTAACTATTATTATTAACTATTATGTATAGAAATTATGCATTGCCACCTATGAATGAGTTTTTGAACCTGTATATGTACCGCCATCTATGAGCATCTTTTTAAAACTGATTTGTTTTATGTAATATCACCTATGAACAACTTGTTGATCGCGTGGCGAGAAAATTTCGGCAGGCCGTTGCCAGGTAACAAACGGACTAAATAAATGTTTAACATCCAACAATAGAAAGATACTCTGTGATTTTTCGCTATCCTAATTTTTAAATTTTAGAGCTAACGTAACCATGTTTTCATGAGATATATATTGTGTGAATGTAATAGTATTAATATTTTCAAACAATAATATAATGCATTTGCTAGAATATTTTCCATTCGAAGTTTCAATTAACATGCGGGTTCGTGTATATATACGCTGGCGGTTGTGTTTACGTGTATTTACTCGGAACAATAAATTATCAAATATGATGGAATACTTTTGCTTATATCCCTACACATCTTAGGGTCTGTCATATGGCCTTGTTTCTACATATGCAAAATTTCACCAAAATCGATTAATCAAATTCAGTCACGAAGTAACAAGAAAATACACGCTCTAATTTTTGCATTTAAAATAATATTTACTGTATTTAAAATTATTATGTTTGTATGAACAATTGATGAGATACGATAAAGAAAATTAATGCCAAAAAATCTAAAAATTTGTTTATAATTGTCTGTGGTTAGATTTCGGTTATAATAGCTCTGGACACTAATATGCAAGCTTAGTGTTTATTGAAAAGAATTGTTTCGAAAAATTTCATTATACTGACAAGAAATGAATGTAATTGTCCAATTTATTCACTTATCTCTCAGCAGCACATCTACTCTCTATGCAAAAGCAACTTTTTCCATATTTTTATGATCCCTTTATAAATTCCGAAATATTTTTCCAATTTACTTATTAAACCTACATTTTAATTTAATGCTGTTAACCATTTGGTTACTTTACCACATACAGAATAAAACCACAAATATTTAATATATTTTGTGCGACATTAACTTTTCAAAACTTATGTTAAATGTTTTAATACACAACTATGTGTAGGTACCTATAACTATATAGAAATATAAGTTGGGTATCATCTCTTTACCTATTACGTTCACAGATAATACCGGCATGAAAATTGTAAATTCAACACACACGTTGGATAGGTATTACTTCATTTACTCTGTATACAGTCTGGTCTCCGCACGAAACAAATCAACACTTTTCCCATGTGTTTCTCAAGCAAACATCCAAGTTTTAGTATAACGGACATTGTTTTTGTTAGTTTTTTTTTTCACTAAAATCAATTGCATATTCCATTCAAATTCGGATATTTATATATTTCCTCATACATCCAAAACACCTTAGTCCACATTGTATTTTGACGAATAAGATTTCGTTTGATTCCTAATAATGACTAAAATACGTAAATATTTTCCTAGAACGATTTATGAAGAAATTTCACTTATTAATAAACCACAACGCTGTTCTTAAAAAGCTTCAAATGGTTCATGGAGTAGTGGCCGGGGATGGGCCAACCCACTTCTTCGATATCACGTGTGTCTCACCCCAGGACAGTCACTCTAACCTAATAAAACCAGTGGAAATATCTGAAAAAAGAACAAAAACCCCCAACGAAGATTTTAGAAAAACATTCCCTTTCATGATCTCATGAAAGGAACCGTTCTGGAGACAACGAACTGTCTCCATAACGGTTTCTAAGTAGAGAGAAATCTAAGACTCATTTTGTGGCACCGGCTACATAATATTTTTTTCCAAAGATTGAGGTGAAATGAAATGTTTCTTTAAAACATTTTTTTTTCTTTAAGGTCAAATTTGGTATCCAATATGATACCAATACCATCGGTATTTAAGTTCGATATTTGAAATTTGATAATGAGCATCATCAGTCAATGAAGAAGAATAAATTTTTTAATTTGTCGCTTCATTTTAGAAAAATGGAATGTATTTGCTTGATTATTTTTTTTGTAAAATTTATTAACATATTTGCACTGACCTCTACTAAGACGGATGGAGGTCAGTGCATATTTGTGATTAGAATATTTTGATAATTAACACAACTGTTTTGCCATCCATGGTAACTTCAATTCATATTCATTACTATAAAACAGTTTTTACGGTGGATTATGACTAATGGTTTTCTGCTTCATCTAAATAAAATATGCTTTCTCTACGTAGTTCAAATGTGCTACATTTTTGTAAAATATAAATTTTCCTAAACGTTATATTATCGAATGATAATTAGTGAGAACTCTAGGTTTTTGAAATAAAATTTCAAATTCGTCCCCTTTACCTAGATCAGTTTTTTGTATTATAAATACGTATTTCGACTACAATGTAGTCATCATCAGTATAAATTAGCTAGTCGTACTTTACTCTTTGACAATTAGAGATAGTTATAAAGTCGAGATCAACAGACAAAAAATAAATAGAAAATTAACTAGATTAAAATATATACTAGATTTAAAATATAATAAATTTTAAATAATATTGAAATTGCTCTTGTTAAAATTTCTTCATTCACATTTGTTCCTGTTAATTTTACTCTTATTAAAATTACTCTTATATTGGCCCAGGATATGTTACTTGTTACTAATTTGGTGACGGTATCACAAACTATTATAGAATAGAATAGAATAGAATAAGTATATTTTTGCATCAATATTTTACATAACTTGTAGTACAACACATCTTAAAGTATAGTTCCTAGCCTATGCTTTACCTATAATATATCATCTTATTAAATTATATACATCGAGATTATAGAGTCGTTTTAACATCGTTTAGAAATGGGAAAAATTTAATACAAAAACCATTGACATGAAACTTAACCTAGGTTGGATGGATAAGCCATCCCTAAAACTAAACTTAAATAGAAATACGGAAAGAAAAGAAAATATGTACAATTTAGATAACAACAGAATTAGTTGTAATCGAGATCATGTGGCATGCGGAATCTTTTCCCGAAAAGCAGCGTATTCGGGTCAAATTGACCCAGTACGTTGATTTCCGGGAAAGGATTTTCGCGGGAAGATTGGAAAAAGGATTTGGAGGTAGTTTGGATAAATTTACGGATAGTAGGATGTCCAGTTTCAACGTGGAGAGCTTCAGACGGATATCTCAGGGGTTTTTTCGAAATCGTCCGAAGACAACGATTTTGAAATTTTTGCATTTTCGCAAGGTGCGAAGGAGCAACGTTTGACCATATTGGGGCTGCGTACGTGAGTACGGGCCGGATACATGACTTGTAAAGTCGATGTTTTAAACGTTCGTCCAGCTTGCTCTTGGTGTTGAGTAACGGGTATAGTCCTGCAAAGGATGCGTTTCCAAGGGCAAGACGCTTTTTGGCGGCTTGTGCCCAATTCAACTGCCTTTGAAGAGTTATTCCTAGATACTCGACACTTTGAGATTGCCGGATTTCAGTGTTAAACATCTTCAATTCAAGTGGGTAGGAGGAAAATTTATTCCTTCTAGTAAACAAAACGGACTGAGTCTTCGTGGGATTTATCTTGATTTTCCATAGCTTGAAATAGTTTTCAAGCCTGGATAGATGGGTTTGGAGGCAACTCGAAATAGCTTTCGGTTGCCAAGAAGAGCAATAGATTGCCGTATCGTCGGCGAAGAGGGCTGCTTCAGTAGCAGGATCCTTCGGGATATCGTTGATATAATATAAAAAGAGCCGGGGTCCAAGCAGGGAGCCTTGAGGGACACCAGCTTTGACACGGTATTGGTTCGATTTGCTTTGTTGGATATGAATTTGGGATTTTCTGTTTGATAAATATGAAATCAGGAATTTCAGGATATAGGTTGGTATATCGAGTTTGGATAGTTTATGGATAAGTCCATCGTGCCAAACCGTATCGAAGGCTTTTTCGATGTCCAAGAGGACCATGCCTGTGGATTTATTCCAGTTAAATCCGGTGGCAATGTGGTCAGTGAGTCGGTGAAGCTGACTCACTGTTGAATGGTTTGACCTGAAACCAAACTGTTGGGGGATAAGCTGTCTGTGGATATCTTCATGCGACTGCAGCCGGTTCAAAACTACTTTCTCCATGACCTTGCTGAGAGATGGCAGCAAGCTGATAGGTCGATAGCTTGAAGGTGACTTAAGTTGCTTCCCCGGCTTCGGAAGCGCTAAAACTTTAGCAGATTTCCAGAGGTCAGGGAAATAACCAAGTCTCAGGCACGCAGTATAGATATAACTGAGCTGCACTACCGTCTTTCGAGGAAGATAGCGGAGCACAACATTAGTTACACCATCATCACCAGGGGCCTTCCTACACTTAAGTTTTCTTAAGATATTTGAAACCTCACGGGGTGACACGCATTCGACATCGATGGGGTTAATGACGGAAGAACGAACATTTTCCAAGGATTCGGACACCAGGCGGGCCGTTTCTTCGTCGTGATATTCGTCGCCATCAGTTAAGCTGTGCGCCTTAGAGAAGGTGTCAGCAAGAAGTTGGGCTTTGTCAGAATCTGAGTAAAGGTACCCATTTTCTGGCGAGAGAGGGGGCAGTCTGTTGGAACGTTTACGCAAACATTTTGCAATTTTCCATACATTATTGTCACGAGTGGTCAGAGCCGAAATCCTCTCGTCCCACATTTCATCTCTGGTGCGCGTGACTTTTGCTCGAATATCAGCTGACATTTGCTTCATGGCGTCATGAAGCTCCGGCAGCCTAACTCTTTGCCAAAATTTGCGTAGTTTGTTCCGAGTCCGTATTAGTCGTAGTGTGTCATCATCTAAGTAAAGTCGATAGCCGAAGGTTCTGGCTTTCCTAGGAATAGATTTTTCGGTAGCAACTACGATGTTTCTCGTGAGTTTACTAACCTCCAAGTCTATTTGGTTAACGGATTTGATCTGTGGAGTGATCAAGGTTTCGACGTTGAGATACTCTTTGAAAAGTTTCCAGTCTGCCTTCTCAAAGCTCAACTGGGTTTGCAAAGTTGCAGCGCCCCTCATTTCACCCAAAGTGAAACTGATGGGGCGGTGGTCGCTTTGCAGATCCAAGTGAACATCTAGATCCGACATGAGGTCGCAATTCTTTAATAGTGCTAAGTCGATGGTTTGCGGCGGGCGCCGAGCAGCGTCTGGGTAGTAGGTGGGTTCCTCCGGATACGCAACAATGAAGTTACGTTTGAGAGAATGCGCAAAGAGGGCGCTTCCGTTGGAATTGTTAGACATACAGTTCCAAGATATGTGACGCGCATTAAAATCACCCATGATCATGACGCGATCATGAGTTCTCATAATACGATCAATATCCACTCCCTGTAAGAGTCTATTAGGAGGGTTATATAAAGACGTAACTTTATAATTACCACAATTGGCCGAGATAAGAATAGAGATGGCTTCAAGGCTGCCGTCTTCGGGAGGCAATAAAGAATGTTTGACGTCGTGTCGAACAAGAAGGGCGACTCCACCGCCATTTCTGTTGGCTCGATCGCGGCGGTAGGTATAGAATCCAGGGATTCTAAATTTCTTATCTGGCTTTAACCATGTTTCGCTGATGGCTGCAACATGGATCTGCTGCTGTTGGAGGAATGAGTGAAGCTCGGGATGTTTGTGCAGGAGACTTTGGGAGTTCCATTGCAAAAATCGGATTTGGGACCTAGAATTTGAAGGATGGAATGCCATTTTCGAATAAATGAGCAGTCATCTGGAAAAACTTGAGAAGTTTTTCGGAATTCGATGTGCAAGATTTCCATGCAACTTCCACGTCGATCCTGAGTTTCAGGAGTTCCATGAAGTCGAGTTCTGGTTTTGGACTTTCGCCCTTCTCCAATGGAGACGGACAGAGTGGAGAGTCTAAGATTGACTCAAAAAATGGGTTGGTTGGAGAAAGTGGGGCAGTGGACAGGATCTCAATTACCTCGTTTTCTGATGGCTTCCTGGTTGTCCACGGGTTCACTTTTGGAGGTGGTGCTGGAACAAACTTCATTCTTGGAGCTGGTGCTGGAGTCATCCGCTGCGCTGGGGGGCCTCTGCTAGGGGCGTTGCCGTCTTTTGCATGATGGAGGGCCGGGAAATCCCTGACCTGGAATGATGGTGGTGGACGGCGTTGCGCCTCGCCCTGAGCGGCCTTGCGCCTCGCTCCTGCTACTCGTGATGCCGTTGTTGCCACGTAATTCTTGAGTGCTGGACACTCCATGGAACTGGCCGGATGCGCAGCGCCACAATTGCAGCACTTCGCCGGCTCCGATCGCGGGACTGCGCATTCCCGTGAAGTGTGATTTCCACCGCACTTCACGCAACGCACGATTCCGCGACAGTTCCGTGAACCGTGGCCGTAGAGCTGGCATCGGTAGCACTGAACTGCACCTCGTTTATTTACGTACCTTTCGACGTTCACAGGTACCCCACCGATCCATTTAATCTTGAGGACGCTTTGCGCTTGCGTCCCCTTGGTGAATTGAACCAGACGCGAAACGCGAATGGTTTCCTCACCTGTTCGGCTGAACTTTACGACCTTATTGGGCTCAAGGCCGAAGTTCTTCAAAGCATCAGCCACCATATCGTCTGAATGGTGGCGCATGGTACCATGGATTACGAATTTTGGTTCGTAATCACCCTTGGAACCATAAAAATGGTGAGGCATCTGCAAGGATTCCAATCGTTCCTTGCACTTCGTGTAATCTTGGTCCGTTTCGCAGTGGACACTAATAGTTTTAGGTCCAAACGTGAACCGGACGCTACTTTTAGCTGCCGCTTTTATTGCTTCCTCAACTTTTATGAAGCTGGTGAGGCCCATATGTACAACTATGGGCGATGGTTTTTTAGGCTTCACTTGAGTTGCTGACGCAGCTTGATCGCAAATGTCGATCAAGGTATCAAACCTGTTCGATACGTATATCGCTGGTTTTTTCGAAGAGGTGCTATCCACCCTCCCTCGTCGTCGTTTCCTGTCATTCTTCACCTCCTGAAAGTCTGCATCCATTGGTTCTGTTGCTGTTGGTGCTGGCATCGATGTTGTTGATGTGGCTGGCGTCGATGGTGATGATGATGATGATGTTGTCGGGGCTGGAGCTGCTTGGCGCATCTTCGGCCTAGGGACCACCGCCTGCTTGGCGGTGGTAGGCATAGCTAAACTTTTCTCCAATCTATAAAACAGAAGAAAAACACATTAGTTGATTAAATATAAAATATATGATATGCCTGGGTTATAAAATAAAAGTATTCAATGACTGGCACAAACTATTTTGGTTTTACGCTACTTATATATGTTCGGCCGACTTTAGACGCTATTCTAAGACCGCACCTGATTGGTGCTGAGTTATGCCTTGCGCAGTGAACACGTTCTTTGTATTTCGACATCTTTAGAGAGAGATGGATGTATTGGCACTTGATTTTACCATAGGATTTTGATTAAATCTGAATTTGGTACCGGTCCATTGTCTAGATTCATAATATTTCTTTTGAATTTCTGAATGTATATGCTTTCGTATGCATCCAGCTCTGAGGGATTTTGAACAGCCTTAACAAGTTTTAAATTAGATTTGTCGATTTTATGGTCATTCTCTATAATGTGTGCAGCTACACAGGATTTTTCTAATCTGCCGTATTTCGTATGAGCCATATGTTCTTTGAATCGGGTTCCTATTTGTCTACGGCTTTGGCCAATGTATATTTGTGAACACGAAGGACACTCTATGCTATAGATTCCCGATTTTTGTTCGTCTATTATTTTTTCTTTTGGGTTTCCGAGGATCTGTTTAAGTTTACAGTTGCTCACGAGAGCTATTTTTATATTATGATCTTCCATTTCTTTTTTAATTTTGTTCGTACACGGAGGGAAGTACGTTAGCTTGCACCATTTATTTTGTTCGTTGTCGGCCCGTTCTGGTGTTAGTGTCGTAGTGTTTCTTTTAAGAATTTTAAATTTAATTTTACGGATCATGAAATTTATTAATTGTGGAGTGTAGCCGTTAAATATTGCGATTTGTTTAATATGTTTGGCTTCTTTAAAATAATTTTTTCTCGACATTGGCACTTTTAGTAGTCTATTTATTAGAAAGTTGAATATGGCTAGTTTATGTTGAGGTGGACTGTTCGAGTCAGAAGTGATGTACCTTTCTGTGTGGGTCGGTTTCCTGTATATGTCAAAATCTAATTTATCTGTGCCCTTGTTTCTGCTGATTTTTAAATCTAAGAAGGGGATCGAGCCTTCCTTTTCGACTTCTGTTGTGAACTCTATAGATGGGTACATTTTGTTGAGCTTTTCCAGAAAGGTTTTTGGGTTTTCTTTGGCCGTATCAAAAATCGTAAAAATGTCATCAACATACCGGTACCAGACCGTCGGAAAGTATTCGAAGCTGTTCTTGGCTTTTTCTTATGAACGACTTAGAAGAAAAAGCCAAGAACAGCTTCGAATACTTTCCGACGGTCTGGTACCGGTATGTTGATGACATTTTTACGATTTTTGATACGGCCAAAGAAAACCCAAAAACCTTTCTGGAAAAGCTCAACAAAATGTACCCATGGTACCATCTTCTATCTTCTAAGTCGTTCATAAGAAAAAGCCAAGAACAGCTTCGAATACTTTCCGACGGTCTGGTACCGGTATGTTGATGACATTTTTACGATTTTTGATACGGCCAAAGAAAACCCAAAAACCTTTCTGGAAAAGCTCAACAAAATGTACCCATCTATAGAGTTCACAACAGAAGTCGAAAAGGAAGGCTCGATCCCCTTCTTAGATTTAAAAATCAGCAGAAACAAGGGCACAGATAAATTAGATTTTGACATATACAGGAAACCGACCCACACAGAAAGGTACATCACTTCTGACTCGAACAGTCCACCTCAACATAAACTAGCCATATTCAACTTTCTAATAAATAGACTACTAAAAGTGCCAATGTCGAGAAAAAATTATTTTAAAGAAGCCAAACATATTAAACAAATCGCAATATTTAACGGCTACACTCCACAATTAATAAATTTCATGATCCGTAAAATTAAATTTAAAATTCTTAAAAGAAACACTACGACACTAACACCAGAACGGGCCGACAACGAACAAAATAAATGGTGCAAGCTAACGTACTTCCCTCCGTGTACGAACAAAATTAAAAAAGAAATGGAAGATCATAATATAAAAATAGCTCTCGTGAGCAACTGTAAACTTAAACAGATCCTCGGAAACCCAAAAGAAAAAATAATAGACGAACAAAAATCGGGAATCTATAGCATAGAGTGTCCTTCGTGTTCACAAATATACATTGGCCAAAGCCGTAGACAAATAGGAACCCGATTCAAAGAACATATGGCTCATACGAAATACGGCAGATTAGAAAAATCCTGTGTAGCTGCACACATTATAGAGAATGACCATAAAATCGACAAATCTAATTTAAAACTTGTTAAGGCTGTTCAAAATCCCTCAGAGCTGGATGCATACGAAAGCATATACATTCAGAAATTCAAAAGAAATATTATGAATCTAGACAATGGACCGGTACCAAATTCAGATTTAATCAAAATCCTATGGTAAAATCAAGTGCCAATACATCCATCTCTCTCTAAAGATGTCGAAATACAAAGAACGTGTTCACTGCGCAAGGCATAACTCAGCACCAATCAGGTGCGGTCTTAGAATAGCGTCTAAAGTCGGCCGAACATATATAAGTAGCGTAAAACCAAAATAGTTTGTGATACCGTCACCAAATTAGTAACAAGTAACATATCCTGGGACAATATAAGAGTAATTTTAATAAGAGTAAAATTAACAGGAACAAATGTGAATGAAGAAATTTTAACAAGAGCAATTTCAATATTATTTAAAATTTATTATATTTTAAATCTAGTATATATTTTAATCTAGTTAATTTTCTATTTATTTTTTGTCTGTTGATCTCGACTTTATAACTATCTCTAATTGTCAAAGAGTAAAGTACGACTAGCTAATTTATACTGATGATGACTACATTGTAGTCGAAATACGTATTTATAATACAAAAAACTGATCTAGGTAAAGGGGACGAATTTGAAATTTTATAAATTTTCCTGTAAAATTTTTAATTTCCAATAATAGTTAAAAATCAATTTTCAAAAAAAATTAATAACTTTAGTTGGTTATCCAATAACCTTAATTTTCACTCATTTTCAGATTAATGATATAAATATTTTTAACAATAATTCTTTTTTTTTTTTTGTTGCTAATATCTGTTTCTGTAGCTTACTAACTCTATAGATGTGCTAATAACTAAAATGTGCATATTATGTCAGCTTATAATTTCGAAATATGATATCCGTGTTTAGAAACGTTGCACGCAAAGGGACATTCTGTATACGAAACAATGTTCTGAATCCTATGTGTGTGTATATTGTGTGCAGAAGGAATTTAAACAATGTGTCGTTTTACAATGAAATTGTTCAAAATCATTCTGTTTGACTCTATTTGAAAAATAATGTTTTACATTTTTTAAACTCATTTTATAACATTAATATGTAGCTTTGGAATTTTTCGGGTTAGTTTTTCAAGGGACTGTAAAGACATTTAAAATTTACACTCAATGTATCTTTATATACATACATACTATGTATGCACGTACGCTATTTACATTATAAATACCATCAAGTGATGGTCATGTGAACAATTTTAAAGATGTGACAAATTTGTCTACATAAAATAATTAAAAATTGTGTTCTGATTTTGTTATGTACCTATCTCGCTCGAACCTGGGAACCAGCAACCGTTCGATTACCAACGGCGCCAGTTTCTCAATTAAATTAATATAAAAATAATAATGGCGTGGCTAATTGACTAAAATGTCAGCGTATGGACAAGAACGAAAGTAAACGGTTACGCAGGTTAAGGTTGGCTGCAGTTTCCTTTCAAATGAATATCGGCATAGTTTCTATCGAAGTCGGTTGCAGTCCCACAACCTACCAATTTCTTGTCTGCATACAAATTCCTTCTCCCACATCTTGAATGTAAAGGTATCACATTGTACTGATGGTCTATGTATGTCCCGCCCGGGCTACAACCTAACCAAACCATTAATGGTACATATTTTATTCGCAAAATAGTGAACCAAATAATGCAGCGATGTATATATATATATATATATATATATATATATATATATATACATATTTATATATAATATTTTTACTTCCAACGGTTTACTTCCAAGATTAATTATTTCTTCAACTAACATTCTCTTCAACAGAAGAGAATGTGCACATACTTGCCTACGTGTTTCAACTCCTTACTTAACATTTAGAGAACAAGATTCTTGCACAGAATGCTACAAATCTGAAAAAAGAAGTACTACAGATACTTAAGACAAAAAAGATCGTACGGAAACTATTAAACGGTAGTTAATTTCCTTCGTGGAAAAAAATCCGTGAAAATTCCATTTCCAAGAGTTTTTGAAATACTTAGAAGTTTATGAATTATCGGATAACTTCGATCTTTAAAACTAAATCATTCAAAAATTAAGACAGTCATGATACGATGTTAAATATTAGCATAAAATACACCAAATATTTATGAGTATGCATATTTATTATTTTATTCTTTACGTTTATGAATTATTCGAGTTTATAGTCCGACACTTAGGCATGATGTGAAAACATATCCTTGTCGCTGAGAAGCCCGGGCTTCAATTACTATAGGAAATTTATGTTAAATAATAATTTTTTTCTAAATTTTGACATTTTAAACCGTCAATTTTTTTTTTTTAAATTTATTGACAAATAATTTATTTTCCAAAATTTTATTAATGAAGATATTTCAATAGAAACTATAAACTATATAAAAAATCTAGCCGATAGAAAACGTTATATTCATAAACAAGATTCCCATTTAAAACACAACAAATGGCGATTATCGTTACTAAGCAATCGTGACATTTTAATCTGATATTTCATTTCACTCCCCATTAGAAATCATACTTCCATGATCTTGCTATAGATGTTTTTATATGAAAAAAATTCCAATATTGGGTACGGAATGATGAAAATTCACAACATTATTTTAATATGTGAGTATTTCAATAAAAATCAGTTTAAATTCCCCCCTTGATTGTGAGAAACAGAAGGAAGAGTGGAACCAAAAAAATGTTAAATTTTAGTACCAATCAAAATGCTTTACGTTTCAATTACCTGTACAACTGGAATCTTTTAATTAAAGTGTTTTATTTTTGAATGTATACAATATATATATATATATATATATATATATATATATATATATATATATATATATATATATATATATATATATATATATATATATGTATATGTATGTATATACATCAACCAACACATTCAAATTCTCTGCAACCGCTATTACTAGCTAGGCTACACGTAGAGCTAACTAAATACACCACCCTCACATGTTTCACCATTGTGGGTTAACATTTCGTTGTAGCCATCCATGTAACATGGAAACTGAGTACAACAACAATATAGTGAATAAAACATGGTGTAAATTTTACCTCTGTGTATGTGATATACATACTACTACCTCTATCATTGTCTGTTTTTCTGGTTATACAAATACCACTATCTTCTTTACCACAAAGTGTTGATTGTAAGTTTGAAAAACATTCTTTATTCGAGTTATTTTGTGTGTGTGTGTGTTTAAAAATGTTCATTATATTGTAATTTAAATAAAATTTGCATTAAATCTACTGTGGTACAGCTGTACATCGATATTATGTATATGTTCATCATGTCCTTGTCTGTTTGCTGTTGTTGAATGATTGATTGGTTAATCAATACTTTGATTGTGGTATGATTCAATGTATGTACGTTTGTAAGTATCTGATATATTGCAATATTCGGGAATTCAAACGTCGATATTTAAATTTTAAACTCCTTATAATGATGTCTAATTGCTTTCACGTTGTGGATATCCGATTGTTTTCGTATATTTCCCTACATAATATTAATACCTTTTCACAATTTCGTTACACAACAACCACACAAAGTTATTTGACCTTTTAGTATCAGTACCTACCTACATAAATTGCCTTAACTAAGTAAGTTGTAGTATGATCGCGAGACAAAGTAATATTGTCGTCTTGCTTGTATCGATTTTTGTGCGTTCTTTGTCATCTGTCAGATAAAACTGTTCTCGATCTTGTCAAGAAATAAACAAATCTCCGTTATAACAAAAATTAAAATAAATAGGAAATTTTGCTGAACTCTTTTCCTAAATAAACTTTGTGCTACAAAATGGTAATTTTGTTCTTTTCTTAATACACTGGAAAGATGGCAATATTATGTATTTCATGTTTTCAAAAATTACTTTTTAAATTTTTTAAAAGAATCTAAATACTTTCTACATTGTGGAAATTTACAATATTTTATTTGCCATATAAGAAAATTTTCTTGCAAATATATATATATATATATATATATATATATATATGAAATTCGTTACGCAGGAGCTGCGTCAACCTAGCGAATTTCCTTAGAATACATAAATCACTCTCTAACAGTCATTTTAGTGTGATCAAAATGAAATATAATATCTGATATGACTTTAGTATTTGCAAAAATTAAATTTATTAATAGCCCAAAAAAAAAACGGTATAACGATTATAGTTTAAAGTTACTGTGGAAACGACAATCAAAATTTTTTACAATAAAATATATTTTATGTATTCGTGTCAAACAAACACAAAATATTAAATATCCCTCTTAATATTAGAATAATCGAAAAATGTATAAGGAGTAAAGTTGTAGAAAATCAAGTTTGCTACAGTTGCTTACTTGATCTTTTTTCTCAAGCTCTAATGTGAACAGAGATATTTAGAGTTTTAACTTTCAATCTTCAACTGTAAATATTTCCGTAAATATTAGTGTAACAGAAAAATGATAAGAAACAAAATTACAGTAAATTTTAGTACCTACAACTTAACTCTTGATAAATTTTTCGTTTTTCAAATATTAAAGGAGATAGTCAAATTTTGTGTTTCCCCCTCCCTCTAAACCCCCTTTCCCCTCGTCCGATTTTACCCATTAACGAACTTGACCTATAGAATACCAAAAGCGCCTCAAATACCAAATTTCATTCCAATCGGAATAAACCTGTGACCGCTAGAGAGTCTAAAGACATTTAAAAAAAGTACATATGTATATATAAATGTTTATATATATATAATATATATATATATATATATGGAATTTCGTAAAAATTTCTTCAAATGTTCATCGATCCTATCTATTATACACACACATACACACATATATATATATATATATATATATATATATATATATATATATGTGTGTGTGTGTATATACATATATTCAAATTTTAGCGATAGTGATATTTAACATCTAATAGATAGGATCGATGAACATTTGAAGAAATTTTTACGAAATTCCAACATTGGTGCAAAAACAATAGCTGCATTTTCTTAGGAGGAAATTCGCTAAAAAATGAGGCTTGAGTTCTGATATGTGGATGAATATTTTTGGAAGGAAATCTTGAGTGCTAAAGACATACTTTCTGTCTATTCTACAATACGTCAAATGTCGTCTTACATTACGAAGCAAATTTAAAATTTAAAAAAAATGCATTACGCAGGAGCTGCGTCAAGAGACATTTCTCAGAATAAATACATCACTTCTCATTTGGAAATAGATATTAACTTTTATCTTATTAATATTCATGGCTGTAATATTTTGCGATGTCTGGCATAAATCTGAGTCAAGTTATTACAAGCTCATAATTATGCGGAACAACTTAAATTAATAAGCCGTTCAACAATATTAGGGTTTTTAAAGAATTGTCAACTTCGTTTTCGTATAATGCGATTTATTTTAAACAATGTTGGAGTTCGTTCTCCTACGCGTATTTACACTCTATTTCGTAACAAATTTGGAGTTTATTCTCCGACGTGTATTTCAACTCTATTTATTTGTAACAATTTTGGAGTTCATTCTCCGACGTGTACTTAGACTCTATTTTTATTTTACAAAAATGTTTCTTAAATTATATTTACAAAAATGTAGGTGGACCAAACCTGTAATCCTATTGGTTTTCGCATAAATTATAAAATGCGTCTATTGGTCACTAGACGTGTATACTCCTCAAGGGACGTGTATACTCCACAAATTTCCAAACATATGCTTTAATTATAAAAAATACCTTAATCTCTATAATAAAATAAATATCACGAAACTCCGTTAAAGTTTACAATCAGCAAACATTTGGATAGAAAAAATACTTAAACTAAGCCTTAAATTAAACAGTGTCCTTTCCCAAATTTTTATGATGGGAAATTCCAAAATGTAAAGATGAATTCAATAATATTTCAATACACACACTAATAACTATAAATATGATATTAAATTAAAACTCGTATAACCATCCATATGAACACACTTAACGTAATATATGTATAGTAAGATACTATACATAAAATCCCTTATATAAAGGGTCTTCAAATAAACATTGTACTTTCCCAAATATTTGTGATGGGAAAATCCAAAACGTGAAATGCAATAATAATACTCAAAACTGAACATCCCGCCGGCCTTGAACGGACCACGTTCAAAATTACGAATAATTAAATATAATGTGAACATTCTATGATTCCTTAACTATGCTGATAGGAAAATAAAAATATAAAATTAAACAATATAACTTAAACAATCAAATTAAACATAGAAAATCTATAACTTATAAATTATTTAGTGGCAGAGGTGCCACACGTGTGATACAACGCTTATAAATTCCCGAGTGAGACTTTACAGTTACCACTCGCGTTTCGAGAGGCCAATGAAGTGGTGGTGTGTAGTCTTCTTTCAATAGAACCATGGTACCAATTTTTACTTTGCCCGTTGTTTGCAGTTGCCATTTTGATCGGGTATTTAGTTGATTTAAATACTCCTTGTACCGTAGCTTCCAAAAGTGTTTCATACACTTAATATGTTGCCAATTGAATAGACGATTAATAGATTTGTCCGTTGACTCTAAATCAGGCAAGGCTGTGAACGTATCCCCTATATGGTGGGCAGGAGTAAGGACACGGAGGTCGTTTGGGTCTTCAAACAAAGGAGTGATAGGACGAGGGTTTAAAACTGCTTCGATTCCAGTCGTATAAGTTTCTAATTCTTCATATGTAAATAATTTATCACCTATTATTCTATGATAATGATATTTAAGTGATTTTACTGCCACTTCCCAATGTCCGCCGAAATGCGGTGACCGTGGGGGTATAAAATGCCAATTTCGCGAAACAAACAAATATGAATACGTGTACTTTAATTTTCTACGATTACGAAATTTATTTTCTTTTATATAAAACGGACCACAATAATCAATTCCAGTATTCAAAAATGGACGTTTCTGAGTAACTCTGCTGCGGGGAAGATCTCCCATGAAATAAGTACAATCGGGTGGCCTTACTCGAAAGCGTATTATGCATTTTCTTATAATCCTTTTAATTTTGTTTTTACCCTTAATAGGCCCGTATTTCAATCGTACCCGATTCGCAACAAAGGGTTTTAATAAATACGGCTGCGTGTTTATCCGTTGTAACGTTATTGACGAATCTGACCATAAATATACTTCATTAATTCTTTTACGAATCGCATTTAAAACTATTTTAATTAAGCCAGAAAGTAATGACGCTGTTTGTGACTCGCGTCACAAACCCCGTGTATTTCTGTACGAATTTCATTCTCTATTATTGTGTTTCTATAAAATTTGATTTCATTTAGTCTTGTAAGCTGCCCTTTTAGATCAAGCCACGATGTGTAAATGGTTTGTGGCAATGACTCATCCCATCCAAAATTATATTGCCATAAACTTTTCATTAAAATTTTTGCCCTAACTACTAATGGGCCTAACAAACATATTAAATCGTATAGTCGAGCAATATTTGATAGTCCACTTCGTTTAGTGATTTTTGAATCAAGTTCCTCTGTGATTTTATATGTTATCTCATCGTGTAAACTATTCCTAACCTTAGTCGTCAGATTTGACTCCTTCACTACAGGATGATATGGCAAAAACCAATGTTCCTTTTTTATCTCACGTGCATTAACTTCTAACATGTGTGCTACTGTAATAGCTTCGCGCATATTTTCAATAAATTGTGTTATTAATTCATGATTTTTACCAAGTTTTCGTTCTAATGAATTAAATTGCCTTTCTGTTTGTTTGCGAGATTCTCCTAAATTTTTTATTTTTTCATTAAATGGCAATCGAACAATACATTGCCCATTGGCTGAATCGCGTTTCGTATTTTGTTTAAAATGTTCTTCGACATGAAATTCTTCCTCTGGTAAGAACGTTTTGTTTTCTATTTCTTCAATTTCCCAAAATTTAGTTATGCTTTTATGCAATGAATTAAATGTTAACATGCAATTACTCTTATTAGTTAGCTTTTCATTGTTGCCTACCTTCCCGGAGATAATCCAACCTAATTTCGTTTTTTGAAATCGAGCTATATGACCTGGTATTGAAATTTGACCTACACATAAGAGGTCATAGAATAATTCAGCTCCTAACAACGCATCAATGTCTTTAGGCTCGTTAAACTGCGGATCGGCAAGGTTTATTTTTGGAGGAATTTTTAAATTTCGTTTGTCAATTAATTGATTCGGTAAGTAATTGCATATTTGTGGTAAAACAAGAAATTCTACCTTTTCACGATAGTCGTTATAGTTTGAATATATTTCTGCATTAACAGAATATGTTATCCGCGTTTCTAATTGATTTAAACCCTCCACAGGTTGATCTATATTTTTGAATGGTAATTTTAAACGATCAGCAAAACTTTTTGTAATGAAATGAGATTGTGAACCATTATCCAATAGTACACGTGCTTGGGCCATGTCACCATTTTTTCCTTGTACTTTTATCAATGCAGTTGACAATAGTACTTGAGTGTAGACTAACGCGCTATGTGCCTTAATGCTTTCTGCGTTAGGATTTGATTCTGTACTTTTTTCGTCTCGTTTTATATCGTTTTCCTTTTCGAAATGAAGAAGCGTATTGTGACTTCTTCCGCATTTTTTACATCCTGACCATTTACATTCGTTATTCCTATGCCCGGAATGAAAACAATTAAAACATAAACGCGCGAATTTTATTTTATCAGTACGATCCTGAATTGTCATTCGTTTAAATTTTTCACAACCGAATATTTTATGGGCCCCATTGCAAATAACACATGTTGTTGATTTCTGAGTTGTTGTGAACGCTTGTTTTTTGTTTAAATTATTTCGCGATTTAAATGGAGTGTTTGAACTATTTGTACTGTTCGTATTTATTGCCGCGACCTGTAATACCTGACAGCGCTGTTCTAAGAATGTCATGAAATCCTCCATGTTTGGCATTTCGGTTCCTGACAGCGATTTTTCCCATTCTTTATGCGTGTATCTATCTATTTTAGAGGTAATTGTATAAATTAATAATGTGTCCCATTTTTCAACGGGTTCCTTTAATGATTTTAATGCACGTAACTGAGTTCGTATCGAGTCTAATAATTTTCTCAACTCATCAGCAGATTCTCGCGAAATACTGGGTAATTCCATTAATGTTTTTACATGATTCTGAATGATTACTCTTTTTTTGTTAAAACGGTCATTTACTAATTTCCATGCGACAGTATAATTTTCTGGAGTTGATTCTAATGCATTTATAACAGAGATTGCATCTCCTTTTAGACATGATCTTAAGTAATGTAATTTTTGAATATTGGAAAGACTATTGTTGTCATCAACCATCGATTTAAACGAATTATAAAAATCTAACCATTTATCGTATTTTCCATCAAAAGTTAACAGTTCAATTTTAGGTAAACGAATGTTGTTTGAGTTAGTGTTCGCGTTCATGCTCGATTCTGGAAAAATGCTCGGTTGAAACCTATCTCTGGCGCGACTTATTGTTGCATAATAAAGTGTTTCAAATTCATCGAATTCGTCTGAAGTCTCGGTTACTAATGCATTTATACTTGTTTGTATCGATTCAAACTCATCTAAAATAGGCTCAACCTTTTCTACGCGTAACTTGATTTCAGTTAATTTATTTCTATTCTGCGAGTTATTTATAAAGTTTACAAATCTTGTGAGCTTGGTCTTGAGGACGGCTCTTTGTTTCTTTAATTGGGACAATTCTTCCGTGTTTGGCATATTTATACGATATTTAAGAACAAATTACTAATTAAATACTATCTGAATCCGAATAATTATACGACTGAATTGAGATAAAGGGTAAAGATTATATAGAGGAATGGAGAATATTTCACACTTATCTGATTGTAGCGTTAGATGATGATGCTCTGGAGCACTCCCAGATGTGCGTGTTGAAATGATGATGTGCACTTCCGTTGTTGGTCTCGAAGAAGCCTTAGATTCGTGTACTTCTTTTGTTTGATTTTGTAATCTACACTAAATGTCTTGTCCTTTTAACGTACTGCTCGCGCACTGCGATTTCACTGATTGCTTAATTCTTCACAATTTCACTGAACGTATAATTTTTCACAAAACGTATAATTTTTCACTAAACGTATGACTTTTCACGAAACGTGTAATTTTTCAATAAACGACTTTTCACAGTTGTGATGAACAAATGATTTTTCAGATGAATAGGACGTATTCCCAAATTGGCTTCCGCTTCATCCGGTTGTGTAATTCTTCATAATTGTTGTAAACAAATGTTTGCTTTGTTGAACGCATAAGTTTTTTTTCTAAATGTAGAATTCTTCACAGAACGTATAACTTCTCACAGTTGTGATGAACAAATGATTTCTCAGATAAACTGGACGTATTCCCAAATAGGCTTCCGTTTCATCCGGTTACTAAACGTGTAATTTTCAATAAACGCATAACTTTTCACAATTGTGATGAATGAATGTTTTCTCAGATGAATTGGACGTATTCCCAAATTGGCTTCCGTTTCATCCGGTTACTAAACGTGTAATTTTCAATAAACGCATAACTTTTCACAATTGTGATGAATGAATGTTTTCTCCGATGAATTGGACGTATTCCCAAATTGGCTTCCGTTTCATCCGGTTACTAAACGTGTAATTTTCAATAAACGCATAACTTTTCACAATTGTGATGAATGAATGTTTTCTCAGATGAATTGGACGTATTCCCAAATTGGCTTCCGTTTCATCCGGTTACTAAACGTGTAATTTTCAATAAACGCATAACTTTTCACAATTGTGATGAATGAATGTTTTCTCCGATGAATTGGACGTATTCCCAAATTGGCTTCCGTTTCATCCGGTTACTAAACGTGTAATTTTCAATAAACGCATAACTTTTCACAATTGTGATGAATGAATGTTTTCTCAGATGAATTGGACGTATTCCCAAATTGGCTTCCGTTTCATCCGGCTCGAAGGACCATGTAATATTTTGCGATGTCTGGCATAAATCTGAGTCAAGTTATTACAAGCTCATAATTATGCGGAACAACTTAAATTAATAAGCCGTTCAACAATATTAGGGTTTTTAAAGAATTGTCAACTTCGTTTTCGTATAATGCGATTTATTTTAAACAATGTTGGAGTTCGTTCTCCTACGCGTATTTACACTCTATTTCGTAACAAATTTGGAGTTTATTCTCCGACGTGTATTTCAACTCTATTTATTTGTAACAATTTTGGAGTTCATTCTCCGACGTGTACTTAGACTCTATTTTTATTTTACAAAAATGTTTCTTAAATTATATTTACAAAAATGTAGGTGGACCAAACCTGTAATCCTATTGGTTTTCGCATAAATTATAAAATGCGTCTATTGGTCACTAGACGTGTATACTCCTCAAGGGACGTGTATACTCCACAAATTTCCAAACATATGCTTTAATTATAAAAAATACCTTAATCTCTATAATAAAATAAATATCACGAAACTCCGTTAAAGTTTACAATCAGCAAACATTTGGATAGAAAAAATACTTAAACTAAGCCTTAAATTAAACAGTGTCCTTTCCCAAATTTTTATGATGGGAAATTCCAAAATGTAAAGATGAATTCAATAATATTTCAATACACACACTAATAACTATAAATATGATATTAAATTAAAACTCGTATAACCATCCATATGAACACACTTAACGTAATATATGTATAGTAAGATACTATACATAAAATCCCTTATATAAAGGGTCTTCAAATAAACATTGTACTTTCCCAAATATTTGTGATGGGAAAATCCAAAACGTGAAATGCAATAATAATACTCAAAACTGAACAATGGCAATTCGTGAACGCTAGAATGGTTACAGACACATATATAAATAAATATGTTTTCATATATGATATGCTATTGGTATTTCAAAGGTCAAATTCGTTAATGAATATAATCGATCAAGGGTATAAGAGGCCTTTGGAGAAAAAAGAAATCATAAAATATGGAACATCCCTCTTAACAGTTTAAAATTCATTTAAATATATTAACAATATCAAGTAACCATGGTGATGTATTTATAATATTCATTATTATGGGTATTGTTTTTAAATTGTACATATTTTGTGAATATTAGAGTTACAGAAAATACAGTCGGATAATGAATTGTAGTAAAACTGATTTACTACCACTTTACTAATCATAAATAATCATAATCTTTTCCATTTTACTAACATTAAGAGAGCAATTCAAGTTTTTATTTCCACCCTCTCCCTTACCCCTTATCCGATTTTGCCCGTTAGCGAACTTAGCTTTTGAAATAGAAAAGCACGTCAAATACACGACAGATACCAAATTTCATTGCGATCAACTTAAAATTGTGGCCTCCAGAGCGCGTACAGACACATATACTTATACATATATACATTCTTTGTAAATTCGCTAAAAACTATGTCCACTAAAAAATTTGTCATGTCCATGATTTGGGATCGTGTATGTATAATAAACAGAAGACAGATGTCTCAAAATGATACTTACGAAAATTTATCAATGTTATATATCGATTAATTTGATTGTTGTATGTCTCAAAACTTTTAAAGCTTCCTGTATACATTGGAATATGCAAATACATCATACATCATTTTCGAAAAACACATAAAATTATAAAACATTTTATACTTAACTTTTGTGAGCAACATAATAAATCCCAATATAAGTAGTAACAAGTTTTTCAATATTCACCAATATTCTATCGGGTATAATTAATATACCATAGTATATTACGATTAGTTCCGTGTTCGTAACGGTTGAAAATATTAATCGCAAAAAAAAATGTTCGTAAAGGTGTTCATAAAATGACCTACTTAGTCCATTTCCGGAAATGTGTCTGTACGAACTCAAAAACGAAAAGAGATTGCGAGCTGCGCAAGAGTTTGCGCAAAATGGGCGTAATTGCCTATCTTTAAAACCATAAGAGATAGAACAAAAATTTAAAGACAAAAAATATTCCATTTTAAAAAATTAACACTTCAATAAGAAATTTTGTATCATAAATTCAGTATATACCGGGTATTTAAGCAATTAACTCAGTAAGTTGTTATTTTTACTTGTTTTTTTTGCATTACAGTAACTTTATTTTCCAAATTCTAAATTTCAGTGTGTTCAACAACTGATATAAATTGAGACTAACACAAAATTAATTTAATTTAAAAATCATTATGTTGAAAAATGTCTTTCCAGTCAATTCTGAGAATGTAGACTAAGAATTCTAAGTACAAAAGTATAGTGTTTTTATGAGCTTTGTCGTTTGTAAATCCTGACAACTCATCCGGAAATGTTAATATTTACTACTCTTTTCTCCACAAATTATACTTTGATGCCACAGAAAAATTTATATATTTGGAATTGTTATTACTGTATATCAATAATAACGACAGTTGGTTAGGTTTTCTTTGTGCACCGTAACGCATATAATGATATTATACTGTAATAATCGATTAATAGTCCAGTAAATAAGCCGGAAAATACTGTAAAATCTCGTGGAACAGCACCGATTTTGAAAATTCTGTTTTCCTTGATTCTTTATGCCTTCAGAAACATTCATCAGCTATATATTCCTTGAGTTACCACGGTAACTACTACTCATTCATTCATTATTTATCAGCATAATAAACGTTTGGTTTCAATTCCAAAAATAAATTGTCTATTTAATGTTTGTTAGATTAGGATTTCAGATCTACTTGGAATATTTTCTCTTACCCTCAACATTAGCGCTTAACGTGGGGCTCGAACCTACGGCCCGTATTTCAGATCTACTTTGAATCTTCTCTTTTATCCTCAACAAAAGCGCCCAACGCGGGGCTCGAACCCACGACCCGTATTTCAGATCTACTTTGAATCTTCTCTTTTATCCTCAACAAAAGCGCCCAACGCGGGGCTCGAACCCACGACCCTGATTTCAGACCTACTAGAAACCTTCTCTCTTATCCTCAACTTGTGAAACAAACAGGTATCATTCGTATTGGATACATTTAACAGATGACAAGTGTGCATTCAAATACACATACATAACATTTAAACATATTACATATAAAATTTCTAAAGAACTTGTTTAGGTTTACAAAAGAACAAAAAGCAAAAAAGTAAAATATACAATAAAATAAAAAAGAAAATGTATGTATGCTAAAATGTTTTTTTTTTGTATTCAATGACGTCATTTTTTTCTATATATGATACGGTTGGTATGTCTCAAGATGATGATATAGATTTAATGACATAACATTATATTTTTTGAAATCCATTTGACAGAAATGTGTTAGACAACAACAATAAAAAAGAGTAAATCTCATATACATCACATAACTTTAATAGTATCAGCCTTTTAACACTTTTTTTTCTCTTCATATTCTTGAGATAACACATACACGCATACAAACAGATCAAATATATATACAAGGAATTTCTTTAACTTGTTTCATATACATATGTGTGTGTGTGTGAACATTATTTAATGGGTTTTTCATTGAGTAAGCACCACCCAAATAGTCAAATGAATTAAGTTAATATAATAGCATAGACGGGTTTCTTACTTTTCGTCTTTTCGCAAATGGATGAACTCCTAAAAATTCTTTTATATACAATTTCGTTTAGCTGTATTTGATTTTTAATACATATAAGTCATATTACATAAACTATATACATAACTATATATGCTGAAACGGCAACATCACAGTGCAAAAATGATAACTTTTTGTTGAACATATTTTCTTTCATGTCTCCCTAAACTAGTAACTTTACTTAAATCTTTAAGCAAAAAAGATTTGAATAAATATCAGAAAGGGGTACATGGTGTAGAAACATAGGGTACATGGATATAAATTATCATCGAATATATAGCTTGGAATGCATTTTTTTTCTTTATTTGGCATGACTATGAAAAATAGTCTATAAACTATCAAAAACAAAAATATAAATAAAACCGTAATTTTCGGGGTGATCCTTAATATAATGTTATTTTCCAACTGTAAGAAAATGAATATAAATTTATGTTTTTAAGTCATAAAATTTTTTAAATCTTTAAACTTGCCAAGATAAAGTTTCATAAAAATGTCCTAAGTTAAAAAAATATATTTTATTTTTTCTTCATTCAAATACTGAAATGTCAAGGTGAGAAATTTTTTTATAGTTTTACGATGTCTTAGCTTGACCAATAGCAAAATTCAGTGTTAGTCAATTACACTGCAGCATAATACCTGTCTTACAATGTTATATGAGCCCAATTTAGCCCACAGGTTGGGCGAAGGTCTCCCCTAACAGCCTCCAATTTTCACTATTCCTTGCTTTGCGCATCCACAGACATCCTGCATATTTAACAATTTCGTCTCTCCACCGTTTTATCTGGCATCCCCTTTTTCTTCTGCAATTATATAGTGTCCATGTAGTCGTTTTATTAGTCCAGCGCGTATTTTCAAGCCTCGACACATGTCCCGCCCACTGCCATTTTAATCTTTTAATGTGTACTACTACATCTTTAATTTTGCTCTTGTTTCTTATGTTTATAGAAGAGATTTTTTGCGACTTTTTAATACCATGGCTTGTTTTTGCGCACGTTGGCATGTGCGAAGTTTTTTATAGTCTTTTTTAGTTAGTGCCGAAACTTGAGATCCATAGGCCAGCACCGGTAGCACACAGACATCCATTACCTTCCCCTTCAGAGTTATTGGAATGTCACCCTTGAGTATATGTTTTAAGGACCAAAAAAGGTGCACGACACCTAATTTTATGCCAAATGTTAACTTTAAAGGATATCGAGAAGGATATTGTTTAACAGATTGTTTAACAGATTATTGTTTAACAGATAAGATTGGAAAATAGTGTGTTAAAATGATTCGAACACAGAAAAATCAGATACAAAAAAACGTTTGCGATTCCTTAGAAAAAATGCTAAAAAAATATTTGTTATCGATTTTAATAACATATCATTTTGAACAAAACAGAACGACAATCATGTTCATTTTAACGTCCGACCAACACAATTCAAAATTTTTGCTTCTCAATTCGTACAGTTATGAATTTTAACACTATGGGTCTGATATCAACCGCGAATCGTATTTTAATCAACGCTATCGTTTTTGCTAAGCCCAAATTAGCTTAAAGCTGAATAGCGTCATTCTTTCCAGATTTATTTAAGCTTATAAAAACATCAAGTAACTAACCATAGTGATACATTATTGCATGAATCATTATAATGGGTATTGTATTTCAATTGCAAATATTTCTGTAAATATTAGAGTAACAGAAAAATTTGGTCAGGTAATGAATTGTAGTAAAATTGATCCATTATAAATTTTACTAATATTAAGTGAGAAATTGAAGACTTGATATTTTAAATTTAAATTATTCGAATTACGAATTACAGAATATGGTCAGATGATATTGAATTGTAGTAAAATTTACTACATTACAAATTTTTCCATTTTTGTAATATTAAGAGAGAAATCTAAGATTTTATGTTTTCCAATTCCTCTTAGCCCCTCTTTCTCCTTGTCCGATTGCTCATTAACGAACTTGACCTTTTAAATACAAAAAACACGTCATATATAAAATTTTGCCCGTTCAACCTAAAATTGCAGCCTCCAGTGCGCGTTCAGACACATATATACATATATATATATATATACATTAAAAAATATATATATTCCTTCATCATAGAAATATATATTCCTACAAAACCAATACATTATGATTATAACTATGACATATTATGAACCAAGTACATTTTCTTCGGAAACTGGCTAATAAACCCTAACATTATTATTTTTTACAATAATATACCCATTAATTTTTTATAAAATTAGAAAGTCATAAAAAAATTGAAAAACATGCAGAAGTAGCTATTAAAATTTTAATGCCCATCAGACAGAGACACCACTAGTAGTAAAGTAGATCACGAACCACTTTAAAAATCTATACCATTTCATTTACATAAACGTATACCATACACCATACCATATACAAGCCAATTTGTATATTACTTAAACAATACATAAAATAACAAATTGAGTTGTATAAAACAATCTAAATAGAAGTTGCTTCTCTGGTTGTGTTGATTCGAATTGAAGTTGTAAAAACTATTTTGTAATTTCATATGAAAGTCTATGTACATAAACATTCTAGTACATTCTTAAAAACTATCTAATTTCATTAAAGTCAGGTATGAAAAGTTTTATTTTTCTTATGCTGTTTTTTTTTTCTTTCAAGTATTATTAAATTATATAAATTATTTTTGTTGAGAACATTTTCTACGAAAAGTAATATAATCTTTTCATTATTTATTTGATTTTATAAGGTAATGATGAAAAAAAGTTTTCCGTGCAACACCACGGTAATAAATGTACATTTTTATCTTTATTTTATGTACATTTTTGAAAACTTTACTTTACAAGAAAAACTATTTTGATAATATTTACGAAAGCATAAATTGTATTTGAATGTATTAACTAAGCTCTATTTTACAAAACTAACTTTTTGATCCGAAATTTATGAATTTCTTTAACATTGACAATTTTTGTTCGTCAAATACTTTTGACCTAAACTAAGGAAAAGTAAAATTGTCGTCACATATTGGTTTGTTATTTTAGTCAACATAAAAAATAAGTCTAAGAACTAAACGGTTATAAATTAATCGATGCAAATAGAGGTCTCATTTAAAAATAGTACTCTTTAGTAAATATGTATCCCTGTTAAAACCTTTACAGGACAAGTGTAATTTGACTTAGGTAGTTTCAAGTATTTCGATTTGTATTTATATGAACGCACAGTTTAAAAATAAAATTTGACTTCATAAATCAATGACTTAACAATAAATAATATCTAGTTTTAGAAAACAATTATAAGAAACAATTTTTTTTAAACTGAAGTAGACCTTCATTTTATGGATATGAAATTTAATTGCCAAATATATAATTTTTAACAATAACGTGAATACTCAATACTGTGAATACTCAATAACTTATTATATAATTTGTTCACTCACCAGTTACCATTAAGATCTTTATCAAAGACTCGTTGAGATAACTTAAAATATATATATTATCAAAAAATGATATTTACTTTATAATAAGTTATGAATAGGTATATGTTGTTACACAAGATACTATTAACCTAAACAAAGTCACGACTAAACTTAGTACACTCTTGTATATATTATATATACCCGGGTATAAAAATCGTACACAGCATTTTGTTGATCATTTAAACAAGTATAAAATGTATAATATAAGCAAAAAATTAGAATAGCCGAATATAGCCATTGCGATTCACATACGTATCATACATGAATAAATAGAGCTAGATGTTATACAGCAATCAAAAACTAGAACACGATGAAATGAAGTGTGTATTGAATTCACAGTTCTGAATAGGTACAGTTCCATTGTAGTAAAACATATATACTTACTTACCGATAAAACATTAGGGACCGTGTTTAATATTACTGTATGTACTTACACGAACGTGTAAAATATTAAAATTGTACATACAATTTGTCGTTTGAAAACGTAAGTTATTCATAAATAGCATTTCTGAAGTTTGATTTGAAACACTTCCATATTACCTCTTCGTTTTATATTGATTATACGTGATGTACAGATATAGTCGAAAAATTTACTTATTTACCTAAAACCTAAGTTTAGGTAATTATTTACCTAAAAAAAAATTTGTGGAATTTAAACCAATGTCTATTTTTACCTGAATATTTAATAATGCATATGCAAGTTTGTTGATGGTCACGATGTGTAAGCTGACGATATAAATATTGCACTAAAAGATAAGACTAATAAACCTAGGTATTAAATAATTTTAATTTATTAGGTAGATATTTGACTCTTTCAAAAAACCACACAATTCCTTTAAAAAAAAAACCGAAAATCCAAGTTCTAGTTAAATGCTCTTCGTTTAGTACTTCATTAAACTAAACATCGGAGTTAATTTATGACTAAGAGTTGTAGTAGTAACGGACGGAAGGTCGAAGCCTAGCAAGTAGGCCTTTTTTACAGAATCCTAAAGGATAATGAATTTTAATGTAGACTAAAAATTGGTAGGTTGTGCAACTGCAGCCGACTTTGATAGAAACCATGCCGACATTCATCTGGAGTTTGTGAAACGAAACTGAAGAAAACCTTCAGAAGCATAGTCTCGATAGTTTCGTTCTTGTCCATACGCCGACAGTTTAGTCATTATTTTGATTTAATTTTATTTATATTTAAATTAATATAATTGACAAACTTCCAGTGTTGGGAATCGAACCAGCAACCTCCCAGTCCGAGTAGAGCGTCTTTAACAACTGGACCACAAGCACTGGTCGTTTTAATGTTTTAACGTGTCGAAGAGTTAAAACATATAGAAATAGAAAACTTGTACGAAAAATGTACGAATTATAAGAAATGGAAGAATATGAAAATCAATGTTAAAGAATAATATTCACCTACTTTTTAATAAAATATATGTTTACACATCATTTTACAAATATCAATAAACGGTTAATATGATAGACATTACAATAAAAATATCAATAAAAAAGTTGGTTGCTCTATACGTAAACACTTGTAATAATATAATGTCTGATGTGATGATTTATTTCAATACATAAATTTGTCAAATATGTAGAATAATTTATGTGATATATAAAATATAAATTACTCGCACGATATATGCTAAACATTCTCTGTTGCATTGAAAATATTTATTTTATTCATGACACGGTTTTTTAAGACCTCGTTGTGTATATGTATGTATACATGCTAGGTACAATAATATGCATGTATCGTTTTTAATCTAAGTCTATGTCCAATGTATTATTGTTTTTATATCACATACCTGAATTATCGATTTAGAAAAATACTATAAAAACTATTTTGTATGTATATTTATTACAAA
Organism: Nineta flava; assembly: GCA_963920215.1. Classification (NCBI taxonomy): domain Eukaryota; kingdom Metazoa; phylum Arthropoda; class Insecta; order Neuroptera; family Chrysopidae; genus Nineta; species Nineta flava. Next base: position 67,241,198 of record OY986041.1, on the reverse strand, counting down.
ATTTTGTATAACGTTCGAATGCTGAAACAATGAATTTCCATGTGTTTCATTCAATAGAAGGTTAAATTAACATGGAGACGTAACTATCTGATTAGATATGAAGTGTATAATAAACTAGGTCGATGCAAACTAAAAAAAAACTGGCTAATTAAACAAATTTTGAAAAAAAATTGCCTAAGGTGTTTCGATGCTATTTTGAATTTGTAATTATCGATTATTTGAAATTTACACAGTCAAATCTTCAACACATGATACTCATCTCCTCAAAAAATCAAATAGTGCGATCAAATAGTTTAGTTTCTATTTAGTTTCATGTATAAAGTACAACTTTAACAATTATCATCTAAGTAAAACGCTCGAACTATTTAATTTTTTGAGAAGATAAGCTTCATGTGTTAAAGATTTGACTCCGTAAATTTTAAATAATCGGTACCATTTTGGTAAATGGTGACAGACCCTTATCTTGGTAAATGGTGACTCTCTTCGATATCATTTTCAAAATATTACGAATTATTTCAAATATACACATCAAATCGTCCACACATATGACGCTCATATATATTAGCATACATAATCAAAAATTATATCTAAGATTAAGAATATTAAAAATCAGATATTTAAGACAATTTCAAAAGTAATAATTACTGAAAATAAACTATTAGCACCAACTATTTCCGAAAATATAAACCATTTTATTTAGCATGGCAGTGCCATCTATTAACTAAAAACAATAAACTCCAATTAATGGCTAAATCTGTCGTTTTCTTCTGACATTGTGTGTATGCATGAGAAAATAAGAGTCTCATTTATCCTTAAAGCATCTGAAGTAGTATAACCTCAAAAACTATGCCAATGTTTTTTCAGATGACAATTATGAATTATAAAATATTGGAACAAGATTTGAATATATTTAACTATCACAATTTTTATACACAAAAACAATATGAGTTAACATTCAACATTTTTTTTTCAAATTTTCAAAGTTAAGTTTCTTAATTGTTAGATTATGAATGCTTAGTCTTCATTGTTTGGGTATGAGTCCAAGTAGAGCTATTTTCATATGTGTAGAAAATTCTAGCTATAAGGAATAATGAAAGAATGGCAAATGTGTTCTTTGTAAATAAGTTCGAATATAGATTGACGAATGTTGATTGAGAAAAAATTGATTGATTGACTAGAAAATTATTTTATTTGTTACCCTGAGTAAATTTTAAATCATTTAAAAAATACTCAATGGCAATCGCATCCACTCGCTTTCGTACGAGTTTCTAATGTGATAACCGACTAATATGAAATGAACTATAAAATCTAACCGGTATACTGACTCGTGTCTGTTTGAGATTTGTGTTAAAGTAAGAAGGGTTGATCTGACTGTATAAATAATACCATCACCTATCTACCACCTATCTAATAGTATCCGTACGTCGTAGATATAATTTAGGATAATAGCCATTTGGCTAGCCATATCATGATTAAAAATGGCAATGAACACTGAGGATAAATTTAAAAAAAACTGATATTGTCCAGCGATTTGAACCGCTCCATCTAAAAAAACAGGTGTCTCATGGTTTTATCATCACTAAAAAACTATACTCATACGTGGAAATTTGAGTTACACTGCTTCAAATTTTTCCATTCATATTAAATTTGTTAAAGAAAAAAAACACCGCTTACAGGTCGTTATGTATTTAAAAATTATAATAGCTTACACATTCCAAGAAAGTATAGTAAAGATACCCGTCTGTATGTTCTTGGAGGTATAACGAGAAATATTTATGAATCAAGTGGCAAAATCGTGGTTATTATTTACTCACTTTGATATTTGGCATTTATGGCTAGTCAAATTATAGTGAACAGAAATTTGAGTCTTCGTCATAAAATATGTACATAAAATATGGGTGGTTTTCTATTGTCTATCAAGTCAGTGAAAAGGTAACTTGATTATTAACTTTTGTAATGTTTCCTTACATTTTCCTTATATTTTATACATGTGTATGTCGGTACATATCTGTTAGAACGGTTCCTTAACTTAAAAAAAAACAACGATAGGTTCAATCCCATCTGAAAGAACGCATGAACTTTGGAATGTATCTCGTGAAGTTGTTCTTTCGTGAATTTTAGCGACGTTTGTTAGAAATACTTTTTCAAAAACTCAACTATTTTGGCAGAAATTGAATGAATACCATAATGCCTGAAAATCAACACGATTACTTCAAAAACGAGAACAATCGATTTTTTAACAGCATTTACGTGTTTATTAAGGCATTGCATGAACAGTTTGGGTCAGTAAATGCTCACCATAAATGTGAAACAGCCATGGGTCATTATATGAATATTCCATTGATTAAAAATATTATATAAATTATCGTGTTGATTTTGGGGATAGGCAGATAGCTAAATTATTTTGCAACAATTAATAAAATCCTTATTTCAATCTATTTATTTACCTGCGATAAAGAAAACATTGGTGCGAGGCGAAAAAATGATATTCCAAATAGCTCGAAAACAGTTGACATACTATTTTGGGTTAAAATGATAGGGAATGATCTCCTTTATCATCCTTATTAGTTTAACGAACAACTTTGTTAATGAAAGTTTTCTTATATTTCTTACCGTTTTAAATATAAAATTTTAGGGTTTGTAATGGAGATGAATATTTAGGAAAAAACAATTTAAAAATGCTAAAAAGAGGAATTGTACACTGATAAAGGAATTTCTTGAACCAAGTAAATATGTTTTCTTCAAAATATGATACTCTGAGAATGAAATCCTTGTTTTCACTCATGAAATTGTTTACTTGAAGATACTTATACAAGTAAACTAATTCTTGATGGAAAACAAAGATTTCTTTCTCAGAGTATCATATTTTGAAGAAAACATATTTACTTGGTTCAAGAAATTCCTTCTATCATTGTACATTGAGGAACGGTACACTTATTAACTTCAATCGAAAATAAAAACGAAACGTTTTTCCAAAGATCCACAACAATGGCAGAGGTCTGATGCAACAATTTGTACACACAAAAGCTGGGTGTATTTTGAGTAAACAGCTATTTCATGATGGATTCCATACATGATGGAGTACGTTAATAAAAGGCTCTTGCATGGGCCCTTTGCATGAATCTAATCGCATTTAAAACAGTTGATGTCATTCACATAAAGTTTATCAATAGCATGAACCTAATGTTAAATTTTGCATAAACGATAAACAAATAACAATTGAAACTAGTTGTTCTGATTTTTATTGTTTGCGCGTCAATCAGATGGTCATAGTATACCAACCACTAGAAAGGAGATTTCACGCATGGACAAACAGTGCCCCAATTTAAATGTAAAATTGCATCAAAATAGAAGCCGTCTCTATTTTGATATATCTAAAAATTAACAACAAAAAAATATATGCTTTTTCGGTATATGGTTTCTTCTGATACAGCCGTATTTCTAGCTAAGGAACCGCACTGAATTTATGTTCTATGTGTATATACCTATATAGAGATAAAAAGAGATTATGGTGAATTTACAATATAAAATCTGAAATAATTTATTGAATAAAAGTTTTTCTTAAAGTATTTGCAATTCAATTTGAATTTAATTCAATTTATTACAAGAAACTATTTGATTTATTCAAAATAATGTAATATTTCTAATTGTATAAAATTCTACCCAATGTGAACTAGATGCCCAAATTGAAACAACGACTCAAAAAGATATGGTTTGATATACTAAACTTTGTGCTTAGTGTTGTTTAGATTAATGAAAGGAAGTTTGCTTACAAAACACTTTTCATCACCTTACAGTATATTATATATATATATATATATATATATATATATATATATATATATATATATATATATATATATATATATATATATGTATATTATAATTACATATTATATTTGAAAATAGGAAATAAAAGGTTGCAAAACCTTTTTTACAAAAAACAATTAATAAATTAAAATTTGGTGAATGTGTTAATAAATTTTGGAAAGTAGTGGAAAGTAGTAGAAGTGATGGGAAAATAACTTGAGTCTTTTAAACTTAAAATAAATATAAATACATTTTAAAAACTATTTTAATATAATTGACTAAAAAGTAGATAGATTTTTTGTTTAAATAATTATAATAATAATATAAAAATAAATTTTTTAAAACAAGCTTTTATTTAAGCCATGTTCTGAAGCGAATAAAATAAGTTTTTGTTTCGTTAAGGTAATTCAATATCAAATGCTACGTTCACTTACTTAAGTGGACAAACCTACCTATTATACTCATTTCACCCTAGTTAATCGCTATATAATAAACATATTTACTATCTTTATCGTTGAAAATTATTTAATATTTAATGTTGAATTATTTGTTTTCAAAAAGCTTGTCGCACGAATTGTATGGGAAATACATCGGCAAGTACTAGGCAATACTTCGGCCAGTACTTGCTTATCAACCAATCACTGCCCAATGAAATTATTTAGTACCTACTTTTATGAACATTTCACGTGACAAGATTTTTGAAAACAAATAGTTCAACATTTGCATTGAAATACCTCAACGAAAGCAAAAACTCCACCAAATTTCTATTTCAGCGAATAATTACGAATTCTATCCATATAGTATTAGACAGTATTAGATGTAGTTCTATCAATAAAAACAATATAAACAATATAAACTGCATTGCATTGATATGAGACTTATACACGTGTAAAATATTTTAAAACTATAACCAGTCAAAGTAGAACTAGTCAAAATTTTGAATGCAAGATATGACGCACACATACTAACAACTAACAGGTGAAGTTAAATAAAAGCTGGTAATAGATAACAGTTTTAGAATAAATTAATAAATTAATTAGTTAATAAATTAACTAACGACCAATATTTAGTTTATCGTGCATTTTATTAACTCACCGAGTGAACGAGAAGGTTCGTTAAATTCTAAAAATGTAGTTTAATTATTTTCCATTAGATATTTATTACCATATCAAAGCGAAATAAGAATGTGATTTTATGCAATTACATCAGCATATACATTTATGTATACTTTCACCAGTACTATCTACTATAGGCACAATGGAAAATATTTAAATACACATTATATTCTAATAAAACCAGATTTTATTTGAATTTTTTATATTATTTATTAAGTATCATTCATACAAGCAAAATAAATTTTAATTCAATTAATATATTTAAAAAAAAAAACCTCAATATTATAAAAACACAAACCAAAACAAAAATTATTTCCCATTAAAAAATGTAAATCAAAATTATTTATTTTTGAAAAATAGTATATGTAATAAATTTAAATATTTTATGATATGTGTGTTGAAAACTTTTTAAAATTAATATGTGATGAAAAGTATTTTTGAATTTTATTTGATAATTATTATTCTTTAAAAGTATATATGTATATGGCAAGTTGTATTGGTCATACTATAATATGTCTAGTCAGATAATATAGACCTACATATAGAAAATTTCTAAACTTTGTTTCCATTTTAATCGCTGTTCTAATTCTAACCCCCCATGGAAAAAGAGGGGTATTTGAAAGGTCTATAAGTGTCTGTGGGTCTGTCTGATGCATAGTAGCTCTCAAACGCGTGGACCGATTTGAAAGCGTCGTTTATTTATAGACTTTTTTCGGTAGATTTTAGTTTGATAAAAATCGGTTGAGTCGCTTGAAAATTATAAGCTTTTTTCCAAGATGATGTATAGGCATATTATTAAATAACATTATCATTTTATATAAAAATTTGGTGGAGATAACGGGAAGTTCTTATTAGGTTTCATATTATTGCGGTTGGGTTTTTTTTTTTAGATTTTTTATTTTACTCAGTGGTATCAACAAATATTTTTGGGAAAATTTAAAAAATTATGCACATACATTCACAGTATTCTGCTGAACAGTTCAAACGTCTCTTTAGCAGCAAACAGCATTCAAATATTTCAGCTTGAAAGATAACAAACTACGGCCCAAAATATTAATTATTATCGCTAAACTACACCGCATTTCTACTCACTACCCTGTTGGAACACTTTTAGCTAAGAAAAATCTTTTAGCATCTAAAGTAGACACATTAAAACTTTGAATTACATTCAAAGGTTGCCAATTACACTAAATGGTCATTCAGGCTTTCTCATAAGGGGAAGAAAATCTCAAGATGCGTACTATGTGAATGTAAGTTTTTCTCAAAATGAAATATATCCTGATATAATTATCAAAGACAAAGGAACTATCTTGAAAACCGACCGCAAAGTAAAATCGAATGGCAATGAAAGTTTTAAATTTTAGTCGCTTGTAATTAAATCAGTTCTCAAAATATCTTTCTTACAACTATTTTACTCTATTCCAGATTCGTTCAAATTCGACTTTATCGTGTTCGGAATCCAAGAAGTTTACTATTAAAAGCGATTGTTTGGTCTACGGTCTGGAGATAATACACATGTACGCCAAATTATTGATACAAGGGCCTAAACCTAAAGAATGATATTTAATTTATTTAATCATGAAATGTATCTCACACTGTAAAAATTTGTTTTAGTTACATATAAATAGATAAAGTTAAATATAAATGCAATTCTATATAATATTTTCTACTTTGAGGCACTCTAGGTGCTTAATCATTGGACATAAAAACATTTGTACTAATTATTTTCGTACTGAAACTAAAAATTTGATACGAAAATGATATAAGACAAGATCTACACTTTTTTTAAGTATAAACTAGCAAAATATAAAATATGTATAAAAAAGCATATCTAGCCGACTTCTTGCTAGATCAAAGTCTTTGTGCAATAGCCATTTTTCCAAAGAACGGATTTCATCAGTTTACCATACGTAATTCGTTTGTACAAAACTCACGGGTGGTATTAACAAATTTAGAATATTATTTTCATTATTCATTATAACACCAAATAATAATTATATACTGGAAACATATTATTATTTAAAAAAAATATTCTTCATTAAAATTTAAATTACCTTTAAAAAAATTCAACAAAAATGATATTTTTATTTGAAATAATATTTAGTGTGGCATTTCAATTTTTATTATTTATTTTGTAGGTTTTATTAATTTTTTTTTATTACCCCATTTAATTTGAATTTTTATATCTGGTATATATATAATATTTATAAGGGTACGTTAAGTTTAGTCACGACTTTGTAACGGTTGAAAATATTGATCAAAGAAAAAAAAATTTTGGTATAGGTATTCAAAAAATGGTCAAATTACTCCATTTCCGCATGTCCGTCCGTGGACACGATAACTAAAAAACGAAAAGAGATAACAACCTAAAATTATTTATATTCAAGAGCTTAAAAGTGCCTTCGTTAAACTTCGTTAATGGGCAAAATCGGACCGTGCTACGGGAAAATATTCATCTTTGAAACCGTAAGAAACAGAAAAAAAAGTTTAACGACAAAAAATGTCCCTTTTAAAAAAAAATAAATAACTTTTGTTTGAAATTTGTTTTCATAAACTTAGTATATACCAAGTATTTAAGCAATTGATTCAGTTGTTATTTTTACTTGTTTTGTATATTATTAAGTTTTAAACCGCTAACATAATATTAAGTTTCGTACCTATTTTTTCAAGATGTGATTATAATTTCTCTTTAATATCTAATTCAAAAAATCTTCATAAGAGAGATAATTTGCTAACATCGAATTAAGATTTCAGCACTTGAAATGCCTATGTGAGATTTCATCGGTTGTTGCATCAGTATATGTGTGATAAAAAGCTGACACTACACGATAGTTGGAATGATTGTTGGTTGAAATGGTTCATAAACTATTATTATTTTTATTCAATACATTAAGTTAATTATTTCATGATTCTATTTTTTCGTAGACCCCATATACGATAACATCTGATTCGAACATCAGATGTCAGTTATTTTGCTTCTATAATTGCGAATAGAAACATGATTGTAAAATTGTAGCAAAATACTTTCGTATATTATTTTTTTAAATTAATTTAAATTTAAAATTTTCATTTGAAATTATAAGAAAAAGAAGAATTTAATACTTTTCGCTAAAAAAATCACAGTTAGAAAATAATCCCCAATTTAAAAATTTTAGAAGCTTTACAGTAATGTTTTTCTCATAAACACTTTGACTTCCATTATATTTAAATAATACATATTAATTACAGGAGTGAGGGTTAAACTATATACAAACAAAACAAAAAAAATTTTAAATAATATACTTATTATGCTTAAATAAACGAAAACACATTAATATGGATTAAAAATTAAAAAGCATTCCCACATTTCAAACAAAACATTTATATAACTACGTAATGCAGAGAAAAATTAAATTATAACCACTTTAGAAAATAACACCTCAATTAATAATACCAGCCTGACAGTTATGCTATGAAAAACATAAAACATTCTTGGAAACGTATAGTCAGCGACAGCTTTCTGTAATTCCCCCTTTTTGAAATACTTACTCTTTTTTTTTTGTATGTTTTAATAAAAGAAAATAATTCTAATGTTGAATACTTTTTTAATACTAACGATAAAAAAGTAATTGTTACTATTTAAACGATACTACTATAAGAGCAGTTGTTGTGTTGTTTTGCAGAATAATAATTCGCGTGTAGAAAATATTACTATACTATAATATGAATAGTTTTATTTTTACTAGGTAAGACAAAAAGTGTTGCATGATGGTGAAGCTAAAAACCAATAAAAGGATAAATAATAAATATATAACAAGTTTTAAGGCACTTTTTTACACAGTCTTGTTAGGTTGTTCGGAACTGGGAGGTTGCTAGTTCAATTCCCAACGGTGGCAATTTGTAAAATAATTTTTTTTTAATGAATGGGACGGATATTTGACTAAACAGTCAGCGTATGGACAAGAACGATAGTAGCCGGTTGTGAAGGTTTTCTGTAGTGTGCTTTTACAGATTTCAGGTGACTAGTGGCATAGGTCCAATCAAAGTCAGCTGCAGTCGCACAACCTACCAATACCTAGTCTACATGCAAATTCCTTGTCCTATAGGAATCGGTAAAAAAAAAACAATAAAAGGCCTGCTAAGCCTTGTCAGGTTTCGACCTCCCCTCCGCTACTTCTACTACTAGGTTAACTTAGTGAAAAAATATATGCAGTCGATTTTCAACCACTTCTCATTTTCATATCAAATAGAAACTTAAAAAATATGGGAGCATCCAGCTGATCACATGATGGAATTCAAAGGTACGTCAAATTTTGAAGAAAAATAATCAATTTTTGATGGGCTAGGCCCGCTAGGGTAAAAATCTAATATAAACTCTATTGATATAAATGTATTAGATTTTGACGTGTTAACTCTTGCCGTTCTTGATATATTTAGTTCAAGAAGTTGCAACTGCTATTCGTTCTATTAGACGGTTGTGATTTTGAATCCCACCGGCATAAATAATTTTTTTTCCGTTTTGTCTTATATTGGACTCCTTACAGAACGTTTTAATATATAACGGAGTAATTTCTCGCTTAATGTTACTTTTAAACTTTAATCATTGTCTTCAAAATCGTTCTGCATCCGAACACTCTTGCCCATTCCCTGTTAATACCAGTTTCAAAATCTATAAAACATTTTTACTACAATGCTGAAAAACATTTGTCTAAAATTTAATCTAAATCAATATGATGATATTAAACATTTGATCAATAATATCAGAAATAAAATAAATAAAAAGTACTCGCCAACGACAATCAAATATAAAACAAACTGAAACAATTAGACTAGTCAACATGTGCCTTTTTTTCGAATTCCACTTCGTCTTCTCAGAAAGTCCCATACCCCGGAACAGTACCACTAATATTTATAATTTTAATTGAAAGATGAAAATAGGGCTTGAAAACGGATGATTCGGCTTCGTTTGATTCCGACACTTTATCAAAAAAATTTTTTAAACCCATTAAATATGAATATTAACGACAGGTACTTACTGGATACTTAAACAAACAATAATCCGTCGGCAAAAAATGTTTACCCCAATTTTGCCATTATTTTTCAAATCCAGATAACCTCGATTATTTTTAAAATAGTCTGGATTTTTTATTACTTCTTTAAAAGATTTAAAAAAAATCCCCGTTGATTATTACCAATTCCATTGGAAAATGTTAAAAATTTTGATTTTCCATTTTTTTTAACAATCTAAAGATACGGAAAATCCAAAACACGGGGGGTGGGACTTTTTTTTTCTTTTTTTAATTTCCTATATCGACAATACTTTTTAAGATATTTGCAAAAAAACTATACCCCCTTTTTTTTACTAAATTGTTTTTAACTTTTGCAATTTTTTTATGCGAATCGAAGGACACCTTGGTCATAATTTTAATATAAGGTGAAGTGGAATTCGAAAAAATGCACACGCTGACTAGTCTAAATACCTAACTGTCTCCAAAATCATACACCAAATTTTGACACACAACAAATATATTTTATCTAGCATTACAATCGAAAATAATTTGTATTATATATAATTGACTGTACAATTATATACAAAGTTTTATATAATACAAATTATTTTCGATTGTAATGCTATATAAAATATATTTGTTGTGTGTCAAAATTTGGTGTATGATTTTAAAGACAGTTAGGTATTTAGGCTAGTCAACGTGTTCATATGACCATGTAGATGTTAACGTTCAGCTTTTAAACTAAAAGTAATTCCAAAAAATAAAAAACAAATGTAAGCAAAAACAGAAAATATCATAAAACAAAATGTTAATAAAAATATTCGAAATGCTTTTATGATTAAATTGTTTTTATTTCCACTTCAGAATTCACTAGTGAAATAGTAAAAACAAATCAAATGTATGAATACTATTTCATTTTCAGTATAAGTAGTAGATATAATTAGTATATGTATACGGTATGCTAAGTAAGCATTCCTCGGCCATTTATTTAAAAAAATATATAAAACAATTTGAAATAATACACACAATCCTTGAAATTAAAAATATGCTTGCAATTTAAAACCTAAAACAATGAATGTTTTTATAAAATTGTTCATTCTTTATACCATTTCTGCCCACAATATTATTATGTATACATACATGTACGTATATGTATGGTATACTTGGCCACAATAGTTGATGTCAATTTTTTAAATTTTATAGTTGATTTGTGCCTTATTCATTCGGTTTTTTAAATAAAATTTTCGGATAAAATATGTTACTATATTTCTAATAAACAAGATTTATCCCAAGCATTGTTTTCAACAACCAAATCAATAATGGCACAAATCAATTAAAAAATTTACAGAAATGACATCAACTTTTCTGGCCAAGTGTATATTTATACATTTATATTAAAACAAAAAACTACAGTTTATAAACACAATTTTCTATGTAGAAAAACAACCACAAACATTATTACAGAATAAAAAATATGTCTAATGCTCCATTAAAATAATAATTTTTATTTTATTTTTTTTGTTTACATTTTTTATTTTTATTTTTTGTTGTTTTTGAAAAGTTAAGATCGGATTTCTTTGTTTACCATATGCCGTAATCACTCTAAATGACATTTATTTACAAAATATAAATTTAATTCAATTATTCAAACAATTGTTGGTCATATTTAACCAAATAATAATATACCCTAAATTTTATTCCGGAAAATTGAGTCTCCCAAAAATAAGAAGAAAAGTAAGTAAAGGCTGTCCCATAATTCACGCAAGAATTCGAATTAAATAGAAAACACATTTGTCAATTGTATTTTTATTTTTTAAACATAAAGTACACAAGGTAGGATTATGTATGGAATACCACTTCGGGGAAATGACCCAGAATTGTTTTCTTTGTTTGGTTGGCAACACTATACCGCACAAATGGTGGCAAATTGAAATCCTGCGTGAATTATGAGACAGCTTTTATGTTAGTATGAACTCAGGCTTCGATAGATAAATTTCAGCACGCTAGAGCTTTCTTCTAAGTTTCGTATTATTTTTAGATTGAGTTCTGTCTATCTTGCTTACTTTTCGGGAAAAAAATTAAAAATTTCTCTTCGGGAAAAGTTAATTTTATTTTGTTAATAAAAGGAAATAGTAAATAAAAAGTAAACAATTTTACTTAAATTAATTACAATAATTGCTCGAATTGAAGAAATTACTGTGTTTCCGAAACTAGTCACGAATAAAAATATTATTATGAAAATTTTAAATATTTGTTTAATTTAATAATTATCGTATAATCATTGCGTAGTTCATCACCGGCTAAGTAGCCGAGCAGTCCAACGCGCTCTGTCTACTTGGGCCTGGGAGGTTGTGCGTTCGAATTCCGACATCAGCAATTTATCAACTATTATTTAAAAAGAGAGGCGTTTAATTGACTAAACTGTCGGCGTATGGACAAAAACGAAGTAACCAGCTATGCTTGTGAAGGTTTCCTGCATATACATGTCGGCGTTTGATTTGGACTTGTATCGTTAGTAACGAGTTTAATATGAAGATGTTGTCTATACAGCTACGGCCAGCTCGGAAGCCATTCTGATTTTCTGGGAGGAGGTTCTTTTCCTCTATCCAAATCTGTAGTCGGTTGTTTATTATTGAGGTAAAAATCTTTAAAAGGGTATTTAGAAGTGCGATCGGGCGGTAGTTCTTTGGGTTTTTTCTATCGCCCGATTTATGGATTAATGTAATTTGGGATTCTGACCATTGTTTTGGAAGTGTTTCTGAGATTATAATTTGGTTATACAAGTTCAGAATGTAATGTATCCAATTTGGTGGCAAGTTTTTATAAAATTCATTGGTAACGCCGTCGATGCCCGCAGATTTATTATTTTTACTGTGCATCAAACTGTATTGTAGTTCTTCAAGGGTGATTTCATTATCCAGGAAAGGGTGAGAAGTGTCATACAAATTCTGTTTATGCTGATTTTTCGGCCCATACAGGTTTGAGAAATATGCGTAACAGGTGTTGATATCTAGGTCGTTATTCCGAGTGTTATTGTTTCCAGAAAACAGACTTACAACCTTCCAGAACTGAATATTATCCTTGGTATTGGCTATTGCATCGCTAATTTTTCTAAAATAATCATGTTGAGCGTTCCTTATTGATCGTCTGTATTCGACTCGAAGCTTTCGGTAGTTTTCAAGGTAAACTTCAGCAAAACCATGTTTTTTTGCTTTTTTGTGGCTGAAGTTCAGTGCCCTTTTCATTTTTCGTAGATCTTTTGTGAACCACTTTTTAATAGAAATTAAGTTATTTGAAAAAACAGATTTGTGTTGCACTACCATAGATAAATAATTAGCCGAATCGTAGACACCATCCAAAAGATTTTGGAAAAGTTCATCGACACTTTCGCTATTGAAATAGAGACGATTATCCCTTGCAATTGTATTTGTATATTCCAACAGTTTGTCGCTGTTCCAATGGAGATAATTCCAGAAAATGGGAGCAGGATTTTGTGTATAGTTTCGACCTGAAAAGGAATGCGAATGAAAAGTATCTCTCAAAATAACGGAGCAAAGTAAGTGGGCAGATTCACCTGATTCGTTGACTATAAAATCCTCCACCACGTCTAAAAACGCACCGTGTACCCATGCTAAATCTATCACGCTTGAGCCATTATGAGACATGTATGTTGGAGCAGCTATGGGATCACTAGGCGCCCTACCATTAAGAGAAACGAAATCCATGGAATTAAGTGATTCAACAAGTAGGCGTCCCCGACCATTAACGACTAGATCCGACGACTTCCGAGTACAGGTTAGACATGTATGGTTAAAAATTGACTCATCAAAATCTTGATCCAGAAGACCAATACGACAGTTAAAGTCGCCTACTACAGTCATCATACAGTCATGAGTCATCAATATTTCGTTGATAGTTTCATTCAGCAAACTGATGCAAAATTTTGAATTTAAATCTGGTCTAAAGTATACTACACCGACAATGATGGAATCCAATTCGTACGAAATTTTAACGAAGATAAATAAATTGGAAGCTTCCAATATTTCATAGGTGCAGTTAGATGTTTTCTTTATTAGCAGTAAGATGCCTCCACTCGCACGACCCATTGATTTTTCTTTTGTTGCTTTACTTTCAATAGGCACAAAGTCATCCAGAAAGTTGGGTAAATGGATTTCCGATGTAGCTAACCAAGTCTCTGTTAGGCCAATTATATCAGATGTTGTAAGTATGCCTTCGTAATTGCGAGAAGCATTGTGCAGGTTTTTAAAACCTGATATGTTCCAAAAGGCTATTTTAAATTTTTTGAAATTATTTTCGTTTCTTATATTATAATCGCTGTCTGATTGTCAGTGTGTGGATTGCATTGGCTTGGAGGTATCACTTAAATATATATCAATTGGACCAGAGATACTTGATTTCCTTCCCTTGTTCAGTGCTTGAAGACGTTTTCTTTTTTTTGATTCTCTTTCGGGTGTTGCAGGGCTTTTTCCTAATACATTTTCGTCTTCAGGTAGATCTAAACTTGACTGAGATTCACCATGGATCTTTGAATTGTAATCGCCACTATATATTAAGTGTTGTATACGTTCAAGGTCATAAATACCCAGACATTCATCATTTATTGTTATTTTATCATAATTCCACCGTACTTTTAAACCTTTTGCTTTCGCGTCTTTAAAATAAGGTAGAAGTTCACGACGATCGCTTAATACTTCCCTGCTGAAATGTTCCGAAATGTAGAGGTCTGAACCAGCTAGCATTTTTTTATTTCTAATGATTTGATGTCGAGTTAGCTCGGAACGAAATTTAACTAAGATTATTGATTTATTGTTGAAATTCTGTATTTCTTCAATTTCGGCAGCATGAATATTGATTTGCAATTTTGTTTGAATTATTTCGCAAATACATTCTTTCAATGGTATATTTTCTTGTATTAATTTATTAGTACTCTGAAAGATTAAATTCTTTTTACGAGCGTCGCGCATGAGACTTTTTATACTCTGATCCTGCTTAATAATTATTGCTTTCATTTCAGTTTTATCGTTTTTAAGAGTATTTATTTCTGTCTTCAATGACTTCATTTCTGAATTCATTTGAGCAATAGATGACTTGAGTTCTTTTAACTCATTAGTTGTTTCAGCCACATTACAAGAAAGTACACGGATCACTTCGATTAATTCTTTAATTTCTTTGGAGCTCATTTTCGGAACAGATAATTTTGTTTATATAGGTATTAAAACAAATTATTTATCAGGCTTTATATTTAAGTCAATATTGTTGTTTATTCTGTTTATTTTGATGTCAGTTGATTCAATAATCTTTTCAATTTTATTGATATAATAAATTTTTAGTAAATATTTGAAGGATAGTTTTAATTAAATAAGTTTCAAGTGAGCAGCTAATAAGTTTTTAATTTAAGTGAATATTCTTGATATATAATCAGTTTATAAACTGCAAAAGTTCAATCAAAATTGCCTCAAATTCACTCATAAATAGAAAGGTAATTTGTAGTAACTAATTTTATTTTTAAAATAGTCTTTTGGTTTATTATTAATTTTATTATTAAAATAGTATTTCAATGTTAAAATGTTTAGTTTTATATTAAATAAAAAGTTACAGTAAAAAAAAAGTTAAAAAATAATATGACAGACCACATATTTTTCAGAAATTTTTTAAGCACGTATTCCTAAATTTTTTAAACAATATTTGAAACGAGATGGCACGATATATATTTAATGGGATAAAAGAGATGGAATGAATAAGATTTTATACATCAGCGCTGTCAATTAAAACACCTTTTCGTAGTTTACACAAATCCCAAAATTGATTTTATTTATTTTTCCACTTAATATCAAATTTCACATATAATAAATTATTTCGCAAGCACTATTAGAAATTCACGTTTTACTTTAAGGCGTTTTTTAATTTAATAACTTAATGGCACTGTTTTATATTTAAAAAAATTTATGGATACATTTAAAATCGTGTTCACATCGTCGGCCATTCCATCTCTGAAGGTTTCCTGCAGTTTCCTTCACGAACTCCAGATGAATATCGGCAAAGTTCCTATCAAAGTCGGCTGCAGCCGCACAACCTACCGATTCCTAGTCTACACACAAAATTCCTTCCACTCCACTCACATCCTCACATTCTTCGGGCATCACAATGGTCGAAGTGTGTCCTGTCCAGGACAGCCGCTACAATCTATCTATAATCATTTCGTAAAGTAAAAATCATAATAATCATTTCGTGAAGAAGCCAACCAAAACATCCAATCAATACTAAACAATTGCAATATGTACAAAATCATTGTGAGACACGCACGAAATTAGCAACGAGTAAGATATCTTTGATTCCATATCCCGGAGACAGTTACGATTAGCTAATTCATACTAATGATGACTACATTGTAGTCAAAATATGTATTTATAAAATACAAATAATTGTTCTAGAAATTGGGGCAAAATTTAATATTTAATTTGAAAAAACCTAGTTATCTTTGATTACCTTAATAATCTTTATATCGTACATAGAACTTAGGTAAAAGGGCATACAGACAGGGAACATTGTGCAGCAACCTAGTATGTTGCAAATGTGTATAGTGGTTGCAGCAACAAAAAAGATGTCCTTGAACGACTGCTGTATAAATCAAAATTATTTGATATTTTGTAGGAGGAGTTAAATGTTCCTGTACAAATTGGTCATATTATCTAAAATTTTATGCTTTTCTAAAATTTTATTATGTTTTATTACCTAGATTGGTTACAATTTACATTATATATTTTATTATTTGTATAGATATTATCCAACACTAGTTTTACTAGAGATACATACACATAAATAAACTATACAAATTAAATGAGATAGATAGAGACAAGATGAGCAATGATTGAATTTGTATGACTAGCGTCATAAAATAATAAAATAATAATTTTATGTTGGATATGTTTATGGCGGAGTTCAATGCTGGTGCACAATGTTCCCTGTCTGTATGCCACTTAAGGCAGAGGCGGGCGCAGACAGCTCGTCTGAGCCTTACGGGCTCTCCATAAGCTGGGTGAGAGTAAGTAAAGAAGGTATGTTTTGAAGCAAGACGGAACGATGTTTCAATACAGGTTGTCCTACCGATTATTGCCCAATAATTATATAGTATAGTCTATAGTATAGTCAATATTTTATTTTTTTTGAAAAACAAATTATGCGAAAAATAATTTTCACTACTACAAATAGTACTTTTCACTTTTTCAATTCAAAGTAGACTAACTCGAAGAACTCAAATTCCCACTTTATGTAAAATTTAACTTAATTCATCAAATTCCCATGACACTATACAGAGCATACTCCATACGAAGAAAAAATAATTAAATCAGGTAAATAATACTTTATTAGTTCTCGGATATGAATAGTAAAATATTTAGACAAATTATTTGGAATTTCCAAAACTATAATTCTATTTAAATTATCCTTTGCAAAAATTTCCCTCTTTTATTACAATGGTCCAGCGGTAAACTTAAAGGTTCAAAAGGTTTATATATATTTTTTATATATTTTTATTTTATTCATACACAAATATGATATATACTAAAAAGGTACATTTTATGACCCAAATTACCAGCCCAAAGTTCCAGAGTATGTATTGAATGATTGTATGTATTATTTACTTTGTATAATAGTGACCATAAAAAAGATTTGGTATTATTATATTTTTTTCAGAAAATGTTATAATTAAAAAAAGAAAATATTAATAATTGGTAGGTTACCCTGTATTAACTCTATCTCTCTTCCCTACCTCTCACTCAGAGCTTGGCGGAATCAACTCTTGCCCACCTCTGACTTAAGGTGTATTGAAAACAGTTACAGTTACATATTATAAGTAACAGATACATTTTGTAAGTGAAATATAATCAGGATTATTATAACCACCAAAAACACATTATTATATGTACGAGTATATGGGTATAAAAGTAATATAGATATTAATAATAATAATATGTTTTTATCAACAAATAATAAATAATAAAATACATTGTAAATGAATATTTAAAACATTACGTACGTATGTATGTATTATCATTATGAGAGGCAATAATAATTGGTTCATAAAATATGTATTTAGTAAAATATAGTATGAAAGAGAGAAAATAAATAAATAAAAAATACATATTAAGTGTGGTTTTTAAAAAATGGACATCATAATTTATTTAGACGATATCATAATTACTTTCATTATTAATAGATTTTTTTCATTTATCTTTTCTCTCTCTGACTGTGTATGTAGTTTTATTTTTAACTGACTGCAAACCAAAGAAGTAGGTAAGTTTCAATTCAGTCTCTATAATTTTTTGTGAATGTTACGTACAAATGGCGTCAAAAGTTGATGTTAATTATTAAAATATTATAATTGATGTGCCTTATTCATTCGGTTTTCGAAAAAAAAATTTCGATGCACCGAGGCTGAACAGGATGCAACTGCAGACGGTTAGCGGGTTCATTACCGGGCATTATCCCATGCGGAAGCATCTGCATACAATGGGACTCCATAACGGCTCCATTATGTGCAGATTGTGTGGCGAGGACGAAGAAACATCCAGCCACATAATCTTTGACTGCGAACCTCTGGGTTACAGCAGATACAGGATATTCGGTGAATCTCACCACGAATATATGGACCATCGGGAGGACCTGATAAGCAAGCTCCAGGCTATTGCCAACATATGGGAGAAGCGAGTCTCGTCAGACTGAAGTAGAAGGGGAAGCACAATGGACCATAGGGTCGAAGTGCAATAGTTTTTACCCCGATATTAATCAATCAATGGGCTTATGAACGCTTACACTAGATAGATAGATAGATTGTAGAGACTGCCCTGGATGGGCTACACTTCGACCATAAGATGCATTGTGATGTCTAAGGATGTGAGGTTGTGAGTGGAGTGGAAGCAATTTTTGTAAATAGGCTAGGAATTGGTAGGGTATAGCCGATAGGCTGCAGCCAACTATGATAGGAACTATGCCGATAATCATTTGGAGTTCGTGAAGGAAACTGCAGAAAACCTTCTCAAGCATAGCCGGTTACTTCGTTCTTGTCCATACGCTGACAGTTTAGTCAATTAACCGCCCCTTTTTTTATTTTTATAATTGACAAACTGCCGATGTCGGGATTCGAACCCATAACCTCCCAGTTTCCAAGTAGGCATACTGCGCAGACATAACGCCTTAGGCTCGGCCACTAGGACTGGCACGGTTACACTTTGCACATGACTGAAAACAAACGCTTATACAGTATTCATTTTTGGAGTTAGTACGTTTTGGTGCTCACGCTTCTGCTGTCCTATCTCGATGGATAAAGCACCTGTGAGAGTGGTGTCTATCGTTTAGCGCTCTATGTCAGAATACACAGCGTCAAGTTGAACACTAAAGTCACCACTTGACGGCGCTGAAAGCGTATAAGCGCCCAAAATGATTATAGCCATATTTTACCCACTTGGTTAATCACAGAAGTACTGCTTATTTGTCTGCAGTCGTTAGCGAAGGTAAACGACCCTAATGGTATTTTTGCATGACCGATTGTCATTTGGGTGAAAGTTAACTTTAAAATAGTTTCAAAAAAGCAGATATCTAGTTCAGTTGTTTTAGGGATTACATGCCAACACGATATTGTAGAATATAGTAAAATTTTTTTAATTATTTCCACTGAAGTTTCTTTTGAGGATTGTAAATGATTCAAGATGGCATTTTGAAAAAAAGCACACATCCAGCTCAGTTAATAAGGCGTGGCTGAGATTTATACAAAATATTATTTTTACAAAATCTAGTTTCATTTTGCATACAAGTTTATGATAATATACATACGATGATAAAAATGAGAAATATAATAAGAATAAAACTTTTTTTACCACAGAAACTTCGACTTCTTTGTCGAAATAAGGACAAAAGAGTATTAAAAAAAATTAGAATAAACATTTCTATCGATAATTTCTTTATGAACAGTTATTTTTTTAAATCAACACCATCCGTTAATGATTAAGATTTTTCAAAAATATAAAACTTAAATTTCTTAGAAAAAGCGGAAAATTATTATTCATAAGAATGATTCAATATAAATATTTGTTACAATTTTTTTCCGAATTTCCTTCTTTTAAATTGGTTTTTGTTTTATGAAAAAGTGTTATTGTGTATATTCCTTATTGTCAGTGGTAGAGCATTAATATTTATATGGTGATATATGATGGTTATAAATATAGGAGGTTATGTTTTTTTTTTGTTGTTATACTTTTGAATTTTTTATTATACTTAATACGATATAATAATGCCGCGTTCTCACAGCATGAACGAATTAATATGATACTTGGTTGCTATATTAATATGTTCATTATTAATGTAAGCTGTTAAATGAACTAGATTGATTTACAGCATTTGGTATAGCAACAGTTAATAACTTTATCTGAACGATCGTTAAGGTGTTTTTCTACTAAAAATTTATAAACATCAGTTTAAAAAGCCTTCCAATATTATCTAGCCAAAAAATGTTTCGCCTCATTTTACTAGACATGATTGATTCCAAGAATTAACAATAGATATCTAATTTCGAAAAAAATAGGATACTGTAAACATTAATTTGATCGTTTTTAAGTAGTCATGTTGAATGATATATCAAATCGAACATTCCCGTTTGTATTCAAGGTCAAAAATAAAAATTCGATTTCGAAAATATTGGAGTAAAATTAACTTTAAATGTAGATATTATGAAATTTGTGGAAAAAAATTTCTTATGAGTTTCATTTCGGAAGAACAACAAATTTTGATTAAAATGGTATATTGTTAGAGAAAGTTTCGGCTATATAATTTCATTTTGATGTACTACTAGTTCGTTTGTAGAAATAGTTTTTATCACGAAACTAATATTTTCTAAGTATTTTGAAGTCTTTCTCCAAAATAGCAGTTGATAGAACTACTTTTGAGAGCCATATAAAACATGAAACAAAATCAGAACCTCCGGACCTTTTGCAACATGATAATACCCCAGTATTTAGTTTAATTGCTCTAAGTAAACAAATTAAAATGTAAAAAAAAAACATAAATATAAATTAAACTACAGCGAACTTAAGAAATATTTAATAGCAATTGGTTTGTTAGTTATTTTGACGTTTGAAATGTATTTAGTAAAGTGATACATTTCCACATAGCATTAATCTTTTTTACTTGTTTTTATACACCATACGTCTATAATACTTACATATATACATACATACATAGAATTCTTTTTACTACAGACTATTCATGATTATCACTCTCTACTTGAAGAGGATTCTGTGCCATTAATAATACATAAACGATATAAACTTAATTCACATACATATGCATGATGTTGATGTTGATGATGATACTGGTGGCTGTTGGGTGGGTTGACTGACTGACTGACTGACTGACTGCCTGCCTGGTTAGCTAGTTACATGCTATTAGCTAACAATCGTCAGCGAGCGGTGTCTACATCATTCACAAACAAGTAAATGAAGAATTTGTATGAAGGATGCGAGGCACCTTTTTAATGCTCTTTTTTTTAAACGATGTATCAGTTAATTGATTTGCTATGTAGTGAACAAGAAAATGAATGAAGTCAGTGATGGTAGTTTCCAATTTTCGTTTTTTTTCACAGTCATTGGGAATTAATGAAGATGATGTTTTCTCAATCAAATAATAGTACTTTAACTAAATACAAACACTAAAAGTACACTAAGGAATAAACATATGAAAACTCATAATGAACATGTTATATGATAATTCATTATTTACGATTAATGTTAGTTAGAAAGATAGTGTATACCTAGATTTGGATTGGAATAAAACAATAATTTAGAATATTGTTTTCTTATTCGGTGAGGTTTAAATCTAATCTTGAAGGCAAATTATAGAAATTCAGCATCTTAATTTAGTAATAATTCACAAGAGATTGGAGTGGTTTTATTTTCTGTTTTCAAATATAAATGAGAGATTATTTTAAAAGCTCTCTCTGCAAAATTGTAGATGTGAATTTTATTTGGATTTATCGATGTTTGTTTCAGATTTTATAAAGATTATAATTATACAGATTCAGTGTCAGACTGTTCATAAGGTTAGGGTAGCGTTTGTCATCCTGAATATACTGAAAAAAATATCAGCGTCTTGAACGTGCTGCGATTTAAAAGAAAATCATGAGATATCATCAATATGTTGTAGCATCTAAACAGGACAAACGACTTCGGTTATTGAGATATCGTTAAAATTTCTACTTGAAAACGAACAACAATCTGAAAATTTGAGTTTTAAGCATAATTTCTCGTATTTCACGGGTTAAAAATTTTATATTTATAAATTTGGTATTTATAAATATGGAAAATAAATTTAATGGAAAATAAATTTAATATTCTTACGTTATCAGCAATGAAAAACTCCAGGAATAAAAATTGACAGTTACCTGAAAAAAATAAACAAACTTTAATCAGCTTAGATATAAAAATAATTGATTTGATATTGCCATTGTAACATAAAAATATAAACATAGTCTGAAATTCCAATCGTCCTGAAAAGCGACATATTTGAACACGTTTATATACGCATATCATGAAAGAAGAGTTGCTAATAAATATAAGAGGGTTGAATATGATAATACACTCAACCACAAACTGCCAAGACAAGTGAAGCTGATTTATCTTGAAATTATATACAGCCTTCAATTTGAGGCATTTGTCGTGAATTAAAAGTACCCTCCGTATTCTATGAATATCATATCATATTATCAAAGTTTATTGATCTCAAACGATAACAGATAAAGATTTCGCTTTCGGAAACACAACAGAGCCTTTCTTCTATGGATAATGCCGAACGTTTTCAAAATATTCTGTTTATCATTAATATCTTTTACTCTGAAAGTCGATGGTTACTGTAACTACTGTAAACACGTGATAACAAAACTACTCGGATCATGTATTCTATACATTATAGAAAAAAGTCCGTCAAAAGCTAATCAGTAACATCAAATTAAGATTAGCAAGTTTAAATTTGTGTAAGAGAACAGTTGTCGATTATTGATAAAGTTACTCATGACGTCATATTCCAAATTTGGCAGCTTTGCGATGCTACATTAAAAAAATTTCATTGACAACCTAAAATTTTTTTGTTTATTTTATTAACGTAAATCTAGCAACGCATATGTGGTTATCACAAATGAGCCCGACTACTCTCTTTCTAATTATTGGCATCAGACTATGTCTTAGTCCTGAGGAATAACAAACACCAAAATCCATAAACAAATTTATTGACTACATTACATTAACTACTTTAATCCACGCAATTTGTACGAACAATGTGATTAAGAAATCGTTCAAATTCATTAACACTAAAATTGAAAATATTGTAACAAGAAAAATGTAATGCAATTTAAACGGTTTCTAAATTTTTATATTGATACTGTAGATATGCTATGTGTGTCCAGACGTTCATATTTACCAATCGAATTTTATTTACAAACAGACTTATCATCATTACCAAGCATTTATCCACCTATATTCATCTGTGGGTGTGTATATGTACGTGTAGTAAGTGTTAGTGTTTATATGCTTATAAAGGCTGAAAATAATTTAAACGTTTGTGTTGTTATTCGATATATTCTATTGTTTTCTTGTTTCATTAATTTTTTCTGTACAGTAAAATTTCTTATAAAATATTGAGATAAACAGTAAAACTTCTAAATAAAATTTGCATCTTGAAATATTTAATTACTTATAGTTACTCGCCACCCCGAGTTATAGAACTCAGGCTATAAGAGAACCGAAATAGTAGTGTGACTTGAAATTTGGTCTTTAGACGATGTTTCGTGCATTTTTATGAAGGTTTTCACCTAATAAAATTTTTTCCGAACAACGTCAAATTCTAAGAAACATAACTATTACTTACCGTAATTGCTTTACAGTTATTTCGGTTCCCTTATGTCTCGGTTTCAGTAAATCGGGCTGACGAGTACGAATATTCCAATTTTTCAAGTTCTATTAATAGTGATTACCGAAAAATCCAAAATTAAATATCGTTTTTATTATTATTTTTTTTTTTAATGTATGATCCACACATAACTTTTTACTGAGTAGTCAAATTATCAAAGTCGGATAATTTTTTTTTTGTTGAATGTAAATTATTTAGGTATTTACATTGACTTAGTTTAATTGGTTTTTCAGTTCCTTCGAAGATCCTTCTTTATTGAAGATTTAATACTAAAAAAAAAATATTAAAAAAATATAAAAAAAATTATAAAAAAAAAAAAAATGATAAAAATGTATAAAAATGTTTATTTTTTTCTTTTCTGTTAATTTTTTCTTTCCTCGATTCTATTTTTTGTTAAAAAGTTTTTATTAAATCATTCAAATCATAATTAATCTTAGTCTATTTCATTCACTACCATAAAACTTTTTTTGTAATAATAAAAAAACCTGGGTGATCAATCACTTCGATGCTCGTTTTTTGGATTATTACCGGCGATAATTTCACATATTAATCTAAGCAAACCTAAATTTTTTATAGCTACTTTATGTTCAAATTCGGAAAGCCTAAGGATTTTTATAAATTTTGAGCCAAAGCTGAAAAAGACAATTGCTGTTTTTACCTATCAATTGACTACGCATTTGCAGTTATGTGGGATTCCTCAGAATTTTTCCAGAAAATGGCTCCATTATTTTGGAGAGTAAGTTGCTTCACATAGAAACACGTAAATGTCACTTGGAATAGAATCCAAAACAACACTCGATGGAATCAAACATTGTTGTAATGAAAATTATTAAATAATTTTTTTGATCCAACACACATTTTAATTATGAAAGTAAAATATTATGCAAAATATTTAACAAAACAATATTTTTCTCCTTGCAAAAAGAAGGAGTTTTTTTTTGAAAGTACAAAAAGAAAATAATATAGCTCGATTTATTTTTTTTCTTAAACTAAGTTTTTTTTTTAAGTCGAAAAATGATAATAAGATGCTTTTGATTTAAAGTTTTCTATTTTTGAAAAAAATCAAAAATTGAAAAAAAATTATTACATATAATTTAATTTAAAAAATTCAAAATCATACAAATTGAATGTTTTTAAAAAAAACATAAATAGATCACAAATAAATAATGTTGTAAAAACAAGATAATTCAAATAAACAGAAGTAAGCTAGCTTACAGTAATGTATCATAAAATTTGTGTATATATTTTGAATTGACACTGGCCGTGTTCGTTATGTCGCTAGTTGAATATCAACCAAGCGGGGTGTGACAATGGGTCAAACCCAAGGAGAGGTATAATTTGTAATTAATTTTATAAATTGTCTGAACACTCCGACTACGTCCATGGGTGTTGATATACTAAATATTCTAGAAGCCTCCATGCAAAAATATATTGTCAAAAACATAATATTTATTCATAAAAACAATCATATTCTAGAACGACCCATGGTGGGTATATAAACCGTGACCAGTGTCGATTCAAATCAGTTTTAAAATCGACCATTGTCCGAAGAGTTTTTAAATCGTGTCTGATCAGTTTAATATCGACTATTGTCCGCTAGTATCAAAGTATATAATTGTTGTTCAATCCAGATCAAAGTATAAGTTGGAATTTGTACAAGTAATTTGGTCAAGTAATTCAAAGTTTAACATTGTGTGAAAAAGAATTAAAATAATTGTTGAAAAAGAAATTGGATAATCATTTTTTTTTAAAAACAATAAAATCAGGTTTTTTTTTGTTTCGTAAAAACTTGTGTTTAATTTAATTTTTTTTTTTTTTCTTTAAACAAAAACGTGCGTGTTGTTCCAATTACAAAATATTTAGTAATATCGTTTACTAATATATTTTTTTTTGTTTTTGTCGAGTATCGGAATCATTGCAGGTTCGGGCAGCGCTCCTTTGAGGATAAAGAGAGCCAGGATACCGCGACAAGTGGCGACCGTGACAGGACCAGGAGACGCACGGAAGAAGAAAGGAATTACAATGGCAAGCCGCAGCATTCCCATGCCACGTCTGCGTGAGATGATGGAGGCCGAAGGGCTGGACAGCACTGGCATTAGAGAGGTCTTACAGGCAAGATGGGAGAAGCACCAATCTAGGCAACAAGGAACACCAACTTCAAGGACTCAAGGACCAGCCAACCCTACATCGGAACGACAAAGAAGTTTGGTATCAGACCCGGAGGAGCCAATTGCATCAACAATGGAAAAGATGTTCGCGGCTATGATGTCAAACTTCAAAAATTTGGATGAAAGAATGGGTGATCGACTCAAAGGATCTGAAGAACGGATGGATGAGCGACTTGGAAGTCGACTTCAAGAGTCCGAAGAGAGGATGGGCAACAGACTTCAAGAGTCCGAAGAGAGGATGGGCAACAGACTTCAAGGATCGAATGAGCAAATGGGCAACCAATTAGAAGAAAGAATACAAACCATACAATACGAATTGGGGGAGCGAATGGTGGATCTGAGGGACGCGTGCATACAGCGGATCGACCAAATAACCACAGATGTCGAAACTGTGAAAACCGACATCGTTAATATTAAAGCCGATATCATTGAGAATCGCTCGCAAATCAAAGGCTTGGAGGAGAAGATGCACGATCAATACAACAAAGTCGTGGATGACATCATACGGATCGAAGAGCGTCAGACACAACAACTGCGCGACATGCGTATTGATCCGCAAGAAGTGAATACAGTCATTCGCTCCGCCGCATTGGACACAACGACGCTTCTGTCCATCATGCCGGAGTTCAGTGGTAGACCGGCCGAAGATCCAGTAGTTTTTTTGAACAGAGCAACGGCATTACTACGACAAACACATCTGCCCGTAGATTGTTGGATTGAGATGGTCACAAAAAAATTAACAGGACTAGCCAGAGACTGGGCATTGATGAATCGTGGGTTGGGCTACACCTTCGATGAGTGGAAATGGCAACTGGAGAGTTTCTTCAACAGTGTCGGAAGAAAAGCCAAAGCCGAACTGGAATTGATGACCGTTTCCCAACCCACAGGAATGAAGACAGAAGCGTTCGTAAATATGAAGGTGCAGCTGTTCAAAAGAGTGCACGCCGACAGGAATATAGATGACGTGGTGCCGATCATATTAAATTTATTACGCAACAACATACGTTCACTAGTAAAAATTTCGAATCCAAGATCAGTGGACGAGTTACGCACCACGGTTCGAACTCTGGACGAAGAACCAGGATCAATAATGGAGGAGATTGGTTCTGAAGAAAATATTAACCTCCACAAAACCACACAACATCGGCGTGAACACCAACAATTACCGGTCCATTTAACAACAATGGAGACCAAGAACTCACACCAGAATGGGCCAATTGTGGAAGTTGATGTGCGTGGAAGATCAATATTGGCACTGATCGATAGTCAAGCATTACACAATTTCATAAGTGAAGAATTGGCAAGAAGTATTGGTAAATGGCACCCTGTCAGAGATAGTACAGGGAGTGGAGCCACAAGCAATAATACTTTCAAGATTCTTGGGAAAATGTGCATGGATGTGATGATATCAAGAATGAAGTTCAATGTTGAAGTAATGGTTGTACCTGGCCTACGGAATCACATAATACTTGGTCATGAATTTTTAACAAAAAATGGTGTGAGCATCGATTACCGGAGTGG
This sequence comes from Nineta flava, assembly GCA_963920215.1. Lineage (NCBI taxonomy): Eukaryota > Metazoa > Arthropoda > Insecta > Neuroptera > Chrysopidae > Nineta > Nineta flava. The sequence continues at coordinate 67,213,625 of OY986041.1, read as the reverse complement.
TATAATTTACTTGGGGTGTGATAAGAGAGTCCGCATTGCATGGAGAAAACCAGATGGAGCCCAAAGAGAAGTGGCAACAATTAACAACGCATTGGGCGAGTTACAAATAAAACTCCTTGAGAACCAAGAGCAGTTAAAAGATGTCATTCGGCGACATCCCAGCGTTTTCGGCAAAGTTGGAAGGACAAAAACGATCACACACATGATTGAGATTACGAATAATTCCCCCATTAAATTACGACCATACCCGTACAACAATGAGAAGCAACGGGTATTAGAAGAGATGATTGAAGAGATGGAAGGCGATGGCATTATAGAACCATCCACATCGCCTTGGGCCGCACCCGTCGTACTGCCGAAGAAGAAAGATGGTACTTTTCGATTGTGCGTCGATTACAGAAAATTGAACGATATCACAAAGAGCAATGCGTTTCCGATTCCAGATCTGCAAGAGATGTTGAGAAAAGTCAATGGAGCAAAAATATTTTCTACATTGGATCTTCAGACTGGTTATTGGCAAATTGAGATGGAGCCACAATCGAAAGAATACACAGCATTTACCACCCCAAGAGGTCTCTATCAATTTCGCGTCATGCCGTTTGGATTGAAGAATGCGCCAGCTACGTTCCAGAGTTTAATGAACGAAGTGCTATCTGGATACATCGAAGATTTCTGTCAAGTTTACCTGGATGACATATTAATCTACAGTCGATCAGTCAAGGAACATTTACACCACCTGGATCTTGTACTTGAAAGACTAGAACAACATGGATTAACTTGTAAACCAAGCAAATGTGTCATTGGCAGCAACAAAGTCAAATACCTAGGACATATTTTGAGCGAAGACGGCATTGACAGAGAGGAAGAGAAGAATGAAGCTATCAGTAATCACCCTGTACCAAGAACACGAAAACAACTACGACAATTTTTGGGATTATGTGGTTGGTACAGGAGCTTCGTGAAGAACTACGAAGATATAGCTGCACCTCTAAGCGAAATGCTCAAGAAGAACATAAAGTGGCGCTGGCTAACATTGCATCAGAAGGCGTTCGAAAATCTGAAATCATCGATTGTGAATGCACCGAAACTAGCACATCCAGATTTTAAGAAGACATTTTGTTTAAACACGGATGCTAGTGACGTCGGATTGGGTGCAATATTATTTCAAATGGAAGATGATGGCAAGACAAGACGAATAATAAACTACGCCAGCAAGAAACTTGGACCCACAGAAAGAAAGTACGCCACGACAGAAAAGGAATGTCTCTCGATAATCTGGGCATTGAGGAAGTTTCGAGGATATCTTGAAGGAAGGCATTTTAAATTATACACGGATCATGCAGCGCTCCAATGGCTGAACAAAACCAAGGATAGTCGAGCCAAATTGACAAGATGGGCATTAGCATTGGGAGCCTATGATTACGAAATAATTCACGTCCCCGGAAAAGATAATCAAGCCGCCGACTCCTTGTCCAGACAACCACAGGGCAAGGCTGAAGACGAAGAAGTGGAGGACATTCCAGAGTGGGTGATTGAAAAGAGGGCAAAAACACCGATAACCCTCAACGTAATTGAAGTGGAAACACCCACACTCGACGATATTAGAAGATGGCAGGATGAAGATCGTGATGTGACTGCCATCAGAAGATACATCGTAGATAGTAATAGTCCACTGAGAAGCAATCTACGTCGACGAGTGGACAGAACAAGAGCTAACTACACCGTAGCTGACGGGATCCTCTGGTACCATAGTCAACAGATGGTACAAGAAGTGCCAGTGGTTCCCGAAGAACGCCGACTTGGTTTTCTGAGAAAATATCACGACAGTGATGAAGCAGCACACCCTGGATGGAGAGAAACGTATCGTCAAATCCGTAACCGCGTCTACTGGTATGGGATGCAAGATGACATACGCAGATATGTAAAAGGGTGTGATACGTGTGCTAGAGTGAAGCCACTGAATAAGAAACCAAGTACAGCAATGGGTCCATACCCACGCACATCACGTGGAAAAACGAATATATTGGTTGTGACTGATCTTTTCACTAGATGGATCGAAGCATTTCCATTGGGGGCCACGTCGACCTCGAAGATAGCACAAGTACTCAAAGACGAAGTATTCAGTCGGTATGGTTATCCGAGAGCAGTACTTAGTGATAATGGTCCCCAGTTCAGATCAAAAGAATGGAAAGCAGTGAACAGAGATTGGAACACAGAGATATGGACAACACCAATATACCATCCACGAGCCAACCCCACGGAACGACAAAACCAGGAGTTGAAGAAGTTGTTACGATTACATTTGTTGGATCAAGAACATAAAAACTGGGATCAACAACTGCACAAATCACTATTTGCAATACGTAATAGAGCAAACAGAACAACTGGTTTTTCGCCTGCCCAATTGTTACTGGGGGCAGAAATGAAGAAGCCTGGGGATTGGCAGATACAAGTTAATGAAGAGCCTCAAGAAATTCAAGATTGGGTTAACGAAAGAGGCCATGGACGTCAACAGAATGTTGAGATAGCTCGGCAAACAATATTGGCCAATGCCGAGGAAAATGACCAAGTGGAAACGGGACTCAGTTATCAACCAGGAGAGTCCGTCTGGATGCGCAATCAAGTACTCAGCAGTAAGGTGGAGGGTGTCCATAGTGGATTGGCACCGAAGTGGAAAGGGCCTTACAGAGTGCTGAGGAGTTTACCAGCTGGAATATATGTTGTGGATACAGTGCCTCCCACGAAGATACATGGAGGTCTCTTGAAGCCGGCCAGTGCAAGGACCGCCGCCAATGGGAATCTGGGAAGATTGAGTGTGGGGAACGAGGTGTTCGGCCAACTACTTCCAGATCGATTGGGGGGTCAAAGGCATGGAGGTGATGGAAGACGACGGGATGTACCAAGTGTGGACGAGCCAGAGGCCAGAGCATTAAGGCCAGGGTACAACTTGCGGCCCAGACGACCGGCAATCAACAACAGGCGCCGTTGATGAAGAGTGAAGAACTAATGTGTACGTACACTATAAGTCAAAAATTGGTCGACCAAATATAATAAGCAAATTAGAAAATGTGTGTTGGAATCTAGAGGGGGAGATTTTGTTGTAATGAAAATTATTAAATAATTTTTTTGATCCAACACACATTTTAATTATGAAAGTAAAATATTATGCAAAATATTTAACAAAACAATATTTTTCTCCTTGCAAAAAGAAGGAGTTTTTTTTTGAAAGTACAAAAAGAAAATAATATAGCTCGATTTATTTTTTTTCTTAAACTAAGTTTTTTTTTTAAGTCGAAAAATGATAATAAGATGCTTTTGATTTAAAGTTTTCTATTTTTGAAAAAAATCAAAAATTGAAAAAAAATTATTACATATAATTTAATTTAAAAAATTCAAAATCATACAAATTGAATGTTTTTAAAAAAAACATAAATAGATCACAAATAAATAATGTTGTAAAAACAAGATAATTCAAATAAACAGAAGTAAGCTAGCTTACAGTAATGTATCATAAAATTTGTGTATATATTTTGAATTGACACTGGCCGTGTTCGTTATGTCGCTAGTTGAATATCAACCAAGCGGGGTGTGACAATGGGTCAAACCCAAGGAGAGGTATAATTTGTAATTAATTTTATAAATTGTCTGAACACTCCGACTACGTCCATGGGTGTTGATATACTAAATATTCTAGAAGCCTCCATGCAAAAATATATTGTCAAAAACATAATATTTATTCATAAAAACAATCATATTCTAGAACGACCCATGGTGGGTATATAAACCGTGACCAGTGTCGATTCAAATCAGTTTTAAAATCGACCATTGTCCGAAGAGTTTTTAAATCGTGTCTGATCAGTTTAATATCGACTATTGTCCGCTAGTATCAAAGTATATAATTGTTGTTCAATCCAGATCAAAGTATAAGTTGGAATTTGTACAAGTAATTTGGTCAAGTAATTCAAAGTTTAACATTGTGTGAAAAAGAATTAAAATAATTGTTGAAAAAGAAATTGGATAATCATTTTTTTTTAAAAACAATAAAATCAGGTTTTTTTTTGTTTCGTAAAAACTTGTGTTTAATTTAATTTTTTTTTTTTTTTCTTTAAACAAAAACGTGCGTGTTGTTCCAATTACAAAATATTTAGTAATATCGTTTACTAATATATTTTTTTTTGTTTTTGTCGAGTATCGGAATCATTGCAGGTTCGGGCAGCGCTCCTTTGAGGATAAAGAGAGCCAGGATACCGCGACAACATCAATCAAATACTGATGATTGTACTATATTTTGTACTGAAGAACATCATTTTATTTAAGGATGTACGAGCACTCCGTATAAAAGTCCACAATAAAGATTATTTTTTGTCGTAAGTTAAAATTAAAATTTAAATATTTTTTAAATATTTAAGAAAAAAACCTGAGATTTCCGGTAATTTCTACTGCGTAGTTTTTTTATTCGTCTTATTTTATTCCAAGTGAAAATAGTAAAAATATGTCAAAATATGTGTGAAAATATGGATTCTCTATAAGAGCAATGTATTAAAACTCATTAATATTAAATAATTAATTCAAGTCCCCCGTGAAACTTTTATAATTGATTTATATGCACTTCAACTAATTCAACTAATGTAAAAAAGTCTTAATCTTTTTGTAGCTTCAGTGCTCATACATCCTTAAAATAAAAGAAATGAACGGAAAATCTATTATTGCAATTACCATCATATAATAGATCAAACTGTGTATATCGATTTAATTCTTTTTACAAAATAAATAAATGTCTCCATTCAATACTTTTTTATTATTTATAAGTTCATATAGGAAATAACAGTTGCTTTTTTTTATATTGAGCTGTATATTATATCCGGTATAGTTAGTTTCATTCACAATTACTGTCAGAATAATTTTCGATTTCTACGTAGATGACGTAAAACGGAAGTAAACGAATTTCACTTTTTGATTGTCAATTTAACAGAATAGTTTAGAAATAGGAAACGACTTCAACAAAATAAACATAATTTGTAAAAATTAAATTAAGTATGTTTTTTTTTTTTTAAATCTTCACATCTTTGTGAACAGTGAATTTTTAATGAATTTGCTTATAAAGTTAATTGCGGGTTAAATCCGTAGCAGGCATTTTGATCCTCAGACAAACCCCGACAAATAATTCCAGGATAAAATATCCCCGGGACAAAATATCATCAGACAAAATATCCCAATGACAAAATATCCCCCAACATTATTTCTTTTGATAATGAAAACAAAATACCTCGGGTTTGCGTGTTTTTGGGCGATCGCACTATACAGCGTTCTATATGTTTTGAATATCGTGGCAAAAATTATTGAAATTAAATAAAGTAACTATTACAACCGAGTACTACAATCTTTCACTTCATCAGTCATACCCCGAGTTGGTTGGGTTTGCGTATTTTTGAGCCCCGCACTAAAAGGCGTTCTATATATTTCAGATATCGTGGCAAAAACTATAATTATTATTATTCAGCTATTATATTATTGATTTAATTCTGTGATTTCAAAGTTTTCGAGATATTTTGTCGGGAGTATTTTGTCCTTGGGATACTTCGTCGGGGATATTTAGTCTGAGAATATTTTGTCTTGGAGATATTTTGTCTGGGATTATTTTGTCCCGGGGATATTTTGGGACAAAGCAGCATATAACCAAAGGATTGTAGTTTTCAAATCGTAGTCAATTTTTTATACAGATAAATATTTTGAAATTGTTTGTGTTGATTAGCAAGTTCTTCTTTAATCTGTATTTATTTAGCTGACGTGTAATTGTAAACAGATTTAGGAAGCACCTAGATTTATCGGCACCTATTCGGAATGAGTAAGGCGCTTTAAGCGAATTTTATTCCATAAGAAAATTAAGGTGTATTATACATTTAACAAAAGTCAAAATGCATTTAACTAAAAACATTAAACTAAGTAAAAATTTACATATTTTTTACTATAGCAAACTGAAGTTTCACAGTCCATCGACAATAACAAATACCTTCACTAAGCACGTGAACATATGTCAATTAAGACCGGCTTCGTTCTACCGTTTTCGCTTTTCCTTGTTATTACTTTGTTATACATATGATGGAAATAACGAATAGAAACAATTAATAACAAAAAACAAATATAACAATAAAAACTAAAAATAAATATTAAAAAAATATAAAATTATGGATGTTGGATGATGGATCACCTAAATGATAGCAGTAAATAACAATTCGCATACGAATAAACCAAGAGTTGCAGTAATTCAGATTTGAAAATCCAAGTTATCAAACAAACAAATCATATTGTACCATGTGCTCTGATCACGCGTTTCATCTGTTTATACAGATGAAATCTCTAGTTTGAGCTTACTGTATAGTCCAAAAAATGTACAATTGTGTTCCTTACTAAAATCAAGATCGGCCATTACTTATTAATGTTCACATGCATTTATTTTATATGTAAGAATTCTATACGGAGAAAAAAATGTACAACAAATAAAAGCAAAACGAACACAGACAATGTCCTATGAACTATAAGAAAAAAGGAGATATGAAATTGAAAACATGGAGAACATGGTTATGGCACTGTTGGTAGTGTGAGAAGGCGATTTTGTCATAGAAACGACGTCTGCTGCTCACACATGTCGTAGTCACTTTCTTAATGTTATATTAGAGATAGATAGGTAGGTAGGTAGACAACGATACGATGTCTTGTTATATAAATGCCAAACAACGGGACAACGACGGACAATGTAAAAGTCGATTTCCTTCATATCGCTTCTCGTTATACTTAAAACATACACTTTCATGGTTCATGGTTGTATGGTTGGTTTTTATCTGGGTATTATGTTTATTATCATTTCTTGAGAGGCATAATGACTTAATAAGTTGTGAATCAGTTTGAGCACTAACAATATTTATGGTTGAATGAAATGTTTAATTGAACACTTGCTGGGCAGCAGCCACGGAGAACGTCTAGGACTGCCAGTGCACCACGACTATTGTAGGAGCTGCGGCTGTGAGGTGGATGGAGAGACATTTGAACAGCTTGAAATAGATTAAGGAGTAGTGACAAGACTGGGCCAGCCCCATTTCGGTATCAGCTGCTACAATCTAACCGAACCTAGATGTTTATTTGAAAAAAACTTTTGTGACTTTATAAAAATTCATTGCAATTATTAAATAAATTAAACAAATATTTGAAATTTTCGTAAAAAATATTTTTATTTTGGATTGTAGTTTCGAAAACACACCAGAAAAAATAATCTCTTTTTTATACGCTTTTTATCAGTTTCACCTGTATGTATGTATGTATGTATGCAACCGACCCTTTTGGGCTCGATTTTCTCCTACTTTGAACGATCAGATTTAATTCAACTTTTGCACACCTGTCAAAGACCGATGACAATGCAATAATTCGATTAAAATATCCGATTATCCTGATTAGATTCGCCAGGATTCATCAATTTCTTTCCGCATCCTTTGCATGAGAGTAAGTGAGATAGAGCTAGTGCGCGAACTTCAACTAAAACATGAAAAATAAATAATAGTTTAAAAAAACTAAAAAAACACGCTTTTATAGAAAATCTAACTAAAAAATATAAAATAAAATTTAATAAATTTGGATTAAGAAAAGTGTAAATAAGAAACAAATGTATATTAATGGAATAACTATTGACACTATGCACCCCACGCTTTTTTCCATTAATATACATTTGTTTCTTATTTACACTTTTCTTAATCCAAATTTATTAAATTTTATTTTCTATTTTTTAGTTAGATTTCCTTTTAAAGCGTGTTTTTTTAGTTTTTTTAAACTATTATTTATTTTACAAAAACTTTAAATATTTGTTTAATTTAATAATTTAAATAACTATTTGTTGTATAAACAATAGTTGCAAACATATTTATACAGGATGAGCAATGTGAAACGCTCCAAACTTCAGTTGCGTATTCTACACATCCAAAAATCTACACTGCGAATGTAAATTGTCCACTTAAAATGTTCATTTTATAGTCATAACTAATTCGACTTCATGGAAATATTAATAATTTTCTTGTCAGTTTAGTTTCCTTGCTAAAGTGGAATAAAACTCTCATATAGTTCATTCAATATAATTCATGTTTTGCTTGTTCTCCGGGCATACAATCTGGGCATACAGAGACTTGACAGCAATACGAAAATAATGTTTCATACGTGTTACGACAAGTTTGTCCAATTATATCACTATAATCGAAAATAAAGAAGAATCGGATAATAACGTTTGGGTTTGTAGTTGACTTTTAAAAACACTGCTTGTTGCATGTAAAATGACGGCAATAGCATCAAATTTACAAACATATAATTAGTTGGTTAAACAAAAACATGCCTTTAGAAGGACAGACCAAAGTGAGAATGCATTTTTGGCGAAAAAAGTACAACTGTTGTTGAACCAGTGATGTCAGTTGACTTGTTGAAACAGGTCGTTTAGCACCCAAACTACATAATATATACACTCATATACTTACTCAAATATCACATATAAATAGAGCTATCAAAACTGTAGCATAACGTTATTAGCTCCATATAACAATATTTATTTGTTTTTGTTTGAGTAAACTTTACAAAAACAAATAAAGTTAATGTCAAAATGTTTGTTTTTATTTTCATTTTAATATCGAGTACCAATTGAAATTGATTAAATAAGGGATAAATATATTTGTAATGAAATGAAACGCAGATAAATGTGTTAATTTGATTGTTGTACGAAAACTTTTTCAGCATTTTCAAAACCTATACACTAGTAGACAATGTCAACATTTTATAATATATAGTAGAATAAGTTAAGCCAAGAGAATAATATCAAGGTTGTAATAGTTGGCATTACTGATTGTACAAAGAATTTTATACAGGTTCTATACTAAGCCTCAAGATCTATTTTTTCGATTATTTATTTTGTTTATTTTTTGATAATATTTTTTATAAGCTTAAAAATGGAAACGATAAAAATAAACCGATCTGTTTTTGCATAAAATTCCAATTGGCCTTGCGATCAAACGCACTCTGCTTGGAACGAAGCGGTTTTAATTCCCAGCGGTTGCTGTTTGTCTATAAAATTTAAAAAGAAAAAATGGGGCGGACGGACAAGAACGAAAGTAACCGGCTGTGATTGTGAAAGTTTTCTGTAGATTCCTCTCACGCACTCCATATGAATATCGGTCTAGCTCCTATCAAAGTCATCCGCACTCGGACAACCCACCAGTTCCTATTCTGCATGCAAACTCCTTGTACTCCACCAACATGCTTAATGTATTGGTATCACAATGGACCTCAAAGTCTAAATGTGCCCCGTCCTAGACAGCCGCTACAAACTTACCGAATATTCCATAAGTCTAAATATACTATAAGTCAATACCGTTAAGTGGTAGAGATTTGTTTTTATATGACGGGCTCCTCACGCTGATTTTGGTGTAGTCAGACACAAAATGTTATACACAAAAAATAACCAGCTGAAACTTTTCGAACGTCTTCTAGAGCTAAATCACCGACCAAATGTGTGGCGAAGTACGCGCATTGTAGGGTTTTGTAGCGGATGTACTTTCATACATATACAGAACCATATGTAGTTAGTTCTATATATACCCATGTATGAACTGTTTACTTTTTATTTAACCATGTCAAATTTCATATACCGGTTGTTTCTCCCACGAAGCACATCTTCGCATAGCAGATCTCCCACGAGTATGAGAGAGTACATATGTATACATCAAGCAATGTGCATGAGAAGGAGGTCTTAAAGGTTTGTTTTCTTACTTAAAGTTAAACTGTTGTGTGCTGAACAACAGAACAAATCATAACAACTGATCTGTTCACTTAAAAAAACCCCACTCTCCAAGCGTCATCTAACTGAAAGCGTATGACACATACAACATACAACAGTTTAACTTTAAGTAAGAAAACAAACCTATAAGACCTCCTTCTCATACACATTGCTTAATGTCTACATATGTACTCTCTCATACTCGTGGGAGATCTGCTATGCAACGATGTAAACTAAACAACCGGTATACTAATAGTCAAGTAAAACTACTGTAGGGTATGGCAAAAAGGTTTCTGGTTTGACTGTGGAACTCTAAAAAGTCACTTCGAGGTCATCAATTAATAAAATCAATCACATAAACCGTAGAAGATTAATGAGAGCGTAAAAATATTTGGAACAAAGTTATTTGAAACGAACAAATAAAATTTTTCAACGAACAATTTCAGGTCAATTATTTGTGATTACTTGTAGATTGCCGAAGCATGCTTATGAAAATATTTACATGGTATACAAAACGCCCATACAAATGAAATAAACAGCTAGCTGTATACGCAATGAAAAAGCACTGAGTACTCGTATATATACAAAGTTTATAAACAATTAACTGGTACAAGTTACAAATTTGCCATATTAATCGTTTATTATTAAATCAAAATAATGATCACATCCATTTTCCAATTTTTTTTCAATATTATAAGTTTTGAGTTTATCTAAGAAACAGACATTCAAAAAGAAAGTGTCAAAAATACATAATTAAATTGTAGACTAACAAGTAAAATTTAAATTTAAAAAACCCTCAACGCAATATTATAAAACAAAATAAAAAATTCCGGTTATCTCCACCAAATTTATATGTAAATAACCAACTTCTTCTATACATTATCTTGGAAAAGCAAAGAAACACCGCAAGAAATCAATAAATTGGTCCACGCGTTTGAGAGCTACGATGCCAAAGACAGATATACAGACAGACACACATAGGTATCAAACTTATAACACCCTTCTTTTAACGTCGTAGGTTAAAGATGTTTATTTATCAAACATAGCTTAGAACCACAGCAAAGAACCAGGCGGTCCTCGCGTTTATCGGACCACGCGTAGAGCTACGATGCCAAAGACAGACACACATAGGCTTCAAACTTATAACACCCCTCTGTTTGCGCCGGGGCACTAAACTCCATATCGGTTACTCTTATAAATTTGTCGATAAAATTTCTTTGATAATTTTGAGTACTCATTCCATTTATTTTTGTTTTTGTAAATCAATGTAATTTGGATTTAGACTTTTCAACATTAAATTTGCATATTTTAACAGAGACAGACATCTTCCATAGAAATCCATCCCACTTCATATAAAAGTATATAATGAAATGTCAAGATTTTAATTAAAATTAAAATTGACTCCATGTATACTTCAATCTACTGCTGGTGTAGTAGATAGTAATGTTTTATAAGCATAATGGCGACAACGTCAATATTCTACATCGGAAGGGAACCAACCATCATATCAAGGTATTTTGATATAGATTATAATCTACACATTCTAGGAACACATTGTTTAGTTATAAGCAGCATTATAATGTATATGGGTGCACTAAAATGCGTCAAATATTTGCTTTCTAAGCGGCATACTTTTAGTACTTCTTTTGTCTATAGGTACCTAACTAAACATTATATATATATATAACATGTTCATAATATATTTTCACATAAATGTTTAACATTTCAATTATTTGTAATAACGGGATACTTTAACGGGAAAATTTCTAAAATAATATTAAACTCGATCATAGAATATACATAGATGTAATATTTTAAGTAAACAAGTAAAAACATAATGTGCAGCAGAACAACAAAGATGACTACTTTAAACAACAATAAACATGTTTTCTTGAATAAAATTATTGGCAATCTTTGAAATTTATGCTGAAAAGTTTTCGTGAATTTTACGTTGTTCAACTTTAAACTTTTGAACAACTTTTTCTATTATTAAATAAAACAAATATTTGAAATTTTCGTAAAATCAGTTTGTTTGACTAGTTTCAGAACATAGATAGATTGACTGTAGAGACTACCCTGGACGTAATAAGGATGTGAGTGGAGTGGAAGGAATTTGTGTGTAGACTAGGAATTGGTAGGATATGCGGCTGCAGCCGACTTTGATAGGAACTATGCCGAAATAAATCTGGAGTTCGTGAAGGAAACTGCAAAAAACCTTCTCAAGGATAGCCGGTTACTTCGTTCTTGTCCATACGCCGACAAATTAGTCAATTAACCGCCCCTTTTTTTCTTTAATAATTGACAAACTGCCGATGCCGGAATTCGAACCCCTAACCTCCCAGTTTCCAAGTATGCATACTGCGCAGACATAACGCCTTAGACCGCTCGGCCACTTGGACTGGTTTCGGAACATAGTTCCTTCTTAAGAAATAAAAAATGAAATTTTCATCTTATAATGGATTTTCGTCAAGTAACGACCCATTCAATACAACTTTTTTAAATTTATTATTCCATTAATTCCGATTAATTTTAAGCAAGTTGATATTTGCTTCGCTTGTAACTAACAAAGTAAGATATTTCCAAGTTTGTAAACAGAACTTGATTGTCAAATTGATTTTCATCCATTTCTAATGATTAAATTAGAAACAGATGAAATTTATTGATTGAAAGAGTTAACTAGCAGTCACGATAATACAACATGACTTTAAAATATGCTATGAAAATATGCTATGAAACAAAAAAATCGGTGGAAGCGTTAATACGCGTTGATTAGTAGGTAAGGTACTTAAAAGCAAAAAATAACAATTTTCAATTTTCTCAGGATTTTCTTAATCATTTGAAAACTAAACGGCTTTTTAATTGCATGAACTTTGACGAAAAACAGCCCAAACTACTATTAAATTTAGTAATACTGAACAGAAAAGTTTATGTTTAATAAAAGTTTTATGTTTTATGTGTCTCATGAGTATATTTTATTTGTCTTTGATTGGTTTGTTTGTTTGTCCGATCATTAAATTGTGAGTTAGTTCTGTAAATATCCTGTATAAACTGTATCCTGTTCTTTTTCAATATAACTCACTTTCTTTAACGCCATAAAGAGCAATTAATATTAATAACCCGATTATGTTGTCTGTATTATATTTATTGATTTGATTTTTCTCCAACAATGTAAGCACCACATATAGGTATCGAAATCACTTAATTATTTATTTGTTAAAATTTTTTTCTATCTCTTACCTTTTTAATGATCGATATATTTGCTCTTGGCGGGGCAGGCACTGGTTTTGCCCATTCACAAAGTTGACTTTATTTTTTAGCTCTAGAAGGCACACAAAATTTCAGCTCGTTATCTCTTTTTGTTTTTGAATTATCATGTCTACAGACGGACAGACGAATGGACAGACAGGCAGGCGGAAATGAACTAGGTAGGTCATTTTATGAACACGTATACCAAACATTATTTCTGCGATCAATATTTTCACCTGTTCCAAAGTCGGTACTAAGTATACCCTTGTATACAGCTTGTTTTTTAAAATACACCCAATCTGGAATACTGTATAGTGTATCTATCGCTGTCTATATGTAATGTGCTATAATATGGTTTACTTTGTCACACTTAAACAATCAGTATTGTATTATAACATAAATAACTATTGTATTATACTTATCACTCTCTAACTACAATCATTAATATATAGTTGCATCTTACTCGTGCATGTATACATCGTCGTTATTGCCCGTTGTCTGTCGTGTGAGTGTAACACATATCATGGCATACTATGCATTGACAGTGCTAGATGCACTACGCAATGTTGCTATTGGCTCTTGTTTAATTTACGTAGTGTATATTATATATAACCACGGGTATAAAAATTTAAGTGTAAAAGCGTGGAAAATAATGTAAAAGAAAAATAATAAACAAGTGGCTTTTTTTTTAATCTATTTCTAGAAATAAAAGTCTATTTCTAGAAACAATCATGTAGTCACAATAAATATTTGAAATAAAATTTTAAACGATCATAAATTTTTAGTAATAAGAAGTTGTTAAAATTTAAAACTTAGTTTTTATATAAAATTTATCGATTATCGAATTTCATCGTAATCGGAAGCAATATTTATAATTTGATTTTAGGCGATGTTTTTAAGGACGTACCTACTCCTGTAGAAAACATTGAACAAATCACAAAAATATTTTTTTCAAGCGCTTTTATTTACTGAAGAAAGTAAATGGGTCCCAAATATACAATAATCATGCTAAGCTGACAATGGGCACTTTTGCAGATAGCGTCTGAAATTGTATTCGAAGAGACCATATATCATTAACTAGCCATTTAATCATCAAGTCAACTAATTTTTTTGTTTCTAACAATTGGCCACAAAAGTTGATGTGATTTTTTTAAATTTTATAATTGATTTGTGCCTTATTCATTAGAAAAAAAGTTGTTACTTTATTAATAATGACCATTTTATCCGAAGCATTTAAAAAAAAAACCGAATCAATAAGGCATTAATCAATTATAAAATAAATAAAAAAAGACTTTTGTGGTCCACAGTACTTTGAAAAAAACACATAAAATCGAAAAATAATCTCTGTTTCTGAATATTTTAAAGATATTCTTCTTTTATCAGAAACATGGAGTCATCTTAATTTCTATTTACCAAACTATTAATAATCAGTCATTTTTCGTTCTACATTATACATTGTATAATGTCTTGTATTTCAATGTACAAAAATCATAGCACGCACAAAATTATTGTCCACTGAAGAGTTGGCTCACTTATGCAACAAACTGACTTATTGTCTGTTTCACTAAGCATCTAATGTCTATATATAAATTTAGTCTTTCTACGGTATGACATATATGTTTTCCTAACTTTCTGTGCAAGAGGTAGAGGTAGATTGTAAAGACTGTCCTGGACGGGCTACACTTCGACCATAAGGTCCATTGTGATCCCTTAGGATGTGAGGATGTGAGTGGAGTGGAAGGAATTTGTGAGTAGACTAGGAATTGGTAGGATACGCGGCTGCAGCCGACTATGATAGGAACTATGCCGATATTCATCTGGAGTTCGTGAAGGAAACTGCAGAAAGCCTTCTCAAGCGTAGCCGGTTACTTTGTTCTTGTCCATACGCCGACAATTTAGTCAATCAACCGCCCCTTTTTTTTTAACTTTTATAATTGACAAACTGCCAATGTCGGGATTCGAACCCATAACCTCCCAGTTTCCAAGTAATGCATACTGCGCAGACATAACGCCTTAGACCGCTCGGCTACTTGAACTGGTTTCTGTGCAATAAAGCAGGATAGAAAACATCGATCGAGCAAGTGCTACATCAGTCGAGTGTTATATCAGATTCGACACATGCTGAAAATACATTCTGATCGAAGTCTCATAACGCGTTACATGCTGAAAATACACTCTTATCGGATTCTCATAATGTACCAAAATAAGTATAACTTTAATAATCGAGTATTTTCATAATTTTACCTGGCCGAGATTACATCTCTCTGACGAATGTTATATGTTCGTTGGTTGATTTTCAAAAATTTGTTTTCTTAAGACTATTTAGAAAGTGTTCAGCAATCCCAATTGTTGAATAATAACCCATTATAAATAATAGCTGTTATCTGTTAGAACACAGTTAGTTGTACTGGTTTTTTGCTGGTCTCATAATTGTATTTGTAGTTGGAGTCGTTCGAACGTTATTATAAAGCAGTATAATGTTGAATGCATTTGATTGCACATAAAAATTTTAATAAAGATTAGAAAATGGTTGTGTATAAAACGAGTTATTATATAAAATCTGACTCTAATTGACAAAAATAATAAAATATTTAAATTGAAAAGAAAAAAAATGTTTATTACTCATGAAAGAAATGTCTTTTAATTGGTGGGTAATTATAGTTTAAATGATCCTTAAGTTAAAAACATTCACTTGTATTTTAATATGAAAATAATTTTTTACATACACACACATAATATAATAATATAATATAAAACTAGACAAACAATTCTTTATTGTAATAGCGCCACGAAAATACTTATTCTTCAATAATACACAATCTATTTATCTAAGTAATGGATGTACATATGTTTGGTGTAATATAATACATAAGTTTTTTTTTTGTTTTTTTTTTTGAATAAAAATTATTTTAATTGGATGTTTGAGAGTCACATATGTTATATACAGGCCAATATATAATACATAAAACCAAGTGTGTTGTATGCAACGCTGTAGAGGATTATTTGTTACACCCAATCAACTTTTTACCACAATTAGGTAGTTGGAGTATAATAAAACTGATGTCTCAATAATCATTATACGTTGTTCGACATGTTTCTCAATTTGATTAAAATAATAAAAATTTGTATATTACGTAAAGAAGTTATCACCAGTCCATGTGCTCAAATTGTTAAAGGCGCTCTGCTCGGAACTGGAATATTGCTGGTTCGATTCCCAACGCTGGCAATTTGTCAACGAAATCAATTTTTTTTTTAAAAGTGTAAATAACAACTGAGATAATTGCTTAAATAACCGGGTATATACTGAATTTATGGAAAAAAGTTTCTTACAAAAGTTGTTTATTTTTACTTTTTTGTTCTATCATTTACGATTTCAAAGATAGGCAGTTTCAACCATTTTCCCCAAACATGGTCCAATTAACTAGACCTTACTTTTTTGCTCAACATACAAAATTTCAGCTCGTTATCTCTTTTCGTTTTTAAGTTATCATGTTCACAGAGAGACGGATATGCGGAAATGGCCGAATGAGGCCATTTTATGAACACCTATGCCAAACATTTTTGCCTCCGATCAATTTTTCCAAGCGTTAAAAGCTTGGAGCTAGAAAGCTTTTATATACAGAGCTAAAAAGCTTGTATATTTACGATATTGGGTATAAAAATAAATGGGGCAGTTAATTTCAGCAGTTTCCTTTCACAAATTCGACTGCACTCGCACAAACAACCAATTTCTAGTCTATATACAAATTCCTTATTTTTTGGGTCTAGGTAAAAAAAGGCAAAGAGGAGCCTACTTGCCAGGCTTTGACATCCCCTCCGTTACTACTACTCTACTACTAAGGTAGATATCATAATGATTCTAATATTATGGTAACCCGATCCATCCATTTTAAGGAGATGAAATTCGAACCACAAAATTTTTTTCCATCTTTAAATAAACTAAATCGGATCACCAATACACGGATCACTATGAACATCTAGATTCTAGACCTTAGACTTAAGCAGTGGATTTCTTAAATTTGGATTCCTTTCCGCGTTATTCATTATTTAATTTCGGTTACAATAACTTTCACTTTGGGAAATCCAGCCTCTTTAGTATTCGTAATTTTCATATTGTCCAAATGGATAAACATTGTTTATCATATTTGTAACTAAATATCACATTTTAAGTTATTTTGAATAGCGAAAAAAGCAGTTTCTATTACGGAATTTGTAAATGCGTACACTATCAAAACATCATTGGTGAAATCTGGTGGCAATAATTCGAAGAGTGTTGGGGCTCAACTGTGATAGTTATATATGCATTTCTAGGGTTACGTTAATAAAATTTTTTTAAAGAATATTATTTTGAAAATGAAACTCACCTGTTTTTATGAAAAATAACTTATTGTTTAAATGTTGAGTAACTTTACCAATAGTGAACTAAAAAATGTTAAATGTGTTAAATGTCGATCGAGGTTTGCAAGAATTTTTTTGAATTTTATGTTATCATATAATTAAACTTAACAGCTCAGGATTGAATTCATTAAATTGATACCAGCAAAATCGACAGTTACTTTTATTCATAAGGAGCTATGCATTTTATATCATATTCATAATAGGGAATATGCATGAAAATTTTTTTTCACATTTATTTTCAGAATATAAAAATACTATTAATACTGTAATAATATTTAAAAACGAAATTAAAATCCGACAAATATCAAGGAAGCTATAAGCTTTTAAAGATTATTATCTGTCTCTTGCAAAAATACTAAAAACGGAGTTTTACGTGTATTTTAAATGGTGAAAGTGTAATATGACGTCACATAACATATCAAGAGGGCTATCACCCTCTTTGTCTAATCGGGAATTTCAATCATTCATATCTCGCTTATTTTTAAAGTTATTTAAAAAGTAATTTTACCTTGATATTTGTCAGGTAAACATGCTTCAATTCAAGTGAAAAAAAATTTTCATGCATATATTCCCTATTCATGAACAATTACGAATCCTAATCAATTTCATAAATTCAAACAAATAAATCGAATCTTATAAAATTGTAGTTGAATGATGCTTTGAATTAGATGGCCGGTGCAATTGATCACCCGATAAGCTCTTGGGTCACAAAAATATTCACTCAATTTTCAAAATTTGATTGTGCCTTATTCATTCGGATTTACATACCGGTTTTTGGGGGAAACATTCTGAATAAAAGTTGTTAGTAGGTATGTTTATAATGAAAAACTTCTATCCGAAACATGTTTTCGAAAACCGAACAAATAAGGCATCAAATCAATTATAAAATTTCGAAAAATTAGCGTAACTTTTGTGATTCATAGTACAAGGGATCTTCATTTTTACTATATGATCTGCAAGTACTTCTAATAAATTAAATGAAAAGAAAAAAGGAATCATTATTTATATCAGTTTAGTTGTAGTAAATTACAACTTTCACAAAGAAGGTAAATTGAACATTGATTTATTTACAGTCAGAAAGAACAATTATTATTTTTACAAAATTTTTCCGAGAATATATATTTAAAGCAAAATTATTTATGACTAAACCAAAAAAACATTTACTCAAACAATTAGCGGGACCACTTGACATCATAAATTCAAGAACACAAAAATAGTAGTACTAGCCCGTCAGTATTAGAGTTATTCGGTGAACGCCTCGTCTAATGATTTTCATGACTGTCTGTTGAAGCTATTCTCTGCCAGTGACCACCCGGAAACTATTCACGCTTTCACCTTCATTAATATAAATATTTTTATAATGAAGAACTTTGTAAGTTTTGTCCATTTTTTACAAATTTTCGAAATAAATTTTAGCGTTTGAAGGTGTAGAAGAACAAATCAGTTGTATCTATTATAATGGGCAATGCTATGTTAGGAAAACAAATTATTTTGACTTTATGTAACAGTTGCTGACAGGCAAAAATCATTCGGGATCTCGTTTGTATACCCGGTATATATATTACATACTATGAAAATTATAAGTTTAGTCGTGAATTTGTAACGGTTGAAAATATTGTTCGCAGTAAACAATTTTTGATAAGGTGTTCATAAAATTACCTAATTAGTTCATTTACGCATATCTGTCCGTCCGTCCGTCAATACGATAACTCAAAAACGAAAAGTGATAACCAGCTGAAGTTTGTGTGTGTGTGTGTGTATTTGTTATCTAGAGCTAAAAAGTTCAAGTTCGTGATTGGGCAAAATCTTTGAATCAGTAAGAGATAAATGAATCATTTAAAATCATAAACTGTTCTTTTTATAAAAATTAACAACTTTTGATTGAAATTTGTTTCCATAAACTGAAGGATTTTGCAACAATTTCCGCTGAAATACCTGAAAATACTCTTAACGCCAAAACTATAAATAAAAGTATTGAGTATGTTTTACAGTACTTTATATGTTTATTTATTTGTACATGTGTAAAAGCAAAAATAAACAGTTCACTCATTGATAAGGAACTCAGTATATACCGGGCATTTAAGTAATTGTTATTTTCACTTGGTTTATTGCAAATTTGATATTCATCTAAAAATTCAGATGCCACCAATTAACTCTTGCTTTGATATTTTCACAATATCAATATATCTACCTTTATTTCATGTTATTGATAGTGAAATCATAACATTGCCACCTTATTTATTATTTTTACACGCAATGACATAAACAATACAACTTAATTATTAATTAAAAATCTACAAATATGAATGGCTTCTATTAAAAACTTTTAACATTGAATTTAGTATTCTGTATGTATTTTGCCTAAAAAACTATACCTCCATAAAACAACCGCCCAAATAAATATTAAATTAACTTTTTTCATATATAATGAAATCTTACAACTGATTTAGTTTAAAACCTACGTTAAAATTTACGTTATGTATCGTACGTTTTTGTTGGCTTGTGAAGTGCGACAATATATTGAGTTGAAAGGTGAATATTGATAGGTTGTTTTCCAAAAATAAAAATTAATTTATTAGCTGCTCTGCATCTTAAACACTAAGTAATAGAAAAATTATCTCTTTAGCTATTCCCACCGTGAAAATCTTGTTTTTATTTCTTTCCAATGGTTATATAATTGTTATAATCAAGTAACGACTGATTCAACACAATCCTTGTTTTAATTTTGAAGAAATTGAATTTAAAGGTCTTATATTAAATAGATGTCACAATACAATTCTATTGTCAGTTTCCAGTAAGGTTACGTAAGACATAGCATGAAAGTACCAGCGTATATTTTGTAACAAAAATTGTCGTTGAATGTTTAATTACATATTCATTTGAAAAAAAAACCCGGACCTCTGGATTTCAAGCCTAGTGTGCTAACCGTTACACCACGGACGAGTCATCCAACAACATATTTGTCTATATAGTATACGCTAGTTCTTTCATACTATGTCTTACGCAACCTTAATCAAAACTGACATTAATATTGTATTGTGACGCCTACGTATACACAAATAATAATATGTGGAATAATAAGTTGATGTTGACAACAAAGTAATAATGCCAAAGCTATGGAAAAATGTATTCATTTACCAAAGTCATCCGTGGAGTAACGGTTAGCACCCTGCCCTAAAAATCCCGAGAACCGGGTTCGATTCCTGTTGGATGAGTTAACTTTTCCACATCAATATTTAATTAAATAGTTGTTTTTGTAACAATGAATTTTAAAAGAAAAAAAATTCACACAATAATGTTCTATAATAATGTTAGTTACATCACAGTGAAGTTGGTATATAATAATATACAGAGATGCATATCAATTGAGAGAAGCTACTTCTCCAGTATATGTGTTATTTAAATAAAATTTTCCTGAAAGGAATATAAAAAAAATTATGAAAAACAACTTTATTATATAATAAACACATTTTTATGTGAAATTCATAAAAATTACAACAATCTCAAAAAGTTTTCACCATCTATGAAACTAGGGTAACTATGAAAAAGTTCAATCTTTCTTTGTTAGTATGATTTTTAAAGTAGACGAATAAAATATAAAAAATTTTGATTTAAATAATGTAAAAACAACATGAACAAATTTATATAAATTTGTTCGCGCATAAGCAGAGACTCTTTTTGTAGAAAATTATTCAAATTAATATTATTTGAAATTAGTAAAATATTTCACTAATGACAGAATACTTATTCAGTGTTGCGATCAGAATAATAACCACCGTAGTGTAAACACTCCTCACAACAATTTGTAGAAGATAATGATTATAGTGTTAACAATACCTTATAATGTCGCATTAAATGTCGTAGGTTTGAAACTTGTGAAAATGTCGCTGCTCTTCGATTCAATGCCTTTTCTGCGGTGTCCAAAAGTTATGAGAATTTCTCTATGCTGACACCGCCTCCAAAAATAACAATAATTGTACATATATATTTAAAAATTTTTGCTTAGGTGAAATAAAATTGGCACAAGAATATGCAATTATTTGTTTAGTGCATTTTTTGTTATAGAATATTTGATTTTTGAAGTCGGGTTTCCATTTTGTCAAAATAGGTTTTATGTATTTTATTTGTCCCTAAATGAACTGATTTTTCATTCCGCAAGAATATTCAATCTCAAAAATATATCCCACAAAAATTCAAATGAAAATTATTCAGTTAAAATACTTGATGTATTTTACGTTACGTTTCTGCTGTAGCACACTGTATGTAAATTAAGACAACACACACATCTTCAAAAAAGAGGTTTTCTATTCATCATGTATTCTTTTCTATACGTACCACGATGATAAAATATAATGTGCTTCGGTCAAATTTTTACAAATTATTTATGCCGAATTCATTCGGTTATCGAAAAATCTTCGATAATCAAGTATTAACAACGATCCTAAACATTTTTCCAAAAAGAGCTTGTAATGTAACTAGAGATTGCAAAATTGTAACAATGTAAAACAATTTTTAGGACGTTAGGACGCTGATTTTGAAATTTTTTTAACAAAGCTAACACTCACGAAATGATTACATAGCAAGGTTTTGTGTATCTATTGATGAAATATCGAAGAAATTCATTAACTGGAAGAAAATAATTTTTCGTTTATAGATCATTTCTTATTTTTTGGAAATTAGCTGCTTTTAGCTGCTCAATAACTGTTTTCACCAATATATCTGGATTTCAACTATAAATCCAAAAAAACTTGAAATTTAATCATTTAGTAAGTGTTGTTTAAAAAAAAACACGTCAAAATCTGTGACAATATATAGGAATACAGGTGACAACATGAACTTAATATGAAATCGTTTAGTAAGTATTCAGGTGGTCGCGCTGTCAAAGGCACTCTGCCTGGAGCTAGGAGGTTGTTCAAATCCAAATGGTACCAGTTTGTTAATTATAAATAATGGGGTGGAAAATTGAATAAACTGTCGACGAACGAAGTAACCGGTTTTGCTTGTGAAGGTTTTCTGCAGTTTCCCTCCACAAACTTCAAATGAATCATCATAGTACTTATCAAAGTCGGCTGTAGCCGGACAACCTACCAATTCCTAGTCAAATTCCTTGTCCTCCACCCATATTATTAATGTATAGTTATAAATTAATGAAGGTTAAAAAATAATGATTGGAGTGGCCTCTGTTATAGACCGTGGAATCTCAGAAACAGAACTAAAACCCGATTATTCTTAATACTATTATTAGTGACAGTTATCATTAAAAAAAAATCAAAATCAGTGAAAATATATAGAAATACACGGTTCAAAATTGTATGTTATCGTAAGTCTAATAAATATATATTATGTACTTATATCGGAAAAAAAAACAGTAAAAAATAGAACTATGTCACAAAAAAGTAACCAAAAACTAGGCTATAAAGGAAAATTAGTTTATAATGAAGTCCTCACAAGACGGCATGATCAGGTAACGTTTAGAGTTGCAACAAAAACGTTAACCTTAAATATCCTAATATCTGTCCATGGAATCAAATAAGGAATATTTCATTGTAAAATTCTTATTCAATTCCATGCGTCGTTTTTATGTAATCCATTTTTTGTTTGTTAAAAAGGTTTATTAAATAAAGAAAATCAACAATGCAATAACAATCAAATCTAATGACGTAATAATTGGTTACTGTTATTACATTTACTCTTCAAAGAAATGCATAAACGAAGCTATTCATTTCTTTATTCTAGAATATATAAAATTTTGAGTACTTTGGTATCAACATTTAGATGTTGAGGTATTGGATATGTGTAACACATTCTTGGTTGAGCACACCATCCATACATATAGGATTGAAAGTTATGCAACAAAATATTAAATTAAATATTCAACAACTATATATGGATGAATTTTTGAATATATAAACTACTAGACTAGAAAATTGTGTTTTTCATAGCAACAAGCAACCAAAGCATCCTCCTATCCTCCACACGAATACATGCCAACATATATATAAAAACACATTTCAAGACAAGTAATATCATGTAGTAGTAGAGATGGTGTTATTTTTATTATTGAGTATAACAATTCAATAGAACGGTGTGGACAAATATATAGTTACGTCAAAAAATAACGTTTAGTTGTCACATTTCGATCTAATAAACATATATTTATATCATTTATTTATATGTTACGCTTCAATCTCTTCATAATACACATATCGAATATAATAAATACAGGATGCTGAAAAAAATCATTTCTCAAAGTAGGTTATTGTAGTACCGAACTGATTGCAGATATATAAATCCGAAAAAAATGTCTGATTGTAGATCAATTCAAGATGTAAAGTTTATTATCTCGATAAATGTGGTGCTTTTTTAGGAAGATAGCACATAATACAATGAGAAAAAAGTATGCCTAAAAACGAAACAAATATTTTGAGTTATAGGGTAGGTACTTACAATCACTGATCAAAAGATGGGCGAAAAATGCCGGTAAATATATATACTATGAATTTCAAGCCTCATCCAACGAGCGGTCAGTGGAACAGGATCATATTTTCATATCCGGTATATATGATATCCAAAGATATGCATACAAATCCAAGGACATATCCAAGGACAGGGAATATGCATATCCAAGGACAGGGAATTGGTATGTTCTTCGACTACAACCGACCTCGATAGGACCTATGCTGATCTAAATCGGGAGTTTGTGAAAAGAAACTGCATAAAACCTTCACAAGAATAGCTGGCTACTTTCAATCTTGTCTATACGCCGACAGTTTACTCAATCAACCGCCCAATAATTTTTTTTAAATATTAATTGACAAACTGCGCCGTTTGGAGTCAAACCTTCCAGTTCCAAGCAGATTATCTTGACAAGCTCGATCACTCGGCTGGTTTTTAGCTGAGTAAAATATTGTTTTCGTTTTAGACAGACACACAAGATATAGCTTTATTCAATACATTATGCCGTTTCGTATTCGAACTGATTAGTTATAAATGTATTAATAAATAGTAAAATGGGATTAAAATCCCACTTCCTCCGGTATTTTACTCAAGGGATAAAATACTCTTTCTCTTTTCATACACAAGTATGGGCTCCTAGTGTACCGGGTTGAGATACTTATCACCAAAAGTAGTGCTTTGATGTACAAATTGCCTAAGTAACAACTTTGCTATCTAAGACGTAGTCTGTAAATGAAGATCGAAAGGCACTCCATATCAGTTTTTTTCGACGTTAATTACTTTATAATTCAAAACGAAATCAGATCAAACTCAAATATTGACATATCAGTTATACTTTAAGATCGGGAATCGGCGTTTTAAAATATTTTATTTCAAATTGGTATTGATATAGGCCGACAACTACTTGATTTATTGATACATTCTGTATATACAGACTGAGGACTGATTCTACTCATTGTTGTTTGTTGGGTAAACGAAAACATATAAAAATATTTCGTATTTATCTGTATAACATACTTTCTACATACATTCATATATCCATATTGAAGACGAAAAAAAGGATATGATATGTTTTGTCATTCATCTCTTCAATACGACCGATGTTTTATTATTCACGTGACGATTTTTGACGAGTACCCAGTTTTTTTTCCTGTATTATTTTCAGGTTTCTTTCAATTTAATATTCTATTATGATGATATGTATATGTAGAAAGTTATTCATATTGCTTCTTAACGAACGTATCTATAATATGAATGAGAAAGAAACTCGTGGATAGTGATGATCGATTTTTACGCAACTAATAGTTTCGGTAAAAGTTTTTGATTATAAAAGATACAAATGAACAATGTTTAACCGAAAAATAAGACAGTCAGAATTTTTATCAGGGATACGAGAAACTTTTTTATGGTATGAAATATTAGTTTGAACATCGTTTGATAAAGGCTAAAAGTTTTTTATACCCGGTATATGTAAATATACAAGGGTATATTAAGTTTAGTCCCGACTTTGTAACGCTTGAAAATATTGATCGCAGACGTAAATGCTTGGCATAGGTGTTCATAAAATGTTCTAATTCCGTAAAATGTCCTAGTTCCGTCTGTACGTAAACACGATATCTCAAAAAGAAAAGAAATAACCAGCTGATAAGCTGGTTCTAGGGCAAAAAAATAAGGTCAAGTTCATTAATGGGCAAAATAGGACCATGTTTCAACAAAATGGGCACGACTGCCTATCTTTGAAACCATAAAAGATAACAAAAATGTAAAGATGAAAAATGTTCCTTGTTTTAAAATAAACAACTTTTATTATAAACTTTTTTACATAAATTTAGGATATACCGGGTAGTTAAGCAATTAACTGAGTTAGTTGTTATTTTCACTTGTTTTTATTATAAAGATGTAATAAGGTATACTTGCATATGTATTTCAAATTTACATGGAACGTAATATACAAAACAGAGTGACAAAATCTTGAGTTTAGGTTCCTTTATGGTCAACATACTCATCGGTTAGAGAAAGAAATATATTTCTACATAGAATATAATGTATTAAAAAACACCGATAAATTATAACATATCTAATATTGTATTTCGAATAACCAGGTTAGTTAAACCTGATTAAGGCGAGTTCTTGGTAACAATTTTTTTAAACATTGATCACATAAGGTGCGAATAAAATATTGGTTCAAGAAAAGTTGATAAAGGTTAAACAGTTTAATGCGCGATGCGAGATACGGCTTCTTGCAGCATCGCGCAATGTTAACTCTTTAAGTGTACATTGAATAAAAATAAAACGATTTCCCAAATAGAAATATTACATAATGATTAAATTAAAACCAAGTTCAAGAATTCATTTTCTTTAAAGACCACTGGAAATAGGATGATTTACCCACCACTGTATCCCCATTTGGCAACACGTACTATTGTAGAATTCGTGAACATGCTGTTGTTTCAATCTCGTATTACTTCGTACTGCACGATGGCATTAGACACATACATAGAAACAGGTTCGTAATATTATTCTGCTTGTTGCTGCTTCATATTTGGATTAAAAATAAGTATATTGAAATAACAAACGGTTGCCACAGTCATATATATTTTATCAAAAAATTTAAAAAATCTTGTTTTTTAACACCATAGTGATTGCAAATAGAATTTATAATAAGTAAAACATTTTTTTTTTGTCTGTGATATGTATTTTAACTGTGTTTTAATTAAGTCGTAATTGTATTAAAAAAACTTGTTATGACTAGAGACTATAATTAATTCAAAACCGTACTAAGTGTACAAAGTTTTTATAAGTATTAATTAGACAAAATCTATATAACTTTGTATATGCATGATGTAAAGCTGGGCGAAAGTATCATAAGAGAATCAGTTTAAAGAAGTCGAAAAATGATCTCAATTACATAATTTTACAAGCTAAAATACCTGGCGTTCTCTGGTTGTTCAAATCAGATGGTAGTTTTCCTGTTATTTTGAACATTAAGTGTCCAAATTTCACCAAGAAGAATCATAATTATTCTTTGAGATGTGGGTAAGGGAATGAGATTTTAGATCTTATTTTATAAGTCAAGGAAAAAAAAATCATCAAGCTCGCAATAAAACTGTAAATTTGGATAAAAAATCTATCCAAATTCATACAGATTATAAACAGTATAATATGCTTGTTTAATAACAAAATGTCGGATAGCAAAAGGGGAATAATCTTTACTGTGGCAGAGAAGTGACATCAAGGCTGGGAATCAGGAAACGAATTCGCATAGTTATACAAAGATTCTATCAGAGAGCTTACAAAAATTGAACCATTAATCTATTGGGATCATTGTATACATAATAAATCTAGTCTTGATTGATAGATTGATTCATCTTGGGGTTGGGGTCTAAAAGGTATTGCACTTCGACCTTATGGTCCATTGTGCTCCCCCTTCTACCTCACTCCGACGAGATTAGCTTCTCCCATATGTTGGCAATAGCCTGGAGCTTGCTCATCAGATCCTCCCGATGATTCATATATTCGGGGTGAGATCCACCGAATATCCTGTATCTGCTGTAACCTAGAGGTTCGCAGTCAAAGATTATGTGGCTAGATGTTTCTTCCACCTCGCCACACAATCTGCACATAATGGACCCGTCATGAAGTCCCATTTTGTGCAGATGCTTCCGCAGGGGATAATGCCCGGTAATGAATCCGGTAACCCTCCGCAGTTGCATCCTGTTCAGTCTCTGTCTCTGAGCCAACGAAGGGTATTCCGACTCCCTTCTTTGCAAAAGTATCTGCTTTTTCGTTTCCTTTGAAACCACTGTGACCCGGCATCCAGATCAATTGAACATTGTTCCGTTTTGCCAGTTTCAGAAGTTCCTCCAGACAAAAAAAACTTAAAACTTACTTATAAAGTGTAAATTGTAGCCTCTAGGATCTGAAATTTCATTAAGATCTAAGTCTTGCTCGTGAATATTGGGAGTTACAGTTACTCCTTATATCACAGCATCATTTATACCATTCCTTGAAATCAAATGCTTGAAATGACACATCATACACATCTAGGAGGGAGAATCAAAGACAAAGAATGTCCTCTGTCAAAGAATGTTATCAATGTTCAGACAAAAAACCATTCTTTATATCATTTCTTTATGTCAAGTCGGAATTATATTCCAAAATAATACAGCACTTTGTATCTGCTCAGCTTTAGTTAATAACATGTTGGTGAACATTAGATTTGTTGACTATATTTTGTGTCGCTCGCTGTTTTATTATTATTATTATTATGATCATTATTAACTAAGCTAATTTAGTGTCGGCGACAATTTCATATAAAACAACACAGAAGCCGGGCGGGTATGTGTTATGATGACGATGATACATCATCATATACTTTGATGTATATACTACAAAGTGCAAATACCACAAGTGACTGACCTTTTGATAATCATAATATCCATAAAACCACATCGAGGTATCAAAGATTTATAGATTATGTAGATAAAAATCAAGTACCATTTATTCTCTCAAAATTTATTTATAATATATTGTCATTGATAACAAATAGAATAATTTATTCTTTTGTCAAAAACTTTTAAGACAAAAAATGTAGTCTTTTTTAAAAATATACAACTTTTGTGGGAAACTTTTTACATAAATTCAATATATACTGTTAACTGTTACTGTTAAATGTTATTCTCACTTGTTTTCTTACAAATTATATTAATTTTATTATAGCTATTACATTTTCTGAATGAAAAAGCCCATGGAAAAATTCATATAATACAATCCAAAAATTTAATATGGGAAATTTAAGGCCGATTATAAAAGTAATGGGAATTTTCATACATTTAAATTTTAATGAATCATATCACATATCCCACCGTAAATACTGTCGTTTATGGAGCACTCATCGAAGAAATTTTTAAATAAGGTAAAATTCATTTATTTTTTTCAGATTAAATGCAACTCTTCAATACTATTCCGCCTACTGTTTAATTTTTTGTATTTGTTTTTTTTTTCTTCTATAAGAGATAATAACAATACAAAGCTGAAAAAATAAGGAGATTTGTTATATATTTAATCAATACTTTCATATTTATTATACATCATTCTTACTCTTCATTCTTATATTTTTGCCAACGAATACCAATAGTTTAATTAACTGACAATTTTTCCAATTTTACATCGTAGGTACGGAAAAACCGTTGAGGAACGAAACAAGGGTTTGTATCATTCAAAAAGCATCCAATTTGTCTTTTCCCAAATTGAGGCAATCTTCTTGAATCCATCCACATAATTTTATACAACGGTTTTTTAGTAAAATTTGTTTCATAACAGAAGCGACTGAAAATCACTTTGATTTTGCCGTTTGATTGAAGTTTTTTATGATTCCAGATTTTGCTTGGAGTGTAATTTTTAAAATAATAAAGAAATTAATTTACAATTTACATAAAAAACAGAGTTAATTGCTTAAATACCCGGTATATACTGAGTTTAAGAAAAAGTTTAAAACAAAAGTTGTTTATTTTTAAAAAAGGAACATTTTTTGTCTTTGAATTCTGTTTCATTCTATCTCTTTACCGTTTCAAAGATGGATACCCACTTCCCTTACTTAGCATTCTGTAACATAAATGCTTGATATGAAAAATCGTACACATCTAAGACCTATTTTACACATGTAACCAGTGTTGCCAGCGTGGCTTGATCGAAAGATACGTTGGTATACCTGAAAAGTTATATTTTCAAACTTAAAGATACATTGTGATGATTTTGTTATTGATATACGATAAATTATTAATTTTGTGTATTATAGCTTTGTGATTTTCAAAATTAGTTTATCCATTTATAGTAGTTTATCCATACTACTATATAAATGTGAAAGTAATTCTGTGTGTTTGCTACCTCTTCACGACTAAACGGGTTAACGGATCGGAATGAAATTTGGCAAGGAGATAGATTATATCCTGAGGAAGGACATAGGCTATCTTTTTTCTATCAAAAAACAATCTTGAAGGGGGTGAACATTAAAAAAAATACATACAGTCAAACATAGAATCTCCTCATTTTTTTGGAGTCGGTTAATATTTTTGTTGATTTAATCATTTCCGTAGAAACTATGCTTCTAAAAAATAACTATAAAATTATTTTATTAAAATTTTGTTTCAATTTTGTATTAATAACACACTATAAATCGTTGTGTATCGTTATACATATACAGAAGAGTCTCATTAATCCGGCACTATAAAAAACTATAGAGTGCCGGATTATTGGACGTGTCGAATTATTGAAGTGCCGGATATATATATATATATATATATATATATATATATATATATATATATATTTTGGAATTTTAGCACTATGGTTCTGAGACTTTGAAAACCGTTAATCGTATCATATTTTAACCAAAGCCATCGTTTTCGCTAGGTCCAAATTAGCTTAAAACCAAGTTTTTATCAAAATCGGAGACATAAAATTTTCCTCCAATTTTAGCGATTTTGTTAAAGGGTACCCCTTGGAAAAAAGTGAAGAAAATTTGTCTTCTCCATTTTAATAATGATCATTTTCCAGGCTAATTTTGACCCAAACAGTACGAAAATCAGGTTCATTTTAACATCCGACCAACAGATTTCGAAATTTTCGCTTCTCAAATCATACAGTTTGGAATTTTAGCACTATGGGTCTGATACTTTGAAAACCGTTAATCGTATCGTATTTTAATCAATGCCGTCGTTTTCGCTAGGTCCAAATAAGCTTAAAACCAAGTTTTTATCAAAATCGGAGACATAAAATTTTCCTCTAATTTTAGCGATTTTTTTAAGGGGTACCCCTTGGAAAAAATGTGAAAACAGTGAAGAAAATTATTGTTCTCGATTTTAATAATAATCATTTTCTAGGCTAATTTCGATCCAAACAGTACGAAAATCAGGTTCATTTTAACGTCCGACCAACACATTTCAAAATTTTGCCTTCTCAATCCATACAGTTTGGAATATTACCACTATTGGTCTGATACCTTGAAAACCGTTATTTGTATCATATTTTAACCAACGCCATCGTTTTCGCTAGGTCCAAATTAGCTTAAAACCAAGTTTTTATCAAAGTCGGAGACATACAATTTTCCTCTAATTTTAGCAATTTTTTTAAAGGGTACCCCTTGGAAAAAAGTGAAGAAAATTTTTCTTCTCCATTTTAATAATAATCATTTTCCAGGCTTATTTTGACCCAAACAGTACGAAAATCAGGTTCATTTTAACCTCCGACAACAGATTTCGAAATTTTCGCTTCTCAACTCATACAGTTTGGAATTTTAGCACTATGGGTCTGATACTTTGAAAACCGTTAATCGTATCGTATTTTAATCAATGCCATCGTTTTCGCTAGGTCCAAATTAGCTAATTCATACTTATGACGACTACATTGTAGTCGAAATACGTATTTATAAAATACAAACAAATGTTCTAGGAATAGGGACAAAATTTGCAATGTAATAGTATACCCTTATATATATTATATGAACCGGGTATAAAAACAGACATAATATGATTCCGTAACTAAGAATTTAAATAAATTCATGGTATTGACCACAAATAAGGAGAGATAATATAGAGAGATATATAAGATAATATAAATAATATCCATGTCTTTTGATAATATAGATAGACCATTAATTTTATTACGCCAAAAAGAAAGTTTTAAAGTTGCTAGCCGTTTGAATGAAGGTATCTTTTAACTTTTCCATCAGTCTCACACCATCTGTGTTTGTGGAAAATAAGGAACATTAGTGTCGAATTTCTTTACTACTTATTACATTTTGGTCTAAAATTTCAAAATAAAAAACATACACGCACCTTTACCCTTTATTACAATGCTTGTTTGCATTTTTCAATTACCTGCCAGTTTTAATAGTGAATAATATTCATGTGCATGGTTACAACAATACTTCAATTGATCATCAAAATATTATTATTTAGTCTACTATTGGCATGAATATAGCTTACAAAATTATTCTAAAATATTAATCATTTATAATTTTTATTTGAATAACAAAATATCATTTGATAATCGTTACAAACTTAAATAAAGATAATATAAATATTTACCTAAATAATGTTTTTTTTTTCTGTTGAGTCAACAGTTTTCAAAGAAATTATTATTGATTTGAAATTTATCGATAAAAAATTGTATTGACAGTTGAAATAAAAAAAAAATTATCTTTAAACAGACGATGATGATTCAATACCATCTGCAGTCTGTAATATTGTTTTGAAAATAGAAATCGAAATGAAAACACACTCACATGACTATCATAACAGCATTTACAAAATTTTTCTTGAAATACAGCTGTTATATGGGTAGGAGAAATTGTTCTCTGACCTTATCATATTTTAATCCACAATAAAATATATTTTTTTAAATGTATCTCAACAATTTCGATATATTTTTGTCACGGTATGTAAACAAATCTTTAGTCTTATAAGCGAACATAACTTGCTTACATACCCGGTAAGATTCATGGCAAATGACATTTGCCCAATTTTATTAGTTACGCTGCGATTCAGTTCAGCCAAATTTAGATTGATATATTTGATTCTATAAACAACCAGTTATTCACAACGAAGGTGAATCTACGCTTCGACTAGTTCCTCAATGGAAATTGTGAAGACAGAATATAAATAATGATAACCTTCCTTGTCCAACTTTTATTGATCATTAACAGCATCAATAGATTTTGGTGGCAATGAATAAAGTTCCGAAGTACAAAATCTCACCAACCTCAGCCCCCTATCTTACATTTGAGTACAACTAAGATTTATTTGTACTCCACTCGCATACTGAAGGAGCTATCAGCTTTATTAACTTGACCAACACAACACTAAGGTCGAGCATACACGGTGTAATTGTTTAGAACACAGATTGCAACCCAGAATCACTCTATTACCAGTTTACAACCAGATTGACTGTGGGTCAGTTGGTATTATCCATTCGAGCGTTACAGTTGTTTTTTGTTATATCGAATTCAGATTCAGATGAAGAAGACATCTCTTGCCAAGCTTTCTCTGCCAAGCCTTTCCTTGAGTACCCAGAAAGTTTATAATTGTATCTGGATCACACATATTGAATGGCTCATTGTTAATCATACACAAGGTTAAAAACTCAAAACTCTATTGAATTAAATTAATTAATAAATAAAATTTTGTATATTTTATATTAAAAAACTTTTAAATTAATTTATTAAAATTAAAATTACAGATTAAAACTGAAAATTTTATCCGTTTTTTTACTCTGCATTTTGAAACTGAAAGGCAACAGCGATCTCGAAAAACAATTGATTTGAAACTGATTGTAAACTAATCTCATTACGAACGATTCGTGTGCGGATACCCACCACTATACGCCGTTTCGCAGGTTTCGAATCTCTTGCGGTTATACTGCCCGAGAAGGAAACTTGGTTCTTTCTGCTCACAAAAAGCTTACTGGTTTGCAACCTTTTGTCTCAAAAGACTCACACCGTGTACACTTGACCTAAATGTAACTGTAAAACTAATACCGGCCAAGTAGCAGAGCGGTCTAACGCGCTCCGTCTGAGTAACTTGATACTGGGAGGTTATGGGTTCGAATAACGACATCGGCAGTTTGTCTATTATAAAAAAAAAGCCGGTTAATTGACTAAACTGTGGGCGTATGGACAAGAACGAAGTAACCGGCTATGCTTGAGAAGGTCATCTGCAGTTTTCTTCACGAACTCCAGATGAGTATCGGCATAGTTCCTATCAAAGTCGGCTGCAGCCACACATCCTCCCAATTCCTACACACAAAATCCTTATCCTCCACTCACATCCTCACAATCTTAGGCATCACAACGGACCTTATGGTCGAAGTGTGTCCCGTCCAGGACAGCCGATACAATCTATCTAACTGTAATACGTTCCTGATATTTAATTTATATGAACATTATATGAAGGTAAAAATGGAAGACATCGATCAATAAAAAATTAACTAAAACGTAGAAACATCATAAAACCGCCATAGATAATGATTACTAACTGCGGTATTTAATGAAGTATTTAAAAAATTAAAAAATAACACATATTCATACAATTATTATAAAGTAAATAAATACTTAAGTGTTAATTGATAGAGAGCATTCGATAAAAAAAATGTAAATATTTTTCTTTTGATCTTCTTTACTAAAAATTTACAAACAAAAGCTAATAATGAACATTAACGGATCGCATCTTATATGTATCAGTCTCACACCATCTGTGTTTGTGTGTACTATATATGTTTGTTTTGAACACAATTTAATTAAAAATTTGAATGATGTAAAACATCGTATGACTTCTATTTTTTGGACGTTAATTTCTATAAATTCTATAAATTTATATTTCAAACAAAAAACGGATATAATTGTGGCGCAATTTCTATAGTGGAGTTACTAATTTCAAATAAACATCATCTTATCGCGAAAAAGTCTTGTATTCTGCGATTTTTTTATTACTACTTGTGTAGATAGATAGATACACTTGGACCATAAGGTCCATTGGGATGCGTAAGGATGTGAGGACGTGAGTGGAGTGAAAGAAATTTTGTGTATAGACTAGAACTGGGTACAATGTTCGGCTGCAGCAGACTATGATGGGAACTATGTCGATATTCATCTGGAGCACGTGAAGAAAACTGTAGAAAACCTTCTCAAGTATAGCCGATTACTTCGTTCTTTTCCATACGCCGACAGTTTAGTCAACTAACAGCCCCTGTTTTTTTCTTAATAATTGACAAACTGACGATGTCGGGATTCGAACCCCTAACCTCCCAGTTTCCAAGTAGGCATACTGCGCAGACATAACGCCTTAGACCGCTAGGCAACTTTGTCTAGTCTCTACTTGTGTAAGTGGAGATCAGTATCTCGCTTCAAAAATTTCTGGTGGTATCTTAGCCAACACCACAAGTTTCCTTAAACAGAGATAGGTTAAATATCAGTGACTAATTCTATACCGCAACACGTTATTAGTTCTTGTATTAAATACAAGTTATAGAAAGGAGCTTTTTAAAGGAGTTTTCAATATTAATGTTGGCAATCCATTATGAGATTGAATAACTGCCACCTTCTTATTCAAAAATAGAATAAAGAGTTTAGACTGTCAGTATGCGACATGACCTGTCCGAGAAACTTAAAAGACTTTATTGTTAGAAACGTATTGTATGTAATTTTAGATTTTAGTATGTCATTTAAATATGAATTTTCTCATTTAAATTCAGTTCATTTAAATTAGATCTTTAAGATTTGATTAAATATCAGCATTGAAAAATATTTTGTAAGTTATAATAATTCCATAAGAAAGATAATTCCGTTCATAAGTATATTCTATCCGCCGCGCCCGAAGTTATGATAGCGATGCTGGCAATGTGTACATATGGTCTTGACATCTAAGCATGCTAATTTTATGATCTGATGATGGAAGGTTTATATTTGCGAAAAAAATAAGATTTTATAGCTAGTTTATTAGTTGTGAAAATAATTGCATAGTGTGTTTATAATAAAAATTATTGCTACAGATGTGCAAAATAAATTCCAAACAATATACATATATAGAATAAACTAATTTACATCACTTAATTCTAAAATATATAATGGAAGTTTGCACCACATGAAAATAATTAATAACGTTTCACAGTTACAGTTTATAAATGCAAAAAAAAAACATATAAAGCATGCACATACGAAAATATGTGATAGTCTTTGATATATACCCGGCTTTTTTATTAAAATTCATCCAGAGATTTGAATAAATTATTTTACATTACAACACAAATCTACTTGATATATTACTTCCTAAGCAATTTAGATGAAAACAACAGTAAAAATACAATTTTAACAAAATTTTAACATACGAGTGTTCATTTTCATTTAAGTGTCCCAATATCGCGCCCCAAAACAAAATTCGTTATGTAAAAAAATTGGATAAAGATAAAAATTGGCACGATACGTACCTATCTATGAATGAAACGGGGAAAATTGAACTGCCAGTAAACAAAAACAAAAATTAATCCAGATGTTCAAATTTTGAAAAACTTTTATCACTCATTTAAAGTCACAAAAACTTTTTCTTGTATATTTATTTTAATTAAAATATTTCGAGAGATACTGAAATATCATAAGCAGATTAGTAAAACTATAAAGCACATGTAAAGAGCCCTATATACCACAGTTCCCCAAATTGTGTTCCACCGAGCAATAGTGCTATGTGGAGTTCATAAGAGCACCTCGTAGAAATTATAAAAACAAAACCTTTTTTTCAAAGTTATTATGGCTGATCTAAGTATATTTACCTAACAAAACCCAATTTTTGCAAAATGATTATAAAAACATAACGATTGCGAAATAAACTAAAGAGCAATTTAGTTAATTTTAAAAAATCATCCCATTTTGTTAAGTGCTTGTAAAGCGAAGTGTATTTGCTATCCAAATTACAACGCATTCGACTAGAAGTGTTGTTGCAATTTTTTTAATAGATGTTTCTGCTAATTCGCAGGAGATTTCTATTTAATTTAACAATTGAAAGAAGAATGTATTGCGTAAACCACCAATTATAATAATTAATTTAAAGAAAATATAATACATACAATTTTAAGTTCCCAATTCATAAGTTCGGTCTTCGAAATTTTGTTGAATAGCTATGTACATGCACAACTTTAACGTAAGCTTGATATGCTTTTTTATAAAGTTTTCTTAAAAAGTACGTTACTTTTTTTGCCAAAATTATAAAAATGTGCACAATGTTTCTGTCCATCTATTTAAATAAAAATTATGAATTTTGATTGTTTACTTCTTGTTATTCTTACATAAATTTGTTTTACGACATTGAAAGTTATACCGTGTGACACACAAAAATCTGTATGGAATGCATTCTACATAGTATGTAGAATGTTCTTTTTTATAGTATGTAGTACACACTATAAAAAAGAAAAAAAATATTGTTGTTCTTTTCAAATCGTTGCTTCGTTGATAAAAAAATCTCAAACTATTAAAAAAATATATAGTTTTAAACTTATACTAATATCAAAAAAGAAGATTTGTTATTCCAAAGAAGGTCATATAAATTCGATAAGTTTGTCCAAAAGTAACATTCTTGTCTATTTTTGTAAATGAAATCCATTTGTGTGTGTACAGGCTGTCACAGCGCAGTAAGTTTGTGACACGTATAATATACTTGGAGAAATTAACAGATTTTATATAAAAAACCTAAAACAATCTAAAGTACTTCATAAAACTTGGAATGCAATTTTCTCAAACGATTAACAGCATAGGTATGTAATATTCATCCTACCATTAATAAATCAACATAATAGTATCTTCATGATGTAACGATGCATTCAATTGTCATCCCTGATAGGGTTCAAACCCCATTAATTTATAATTCTATTATTAATGAGTTAAATACACATTTAACCCTCGATAAACACCTCCGTTACCATAAACTGTTAATCAAATATAAACAAAAAACACATTTTTAATCAACGGGAGTATGTTATGTATGTCAGAAACCAAAACTTGATCAAACTAAGTATGATACTTTTTCTTGTCTATTCGGAAGCTGTATAATGCGACAAAAAACGTGTAATTTGATGTGAAACACAAATTTAGTCATGGCGTAGTGTTAATTGGCAGAATAATTCACATGAGAGTTAATGAAATTACCAGGTTGAGGGTTCAGTTTCTGATTTGAGTCAGGATGTGGCACATATGAATGAAACTTAATAAGGATTATATTTTCTTACTGTTTCAACCACGACCAAATAAACTCCAGATAAGTGAATTGCAGTGAATCTAAAATGTAGTACACAGGACGCCATTTTTACCGAACTGTAAAATTTCTGGTAGGCTTAGTTAAACATATTTCGGTAAAACAGTTCTATCTCTTTCAGGTTTTGTGAAATAGTTTACAGCTCGGGAAATATTTCTATACCGTGGAAACTATAAGTTATATGATTGTAAATTTCTACCATTAAATGTTAGGTAACTATGATTATAAGCCGGCAGTTCTTTAAAAAAATGTGTAAGAGTTTAAATCTCTAAATGCATAGTGAATTAGGTGACGAAAACTGTGATTGCTAGATTAAAAATATAACCGACACAATTTTTCGAATAATAAATTCGTGTTCATCGTTAGTCATAATACCATATGGTATGGGGAAATTTTGGGAAATTCTAAATGGGGAAATTGACCTAATCTATTCTTACTCTAAAACTGCAGTCAACACCAATCCTGTATACGGAAACTTTTTCCAAATAATATTTAATTTAGTAAGTATAATAAAGGTTCATAGATGCCAATTAATCTTTTTTCAAAATTTTTGTTTGTACACCTGTCTTTTTGTTCTCTCATCACATTTAAACGGCTGAACTGATATTGATTTGAATTCAACAAAATTGTCATTTTATCGAATAAAGTATACATCATAAAAATTTGGCGTTCCATGCATTCATGTTGCGAATCATTTGTACTCAAAGCCTATTTTTTAAACAATAATACAAGATAAAAAATACTAAAATAAAAAAAATGTTTTGGATTAAAGCCAATGCTTTTGGATTAAAGTAGCGGGAATGGCTAGTGTTTATAATTCATGCTCAAAATTGAACTCTAAAATACTCATTCATCGAATAATGTTGATGTTTTTTAAATTGAGATCTCTCCTCTGGATTATATTTATTGTAGTAGGTAAAACATCAATGTTGTAAGGGATATAGGAAGTACTATAAATTTTAATCGCAAATGTTTATATTAATAATGTGTTGAGAAAATATGATTTAGACCTTAAAAGTTTTTAAGAATTATTAATGAACTATTCAATTATTGGGCGACAATTTGATCACAAAACATAGAATATGAAACCCTGTACAATATATCTTATTCCCTCATGTTTGTGTGTGAGAAGAATTTATTCTTGAACTTCAAGAACTGTTAAAATATGATACAATATTCAAGGTAAATTGAGACTTCCAGACGTACATATTCATGTGTAATAAAATAGTAAAAATACACTTTCGTCTTTACTATAAGGGTATAATTTTTTATAGATAAATATAATAGTACGGAGACTAATGAATAAATTCAATTGGATTTGTGCATTTTAGTCTACGCAATGAGCGAACTTAATTTATTTACCGGATACTTTTGATAAAATATGATGTGTTGCCAAAGTGAGAGTTGTCCCAAAATTAAATTCAATCAACTTTTGCATCAAAATGGTCTCCAATATTATTTAAAAGTTGTACTTCTTTTGGCGCGTCATGAGAATCCGATCAGAGTGTATTTTCAAAATTTAACGCTTCTGAAATAACACTCGACTGATGTAGCACTCGCATGATCGATGTTACACAGTTTTTTATTCTGCTCTATTGCACAGTGCTTGGGAGACATTTAGTAAAAAATGTGTGTCATACAGTAGAAAGACTAGATTATATACACGAATTAAATACTTAGCGAAACAGACAACAAGTAAGTTTGTCATATAAGTAGTCCCACTCTTCAGTGGACAATAATTTTGTGTGTGTTATGATTTTTGCATATTGAAATACAAGACGATATTATACATTATAGAACGAAAGATGAATGATCGTTATTATTTTGGGAAATGGCTACACCACCAGCTATTAGAACATTTAAATTTGACTTTACAATTGAAATTAGGTACAGGAATATCTTTATCATTATTACTCCATGTTTCTGATAAAAGACGAAAATTATGAATTACGAGCCACATTATCAATGATATCAATTTTATGGTCTCGTAAACTATGTATATTTAATGTATATATTGATAAACCTGGCCTGGTCTTGATCAATTTCACTCTGATTCTAATTTAAATAATGGATTAAATGTCAGACTTTCGAACTCTAATTTTAACCAAAGAAATGACGCTGGTTCTGTTCTACCATGACAGAAAGTATTAGTTTTCTATTGTAATTTTTCACTACTATATCATTTCGTTAAACTTTTTTATAAATTTATTTAGAAAGAAGTATATCTTGTTAAGTATATACATAAGTAGATACACACTTTTTAGCGAATTTCCTGAAAAGAAATAGAGCTATTGGTCCCGTACCGAA
The DNA here is from genome assembly GCA_963920215.1 of Nineta flava. Taxonomy (NCBI): domain Eukaryota; kingdom Metazoa; phylum Arthropoda; class Insecta; order Neuroptera; family Chrysopidae; genus Nineta; species Nineta flava. Next base: position 67,173,623 of record OY986041.1, on the reverse strand, counting down.
GTCAAAATTTCGCAAAAATTTCTTCAAATGTCCATCGATCCTACCTAGTAGATGTCAAAAATCACCATCTGTAAAATTTATATATATATATATATATATATATCTATGGACATATATATATATATATATATATATATATACAAATGTGTCTGTAATCACTCTAGCGGTCACAGTTTTGATCTGATTGGAATGAAATTTGGTATTTGAGGCGCTTTTAATATTCAAAAGGTCAAGTTCGTTAATGGGTAAAATCGGACAAGGGGGAAGGGGGGTTTAGAGTAGGGGGAAACACAAAATTTGACATATCTCCCTTAATATTCGAAAAATCGAAAAATTTATAAGAAGTAAAGTTATAGGTATTAAGTTTTACCGTAATTTTGTTTCTTATCATTTTTTCTGTTACACTAATATTTACAGAAATATTGACGGTTTAAGATTGAAAATAAAATTCCTTAATATCTCTGTACACGTATGTCATTTATTAATAAAATTGAATACTAAAATCATATACGAAATTTCATTTTGATCAGACTAAAATAGTAACCGATAGAAAGTGATTTATGTATTCAAAGGAAATTCGCTAAGTTGAAGCAGCTCCTGCGTAACGAATTTTTTTTGCTAATGTTTTTGGTTTCGGAGGTATGTTAGTGGCTAATTTTAAAAAATTTGATTTGATTTCGCTATTTTTATGCAGTTTTTGACAAACGGCTCCTCCGACAACTGCCATGTTTTAAATTTATAAATGTTTTGTTGGAATGAAATTTCATATTAGTCAATGAACTCAAATAAAATAAGAAATAGAACAAAAATTTAAGTTATATCGTTCTTCCTCAAAAATACTAACAATCATTGTTCGATACAGTTTTTGGACAATCGATTACATTCGGCACATAACGATTTTCATTGCTTGAACCACAGATGCAAAAATGCAATTTGAATTAGTCGCTTAGCCTCCGTACTAATACGTCTGTACAAGTTATATGGAATGTATTTAAAACGACAGATAATAATATTATATTTATATTTTATAAATTATTTTTAACACAGATGTAAAATTTTATATGATATTTATTTCGTTCTTTACTACATCCGCCGTTAATACCCGTTATTTTGTTATACAAAGACAACTACAAATTATGATTCCAAAAATAATATTTAATAATTTATGTTTTTGTAACGCGTCTGAAACTTTGTTACTTACTTCACTTTCAATTCAACAGAACGTATGCATGAAAGAACACTTATTAATAATAATCTTTTATTTTATTTCTATTTAGTTTGTATTTAATATGACTATGAGAGATATTCTCTATGATACTTTATATTATATTATTATTATTATTATTATATACTATGATTAATTATTTAAAAACTGTACTGTTTATTAATTGTTCGTAACATAAATACACAAACATTATAATATTTTAAATATAGGTATTTATTTATTACCAATTTATTGTTCGTTGAATTTAATCTTCTTTAATTCTACGTCTGTTTCTTTTTTTTTTCCACTCTGTTTGTCCTCTTGTCTTGAAAATAAAAGAAAACAGAATTTTTATTTTTTATGTGCCATGGTGGTCACAAAAGTAGCGCTCATTTTTCAATTTTCTGTAGTTGATTTGTGCCTCGTTCATTCGGTCTCTGGGGGAGACGTTTCGAATAAAAGTTATTTGTAAATTTATAATGAAGAACTTTTATCCGTAGCATTTTATCTTATACTTCAAAATTTGTCAATCAGTGTAGTTAAACAACGACCCAAAAATTAATGGTACAATGATAATGGATACAATGTTAAGGTTGTTATGAAGAAAATTCAATTTAATTTGACAGCATTTATTATTTCAATAATAAAGAATATCCTGTTAAATTTTGAACTTGATCCAGTTTTTAATTTTTGAGTAAAAAAATGTTACGATTCTTAAGAGATTTTCACATAGCTTAAATGGACTCAGCGGTAAAAACATGAATACAAAAATCAATATTTCAACCAACCGAAATGCCAGGTTTATGAAAAACAGTCATAATAATTATCAAAGTCTTGTTAATACCTGGACCAAATTTCAAAACAATCCTGTATTTGGTTTCTGAGATAATTAAATATATAGATCGAAAAATGGTACTAAAGCTACTTTTATTTTAGATTGTCACAGTAGGTTTGGCAACGTCAGTGTAATTAAAATTAAATAAATAATAAATATATTAATAAATATTAAAATAAAAAATTCGTTACGCAGGAGCTGCTTCAACTTAGCAAATTTCCTTGGAATACATAAATTACTCTCTAGCGGTCACAATGTTAGTCTGATCAAAATGAAATGTCGTATCTGATTTTAGTATTTGTATGGCCAATTTTATTAATAAATGGCATACGTGAAGGGGAAAGGGGGGCATAAAGATAGAAGAAAACACAAAATATAAAATATCTGTCTTAATATTAGAACAATCGAAAAATGCGTAAGAAACAAAGTTGTAGAAAATCATGTTTGCTACAATTCATCACCTTATCATTTTTGCTCAAACTCTAATGCGTACAGAGATATTGAGGAATTTAATTTTCAATCTTAAACCGTCAATATTTTTGTAAATATTAGTGTTACAGAAAAAATGATAAGAAACAAAATTACAGCAAAACTTAATACCTACAACTTTTTTTCTTATAAAATTTTCGATTGTTCCAATATTAAGGGAGATACGTCAAATTTTGTGTTTCCCTCTCCCTCTAAACCCCCCTTTCCCCTTGTCCGATTTTACCCATTAACGAACTTGACCTTTTGAATACCAAAAGCGCCTCAGATACCAAATTTCATTTCGATAAAATGAAAACTGTGGCCGCTAGAGTGATTACAGACACATATTAGCGAATTTCCTGAAAGGAAATAGAGCTATTGGTCCCGTACCGAAGTCAAAATTTCGCAAAAATTTCTTCAAATGTCCATCGATCCTACCTAGTAGATGTCAAAAATCACCATCTGTAAAATTTATATATATATATCTATGGACATATATATATATATATATATATATGTGTCTGTCATCACTCTAGCGGTCACAGTTTTCATTTTATCGGAATGAAATTTGGTATTTGAGGCGCTTTTGGTATTCAAAAGGTCAAGTTCGTTAATGGGTAAAATCGGACGAGGGGAAAGGGGGGTTTAGAGGGAGGGGGAAACACAAAATTTGACATATCTCCCTTAATATTCGAAAAATCGAAAAATTTATAAGAAGTTAAGTTTTAGGTATTAAATTTTACTGTAGTTTTGTTTCTTATCATTTTTTCTGTTACCCTAATATTTACAGAAATATTGACGGTTTAAGATTGAAAACTAAATTCCTCACTATCTCTGTACATATTAGAGTTTGAGCAAAAATGATGAGATGATGAATTGTAGCAAACATGATTTTCTACAACTTTATTCCTTACGCATTTTTTTATTGTTCTGATATTAAAAGAGATATTTTGTATTTTGTGTTTTCTTCTTTCTTTATGTCCCCATTTCCCCTTCACGTATGACTTTTATTTATAAAATTGGCCTTGCAAATACTAAAATCATATACGACATTTTATTTTGATCAGACTAAAATTGTGACCGCTAGAAAGTGATTTATGTATTTTAAGGAAATTCGCTAAGTTGAAGCAGCTCCTGCGTAACGAATTTTATATATATATATATATATGTATATATATATATATATATATATATATATAAATTTTACAGATGGTGATTTTTGACATCTACTAGGTAGGATCGATGGACATTTGAAGAAATTTTTGCGAAATTATGACTTCAGTACGGGACCAATAGCTCTATTTCCTTTCAGGAAATTCGCTAAAAAGTATAATTACCTAAATTATTATTAAAATAATTTATTTTAATTTTTAATAATTTTTTTTGTTATATTATTTTTTTATTTGATAATAACTTTATTAATAATTAATTTATAAAATCTTCTAACGTAGTTAGAATTAGTGTATTTTGACTAATTTTACCATTAATTTTGGTAGATTTACCCAACACCACTTTCATAACAACCTTAAACAATCATAGCAACCAGTTTTTTCGAAACTGGATGTAATATGAGTCTCATTTTATCTTAACATATTTATTTTCTAAGAAATGTTTTGAATAATAGTTTTGCAAGTAGCTTTCAAGGATTGTGCACTTGAAGTTTTGCTTTCCATTTTATCATGTTTGGAATAAACCGCCAGTTAAAAAAACACTAAGGGTTGCCAAATTCTTAAGCCTAAAGAAATTATGACATGACTCTCTAAAATCCTATCAATTACAATGCTAACTCAATGGATAATACACAATATTTCAAAATAATAACAAACATAAAATTAAAACACCATTTGTTTCATGATAAACAAAACGTAATATACGACATACATACACATATATACAACAAACCATCTTTTAAAAATAAATACAAAAATTAATTAAAATATTCAAAGAAATGGAATAAACTCGGAATTTGATGATAAACAAACATTGGTATATTGGTTTTATAATCGTCTTCTTCAGTTAAAATAAACAGTTAAATAAGTATTTTAATACAAACATTAAATTATAAAAAGATACAGTGAAAACTGTTTATAATGAACACACAGGTCTGTATGACGTATCCGCTATAACATCAAAATATAGAAACTTAAAAAAAAATGCAATAAATAAATATATTAGCTTAAGGATAGCGTATAATTACAGTTTATTACGATATGTCGTATAATATTACAGTATTTGACCGTATGTTTGCAAAAAATTATCGGCTATAATAACCGGTATTGAAATATATTAAATTATTTTAATCCCTTTATTATTGTTAAAATAGACATTAAAGCCCGGTTCACAATATTCCAGTCCAGTAATCCAGGAAATCAATCTAGTCCAGTGCTGGACTGGATTATATCGTTTACATTATTCCAGTGTTTCAAAAGCTGTTGAATTGGTAACACTACAGTGGCAATGATTTAACATTCAATCCAGTACTGGAATGGCCGTCTAAACTACTCCAGTGGCGCTGGAATGGAAGAGCTGGAAAGAAAACGTAGACCGTCAATTCAGTCACTGGGCGGGATTGTTCACTGGAATGGGTATATTCCAGTGCCGGTTTACATTATTCCAGTGGCATTACAGTGCTGGATTCGATCGCTGGACTGATATACTACTGGAATAATGTGAACCGGGCTTTAAAACACTTTTCAGAGTGTTTCTAAAATGTATTCTACAAATTAAGGGATGTGGTTCTTTAGTTAATTAGTTTAATAAGGTTTATATGAAGTTTATTTATTGGGTACTTAAGGTCTTAATTCGAAATGCACACGATTTTGGCTTCATGTGAAAAAAACTAGAAGAAGAAACAGGAGTAGAATTATTAAGTATTTGTAAGTTTATTATATATAAGTATTTTTAAATTTTGTATGTACACTCCCGTTCAATAAAATTTAACCAATCTGAAATGTTAATTTTCTTACATTTCAAAAAACTCCTTACTTTTTTAACTGTCTGTATATTATTTATTTATAAACAAAGATGAGTAGTATATTTTTTAAATGTGAAAAAAGAAATGGGAGTTATATTTTTTATTTATGTAAACAAGTCAGTGATAGAGTAAGAATATGTAATGTAAATACATGTTAAGTTTCATATCTGGCTTTTACGTATAAAAATAAAATAAAATGTTGTATCTGTCAAAAACATTTATACAAGAATAATCAAAATTGTGAGACTGATTCGGTTCAGGTCGGTTCAATTTTATTGAACGGCAGTGTATAAATCCTATGAGAAAAAAGTGTAGTATTAGTTAGCTTAAAACTACTTTAAGGACTCACATTCGTGATTTTCGATTTACTAACAACCCTGTATAAGAAACTGAGAACTAAAAATCGTCGTAAGTTTACAATTAACAATTAAAAATATGTAAATTTAAAATAAACATATTAATAATATATCGACATCAAAGATAGAGAAAGATCATATGCATTCCACTATCAAAACATCTCAGGTAGCTCAATGGTACAGCATTGGTATAGAATGTCAGAGGTCGTGGGTCTTCACTTGATGTCACAGAATGTTATCCATGTTCAGACATATTACTTAAATGTCAGATTAAGTATACGTTAGTCAGTTTCGTTGGTATAATATAACAGAAAGGCAACCATACTAATAATGGATATAAATAGACACTAGTAAACAATTAAAAAATATGTAAAAAGTAAATAAACAAACTAATCTATCGACATCAAAGACAGTAAAAGATCATATGCATTCCGCTACCATAACATCTCAAGTAGAGCATTATATATATATATATATATATATATATATATATATATATATATATGTATTTGTTCAATAACATTAAATAGATTATACCACGACTGTCGGTTACTTCGACGTCGTAATAAACAGTTTTCACTGTAAAAGTATACGTTTCTTGTACTGACGACAATGGCCAATGAAAAAAAACAAAGGGCTAAAAGAACAAGAAGTGAGTTGTTTGTGGCATAATAATGATTTTAATATGGTTGGTTGATACAGAGCTACTAACTATACTGCTCAGAATGATAGAATATAGATGTAGTCGTTGATATCTTCCAAAAATGGGTTTTAAATGCAAACTTGTAACTTCCATAATTAATTTTTTTGAACTAATTCTAACAGTTTCAATTAATATCCATTGTTTAAATGTATATGTATACAGTAAGTACAATGCATATTACATTCTAAATACAAACCAGATCAACACATGATTTCGTACTAGTTTTTTATCTTTAATTATCTGGATATATTGTATACTCGAAAATATAATGTTTTAATTATGTTTCACGGTTTACAAAATTTTGAAAGTTGAGCAATCGTCGATTTTTGTCTCTTTTGTCTAAATGACATATTTCGTTAGGCTAAATAGGAAAAACTTTCTGCCTTGAAAACTTAAAGCCTATAATTAAGGAAATAAAATTTTTGGAACGGCGAATTTAGTGAAATATGGAACCAGAAATTTAAACAAAACAGAAACGATTACAAAAATAAGAATGTATTAGAATCGATTCCGGATGCGGATGCTGGTACGGTTCCGAACTAAAAACGGTTATAGTTGGTCCCACCTAATAAAACATGTTGTAAGCATTGTCAAAAAATTTTGCTCCGTTTATGGTTGACGGTTATATGTTTTTTTAAAAACGACGGACGAACATAATAAATTTGAAAATTCATCTCCTAAGAGGGTTAAAAAGGGAATGAAAGTTTGTCATTTTTTTTACCAGCTAAGTAGCCGAGCGGTTTAAGGCGTCATGTCTGCGCAGTATGCAGTACTTGGAAACTGGGAGGTTATGGGTTCGAATCCCGACATCGGCAGTTTGTCAATTATAAAAATAAAAAATGGGCGGTTGATTGGCTAAACTGTCGGCGTATGGACAAGAACGAAGTAACCGGCTATGCTTGAGAAGGTTTTCTGCAGTTTCCTTCACGAACTCCAGATGAATATCGGCATACTCACATCCTAAGGCATCACAATGGACCTTATTGTCGAAGTGTAGCCCGTCCATGGCAGCTTTTATAATCTAACTCTACCTCTAGTCATTTTTTAAGTTAGAAATATGGCAATTAGAGTCTAAAATCCGCCATAAACAAAAAAGCAAACTGTAGTAAGAGAAACATATAATTTTTTAAATCTATAATATACAAAAACAGCAATTTTACTGTTTTAGGAACAGCCATTTTGATATGAATACTTATTTTTACAAAAATACAAATTCCACTATATTTCATTACCTAACTCAGGGAACAACGGTTCTAGGTAAGATCTATGTCCACACAAAATTTCAACTTGCCTATATATTATTTGTGGTAACTTAAGCGTCGCAATACAATGCTCTATTTTTTGAGACATTTTTGGGCATAAGACATCGGATTTTATCAATCATCGTACTTTTCACATTGCATACCAGATATTCAACATATATATGATGGAAGTCAAATGAGATGTACATGAATAATAATAGCACAGTACATATGCATTAGAATTGATTCTGAGTCTTTATAGACATGCAACATTTCATAGATGGGTGTTAGATATTAAAAAAACCAATAATAATATGTAATACATTGTTCAATTACATCATTGAATTTACCATTTTAAGATTTACTAAGAAAACTCGATATGTTTGTCTGATTCTGTACTAAAACAACATTGACTCTTGTTGTTTTAGGTTGCAGTTAGGTTATATGCACCATAAAGTAAGTTTACATTTACAGTTTTATGTGTTCAATAAATAAAATGTATCCATAAAAAATGCATATGGAGTGCTTAATTTAATCTTTGATTCGAATCAAAGAAGTGTATGTTCATTTAATTTTTCCATAAATGTTTAAACAAAACCATATTTTCTAACATGTAATGATGTTGTTTTTGACATTACTTCACAGTTATTTTCAATTTGATTTAAAGGAATTTGCAATTAATATTGTAGTCTCATGAGCACGGGCGTAACTAATCTTCGATAGAAACTGGTATTATGAAATGTCGAGAAATGTTATGAAATTCAACGAGCGATCTTATTTCAAAATGGATGAAATTCAATATTCCTTATTAAATTTCAGGCAAAAGTATCTTTTAAAGACCAAATTGGAAAAGTTTTGGAAGTTTTTCATTTTTAAACTATGGGATACTTTAAGCAAAAGGAACCACATTCCATTTTGGTTTGGGTCCTTTAAAGTTCGAAGGATTGTGTTCATAGCATAACAAATTATGCCTAAAAATCTTTGAATCAAACAAAGCAAAGTTAAATAGACTCTCTTTGCTAAAATCATTTCATAGTTTAAGGCAGTTCACTAGTAAACCAACTTATCTTAAGAATTTCTTCAAATTAAAATATGATATTAATTAACTAAATTTACATTTATTATTAAAAAAGTTTTTTGATCGATTGTGAAGCGAGATATGTGCAATTCAATTTGAAATTTTAACATGCGTAAACTGTTCGTGTATACGCCATATTTTTATAAAACTGCAAATTTTTTTCAGTTCAGAGGAGTTGCAACGCATGTTGGGTACCGCTAACATAAAGTTGAACTTAACAAACTAATTTAAAAAAAAAACAACATATATTCCGTATTATAAAAAATCTATTGAGATTAAATGGTAATAATTTGCAACTGAGACCCCAACAAAATTGAAGAATACTGTCAAGTCTTGTATAGTACAAAATTTAGTATTAACATTGTATCATAACTGTGAAAACACTATATATGTTAAACTAGATATGTTCAATTGACATAGCTGTAATTAGTGTGTTTATATTTTTTGCTTCGGCTGTTATGAGTGAACTACCACAAACAAAACGGTAATCGTGCGACCACATAAATGTCATTTTAATTATATAAAAAAATTCATATTTAAATATATGCATTTTAATTATATAAATTTTTGTGTTTATATTAACATTTCCACCGTATTTTCTACCAAAACCGTAATCCTAATGTCTAACTGAAAATATTTAAGAACAAAATAAAGAATCGATGTCAAAGAATTAACGAGAATAAAATGAATGTAGTTTATAGAATACCGCCACTGATGCATGATGAAACTACTTAATAAAATACGGAACTAATGAACTTGCTCCCTCTCCAGACACGTGTCTATTCTATGGTAATAAAACCAGTTTCCATTCTTGCGTTAAAGTTACTCGTTAATTATATTATATATTTTTTTCAATTTTAATGCGAATCAGCGAATTCTTATTAAATACGCATGTAAACGGTAATAGGTTTTCGTAAACATTTTATATTCGCTTCAGTATAGAAATTACCAGACTATTGGCATATGAACTTAAGGTTAATTATTTTAATTTAAGTTTAATTTTAAGAGAGTACAAACATACTTACCTCATCATAAATATACTTACCAGAAGAAGAGTAAAGACAGTCATTAGATCAACTTCACTTAGTTACCGAAATGAGCAATTATAAGTGGGAGCGGCGACCGTTAAAATCGTTCCCTATTAGGCTTGAGGATGAAACTTCACTCAAACTCAGAAAAGATAGTAAATATAGTGGACTACAACCACTTGTCTAGTCTGCCCTGCGATAAGCTGATCCGACAAGCGGTTGCACCTCCCACAAATATTTTATTTCGCATAACTTTTTTTCTATAATAATTACGGGAAAAACACATGAATACTTTTTTCATAAAATTTTATTTCCAACCACTTTTGTATGAAAATTTTTCATATATTTTACAGTAGTGGTAGAAAAGGTATTAATAATTAAAAAGTACATATAGTGACTTCAATCTGTTGCCTAGGCTGCCTTGCGAATAGTTCCGATCTCCTCAAAATTCCACATTGCGGCGGTACAATCTGTACAGGTAAAAAATAAATATAACAAACAAAACTTGTACAAGTATTTGATTAATTTTAAGGTGTGGTTAAAACTACATTAAACTAATAAAAATATGTTTAAAAAAATATTTAAAATAAATTAGACTTTCATTCATCAAAATTAAACTAAATAATAATAATCATTTACAAAAAGTAATATTTTTATTATCAATTACATGAATGAGGATTGTAATTTAAATCAATAATAATAAGAATATAACATATGATAAATGAATCAACAAATTAACTATTAGATTAGTTTAAATGTTGAACAATAGTTAACATTGTATATAGGCAATGATTTGAGGTCATAACCTTAAACGATATTTAAAATGATTAATTGGAATTTATATTAAAAATATTTATGTCTGACACAATTTAATTATCCTACTTAATTAAAATCATTTACAAATACTTTGGATTATCAATTAAAATAATTAATAAATTACCAGGAGCGAAACTAGATGCTAGGACGATATGTGAGCGAATAATTGAACTTGTTTTTAAAAGTTGACATTTTCACATAAAGAAGTCAAAAATATAAGGAATTTCAAATAAAATCTTTCATCAATTAACTTAAAGACAAAGTAGCTGCTAGAAAATGGGTTTGTTTTCTTGTTATGGTTGAGAGTAAACTCAAAAAATCTGTTAGTATATTATAGAAAGTGTGTCTTTTATATTTTGATAGTACTGTTCAAGCAAAGTTACATAAACTGTGTAAATATTTTTTTAAAATTTAACAGGTTTCTGGATTTTTTTTGTAATTTTTTCATGGAATCATAGTATGTTATTAACCATGGGATTAAAGTGACTCTTTTAATCCTGCGGGTGGAGTTTGAACAACCAATCAACCACTCAAGGGATTAAAGACAGTTTAGTCCAACGGTAAATATACTATTTTTTGCCCTTTTGGGACTAAAATGACAACATTACTCCCTCCAAATAGGTACTAAAGTAGTACTTTTTTTCTTATGGGAGAAAAAGTAAATTTAGTCCCGAAAGTGCAAAAAATATTTTATTCATGTAAATGGAATTTTGTTTTACTAGCATTTAAAAAAAAGTTCAAAAGATAAGAAATTATGCATTGAAAAACTAAATTTATCGTAAAAAACATTGTAAATGTCCACCAAATACATATTATAAAATTACCATGCAAATTTCCAAAGATCTACTCTATTTAACGGCGAAGAGAACATTCTATCAACTCCTACAAATAATCGACACAAATCACTAAGAGATCAGTCCATACTTTCAATCATGTCTGTTCAGGTAATTGCAATCATGGCCATTAAAACACATAAAAACATATCTGAGAAAGTTTTGTTTTTTAAACTTGAATAGTGAGTAGTCCAGTGATATCTGCTACAAACGCCTCTAGTTTTATGGCATTTCTTAATCTTGATAGAAATTTCATTAGAATGAATTTTAAAATCCTCAAAAAGATCTTTGTCCTGTTGTACGATTTAAACATTAGATTAGAATAACTGTAGTTTTAATCCATATAATTTAAAAAAAAAAAAAAACATACAAGAATGTAGCGTAAGATTTCTAATAGACGAATAAATCAATTTATTATAACATCTGATACTATTATAAACCTAATAGATAAAATCAGAAATCAACAGATAATAAAACTACAAACAGACAAGATACAATTGACATGATCATCTAAATTTAACAATATTCTTGCAACATATATAATAAATAAAGGTTTTATCCTATACTCTATCTAAACATATAACTGAAAATTGATAGTGCACCATTTAACAATAATGACTGTTTGTTAAGTCAATTGACAGAATAAGTATGTTTGAACTGAAAATGTCATAGATTACAATCTATAATATAATGTTCTGCTATAATGCTTGTCTGTCGTGTTCTCTATTCATACAAAACAAACAAACAGACGCAAATACCAAAACACAATAATAATCAATTCAATAATAATAATAATAACAAAATATAAAAAATATATTTTATTAAATGCTATTCACGAGATAATCAAATATTTTAATCTTTTTCTTTTATACTTTCAAACATTACTTACATAATTTATAAAAGAAATTTAAATACTTTTTTATTTTTTGTTTTTTCTCCATAGTAAAAACACGTTGCAAATGATTTACAGAAGAGTTTATTCGATATTTCTATTGCAAAACCACAATACGGACTCCTCGCACGACCCTATCCAATTATTTTAAGTATGTGCCAAATTTTGTGCATCTCTAACCTCAAACTGTTAAAAAAAATTTCAACTCATTTGTTTCAGTAGTGCACGAGCAACTCGCATGACAAAAAATTTTCAAAATTTATTTTAACTTTATATTTCCAAGATTATCCACCTATTTTCTCGGAAACTATGAGCCTGACAGAAACAAACGACAATATTTTTCTCGGAGCTTAAATTAGATATGTAGTTCTTTTGTGTATATACGAAACAAATTCTACAGTCACGTCGTTTTTCTCAATTTTTCTTGAATTGATTATGTAATTTTTTGCATTAAAATTTAAATGGAATGGTGTCACACCAATTTTAAATGTTGTGTGAGCCTTTTAGTTACGTTTCGTCGCATTAGATAGCGACCTGAAATATTGTGTGTGCATTTTATAGCATAAAAAGTTACTTCTAGTTCATGATTGGGTAAAATCGGTCGATGCTTTTTGCCACGGAAGGGGAAAATCTTGTATTTGAATAGTTATTCCACAATTTCAACTTAAACATATATAATGACAGTATTTTGTATTTTTGTGTATGCACCAGTCATGTCTTTATACAGCCGTGCGTGTGTAAAAATTAAAATAAGCATCGGCCAATTTACGATGAACTAAGTATATACAGGATATTTGAACAATTTACTCAGTTAGTTGTTATTTTGACTTGTTCGTGTTAGAATTGTATTTTTAAATATATAAAAGTAAATATAAAACATAAAAATCGATATTCTAGAATGTGCTATACAAATTACATAAAGAGTAGAAACACATATTTAATCGTCTGAAAACATTCTTTATAGGAACCAAGATATCCTGAAATCTACTCTACAATTATTAAAATAATTAACAAGACAGTAATTTGGAATTTCAAACAAACGTTTATTTGACTAATAATCAATACTTGAATTTGTTAGTAGTTACCAGGTAACTCAGGGTAATATGTATTGTACTTATGGTATCCAAATATTCAAGAAATATTAAGAAATAATATTTAGAATTGAGTATGTTAAAGTGGAAAATAATATGATTCCAATTATCTGAAATCTATTTCTATAAAAATAAAATAGACAGAATTTTGGTATTTAAATCAAACTTTATTTTTCCTAATAAATAATGTCGAACATGTAGTCACATAAACAACAAGAGGCATACATAGTGATTCCGCAAAAAATCTAAATATAAAAGTATATTGAGATTTAGGAGCGAGTCCACTACAAACACAATACAAGTTTAAAGCCATTATCTTTATAATAGCCACATATTCTTGAAAATTATGTTTCATTAATGTCGTTACGATAGTTCTTACTCTTCATGGAAAATAATAATAACCTTAGTATCATTTGCAAATGATGGTGGTTTAGTATCTAATCGATTTGTTCCCTTTTGAACATAAAGCTGCTTGTGGTTGTTCTAAACGCAACCAGGACAAGTAATAAAACTATTAAAATTTAAAAATCCATAATATTACACAATACACAAGTGTAACAACAAAATCCAAAATAAAGTTGTAATACTTTAATACCTACAACCACCTGTGCTACTTTAAATAAATAACTTCCCGCATACAGAGATGTCTTTACAAATAAAGTTATGTATTTGAGAATAGTTAACTTTATATATTTATAGCATGCCAGGACTTCTTAATTAGAGGCAGTTCAGTAGCAATACACATTTTTCCAAATAACTTCCTGGAATTGAAATACAACCTAAGATCCGTAGGGTATTGTATTTTAAAATATCCTTTTTGGCCGATTGACAAACCAAATATTTTTAATTATAGTTAAGTTTTCTAATATGCACTGTATACGTAAACGCTTCGCGCATATACTCTATTTTTATACTCGGTATATAATATATACCAGAGTATATTAAGTATAGTTCCGACTTTACAACGGATGAAAATGTTGATCACAGGAAAACAAGTTTGGTACAGGTGTTCATACAATAACCTAATTAGTCCATTTCCGCAAATATGTCTGTCAACACGATAACGAAAAGAGATAATGTGCTGAAATTTTGTATGTGTGTTCTAGAGCTAAAAACTGGGCTTAAGTTCGTGTATTAATAAAAATCTGGATTAATAAAATCTGGTTGGACATGCAAGGATCGTGGGAACATCAATTATCTAACACCCCGTCTTTGAAATGGGCATCTCAAGATATACATCCCAAGTACATCCCAAGATATACTCCTTCTCAAAACCTTTCTCTGTAGTATGTGATAGGGCCATGTGGTCGGAAGGAGAACCACTCTATCTCAAGCAAAGAATTATCGGGAATACAGACGGATCCAAAACTGAAGAAGCGACCGGGCGGGAATCTACGGTGATAGACCTAATTTCATCCCACAGACATTTCATCCCAAACTTTTAATACATGTAAATCTGCGAATGCATGTTATCATGCAACGCGTTATTTATCTCTGTGAATACAGTCGAATTTTTAATTTTGTTTTTTTATTTTTTATATACGCGGCCTCCGATTGTTAATCATAATTGTAGAGTGAATAAATTAAACGGAACACGAGCAACGCCATGCACAACAAACATATATTATAGGATGAAAATAATATAACATAATAGCAGTAGGTACTATGAGCCACAAAAATAGCCATCATTTTTCAAAATTTGTAGCTGATATGAACTTTATTCATTCGTATTTTGGAAAAATGTATCCAATAAAAGTTGTTGGTCAATTTATATTGAACAACGTTTAGCCGAAGCATTTTTTCGAAATCTAAATGAATAACGCAGATATCAATTATAAAATGATCGCTACTTTTGTGATAATGTGTACTACTAGCTAGGGTATCCTAGCTCTATAAAATGTTTATCAATTCTATGTATGTCGGAAATGTCATGTGATCAAGGTATATCATTTGCACATGTTTGTTATATACATATATAGAATATATTATATGATAGGTATATTATAGTGACCGTCGTATTTATACATCCGAACAAAAACATAAATGTTAAAAAGGCCCAAGTTACCGGGGTGGTGGTCCTTAATACAATATTTTCTACTATATGTTTAATTCACCAAACAAAACATGCTAAACTTTTCAATTGTTTTCCTGTGGTTTGGGTACCTAGATAGATTGTAGAAGCTGCCTTGGACGGGCTACACTTCGACCATAAGGTCCATTGCGATGCCTAAGGATGTGAGGATGTAAATGGAGTGGAAGGAATTTTTGTGTAAAGACAAGGAAATGGTAAGATATGCGGCTGCACCCGACTATGATAGGAACTATGCCGATATTCATCTGGAGTTCGTGAAGGAAACTGCAGAAAACCTTCTCAAGCATAGCCGGTTACTTCGTTCTTGTCCACACGCCGACAGTTTAGTCAATTAACCGCCTTTTTTTTTTAATAATTGACAAACTGCCGATGTCGGGATTTGAACCCATAACCTCCAACTTTCCAAGTATGCATACTGCACAGACATAACGCCTTAGACCGCTCGGCTACTTGGACTGGTTTGGGTACCTAATTAATGACAAATATCAACTTTAAAGAAGATCGGGTACAAAATCAATTATTATCATACCTCTTCCAATTTTTTTGGGGCGTGGTCGCGTTTTTAATTAAAATTTCCTTTATAACTACTTATTTCTTAACGATGAGATTAAAAACAGTATGTTAAAATGGTGTAACCTTTCTATATGCGAAAACTCAGCTCTGTAGCTATAGTAACAGGGGGATCATTATTGACATAATATTTCGGGAACATAGCATACAGCGTTGTGCAGCGTTGTGCAGCCTGTTCACACTACCTTAAACTTTGCCATACGCACTCATATGATACATACAAATATACATACACAGTCACATATATGTCATAATAGTAATAACTATATCAGGTATATACCTATACCGACTACAACATAATAATAATAATAATATGATGTGTGCATTATAAACTACTAGGTATACACATCTATCTATTGTATATAGTATGATTTCATATTAAAGGATAATACAATAATACGCCTTTAAGTAACAACATTATATCTGACTAATGTAATACATTCCTAATCTACTAATTTATAATAACGTAGTAGGGGGAATTTTGTCCTTCCATTAGGAAATAGTTTCACTTGAAGTAACAATTCAAGACGAGTATCTAGTCATTATATCCAAATACAATTTTGATGAGAAAACAATTTGATATTAGAAAACGATAAATAAAATATTAGTCAAATTGATGAAGAAACAAGACTATAAAATCGAGAAATATTCAAATATATCCAACAGTTAATAATTATTAATTATATAAAATATGTGAGAGATTGTACTTGCATTTTTATGGCATTATAATACCAATAAAAGAAGTACAATTCGAAAAGATTGCTTTTACAGATGCTAACATACCACACAGAAATTTGAATGTTGCATCTCTTTGGGTTTCTAAAATATCGAATCAGAGATATCTATTATTCATTCGCACAAATCAACATAAACCAATTCCACAAATGGTAATTTCGCATCCTATAAATAGACAGATCCAGTAAAAATTCAACATCCATCTTGAACACATGAATTTCATTGACTATATAATTGGCATTGACATAACAGAGTCATCACTTATTTCCTTCATACAACAATGAAAGCTTAGCAAAGAAATATTGATTCGACGATTATGTAGCACGATAATATGCTAGTTTCTCTAATGCTGAAATGTTTGATAAACTAGATTTGGTAAGAATTCTGAGTGGTAGATTCAAATGGATCTACCGAACGGAATGGTGGAAAATGGTGGAAATGGATCTACCGAACGGATCTACGGAACGGTGGAAATTGTTGAACATATTGTTAACTAAACCATACTCTTTAATATGGATGTGCTGTTGTGAGGTATGTTACAGGCCACTTTAGACGGTTTCAGTATTTTTTTTATAATAATAATAATAGGGTTTAACCTCCGTTTTTGGGACACGACGGTCTATAACAGAGGCCACCAACATCATTATTTTTCAATCTTTATTAATTTTTACTTTACATTTTTATGATCAGGAGGATCAGGAATGCAGACGAGGAATTGGTAGGTGTGCGGCTGCAGCCGACTTTGATAGGAGCTATGCCGATATTCATCTGGAGTTCGTGCAGAAAACCTTCATAAGCATAGCCGGTTACTTCGTTCTTGTCCATACGCCAACAGTTTAGTCAATCAACCGCCCCATTAATTGTTTTTAATTGGCAAACTGTCGGTGTCAGGATTCAAACCCATAACCTCCCAGTTCCAAGTAGACACAACGCCTTAACAAGCGCGGCTACTTGGCTGGTTTTATTTTTTTAATATATAAAAAAATTTAAGATTTATCGCAAATATTGCCATTAGTTAAATTGAAGTAAATTATTTTTGTCAATCGTGTATTTTGGAAACAAAGAAAGATAGTATGTTCAAAATATTTGAGTGTGTGGAATTACAAATGAGATTTCGAAAACGCTTAAAAGTAGAACCAAACTTAAATTACAAAGTTATTCCTTATAAACAAACTAGCAAGTTTTTTGAAAACTGGAAGGTGGAATGTGTGTTTATTATTCCTTATATACAACTCAAAATATATCAAAAAGGTTTTCAAAATGCACGACTGAAAGTCATTCAATACATGCACAAAACAGTACAATGAATAAAGCACGAAAGAGTTTATAGAAAGTTCATAAACAATGACTTTGAGCCAATCACATTTTAAGTTTGTTGTCTAAAGGTGTAATCTCCTAACCAGTCCGAGTGGTCCAGTAGGTTAAGGCACTGGACCACTCGGAACTGGGAGGTTGCTGATTCGATTACCAACGGCAGCAGTTTGTCAATTAAATAAATTTAAAAAACAAATTAAATGGGGCGGTTATTTGACTAAACGTCGGCGTATGGACAAGAACGAAAGTAACCGGCTATGCTTGTGAAAGTCCATTGCAGTTTTATTCCACATACTCCAGATGAATAGGAACTTAGTCAGTTCCTATCAATGTCGGCTGCAGCCGCACAACCAACGAATTCCTTGTCCTTTAAGGGTCGGTAAAATATGCCTAGAAAGGCCTACTTAACCCCTCCGCTGCTACTACTACTACTACTATAGATGTAATCTTGACCGTATACAGCCATGTGATGTTGTAATGCGTTGGCACAAACTAAATGCTAGCTAGGGTAAATAAATAAATTCTTGATAATGAACACGGATTTTAACTACCTTACTATTTTTGAACATATAATAGTCCCAATTTAGGATCAGTCATTTTGATATTGAGTAAAAAATACCATGGTACAAACCTAATGTATAGTTAATCCGATGATTATTTTTCTATATTTGGTTTACATCTAGAGTGTGTATAATTCATCCATAGAAACCTTTTGAGTAAGGTTTGTTCTCTTACTCAAAGAACTTACAAGAGCAATAAAGCGGACTAGACTAAATTTTTCCATACAAGTCATCTTGAAACATTTGTATATACATAGTAGATACATGTGGTAACCAGTAAACGGACGTTTTCATCCTGTATTCAAAACGCTTAACACTTCAATATATATTTTATTATAGGTAAATAATGTCTACAACATCACCATTATTCTAACTAAAATTAATCTATATAATATACAAATATATATACATATATATATATATATATATATATATATATATATATATATATATATATATATATATATATATATATATATATATATATAAAATAATATATATAACGAACATATATAGATATCCATTATTTATTTATTTATTTGAAACGAAGGTAGCTTACTGATCATAATTTATGAATTATTTCCACAGTTTAATAGTTAAAATATATATAGACAACTGGCTAAACAGTAGGAGAAATCGAAGTTACATGACTGAATAAACTCTATATATAAACTAACATGTTATAGGACTAATAACATACTCATGCAAAGAGCATTTTATGTTTTGATTATATCGGCTTGTGTGTTCGAGAGTATACGTCGTAATAACGGAAATCTGTTTTTTATCAAAAACCCTAGACATTTTGTCCTACGCATTTTGATTAAATTACAAAATATATTTATGCGCTTTTTATTACTTTGACAAAGTCTACCACAATTTCTCATAGTATAATTTAGCATATATTCTATTACATGAAATACCCCAGAAAAGAGTATATCGATCGATTGCTACTGAACTACGTATAAAAATTTGCTTTAAAAGCCAAACCTATTTATCAAATATTACTTCTACGATGATGCGTGGCTACATCAACTATTTGGAGAAAGTATTTGCAAAATACTTGTATATAAAACTGGTATACATTTAATTCCTGGTTGTGAAAGTTTTAAGCAAGGTGGGATATAAGTGGTAAAGTTGACATGGCACATGTAGAAAATATATCACGACTCGTAAAAAAGTACAATCATAATCAAGTTGTATTTTACAAGAAGCATCCGATTGTTTCCAAATCGATGACATTTAGCTGTCAACGATATAAAAAATTGTGTTTACGGATTATACAATTAAAATGGATTTTTTAAATTTCCTAACTGCTTAATTAATTGTCCAAAAAATTAAAAGACCAATTTGCTATCTCACCTATTTTGTTTATAGTGGGACGACCTCTATATCAAAAAACATGATTTTCAATAAGACAGTATTTATTAACTGGGCTAGCATAGAAAAATACTATCCAAAAGTAACTGCATCTTGATCTTGCATACGCTTTGACACACTAACAGTAGTCAATGGTAACCGAATCGCCACAGATTTCGGAATTCATTGTTCTTAAGTATAGCGTATAAAGAATATTCTAAGCTAGTTCTTCTTACACTTAATGTTACGACGTTCCTATAAAATAGAAATGAGTTATGTCCCTTTCAATTGTTATTTTTCGCTAACACCATGGCCAAATTCATCTGTGAGTATGAGATGTTTAGTTAACCTTGTGAGAAGAAAGGTTTATAGATGACTAGCCCTTTCAAGCTAGACGAAATTCATTACCATACACTGCTAACTTCCGCGGAAGTTAGCAGTGCACACGGTTATTTTTAAAAATAATTGAACTGCAAATTCGGGAATGAGCTTATCGGAGAACTGCAAAAAAACTGCAAATTCCTGGCTCATTCACAAATTTTTTTGAGGTCCCCTAAACGCTGTACGCAAACTTGTACTGCCAACTTCCGCGGAAGTTAGCAGTGCACAAGGTTATTTTTAAAAATAAATGAACTGCAAATTCGGGAATGATCTTATTGGAGAACTGCAAAAAAACTGCAAATTCCTGGCTCAATCGCAAACTTTTTTGAGGTCCCTTAAACGCTGTACGCAAACTTGTACTGCTAACTTCCGCGGAAGTTAGCAGTGCACACGGTTATTTTTAAAAATAATTGAACTGCAAATTCGGGAATGAGCTTATCGGAGAACTGCAAAAAAACTGCAAATTCCTGGCTCATTCGCAAATTTTTTTGAGGTCCCTTAAACGCTGTACGCAAACTTGTACTGCCAACTTCCGCGGAAGTTAGCAGTGCACACGGTTATTTTTAAAAATAATTGAACTGCAAATTCGGGAATGAGCTTATCGGAGAACTGCAAAAAAACTGCAAATTCCTGGCTCATTCGCAAATTTTTTTGAGGTCCCCTAAACGCTGTACGCAAACTTGTACTGCTAACTTCAGTGCACACGGTTATTTTAAAAAATAATTGAACTACAAATTCGTGAATGAGCTTATCGGAGAACTGCAAAAAAACTGCAAATTCCTGGCTCTTTCGCAAATTTTTTTGAGGTCCCCTAAACACTGTACGCCAACTTGTACTGCTAACTTCCGCGGAAGTTAGCAGTGCACGGGGTTATTTTTAAAAATAATTGAACTGCAAATTCGGGAATGAGCTTATCGGAGAACTGCAAAAAAACTGCAAATTCCTGGCTCTTTCGCAAATTTTTTTGAGGTCCCCTAAACACTGTACGCCAACTTGTACTGCTAACTTCCGCGGAAGTTAGCAGTGCACACGGTTATTTTTAAAAATAATTGAACTGCAAATTCGGGAATGAGCTTATCGGAGAACTGCAAAAAAACTGCAAATTCCTGGCTCATTCACAAATTTTTTTGAGGTCCCCTAAACGCTGTACGCAAACTTGTACTGCCAACTTCCGCGGAAGTTAGCAGTGCACAAGGTTATTTTTAAAAATAAATGAACTGCAAATTCGGGAATGATCTTATTGGAGAACTGCAAAAAAACTGCAAATTCCTGGCTCAATCGCAAATTTTTTTGAGGTCTCTTAAACGCTGTACGCAAACTTGTACTGCTAACTTCCGCGGAAGTTAGCAGTGCACACGGTTATTTTTAAAAATAATTGAACTGCAAATTCGGGAATGAGCTTATCGGAAAACTGCAAAAAAACTGCAAATTCCTGGCTCATTCGCAAATTTTTTTGAGGTCCCTTAAACGCTGTACGCAAACTTGTACTGCCAACTTCCGCGGAAGTTAGCAGTGCACACGGTTATTTTTAAAAATAATTGAACTGCAAATTCGGGAATGAGCTTATCGGAGAACTGCAAAAAAACTGCAAATTCCTGGCTCATTCGCAAATTTTTTTGAGGTCCCCTAAACGCTGTACGCAAACTTGTACTGCTAACTTCAGTGCACACGGTTATTTTAAAAAATAATTGAACTACAAATTCGTGAATGAGCTTATCGGAGAACTGCAAAAAAACTGCAAATTCCTGGCTCTTTCGCAAATTTTTTTGAGGTCCCCTAAACACTGTACGCCAACTTGTACTGCTAACTTCCGCGGAAGTTAGCAGTGCACGGGGTTATTTTTAAAAATAATTGAACTGCAAATTCGGGAATGAGCTTATCGGAGAACTGCAAAAAAACTGCAAATTCCTGGCTCATTCGCAAATTTTTTTGAGGTCCCCTAAACGCTGTACGCAAACTTGTACTGCTAACTTCAGTGCACACGGTTATTTTAAAAAACAATTGAACTACAAATTCGTGAATGAGCTTATCGGAGAACTACAAAAAAATTGCAAATTCCTGGCTCATTCACAAATTTTTTTGAGGTCCCCTAAACGCTGTACGCAAACTTGTACTGCCAACTTCCGCGGAAGTTAGCAGTGCACAAGGTTATTTTTAAAAATAAATGAACTGCAAATTCGGGAATGATCTTATTGGAGAACTGCAAAAAAACTGCAAATTCCTGGCTCAATCGCAAATTTTTTTGAGGTCCCTTAAACGCTGTACGCAAACTTGTACTGCTAACTTCCGCGGAAGTTAGCAGTGCACACGGTTATTTTTAAAAATAATTGAACTGCAAATTCGGGAATGAGCTTATCGGAGAACTGCAAAAAAACTGCAAATTCCTAGCTCATTCGCAAATTTTTTTGAGGTCCCCTAAACGCTGTACACAAACTTGTACTGCTAACTTCCTCGGAAGTTAGCAGTGCACACGGTTATTTTAAAAAATAATTGAACTGCAAATTCGGGAATGAGCTTATTGGAGAACTGCAAAAAAACTGCAAATTCCTGGCTCATTCGCAAATTTTTTTGAGGTCCCCTAAACACTGTACGCCAACTTGTACTGCTAACTTCCGCGGAAGTTAGCAGTGCATACGGTTATTTTTAAAAATAAATGAACTGCAAATTTATGTGTTGAACTGCAAAATAACTGCAAAAAAACTGCAAATTCCTATGCACATTGTAGTATGCTAAGATAAATTTGTCCTGCCAAGTTCACAGACGTAATTCTGTGCTGTGAATTTTGTAGAAATTGTAGAAATCGACAGGATCATAAGTTTGTCGCTCAAAACCTTTTCATCAAAGATCACTTATAAAGTGCATAAAAGTATGCCCTATGAGCTTATATCCGGGGCTTCGCTCGTGTTTTATTGTTATAACCATAAGCTTTTAAACACAAAAAGTTTCATCAAAATCGGTAGTTTTTGCGGGATGTTCAAACAAACAAACAGACAATTAGGTTTTATAATAATAGTTATAAGATATTATATTCAAAATAAACTATGTTATGTCAACATTGCAATAAATGTCTAGTGTTTTCGTGAATCAACGGATTACTTAAATAAAGCACGGCGTCTATAGAATATACATGAACAGAGATAGACAATATAATAATATCAAATGAATATAAATTAATTACTCATTTGTTCATTATTGTTTGAATTCAATATTGTATTTGTATTAAATGGCTATGAGTGTGTGTGTAAATGTTAAATAATTTACTTTTATTGTCGATTTAGTTCAATATTATTACACTGTCAACGTTTATCAAATATTTATTGATAATGAGTTCGTTGTACAGTAAGAGAAGTACACTGTAAACAATGGTAGATAGATAAATAGATGTATCCTGATGTATAAAAAGTACTGCACTTCGATGGTCCATTGTGCTCCCCCTTCTAGTCAGACTGGCGAGATTCGCTTCTCCCATATCTTGGCAATGCTAGGAGCTTGCTTATCAGGTCTTCCTGAAGGTTCATATATTCGGGGTGAGATGCACCGAATATCTTATACCTGCTGTAACCTAGAGATTCGCAATTAAATATAATGTGGCTGGATGTTTCCTCCTCCTCGCCACACAATCTGCACATAATGGATCCGTTATGGAGTACTATTGTGTGAAGATGCTTCTGCAGGAGATAATGCACGGTAAAGAATCCGGTATACGTCCGCAGTTGTATCCTGTTCAGTTTCAGTGCATCGACGGATAGCTGGATGCATTCCGAAGCAGTATTTCCCAGAGCTTTTGCTGCGCTATATTTTCAACCACGTTTTATCAAGATATTCATTCGATGTTCCAATGTTTTCTTATGGGAGATTTTAGAACAGATCATACTGATGGGTAAAATTCACAAGAATCATTTTGAATCTTTTGTATATCTAAATACGTACACAGATGACCAAACTTTTAAGGATGTGCATTATTGAAGGTATTTGATAAGGAATAGCAATATGTCCTATTTAATATTCATAATAACTATACCAAAACTGTGAAACCAACTACAGCAAGAAGGGTAGGCCATAGAAAATTTAGCTGAGGTTTTTCGATAACTCGAAAAAGATGTTTTATTGCTGGTATCTACCTACGTACCCGGGTTAAAATTAAAAATATTGCATACCAGATCTTTTACTCGGATGCAGTACGTTGGTACTGGGCTAATTGTACACACAAAAAATTGTATGTCATTTCGAACAGAACAATATATGGATAACAAACTGCTGTGACCGTTAAGACAATTGTTAGATCATTAAAAAATAGTTATGCATACCGACAAACAATATACTAAAATGGGTTTATTGCAATAAAATTTGGGCTTGGTATACCTAAACGAAGAATGACCGAATAATTATAAAATTTTCATTACTAGTAAATATTTTATGCAACCATAACAGATACTGATGTAAATATTATATCCCATTAAAATTTACAACATTTCATTAAATTGTGTAATAATTTAATGACTAGTAATAATGATTTGATTTGTCATTACAGCAGAGACATGTAATATATGAAATGTTGATGACATTTGTGTTAAACTGATCACTTCAAAACATTTTATTGTAAGTAATAATTTTTAACTGCAAATTAAATGCAATTTTTGAAAAAAGGTAATAATAAAATCGACTGTAATAAATATTAATGTTAAGGATATTCGATGAAGTCACATTAAATCGTCATAAAATTTGACACAAAAGTGATTATCAGGGCGATTTTTTGGATTAATATCCATAATTTTAGAACAGTTTTGATATTGCGAATACCAGAACTCCAAAAGATGCTTCAGAAAAAGCTATATTGATTGTTTTAATAAAATGAAACAAAAAAGGTCCTAGGTTAAACCCCTCACACTAGGATGAATGTTACCGTACAGCAAGTTGGAAAAGGAATCATATCACAAAATCAATTCGAATAGTGTTTAGCTTCAAAATTAATGAATATATCTACATACCAAGATTGGTATAGATTTTGGAAACCACCAAATATCTCGAGAAATAGACGTCGAATCGAATAATACTTCCCTCTTAGCGTTGGCGCAGGTCAACTTTTAAATATGAATTCATAACTCCATACATTTGTTTTCTTATTTTGTATTCGAAGTCTATGCCTCGAAATATTTACAAATTTCGAGAATAATAAGAGGGCCGTAGGTTAAATAATGACATAAGGGGTAATCAATATTTTTCAAATAGAAAGTACTCTCGAAAGAATGTAGAAGAAGTAGGGAGAAGGCTGCTTTTTGCTGCATTTAATACATTCAGTTTTTAATGGGAAATCTCTATATTTTGTCCAAAAAGCAGGGTACGGTCGAATATCTTCGAAATAAATCTTTAAGTTATTATCAAATTTCAAACTAAGTGCGCATTATTTTTGTACGAGTAGTATGAAAAATTATTATGATGCTAGCGTATAACTAAACACGGTGCATCTGAATCTATTCGGGAATTACATCTCCAAAGTTGAAATACTTTATTACAAAGGATAAACAATTCAAAATTTTATAATGTCGTTGTATCCTCTTGTCAAATTTTTAGATATAAATATACAGTAGATCGTAACTTAAAGCTTTATTACGCATGTGCGAACTTAACGTATCTATTGCACATTTTGTTGCTTAACGTGTAGGCCCTCTCTGTAATCATATACTGAGAATGCATGAAACATGCGCCAAAACATCTTGTAACTTACTCATTCTGTAATACACATATTTATACAATTAAGATAGTTATTCATATTTCACTGGATGATTGCTAGAAAAGGATGAGCCGTACATAAATGATGTTAATCATGATAAACTTCTTAAGAATAATAAAATATCATTTAAATCTTTGGATAGTCTTCCAGTACCTATTAAACACATTAACTGTGTTTTCTTGGGATTTGTTATTTTAACATTATTCGAGAAATCTGTGACTATACCTATAAGTATCACATGAATATTCATACAGTTTGTATGTCCTATTAATAGAAATAATGAGTCCTCAGACACAAAGGCATAATTTATGTGACACAATTCTCAAGCACGAAAATTTTACGAAAAGATAAATAATAATAATAAAACATACATAACTATTATTCAAATTTTAGTTTAAGTTAAAATAAAAAACCGTTAAAAAACATGTTTAATTTTGACAACTGAAAAAATGTGTATTAAACAATACGCATGCGTAAACAATTTTCATAAAAACAATAAAATTATAGAAATTAAAAATCAAAGAATGCAATTGGCAATTGGAATTGTAAGGTTATTGCAAATTTTAAATTACCTTAAATCTTATAAGATGAGTTAATTGATGTTTGATTTGATGTCACAGATCAATCACAAATTAATAAAATAATATGTAATCAGTTATTTGTTATTCACTAACACAATTCTATAAAATTCGGATTATTCTTGTATTGTAATAATAACAAACTAAATAAAAATAACAAACCATTTAAAACAAACGGCACACTTTATAATGTGATATTTAATTGCTTAATTAAAATGAAATAAAATCTTATAATTACAATAACAAAAACATTAAATAAGAGAACTATCAATAGTTTTTAAATAAAAACCAAAAAGAAATAACAATTAAATAATGTGAGTGTTATTAAATTAAACAGCGCACATGTGAGTTTGACATTAGATGAGACACCACGTCAAGATGCCGCCGAACATTTGTTGAAAGAAGCGCACACAAATAATTGTAATTGCATCCTCTGATTGTCAATTGTGAATCATTTTAATTTATCATTATATGTAATCCGCGCGTTTATCAAGAATTTACAAATGTTTTTATAGTTTACAATTCCGGTTAATGGACTTAATAATAATAATATTGTTTTCTTGAATGTGTATTGTATATATACAGCGCACTGTACGTCGTACGACGCGCCAGCATCGACTGTTCACCATGAACATCGTTGTTGTTTACTTGAGTGTATATTTCAACAATATTCCAATGTAGCCAAGATTATAACCATACTTCCACTGTCATGTGTTGCATACAATCAGTACCATCTAGTAGAGGGTTGTTCAACTAGCATATTGTTTTTAAAAGGGGTGAACTTTATTCATAACAGAGTTATAATATCAATATTCTAATTATCATATCATATGCTAGATATATTTACACGGAAATTTAAATTTTGTTTTTCACAAAATTCACTAGGCTTTTCTTTCTTATGTATTAGATAAAATACGAAAAGTGAATAAAAAGTTCACAATCCAAGAAAGCTTTAAAAAAAATATTTATAACCACTTATTAACTGTATAAACTGTGATTTAAGGAAATTGTTTTAATTTAAACAAAAATTTTAATTGCAATTCCATTGCAATATTACTTATTACAATCAACAAATATTTAATAGAAAATGGAAACGCGATTATAAATATCCCCGACAAATTATCTTCCATTGTTGCCAAATCTATTGGGTGTACGAAACAATAAATTATTTTGTTAAATGAAAATTTTTCGTATTTGAAGAGTTTCAAAATGTTCCTGTTTGAAAATTTTATTGAATATTAAAATATTTAATTAAGGTAGTTGCCTCACGCTCGATAAAATTTACGAAGAGGTGAAAAATTGGACTATAGGTAATTAAATCATTATACATGTTAAAATTGGAAGACAATTAACCACAACAAACGAGAGATAATTTCTATTAAAAATGATACTGTTTGTACTTACAGGATGGAAGAATTGTGGGAAAATGACTTTTTTTTGTAATGATGGGAAATTACCACCTTTATAAAAAATCTATTAGAATTAAATAATTTAATCAACTTCTAATATTTCCGGTAGTAATAGCACTGTAATGAGAAGTCCAAATGTGTCCCTTAAACTCGGCCTTGCGCACTACCGTGCTCTAGATATATATACAGAATATTATTGTGTATAAGATACAGTCATCTGAAAAAATATATAACTTACAATCTTATATTAGTCAATCCTGAAATATTTGTGTGGAATCTGATTGGTGACGAAAAAATTTCGAGAGGCTCTACTTTCGAGATCCATAAAATATAAAATATAGGTATGTTTCATTACTAATAGAAAATCTATGCAGGCATCATTTTTGTGTATTTAGGGTAAAATAAATATTGTTTCCAAATTATTGTTTTGTACAGTATCCATAACGAAAAATAATTATTTAAACAAAGAAGTTTTAACCCTTACTTAAACTGGGACTCCGGTCAGCTATACCGAAGTTGTTTTGTTTCATAGTTATTATTAATTAAAAGTGTTGAAACGATGGTAACCAGACTCCGGTTTTCTATGCCGTAGTTGTTTTATTTCATAGTTATTATTAATTGAAGGTGTTGAAATAAATTACTATATCTAATTTTACTTGAAGTCGGTCAATTTTGAAAAAATGGATTTTATATGGAATATTATGTTAGCCATTAACAACGACAATGTGTAAGGTGTCTAGACTTGACATCCAGCCAGACAGTGATGCACTTGATTTCTTCTTGATTTCATGAAAAATATTGATTCAAAATAAGAAAGTAAATGCAATAGAAATTCCAATGCCTCCAATTATCAATATATTATGTTGAATGCTTTCGGCTAATTGACCGGAACATTAGTATATACGTGATATTATCTGCAAGGATCTAGCCCAATAAAGATTTTCACCCGACCAATATTTAAATATAAATTATATACAAGAAATAAACGGAATATGCAGTTATCTATTTGGGTAAGTTATTAGACTCAAATGTTTATGTTCTAGGAAATTTACGAGTATATTGTTGAAATTTTAAAAAGTCAAAATTTTAACAACAATCGAGAATATTCAACAGTAATACTAATATAAACTGTCTTAATAAGATGTAGCTTTCTTTTTACTTTTAAAATTTCTTACTTAAAGAATGAAATAATCACTCATTTATCTAAAACTTTATTGGTAAACTTTTTCCCAATCGAAAGATTTCGCTACAAATATTGAAGTACTACAGATAGCTTTTGTGGATCGGTTTATTGATTTTAAGCGATAATAATAAATAACTATTTCAAAGTTCAATTGACATCCCTATCAATGACGTTGAAGAATTAATCGATCTGTAATCGAATGATATATTAGGAAAATGCGGTAATTCCAACTAAAAGAAATACTGTAAATTTTTGGCAGCATATATTTATGTAAACAAACCTTTTCCAGATTACTTATCCTGAACTGACTTATTGACAAATTGGGAGGTACCTCAAATTTAAAAGCAATCGACTAATCCAAATAAGCGCACTGTTCGCGTCAATCATAGCTTCATATTTCTCTTTATTATTTTAATTATACGTATACGAATTCAATAAATAAATAAATGTAATAATGCGAATACCTTTATTATTACTCTCCCCTGTTAGATGTATAATACTATCGACTTCAAAATAAGCATTCCTCCACAAAATTTGACAGTTGATCAAGCGTGGATCCACCGTTGACGGCACGATGGATATGCCCACTACCCTAATAGACTTGTGATGTCACTTTCACGAGGTCGATATGCTGATGGTATTATATCCAAAGCCTTAATAAAATTTAAAGAAACAATGAATCGTGCGTGATTCGGAACGCAGTGAGGTACTTAGTCATCATAGACGATATGCTGACACGTTATGTCACATTTTTGACAACATATTATCTGTTTCTTTTTGACATGAATAATTGTATTGGAAAAAAGAAATTGGAAAAAACTATTCGCTGGGTGCGCATAGTCATCTACTAATTTAAAAGTACATAGTCGTCTACTAATTTAAAAGTAAGCGTGTGTTGTATGCACATATAAAATGGCACAGGAAAGATTATCCGGGCTAGCTCTCCTAAAGTAACACAAAGATGTGAACCTGGATATCGATGAAATTATCATCGTTTTGGAGAAAACGAAAGGTAAGCTTGAATTTGTAATTTAAGTAAGCACCTTAAATTAAATTATTTAATGTAAAATGTATACTAGCGATTCATTTAATTTGTTATCCTTTGATAAATGTGACACTGTGATGTGCAAACAAACACACATTTACTTTTGTAATTTTCGTGAGCGAACAAACATTTTACAGGTTTAGTAATTTACTAGTGTTCGCCCCACGGCTTTGCCCACGTGGAACTATATACTGTACAAAATCTTGGTCAGGACTTCATATATTTTGTAAACATCTCCTTTGTAGGAATGCACTATATCGATCATGAGCGAGTTCATACTCCGACTCGCACTTTGCCGATTTTCGGGTGGCTGTGACCACAACCATTTTTGAATGCTGGATCCGCACCTGCAGTTGATTATACCTAATTCATTCAGTTTAAACAAAATAACGCTTATATCGCACAATTTTCGAAAACCAAATGCATTCGACACAAATTGGAAAACGAATCGTCACATTTTGATTCAATAGAACATATCATTTGAATACACCTACATTTTAATAGACCCATTATAATTTCTAAAATATATTCTACATTTGTAGACTATGCTAGACTATCTTAAAATGGTTCTAAGTAATATGAGGTATGGAATTCATGATTGGTTTACGGTCCAGATAATTTAAATTAACATATTTGAAATTTGAATGTTTATATTGTAAAATAATTATTTTGGTTTACAATTATACAATCAAAATCGACAAGTTATGTTTACATGCATATATATGTATATAGATATGTACCAAATAGATGTATTGATATGTATGTAGGCAATGTGACAGTTAATTACGTATTCCAAAACTAAATTGTTTTCGAAAAGATATTGAGGAAATATTACCGAATGTTACACATATCGAATACATAGAGGCTTTTACACCTACACGAATGTATATATCCTGTAACCGTTTTCATAATCAGTAAATGCATAATATGTACACTTGTTTTAAATAAAATATTTTCAATCTAAAAACAATTTTATTATTTAATGATTCTGTGTTAGATGTGTTATTCTTATGTTAGATGTTTCATCGGCACCAAAAATTTCTTTTTAAATTTTTACTTCGTTTAATCGTACACAAGTTTGATGTGTAGAAAAATATGCTTCAGTGCAAAGTATAACGCTGAACTTGATACACCAAACATTTTAAAGTTTGTCCACTTCTTTAGCTAAGAATGCATCCAGCAGCAAATAGTTTTCGATTTTATTTTTCAATTATAAAGTTAATTTTCAATTTTGGATAAAGTTGATTTGAAACATAAAATATGAATAATTTCGGGCCTTATCCGTCTAAACTTAGCATTATCCAAATCTCTCTCGATGAAGCTAGAGTTGTAGTTGTAATAATTTTAATTTCAATAATTTTTGATACTATATGTCAAATATATAGAACACCTTTTAGTGCGGGGCCCAAAAACACGCAAACTCGACCAACTCGGCGTATGACCGACGATGTGAAAGATTGTAGTATTCGGTTGTAATAGTTACCTTATATAATTTCATTAATTTTTGACACTATATCTCAAATATATAGAACGCCTTTTAGTGCGGGGCCCAAAACCACGCAAACCCGACCAACTCGGAGTATGACCGATGAACTGAAAGATTGTAGTACTCGGTTGTAATAGGACCCAGAAAAATATTAAAAATTTGGAAATAAACAACTTTTTTTATAAATATGAAGGCTTTCTGATCATCGAGAGCCTTTAGAAAATTGGCAAATTAAGTACCAGCGTAAGTATAATCTTTTCAATAGATATCTAACGAAAGGAATCCCATTAATGTTTACAACATACAATAAATTTTGATGTTAGAAATTTTATGATGATAGAAATATTGTTATTAAAGTATGGTATAAATCTTTGAAATTCTCCAAACTCATCACTCGAAAGTGCCGGGTCTACATTGTAAGTATATGAATTGAAAGTTGATTCGATCATGGATTATGAAATTATGTCGAAATTTCAATGCCATCACCTGTATAATTATTCTTTTAGCGTTGTAATCTGGTGATTTGCGCAACTGGTCCTACAACAAGTTATATAATTTGTGATATGTTAAGCTGCGTTAATTGATAGCTCTTAAAGTAGCCTAAATATCCTTACAGGACTATTGCAACTACCAGTAGCCCTGAATAGAATACTGATTAATTTTGGGATAACTTTACACCAGGAACGAGACTTTAAGCTCAGAACTTGTCTTACAATCTTTAATCCTGTGTATTAATAAATTTTGCAGTTAATCATTTTACAAAGGTTAGAATTTTATGTTTCTCTCTGATATGAAAGCATACGATCAGTAAACTAGTTAAGTCTTGGACATTAGATATTATCGTATAAATTTAGATTTTACATTTTTAAATTACCACGGAATCAATTATATATTGTGCTCGGACTTCAAAATATTCTCATAGAGAGTGCATAGTATATGTATGTCAATAAATTATTTTTTTCTAAATTTTCCCAGTTCGAAACTGGGAATTTTTTTCTATTTTTAATTTATTGACAAATAATTTATTTCCAAAATTTTTTTATGCAGTTATTTCTATAGAAACTATAAACTATGTTCTCTTTGGAGTTTTGTAACTTTAATGGTTTGGTATTCGGATAGTTTTTCTGGAGACGTAAGGAAAATTTATTTAGAGTCTCTATCATTATTTCATTATCTCCTATAATTTCCTCCAATAAATTCGGACAAACACACAGAAATACATACACACACTCAACATATTTCTCTTTTAGCGAATTTCCTGAAAGGAAATAGAGCTATTGGTCTCGTACCGACTTCAAAATTTTGCAAAAATTTCTTCAAATGTCCATCGATCCTACCTAATAGATGACGAAAATCACTGTCTGTAAAATTTATATATAAATGTATATATATATATATATATATATATATATA
The DNA here is from genome assembly GCA_963920215.1 of Nineta flava. Classification (NCBI taxonomy): domain Eukaryota; kingdom Metazoa; phylum Arthropoda; class Insecta; order Neuroptera; family Chrysopidae; genus Nineta; species Nineta flava. Next base: position 67,140,251 of record OY986041.1, on the reverse strand, counting down.
TATATATATATATATATATACGTCTGTAATCGCTCTAGCGGTCACAATTTGATTGAAATGAAATTTGGTATTTGAAGCGCTTTTGGTATTCAAAAGATCAACTTCGTTAATGGGTTAAATCGGACAAGGGGAAAGGGGGTTTAGAGAGAGGGAAAACACAAAATTTGACATATCTACCTTAATATTTGAAAAATCGAAAAATTTATCAGAAGTAAAATTGTAGGTATTAAGTTTTACTGTAATTTTGTTTCTTACACAGAAATATTGACGGTTTAAGATTGAAAATTCAATTCCTTAATATCTCTGTACACATTAGAGTTTGAGCAAAAATGATAAGGTAATGAATTTTCTACAACTTTATTCCTTACGCATTTTTCGATTGTTCTAATATTGAGAGAGATATTTTATATTTTGTGTTTTCATCTTTCTTTATGCCCCCTTTTCCCCTTGTCGTATGCCATTTATTAATAAAATTGGCCATGCAAATACTAAAATCATATACGACATTTCATTTTGATCAGACTAAAATGTGACCGCTAGAAAGTTATTTATGTATTCTAAGGAAATTCGTTAAGTTGAAGCAGCTCCTGCGTAACGAATTTTCATATATATAGAGATTTGTAAAAAAACTTTTTTGTTAGGCCGATTGTTCTACGAATTAATAGTATACCTCACCTTTCTCCACCTATATGAATAAATGCGATACTACAACCCTATACACTTAATAGATTTGGTCATTATATGTATATATGTGTGTGTCTATTTATAATGTATATGTATAATGTTCATTGTCCAACTGTATTTTAAAACTGCATTTAGTTACAGAGCTGTATGGTTATAGAATTATACTGAAATAAAATATATTGGATAATAAATTTGAATTTGTAATGATTTATCTGTTAATTATTTAAATTATTTCAGATATTTATTCCCAGTAAAAATAAAAAAGAATTATATTTAATTCAATTAAAATGCTTTATCAATTACAAAAAATAAAATAAAATATTTTAGTTAAATTGCATAGCTGTTGTGTATGCATGTATTAATAATTTATAATTTTTAGGTCTCTGTATTTTATGTAGAAGGTACGATGATGATACTGATGATGTTTTCGATATTAGAAATACTGATAACTCATATAATATATTTTACTTTTTTTTATAGTTTGCTGTAAAATTTTTATTTTTAATCGTTGAACATCTATGAACGTGAGTTTGGAGTATGACCTGGGCAGTGACACACATGTTTGTTGTATTTTGAGAACTCATCTTCGAGACTCACTCACTATAACTCGTGCGGTGAATTCATCACACAAATTTGATAAATCTAGAGCACGGTAGTGCGCAAGGCCGAGATTTAAGGGAGATTTTCGGACTTTTCACTACAGTGTTATTACTACACCTTAATTTAGGCTCATTTTTTGGGTGGTGTATCTTTTGAACGGAAAGAGCTACAGGGTTGATATTTCGAATATAGATACTTTACGGAATTATAAGAACCAATGTTTTCAATCAAAGTTAACGAATTAACCGTTAAAAAGTTATTTCACTTCAAAAATGCAAAATTCGCGGGAACGCCTTAAAAACTTAAGTATTAGATATCAAAATTATGAGCTACTTCCAGATATGCTGTAAAGTTGATATTGGGCATGTAGATAGCTGTAGTACCCAAACCGACGGGAAAATTGAGAAAACTGGAAATTTGTATCGGAAAAGTGGAAAATTTAACATTTTTTTGTTTTAAGACTAGTTCAACTCAAACTACCATGTAGAAATCGATATGTATCATATATCTAGAGCACGGTAGTGCGCAAGGCCGAGATTTAAGGGAGACTTTCGGACTTTTCACTACAGTGTTATTACTACACCTTAATTTAGGCTCATTTTTTGGGTGCTGTATCTTTTGAACGGAAAGAGCTACAGGGTTGATATTTCGAATATAGATACTTTACGGAATTATAAGAACCAATGTTTTCAATCAACGTTAACGAATTAACCGTTAAAAAGTTATTTCACTTCAAAAATGCAAAATTCGCGGGAACGCCTTAAAAACTTAAGTATTAGATATCAAAATTATGAGCTACTTCCAGATATGCTGTACAGTTGATATTGGGCATGTAGATAGCTGTAGTACCCAAACCGACGGGAAAATTGCGAAAACTGGAAATTTGTATCGGAAAAGTGGAAAATTTAACATTTTTTTGTTTTAAGACTAGTTCAACGCAAACTACCATGTAGAAAATGATATATCATATATACCTATTAATTTTTATACCATATAGAAATAGACATTGCAATTTGAATACAGCAGTATGCGTTGATTTTAAAAGTTAAGCAACGGAAGCCTCGGAAAATTGGAAAAACATCCTCCAAAATTATGTTTTTCTGTTCTATAAATGCTATAAAGTTTGAATTTTCACTAATCGACCCGAAATAACGTCAAAATTAACAGAATATTTTGAAAAATTTCATTACCTACATCGCAACCACACCGAAAATGGGAAAAACATCCCTAAAACTTACCTCTTTACTTCTATTCATGATAGAAAGATCAGTTTTTTTCCATCACAACCCTTCGAACTTGGTAAAAACACCCCCAAAACCAACCTTTTTGTTCTATACATACAACAAGATGCAGTTTTTTGCAATCGACGCTTAATAGCTACAAATTAGGAAGTTATTTCGAAAAACTTAATATATTTTTTTGCAAACTCCCGAAAAATTGAAAAAACACCCCCCAAAATTACGTTTTTCAGTTCTATATATGATGAAATGATGGAATTTTGACCAATCGACCCGAAATAAAGTCAAGTTAACAGAACACTTTGAAAAATTTTTTTACCTATAACGCAAACCTCCGAAAATGGGAAAAACATCCCTTAAACTGCCTTAAGGCATTCTGATCAGACTAAAAATATGACCGCTAGAGAGTGATTTATGTATTCTAAGGAAATTCGCTAAGTTGACGCAGCTCCTGCGTAACGAATTTTTTTTTGTGAAGTGGAGCCAACGGGTCAAGTCATTTCTTCAAAGACTATAACGTTGATAATCAATTATCTGTAATAAACGATTATTTTAGAAGTCATAATCGAAACAAATCAAATAACATCTTATATATACTAAATTTTATATAGTTATTTTAATAAAAAATATATCACTCTTATTTCACATTAATTTGTGGCGTTTTAATAAAAGGCCTATGATATATGATCGATGAATATTATTATCAATAATCCAATGTATAAAATTTATGCTTTCTTTTCAGTTGTCTTTGGCAATAACACTGCTTGAATATTTGGTAATATATCGCCTTGAGCAATTGTTACAACAGATAATTTAATTAATTCTTTTCATCATTACGAATTGCTAATTGAAAATAAACTTGTTTATTTTTAAACTTGTTTACTTAAAAAAAGTTACATTGTAACAATACAATAAAACAATCAATGTTTTCTATTTGGAGTATTAAAACATACTGATATATTAAGTTCAAAGTTCAAAATGAATTTATTAAATCTTCCGTTTTCCGTTAATTATTACAAAACATCTTAAAAACTGATATATTAATTTAGCTATTCTTATTTAAATACTAAATGTCTATCTAATCAAAAAGGAGGCGGTAACCTTGTCAACAAATCAGATCGATATATGCTTCATATGTTATTTTAATTACAATTAAAATTGTTAAATTTTCCGTTTGTAAGAAAGGTAAGTTTTCGAGAAAATCATAATAAAATAGTTGCTTTTTAATAAGTGATGATATGGGATAAAGGACCGAGCTATTTACAAAGTAAATAGATCCAGACTTCATATAATAGTTGCTCCTTAAAAAGTGATGATATACGAGAAAAGACCGAGCTATTAACAAAGTAAATAGCTCTAGACTTCAAATAATAGCTGTTCCTTAAAAAGTGATGATATCCCATAAAGTTTCGAGCTATTTACAAGCTAAACAGCTCGGTAAACTATTTATTAAAAAAATAAATGAGGGGTAAATTAATTAAGTGTAAGAAAAAATTTGGTTGAAATTTATGTCGTAAGTTTTCCCTTAGTATGTTTTTAAAATTTTATAACGCGGCAAGTTTAAAAATATTTGAAATCATCAGAAAAATTAACTTGCCGCGTTATAAAATTTTAATAAAAACATACTGTACAGAATATTGTACAGAATCTCATATATGTAAGGTATACAAGTGTTACACATACAAGTGTTACACATTTAATTGTTTTATTAATAAAAACACAAAAATTGCAGGACAATTTTTAATGCGTGTTACCTCAGCACTCCGTCATTTATGAATCGATTTTGAATTTTTTGTTTTAAAGGATTTGATTTCCCATTGTCCCCAATATTATACTAAAACCATACTATATTGATGTCTTAGCCCTTCAGAAAGCGAGCAGAGACGTTCAGAGACGTACAGTTGACGTAATATAACGCGAAGCGGTCTCCTTTGTAAATGTGAAAAAATGAGTAAAGTATCGCGAAGCGAAAGAAACGCGTAGCATACGCGAAGCATATGCGAAGAGAAACAAAACGCTACGCATTTTGTGCGAAGCCTTCGGCTTCGTATATTTAAGCCTTTCAAAAATGATTGATATCCGACCAAAAACATAAATGTAAGAAAGGGCCGAGTTTTCGGGAAAATCCTTAATGTAATAGTTCCTTCTTAAAAAGTGATGATATGAGAGTAAGGACCGAGCTATTTACAAAGTAAATATCTCTAGACTTTACATAATAGTTCCTTCTTAAAAAGTGATGATATGGAAGAAAGGACCGAGCTAGAGCTATTTACAAAGTAAATAGCTCTAGACTTCAGATAATAGTTGCTCTTTGAAAAGTGATGATATCCCATTAAAGAGCCGAGCTATTTACATAGTAAATAGCTTGGTAAACTATTAACTAAAAAAATTAATGAGGGATAAATTTATTAAATGTAAGAAAAAATTTTGTTCAAATTTATTTCATAAGTTTTCTCTTAGTATGATTTTAAAATTTTATAACGCGGCAAGTTTTAAAATATTTGAAATCTTCAGAAAAAAAAACTTGCCGCGTTATATAAAATTTTAAAATCATACTAAGAGAAAACTTATGAAATAAATTTGAACAAAATTTTTTCTTACATTTAATAAATTTATCCCTCATTAATTTTTTTAGTTAATAGTTTACCAAGCTATTTACTATGTAAATAGCTCGGCTCTTTAATGGGATATCATCACTTTTCAAAGAGCAACTATTATCTGAAGTCTAGAGCTATTTACTTTGTAAATAGCTCTAGCTCGGTCCTTTCTTCCATATCATCACTTTTTAAGAAGGAACTATTATGTAAAGTCTAGAGATATTTACTTTGTAAATAGCTCGGTCCTTACTCTCATATCATCACTTTTTAAGAAGGAACTATTACATTAAGGATTTTCCCGAAAACTCGGCCCTTTCTTACATTTATGTTTTTGGTCGGATAATTTATAAACCTAATATCCTTCTTTACTTCTTTTTAAATAATTTATTAAATTAATATTAAATAAGGTTAACATTACTATTAAGACACAAAAGGTTAATAAATTGATATAGTAATGATAAACGACAATAGAAAAATTATATAATGTATCTAAAACCAATGATTCAACATTTTATCATGGTAGAACCGAACTAGTATCATTTCTTCCGTTAAAATTAGAGATAGAAAGACTTAAATCCATTATTGCCGTTAGAATTAAAAATTGTGAAATTTATCAAGACCAGGCCCGGTTTACCAAAATAATAACGATAATATTGTCTTGTATTTCAATATGCAGCAATCATAGTACACACAAAATTATTGTCCACTGAAGAGTGGGGTCACTTATGCTACAGAGTTGATGTCTGTTATGCAAAGCTTCTAATGTAAGCAAATATGAATTTAGCCTTTCTACTGTATGACACACATTTTTTACTAAATGTCTTCTAAGTACTGTGCAATAGAGCAGGATAAAAAACTGTGTAATATCGATCAGTCGAGTGTTATATCAGTGATTCGTTACATACTGAAAATACACTCTGGGGTTGGATTCTCATAACGCACCAAAAGAAGTATTCAAAAATGATTACATAATACATAAAAATCATTATCTACTTTACTGTTTTTTATAATAAAATTCTTATTAAGGTATTTCCAAACTATTATTAGGTTGTCAAGAACTCCACGAAATTGACAATATTAGTAAAATTAATCCTCAGAAATCAGCTGAATATTTTAGAGAATTTATCACCATGATGTTTTTGAGAAAATCGTTATGTAAGTTGGAGAAATTTAACATGTATCTTCATAACATGGTGAAATAATATGCACGATTCCGACTGTTTTTACTTCGATCTCTCTCAATATAGTCACGGGTGTTCTGAAATTCGATACATACTTTCCTCAATTCCTTAGAAATATTTTTCCTTAAAACTTTGGGAGAATGACTATCTAGTTGTTAAGTTTTTTTGATAAAATATGCATAAAAAAGTGCATTTTTTTCATATCCGCAGCAGAAGGTTATTTTTTATGGTTCAGTTGGCATCATAAGTGACGTCGCGCTGTTTGAAAGTCGTTTGAAATTATATACTAGTATATGTATGATGACTAGTATATGTAAGATGTGTTATGAAACGAATGGGAACACTGATAACAACGGATAGCTGTTTTCAACAATGTGAAGGAGTACCGACATACTTTTTTACACATATATTTATAATTTTAATATAATTTTTTTCATAGTTCATTTCACCCATAGAGTTAAAATGCCAAACTGTATGAATTGAGAAGGCAAATTTGTGAAATGTGTTGGTTGGACGTTCAAATGAACCTGATTTTCGTACTATTTGGGTCAAAATTAGCCCTGAAAATTGTTATTATTAAAATGGAGAGGAAAAATTTTCTTCACTTTTTTCAAATTTTTTCCAAGGGGTACTCCTTAAAAAAATCGCTCAAATTGGAGGAAAACTTTATGGCCCCGATTTTGATAAAAACTTGGTTTTAAGCTAATTAGGACCTACCAAAAACGATGGCGTTGGTTAAAATACGATACGATTAACGGTTTTCAAGGCAACAGACCTATAGTGCTAAAATTCCAAACTGTATATATTGAGAAGGCAAAATTTTGAAATGTGTTGGTCGGACGTTCAAATGAACCTGATTTTCGTACTGTTTGGGTCAAAATTAGCCCTGAAAATTATTATTATTAAAATGGAGAGGAAAAATTTTCTTCACTTTTTTCACATTTTTTCCAAGGGGTACCCCTTAATAAAATCGCTAAAATTTGAGGAAAACTTTATGGCCCCGATTTTGATAAAAACTTGGTTTTAAGCTAATTAGGACCTACCAAAAACGATGGCGTTGGTTAAAATACGATACGATTAACGGTTTTCAAGGCAACAGACCTATAGTGCTAAAATTCCAAACTGTATAAATTGAGAAGGCAAAATTTTGAAATGTGTTGGTCGGACGTTCAAATGTGTCATATGTGTATATATATATATAGGTTTATACAATAGACTATAGAGCAGAGGTGGGCTCAGACAGCTCGTCTGAGCCTTACGGGCTCTCCATAAGCTGGGTGAGAGTAAGTAAAGAAGGTATGTTTTGAAGCAAGACGGAACGATGTTTCAATACAGGTTGTCCCTACCGATTATTGCCCAATAATTTATTCAATAATTTATTACTTTTATTTTTTTTGAAAAGCAAATTATGCGAAAAATAATTTCCACTTCTACAAATAGTACTTTTCACTTTTTCAATTCAAAGTAGACTAACTCGAAGAACTCAAATTCCCACTTTATGTATAATTTAACTTAATTCATCAAATTCCCATGACACTATACTGAGCATACTCCATACGAAGAAAAAATAATTAAATCAGGTAAATAATTCTTTATTAGTTCTCGGATATGAATAGTAAAATATTTAGACAAATTATTTGGAATTTCCAAAACTATAATTCTATTTAAATTATCCTTTGCAAAAATTTCCCTCTTTTATTACAATGGTCCAGCGGTAAACTTAAAGGTTCAAAAGATTTATATATATATTTTTTATATATTTTTATTTTATTCATACACAAATATGATATATACTAAAAAGGTACATTTTATGACCCAAATTACCAGCCCAAAATTCCAGAGTATGTATTGAATGATTGTATGTACTATTTACTTTGTATAATAGTGACCATAAAAAAGATTTGGTATTATTAAATTTTTTCAGAAAATGTTTTAATTAAAAAAAGAAAATATTAATAATTGGTAGGTTACCCTGTATTAACTCTATCTCTCTTCCCTACCTCTCACCCAGAGCTTGGCCGAGTCAACTCTTGCCCACCTCTGCTATAGAGTCTCACTAATCCGACACTTCAATAGATCGGCACGTCCAAAAATCCGGCACCTATGGTTTTTTATAGTGCCGGCTATTAATGAGACTATATGTATATCGATATATAACGATTTATAATGTACTATTATAATTTACAGTTACTATGGAAACGACAATCAAAGTTGACATTTCAAAATTGAAACAAAATTTTAATAATATAATTTTATAGTTATTTTTTAAGTATAGTTTCAGTGGAAATAATAAAATCAACAAAAATTTTAACCGATTCCAAAAAAATAAGGAGATTCTATTATCGACTGTATGTATTTTTTTTTAATGTTCACCCCTTCAAGATTATATTTTGAGATAAAAGATAGCCTATGTCCTTCCCCAGGGTAGTCGAGTCATGAAGTCATGAAGAGGTAGCAAACAGAGTTACTTTCACATTTATATGGATATATAATATATATCCACTATTTATATTTTATATATATATATATATATATATATATATATATATATATATATATATATATATATATATATATATATATATATATATATATAAAAGAAGAAGGAATTAGAATGAGTATCAATGATGAATATCAATTTATTAATCTAACCATATTTTCTGTTTCTGTAATATTTCCAGCATTTAAAAATCTATATGGACTTATGGAATACAATTGTTGTGTATGGCAATTGTTAGTAACATTTAGATCCTACAGTGTTTTCAATCTAAAGAGTTGCGAGCGATAAGTGATTCACAATGGTATGCGTGGCACAGTACGTCAAGAAACTACACGATTTAGTAAAAACAATGTCCACCGACTAGAAATGCACCCAAATGTATATGTTTATGCTTGATCTTCTTGATTTTCTTAACAAGTTTAAACAGACTTGATAAACTAAATACATTAGAACTAAAATATAACTTTTTATGCCACTTTAGTGATTAGTGTACTTAATTATAATAGTACATTATGATTCCTACTTTGTACCTAGTATTGGGCAGTCATACAATTCATGAGATTCCTTTGTTATCACTATATTTATTCTGTAAGAACTAATAATATAAAAAAAGGATGCTTCAAACAAAAAATTACAGAAATGTTTTAGCAGTCTAAAATACTTTCTTTAAATATTTTCTTTGACTATTAGAGTAACAGCATTGTCTATTTTATGTATATTACACTGTTTTTAAACAAACGCACCTACAGGCGTTATGTACCATTTTTATTTATGTTTATGTTGTGATATTTAAAACATAAAATTATTGTTCATTTTTTAATATTTAAAACTTTAACAACATTGTTTTAAGTACCTTAGTTTTAATCTACATTTCATGTATAACAATAAAATAAAAGTTTTTTTTTTCCAATCATGTTAAAATGTTTTGTCCCAATGATGATAAAAACTTGAATTACTTGTGTTTTTTTCTGTTCTAATGCCTGCATCAAACGATCTAAATCAATTGTCTTGTATCTTTTTATCTTTTGAAGTTCAATCTATTGAAATTTTCCTTATGGTCTTAAGTAGGTCTAAGTAACAGGGCATTATACAGATTAATAAATGGTTTTTGGATGCAGGTCTTCAATATTTTATAAGAAATTATTTTAGTCATTATGTACCTAACCGTGGCGTTATTGGTTAGCGCACCATCTCGGATTAACGAAGGTCTATGGTTCGAATCCTAGTGATTCTATTATTTTTTTCTCACCATTATTTGATAGTCTTAATATACTAATATAAATAGTGGATATCTGGTTGTTTTAAATACGGTTTTAAGGATTGTGTTAGATAACTAGAATCACCCGATGCGGCTTGGTACAAAAAACTTGTGTAAAGACCTTATAACTGAGTCACATAATATTTCTCCACGTCAAGATATTTATTCCTATTTATTTGATTATTTATAATTTACAGACTAAATATCAATTTTCATGTCTCTAATTTTAAAATACTGAACTTCATCTAGGGTCCATTTTTCAAAAACTCGGAAACACGTATTTTATGGTTAGAAATTTTCATGTCTCTAACTTCAAAAAACAGAATCTCTACATGCGTATATTACCCTCTAAAAGGGTTGATTTTTGAAAAACGTTAAGACCTGTAATTTTCATATTGAATATAAGTGACTCGGACTTTTTTCTTGCTGAAATTGTGTCTTAACTATTAGTTGTATGAAAAAATGTTTCATACAAAATTTGTTTGCAAAGTTTGATTTTTAGCGTGCCACGCAGACATGAAACTTTTTACAGCCTATTCGGTTCAGTAGTTCAATAGAGAAACATTTTGTGTCTTTATATATTAATATAGATTGACTTGTGTTCAGTTATAATAAGTTTACAAAAACAATAAATAATTTGTAAATAAAAAAAATTTTTACAAGGGAATTTACCACATTTGAGTCATTTAAAAATTATAAAAAGCAAATATTATTATAATTAATTTAAAAATTATATTTATTAATTTAAATAACATAATATTATTAATATACGATAAAAAATGATGATATTTCTGATAATTCTTTAGAATTAATATTTTGATTACTTTTTTTAATTACATAAACAAGAAGTTGCATAAAATTTATGTATTTATCTTTGATTCAAACCTTTCTGCTTTCAACCTACGTGCCTCAGTAATCCTGTCTAATATGATTGAATTTTTATACCAAAATTTAGAAATTACAGCCCGAAACAGTTTTCTTACCAGATTTTGCTTTTTGGATTTAGATTAAGAACAAAAATATTTTAAAACTTTTACAAAATTACAATTTATAAAATATATAAATAATAGTATTATATAAGTAAATTAATACTATTTACATACCGGTGACTAAAAGTGAATAATATATAATCATGTATAATTAAAAAAGGATTTTTATCAAAAGTTTATTCAACTTTTCATTTTATTTATGAAACGATAAAAATTATAATCTAATCTCAATGTACAATAAATAATGAGTCTATGAGTGTTATTTTTGGATAAGCCAGGTTCTGAGAAGTACTCAATATACATTTGTAAATACCAATAGATTCACCGCTGATTTATATAATTCATATATCTTGATCATTACTACAACGGCTGTAAATTTAAAACACATTATTTCCAATCAGTGAAAAATTATAAATATTTTCTTTTTATGTGTAGGTATTATTGGCCACAAAAGAGGCGCTTATTTTTCAAAACTTTACGGGTGTTTTGTGCTCTATTCATTCGTTTTTCGGAACAAAATTTCGAATTAAAGTTGTTACTATATTTATAATGAACAATGATCAAATTTAAAAAACTGACATTAACTGTCAACTGTCAACTGTGCGGGACATAAAAATATATTAAAGCATTTCTATATACTATATGCTTGGCCGTATATGATTGCTAGTCCCATTTGTGTAAGCGAAATGTCTATTCTAATAGATACATGTTCGAGTATTTATATATTTATTAACCCTGAAGGTTGTCCGACTTTGAATTGTATCAGTATTCATCACCAACACATAGCACCCACCCACCTCACTGGAAGAAAAATTTAAATATAAATAATGCTCCTTTTTTAAACACGAGCAACTCATTCGAAATATTTTTGCCTAAAACGGAATTGATTTACCATAATTTCAAATCAACTATCTGTAATTACTGTAGATTACAAAATCATATGTTTACTACATATATCTTGTTGTATGCACCAATCATATTTTTATTCATCTGTGGGTAAAATGCATATAAACAGTTTACGCACTATTAATGAGCTAAGTGTTTGCAGACCAGTCCAAGTGGCCGAGTGTTCTAAGGTGTAATGTCTGCGCAGTATGCCTACTTAGAAACTAGGAGGTTATGGGTTCGAATCCCGACATCGGCAGTTTGTAAATTATTATGAAAAAAAAATGGGCGGTTAATTGACTAAACTGTCGGCGTATGGACAAGAACGAAGTAACCGGCTATGCTTGAGAAGGTTATCTTCAGTTTCCATCACGAACTCCAGATGAATATCGGCATAGTTCCTATCATAGTCGGCTGCAGCTGCATATCCTACCAATAGGGAATATGCTGAAAATTTTTTTTCACTTGAATTGAAGCATGTTTACTTGACAAATATCAAGGTAAAATTACTTTTTAAATAACTTTAAAATTAAGCGAGATATGAATGATTGAAATTCCCGATTAGACAAAGAGGGTGATAGCCCTCTTGACATGTTATGTGACGTCATATTACACGTTCACCATTTAAAATACACGTAAAACCCCGTTTTTAATATTTTTGCAAGAAAGAGACAGATAATAATCTTTAAAAGCTTATAGCTTCCTTGATATTTGTCGGATTTTAATTTCGTTTTTAAATATTATTACAGTATTAACAGTATTTTCATATTCTGAAAATAAATGTGAAAAAAAATTTTCATGCATATTCCCTATTCCTAGTGTATACACAAAAATTCCTTCCACTCTACTCACATTCTCACATCCTTGCGTATCACAATGGACCTTATGGTCAAAGTGTAAACCGTCCAGGGTAGCCTCTACAATCTTTATATCTAAGTGTTTACAGAGTATGTGAACAAGTAACTCAATTAGTTGTTACATTTAAACTTGTTTTTAACATTATGGTATGAATATAACTTAATGTGTTTATTTCTTATATTGGCTTGGTGCATAGAGATTATTTTTATTTAATTTCAAATTGTATTCTACATAAATGTTTATATAAATACCAAGCATAGGTATAACGATTAGAATGTTTACAGATCATAAATATATCAATATATTTATTTGATTTTGTTATGTTTTTTTTATTTTTTATTTTTTGTTTTTATTTTGTTGTTCTCTTTCACAATATATCCAAACAAACATTCTACTAATCATGTAAATGTATAATCAATAAGTTGTACATCTTAAATTTTATTTATATTATAAATAAAAAAAAAACAACAAATACACCGTCAAAAAGATGATTTAATATTCACAAGAACTCTGAAAAATGAAGAAGGGCGCTGTTCGGCCACGCGTTAGTTTTATTGTGAAAACGTCCTGCATATGTCTCGTAGACGTTTGGACCATCGCCGGACGCTATATACCCAAGGACCAGCTAAGTCAACACTTTGCTCCGTTTTTTTTTATTTTCATTTCGACGCGGCCGTAGCTTCCGCATTCGTTCGGCACTTTTGTGACACATTGGATTCCTTTCGTCGCGAGTTTGCCTCTTGTATGCATTTTTTTATAATTCCGAGAATACTTACGAGTTATATAAGACGAAATCTTTAATTATTTTGTAATTTTCTATTGAAATGCCGATTTTTCTTTTATTCCATTATTTTGTAATTTTCTATTGAAATGCCGATTTTTCTTTTATTCCAGGGAATATTTGTATTGTCTCACTTTTTTCCGTAGGAGTGCTCCGCAAGCTCTTCACGATGACTCTCGAATCAATATCCAAGCTGAACGCGTTTCCTCGTTTCACCAGTTTATAACTTTGATGACGTCATTGGCAAAGCAAAAGTCTTGTCCTTTTTTCAAAATTGTGTATGCATTTATTGCTTTTACATTCGATTTTTTGTGAAAATGACTTTACAATTTTAAAAAAGGGTACAACATTTGTGGCCAATAGCACCTTACCACAAATATACAGTAACAAATTCAGTCAAACCGTATATACGGACAGATTACAACACTTACACTACACACTCTTATTGCCATTGCCATTGGAAGGTAAACATCATAAAATATACACAGGATTACATGCCTTTTTGTCGTCTTGTTTGTAATACAGAACCCTAAAATCAACCGTCAGTTTTGTAATAGCTAATAAAAGTCTAATCAATGAAATTTATGTTCATTTCAATTGAACATTCTTAGTTTATCGAATCTTGTTCGCTCACCACAGCATACCTACTAGTTTTAATCATATTTCGTGAGTGTATACTGCTTTTATCTTTGTTCTACTTTTATTTATATCCTAAAACATATTATTTACATATTTGTTTATTCATAAATTTCCACTTAAAAAAGAGAAAATTTTACAAATCTTGTTTGGTAAATTAGTCGTGAAGAAACTTAATAAAAATTTTATACAATATTATATACATTAAGGTAGTTCAATCGTGATAGGTCAATGAAAAAATATAACATATAATAATTATGATAAACTTACTTCTTATATCAATGCCTATTGAGCATATCTAATATGACTCGTATAGTGTTTTAACATTTATGATACATGATTTTTGGTGGTGTGATTGCAACTTAATCAAATTTAAATATATTAATATTTTTCAAATATGATTTTAAGGAAAAGTATTTTACGATTGAACGACCTTTAATATAAATAGTTATAGATCGTTATGTGCATTGCCATGTTTGTAATTCTAAATGAATATTATAGCCGCTCCTTTTGAAACATGAGAGGCTTGAATCAACATTTGGTCTTCTAAGTTTATCCGCTAACCGTGTTTCGTGGCAAAATTGTCAAAACAGAACATTTATGGACTTACCTCGGAGGAAAACTCTAGGTTTTTTGAAATTACAATTCAAATTTTGCCCCAATTCCTAGAACATTTATTTGTATTTTTTAAATACGCATTTCAACTACAATGTGGTCATCATCAATATGAATTAGCTAATCGTAACTATCTCTGGGATATGGATTCAGAGATGTGTTGCTTGTTGCTAATTTGGTGCGTGTCTCACAATGATATTATAAAAGTTATTTATGTCTTTTATACGATTTGACTGAGGGTATAATCTGACCTGAGGATTATTTGAGTTGACTGACTAACGGATTAGGTGTGTGAAGAGTCCCACCTATTTATTGACGGTATCCTTTGGTGGCTATGCGGCGTTTGTTTTGTCACTAAAGTGCGGGTATCGAAGTTAACTTTGATATTCAGGTATTCGATTTTTTTGAAAATGTTTTAATTTTATTAAATCAGAATTTGGAATTGGGCCATTGTCTAAATTCATTATCTGTTTTCTCAATTTGTATATGTAGAAACTTTCGTATGCATCTAATTCTGTGGGGTTTTGTACCGATTTCAGTAGTAGTTACGATTAGCTAATTCATACTGATGATGACTACGTTGTGGCCGAAATACGAATTTATAAAATACAAATAAATGTTATAGGAATTGGGGCAAAATTTGAAATGTAACGGGTCAATTAGTTTGTAATAATGTTGTTTCGCAGATTAAACGTATCGCATATGAACACTCGATACTGTCAATAATGCATTCCTGTTGCGGTTTTTTTACTCAACTGGCTTAAAGTTCAATTTTGGGGAGTACAAAGTGCCCTTATCATCAGATACACATAACAAGATAAATTAAATGTTTTGTGAACTACCTTTTATTGATTTTACATTTTAATATGAAACAACAAAAAAGTTACATAATTTGTAACAAATAATAATGGTACCTCATGAAATAACTATCAAAATATAAAAGTGTTCATATAGTTTCAAATTCGAATACATTTCAAATTGCATGCAAATAAACTTTATAATTCATTATTGATTCATTAATTTTTGCGTGACGATAACAAAATATTATAATCTTTACGATTATTCATTCTTGTATAAACAATATAAAAAAAACATTATAAATTTTATTTTGACGAATAAATATTATTATTATTTTTCATTCACTGTCCGTTTGAATTGAGACAGTCAGTGCAGAGGTAGGTACAGACGTATATCAAAATGGTATTTTAGAATGTTGTATGTAAATTAATATATTTTTATCTATATTTAACGACCATATCAAATGAATACTAATAATAATAAAGTCAACAAAATATTCATCATGTTTGAATTATATACGATAAATTGAACAAAACAATGTTTGGAAAACAGTGGAAACCATTTATAGCGACTTTAAGAGTGAAGAAGCATTAATATATTAAAAATAACTATTTCATATATAGCAGAGTCAAATTACCATTTTTCAGACAGGATGTTGGGAACCGCGATTTTTTTTAATCGACGCGTTTTACGTCCGGAATATGACTCAAATATTTAGACAAGACAAGAGAGTCAAAATTAAATTTGTGTATAACAAAAAAGCATTAAAATTTTTTTTTAAACAAGAAATTTTACATTGGGAAATTATTAAAATCTATATAGAAAAAAAAAATTAGCGCAAACACATCAAAATCGATTTATTAGAACTCGAGAATAAAATTGCCAAAACATAAAAAAGGCAAAAATTATAAATTAAAATTAAAAATTACTTCAATGTTTTTTTCTACGGCAAAGGTATGCCTTTTATATGATAAAAATAATGTGCCAAATTTCAGCCCTTAAAAATAGTTAGGTCTCCGACAATTATACAATGCCATGGCACCTATATTTATACCCGGTACACAAGGGTATTTTATGTTTAGTTACGTCTTAACATGTCAGGATATTTACATCCACTGTGATTTAAAGCGTGGGTAGAAGGTTTACCAAATAAAACACCAAAGGTTTGTCAACAAGACTCAAACTTATTCTGGAAAACCAATAAAGAAGTTTTCAAAAATGACGACAGGGCATTTGAGAAATTTATTTTTATTTTTAATTTTTATTTATTTTTTTGTTCAAAAAATAAATGATTTAAAACAGCTTGCAGCTAAAAAAAATCACGATCCGTTTTTTTTAAACAGGTAATAGTTGACACTTTTTTTTTGAACATTTTTTTAAAATTATTATTATCAATTCTATTAGGTTGTTTCAAATGTTTTGTCCGTTTTTATGAGTCTACTTTAAACAGTAATATCTCAGTGAATACTAATTCAATTTAATCGAAATAAGCGTCATTTTAATCAGTGCACTTTTGCCAACGTAGCACAAGTCGATTAACTCCGTCGGCATAAAAATTGGGTGCTCGGGATTCGATGAAGTCGACGAAGGCCATTTTTGCCTGGTTCTGATTGGCGAAGGTTCTACCGGTGAGAAAGTTATCGAAGTGCTTGAAAAGATGGTAGGCGGTTGGCGAGAGGTCTGGGGAGTATGGTGGGTGCGGCAGACCTTCGACGCTCAATTCGTTTAATTTTCGGACGGTAATTTGTGAAACATGACAATTTATGTCGATCGTTCAAATCGTGGGGCATCCACTTTTTGAGCTTTTTGACCTTTTCAATACGATTTAAACCATCAAAAACCGCATGTGAGCTGACGCCCAGTTCTTCCGCCATCCCACGCACCGTTTGTGATAGGTCAGTCTCCACCAGGGTCCTCAAATCCTCGTCCTGGATTACTCTAGGTCAACCACCTTGGGGCTCATCTTCGAGGCTAAAATCTCCGGTATGAGATTTCGCAAACCAACGTCGAACAGTGCGTTCATTAACACTATCATTGCCAAATGCCTGGTTAATTCGTAGAGAAAATTGGCCGAAAATCGCTTAACAACATCATATAGTAATAACCTGAAAAGAGACAATAAATTAAAATTTATAAAATGAAAATGAACAGCATCAATGTATAGAGTAAAAAATTCTCTATTGAGCAGTATGTATGTACCACGACACAGTAGAGTAAATATTTATTGAGATATGGAGCTACAAAAACACATGACATTAAAACGGACAAAACTTTTGAAACAACCTAATAATATTATTCTGGTCAAAACTGTGATAGGTTTATGAGATTAATATTATTACAGAATATTATTTTCAGAATAAACGATGTTTTATTTTATAAATATATCCATTTCTTACGAAAATTTCTTATTAAGGGGGTAGGGAGGAGTAGTTGTAATCTTATGATGTCTTACAGTAGGGGGTGGGGCCAATTTAGCTCTCAAAACCTCTTACGTAATTTTTGAACGGTCCCTAAGTAGATGTTGCTATAAATGGTTTTCACTCTATTTTTGTTAATATATTATTGAGCGAAGTTCAATATTTTTATATCAATCTTTTGTTATTTTTAATATTCCTAGAAATAAGTATGGCACGTTTCAAGGTTTTAAATATTATATTCTATATTACTATTTATTTATAACATAAATGCCGACATTTGCGTTGTTCTATTCAAAGAACTTAATTTTCAATTAAACATGTATATTATGACAAAGCGGTCATATTTAGAAATATCACCATAACAAATGTATATAATTCAATTAGCAATAGAAATGATCTAAAACCGTTTCAAATATATTAGCTGTACACAAATGCATTAACTAAATGCGATAAGGAAACAAAAATTATAAAAATCTGCATTCGTTAACTTCTGATGGGAAGTTCGTTATAGTAAGTACTTTTTGGTGGCGTGATTTTTGAAAAGTATATTATTAAGTGTTTCTTTGTTTATATGCCGTAATCTTGTTTCACGATTTTTAATGTTTAATTGTTAACAACCATGAAACAATTAAACGGCCCAAAAACTTTTAAAAAAAAAAAACATTACAGTCACGGCTTTTTGACCTATAATTAAAAAAAAAACACTTCACATAGTACGGATGATACTATCAATAATTCGGATACTCCTTATTCAAAGACAATTATTTTTAATTTTTTTTTTGTGGAAGCATTTGCAATTGGTCGTTAGACTATAAGCGAATTTGTTGTGAGATAATATGGCTTTTCTGGTGGGGCAGCCAGCTCCGCCCTTACCAATCAAATAAGGTGGCCTCTTCTAAGTCACTTGACCACCGCAGAGGGGGCCAACAAATCTGCTACGAGTGGATTTTGGTGTAAAGATAGCCGCTCTATGTATTGTTTACTGTACCGCTCGATTTCAGATGTAACTGTCGGCACTATAAGATATTCATGAATTTCATCATTTCTTGCAATTTTGTATTCGTTGCGGACAGATTATGTTACTTTTACTTGCTTTAAGAAACTTTTTGTCTATCGACAGTACAGAGTTTCTTCCCATGAGCCAGTACATATTACAAAACTGGTTGATTACATATTGAAAACTGATTGTTACAAGACTTGGTTGCTAGGAGAGAAATATCCATTTTGAAACCGTAAGAGATAAAAGAATAGTTTAAACACAAAACACTGTTGTCTGAAACTTTTTTCACGAACTGAATAATTTTAACATAATTTCAGCTCAAAAATCCAAATAAACAGTTCAGACATTGATAATGAACTCAGCATATATCGGGTATTTACGCAGTTAACTCACGCTAACCACATTTTATACAAAACTTATTACATGGGTGTGATCTGATAAACAACTGAGAGTGGATTATTGCATAAATTAAGTGATGAACGCATATTCAAAATAAAGCAATAGAAAAGAAAAAGCAACATTTTGATTGTGTTTATCAAAAGTTATCACTATTTTCAATATTTTTTATTAGTTTTGTTGGTCCATACAAACATATACACAGCGGGGAATTCAATTTTGTTTATTTGTACATTTTATTGAATTGGACGTACGTTTCAGATGGTTTGGATTATCGACGTCATCTTCTCTCCATCTCCTTCGTCTTTCACCAATAGTGCGAGTAATTCCCGATGGTAGAGGTTATTGTGGAAACTAATCCAGCCGCTCCAGGCCCAGAGATTGACGGATCCTATGGGATCATAGTATGTATAACCACTAAAATATACAATACTATAAAACAACTAATGTAGTAATGGTTTGTGTAAATTTGTGATAGTGAATAAAACTTCTCGGAATTACTAAAATCTGTATAAATATGTTTTGAGCAATCATATTGTAGGGAAAACTATATAATGAAATGAAAAGCCAGCCCCAGGGTGGCGATGAATATGGTTTTATGCAATGTATTAGAACTAAATGGATAGAAATATACAATTAACATATTTAAACATAGGCAAATAATTTGGTAGGAACCAATTTTGAGTCAAAAACAAAAAGTAGTAGTAAATTATTTATTTGTTAAAAGAAAAGAAGCAAGAACGTATCAATAATAACTAAAATGCAATCCTCATACACATGGCCACAATGGAAGCTCTCATTTTTCGAAAATTTATAATTGATGTGCGGACCCATATTCATTTTCGAAAAATACTTGGGATAAAATTTGTTCATTATAAACACTAACAACTTTCATTTGAAACATTCTCCCAAAAACCGAATTAATACGGTACAATGAAAGAAACAATCAACTAAAAAATTTTGAAAAATGAGCGCAACATTTGTGGTTTATAGTACTTACCATAAAATAGTATATAAATCAATTTTTCATTATGCGAATAAAATTTAGATATATGATACGAAAAAAACAAATTTTTGATGATCAAAAAACTAGATCAAAATTAACAAAAATTATTTTTCCTTTATCCTTCATCCCACAGTCAATTAACTCCGATAACCTTCTGATGTTAAAACCATAAAATTAATTTTTATTTAAAAGATAGTCTATTTGTTATACGTTCCAAGTTTAAAATAACAGCTAGGCTATGTCGCAAAAATATTGGCGTGCATTGGTATATGTTTGAGTAGAGGACCAGGAGGATGTTGGCGATCGGTTTTGCACATCATAGCCCTGAAAAGAGGTGTTTGAAAAAAAATTAATTCATCAGAGTTGATTTAATATGAATAAAAAATAATTAAAAATCGATTATTCTTAAGTGTAAAACCTTAATATCCTAAATAAATTTAAGTCGTAGAAATTTTTTTTTTTTAAATATGAATATTTTACCCGAAAATACAAACTTGCAATAAATATAGGTTCCCATTAAAAAAAATCAAAGTTGATATTGGTCTGACCTTGAAAATTTTTTTCCAAGGTCAAAAATAAGATCAGTTATTAGAAACCTATAAACTTTTAACCTATAACCCTTAGAAACCTTAAAACTTTTGCCTGAAACATTCATCACTATCTTACTAAGTTCTCGAGATATTGACCTGGGGAAATTAAAATGGAACATCCTATATATATACTACAAATTTTCTCCTTACCAAATTTTCTGTACAGAAAATATTTGCAATTTTAATGTTAATAATAACTAATATTACTGCTGTCCCAAAGTAACTTGTTTCAATATTCATTACGACAACTTCCCCAAAGAAAATTATAGAGTAACGAAATTATAAAAACCATTACACGCAAGTTTATATGTTCCTCTATGATTCTTTTCTTATCAGCTATTTGTACATTAGTACTGAAGCTACTTGTACATTAGTTTAAGTATTATTTTGTAACACTGATTTTATTATCAGATATAAAATCCCAAAATATATACACCCCTCTGTGTAACTCACTCACTCACGTATATAAATTCTAACCCACTTATAAACATGCTAGAAGGATGCGGCTTTTTGTATTCGACACGGAATAACTGCAAACTTACGGGAAAAATCGGAAAACATTAATTCTCCCAACGAAACCCTCTCTCCACGTAAATGGTAAAAAACCCAAAATTACTTTTAATTCTTCCATCCATGTTATCCATGAAAGAAGGGTGCTGTTTTTTGCATTATGTCAAGGAAGCGGAGGCAGAACACTCGGGGGTCAAATGGTGGAGCCCCCTTGCGAGCCGTGTGAGTTACATAAAATCAAGATGCATTGATATAAAATTGTATAGTTGATTTGTACCTTATTCATTCGGTTTTCGATAAAAATTTCGAAAAAACAAATTTTCGAATTAAATTTATTGCTATATTTATTATGAACAACTTTTATCTGAAGCATCAATTATAAAATTTAAAAAAATAACATCAAATTTTGTGTCCATAGTACATTGCTAATCAAGTGAAAAAGTTTATTTTTCTGAAGAATTTCGAAACGATACAACTGAATACCGTACCATCACTAATATAAATGAAGGTTTTCACTTGTTCTCTACTGATATATACACCAGGATTACTACCCTCAAAAACAACAGAAAGTAAAGAGTGAACATGTATAATACCATATTGCACCCTTTCCACAACATAATAGTAAAAACATAATGGGGCTGAAACATTATGGTATATAAGATGTTTTTTTTTCTGGTGCAATATTTTATTTCAACTTAACGGTATATAAATGTAATACATCACAGTACTATGTACGTACGCTACGTACAACGTAACAACAACTCAAACTATTACCCGTTTACTCTTCTAGTTATGGGATATTGTGCTTAGAGGGCTCGGCTTTTAATGTCCATTGCATTATTGTTGACATGTTATTAAATACATGACGAGACGGACCCCTTCCTCTTTGATTGACGTTGCAACAACTTATCATGTTGTATTTCCAGGGACGACGAAAAATACAGCAATTTTTCATCGCACAAATTATTTTCAGAAGAAAATAAGTCAGATAAAATTAATTACATTTTTGTTTGAATGTGGTGAGAGTCATCGTTGCGTTAATCTTGAATTCTACCCATAAAAATAATTATATAACGCGAACTGTAATCGACATAACTGAATTATTATTTATTAAGATAGTTTCAGCACTGTCTTATATAAAAAGGACAAAAAACCGGTTTGCTTTTATTGTAGAACAAATACATGTATGCACACACAACACATAGATATATTCACTATTCATATGAACAAATAAATGTAATTAAATAATTTTAAACTTTTGTACTTCGAAAACAAAACGGTAAAACACGATTTAAAAAAAATGTAATTCATAAATATTTATCTTTACTCTCCTAGTTTTTTTTTTAATTCAGTCGAGTATTTTTTTTAATACAACAGAAAATAGTTCGGCGGGCATGCAGTTTTACATACTTCTAATGAGAGAGAGAATGATTACTTTTCTACTAATTTTCTCGTGTACTAATTTTCTAAACGGTCAAAATTTCTGAAACTTCGTAATTTATTAGAAAATATTAGTTAGTTGCATGGATGGAAGATATTACAAATACATATATTTGTTACTGCAAAAAGGAATAAATAGTTTACATTAATAATAAGCGAACATAATGAATACTAACCAAAACAAAGTATAATAAATGAGAATATAGCACAAAACCCGGCAATTGTTCATAATGCGCAACCATTTGCGATAAATGAAAGCAAAAAAAGTAACAAATGCCAACATACAAAATATTTAGAAAAGCATGTTGTTAAGATTTGGTAAAGCAATGTTACTTTAGATTTGGTAAAATATGCGAAATATAAAAAATGGTTATCTTTTTCCTAAATAACCATTTCAAATTTTTATTCAACCCGAATTAGTCGAGGTATTTTGGTCATGGTAAAAGTTGGCTCTGAATTGAATTAGTTTAAATTTTGTATTGAAATCGAGTTAATAAAGTAACCCGGTTCGTTCTGGCAGTTTTTTGGTTCAATCTCCTTGTGGAGGTCAGACGCTTAATTACTTCAAGCTTTTGTATTAATATTCAATTATTCTGTCGTTAAGTCAAATTTGACATGAGAACCAGGGTTTTTTTTTTGGATTGAATACATATTTTGAAGTAATTAAGGACACTAAAACTGGAACCCGGGCAAGATAACAAAGCTACTAAAAATATCTTCATGCTTAGAAATATATAAATAATTAATTGCATATTAAAAATTCTTGCAAGCGATTTGCCCATAATTAGTAAAAATTTGTGCGTGTCAGCTCCAAGATATTTAATTTTGCAAGTTATTTAATTTTGAAATATTCTGCTTAGATGGCGCTAACATGAAGTCATTTATAATAGCCAAAATATAACTTATATATATATAACGATTTATAGTGTGCTAGTATAGTTTCTATGGAAATAATTTAATTTAATAATATAATTTTATAGTTATTTTCTGTAGAAATGAAGTATAGTTTCTGTAGAAATGACAATCAACAAAATTTTTGAATTATTTTATTTTATTTTTTTACAAGCTAATATTTAACACAATTCTACACATTGCAAAATATTCTTCATATTTTTATAAAAAAATTTATTTTTATTACTATTTTTCTTAAAATAAATTAATGACCTATGAAAAAGGAAAATTTATAATGTAAAATCAATCTGAAAAGATATTATAAAACAACACAAATTCAAATTGAATATAGCGTATTAAGTGTTAGCTTGTTAGAAAAACTTCTTTTAACATTTAATTTACTAGCCATAAAATTGTCGTACCGGGGGTTTTAAATTGAAATCGATTCTTAAGGAGTAAACAGACCAAATTTTCTAATATAAAATAATGGAAACTTGGCTGTGAACAACATAGATGTAATGCAAAAATGAATTTTTTTTAATTGGAAAATTTGGACTTGGTTTTTGCATCAGGTCCTCAGTTGTAAACTTAGTCAATAGATAGATCTCACATACCTAACTTATATCAAATACAACATATAGGTTATTTTTGTATTATCGTGCTTTCAAAACCTATTAGTGAAACAGAATCCATTTTTTTCTAAAACTTTTTACGATGGTGATACTTTTTATACGCTTTTTATTAGTTTCACCTGTATGTATGTATGTATGTATGTATGTATGTATGTATGTATGTATGTAACCGACCCTTTTGGGCTCGATTTTCTCCTACTTTGAACGATCAGATTTAATTCAAATTTTGCATACCTGTCAAAGACTGATGACAATGCAATAATTCGATTAAAATATCCGTTTATCCTGATTAGATTCGCCAGGATTCATCAATTTCTTTCCGCACGTTTTGCATGAGAGTAAGAGAGATAGAGCTAGTGCGCGAACTTACATTTGTTTCGTATTTACACTTTTCTTAATCCAAATTTATTAAATTTTATTTTCTATTTTTTAGTTGGATTTTCTATAAAAGCGTGTTTTTTTAGTTTTTTTAAACTATTATTTATTTAGATCTATTGACGACACTCGAGAGTAAAAATTATGTTATCATGTCAATATTTTCTATTAATCTCGTATATTTTTAATGGTTAGATTTAATCAACAATTATAATAAAGCAAGCATGGGTTATACAACCAACCATTTAGACCTAATACGCAAAACTCAAACAACAAAGTTTTGAGTATGTACAAGTAGTGAGAATTATTTGTGGAGTCACATTACAAAGTTAAATTAGCTAATCCACTAAAAATAGATAAAATTTGAATAAAACATAATTCAGCACTAGCTGAATATACCATATAGGAAAACATCAAAGATTAACTAAATAGATAAATCAATCCATGGAAGTGCATGATACAACTATTTCGCAAATTTGTTCAAAGAATTGAAAGTTTCAATGTTTGAAAGTGAGTAGTTTGAAAAGAATTTAGTTTTTGTGGTGGTACTATTCATAATCAATGAATTGCCGCAGGTAGGTATTCAATAGAAAATTTTCAATCGAAACTATATTCATAGATATTATGCTTTGTAAACTATCTGTCGGTTTTTCAGTTAATTAATATTCAGTTCAAAACATCAATAGCCGTCCTCCATCTATCCTTCGTCGTTCTTACAAGTTGACATATTATACACAAAGATTTAAGTCATTTACACGCAAAACACAAATCTTATTTTAACTTATATTTCAATTTTATCAATATTCAAATCAATTTGCAATTAAAACAAACAATGTCTGTTTCTAACATAGAAAATACATATAGACAAAAGCAACAAAAGAGTAAATGATATGCACTAACCGAGCCCATGTATAAACGGCGATGCGTCCGCTCGCTTTGTGTTGATGCGGCCATGTAACAGATACAGTATGGCTTATTTTATTTTTTAAGTTCATTACCGTATAATTCGCTTAGATTAGTGTTGCCCTTAATAAGGTTTGATTTAGTATATTTATGAAAATCCTCTAATACTAATCTTGACACTTAAAACATCTTAAAGGATCAAAAGAATGTTTTACGTTTCCTAGATTGTTCTTAGTTATCAATCGGTAGGTATACGGAATTTCAGAAGTATGTATAAAAAGTTTTTGATTGGTTGAATAGGAACGTCAATGCTTGAATGGGTCAGTGAAAATTAATCATTTGATAATCCTGTGTTTATTTAAACGCCCAATTGTTTTTTTTCTATTGAAAAATTGCGCATAGCCGTCCGTGGTATATTAGTCTAGAGCAGGATCTTCGTATTTTGAAAAGCTGAATATCCAATCGTGATTTTCGGAACAAAACGATTTTATTGATGGAAATCAAAATGACTGCAGTTAAATAAATTATGTTAATATATATGTTTAAATAGTTTTTTAAAAACGTACAAACGTAGTTCTCATCGATTATTTTTATAATCTTTATATAAATAAAAACAGTTTAAAAAATGTCTGAAGACAAAAGTCAAAAGAAATTGTCTCCGGAGTTTACTTATGTAGTTTAGTTTTTTTAGTTATGAAGTTATTGAAATAATAACAATAATATCACAATATTGGAAATACAAATTTTGTTTCAAGTATTGTGTCACAAGTTTTATTATTAGAATAACTATGTCTCAACTGGATGTCAACAAAAATTTATTTTATTACGAAATTTTTATATATTTGTGTTATAAAATATGATCCTTAAACTCACTTATCCTATGACTATTAGCGCTTGGGACGCACTTCATATATTCTAAAGCTAACTATTTACCGTACGTGTACTTCTCTTCTTTGCTATGACGATGCCCTTCAGCACATTCAGAACACAAGAATCATATTGAACATGATAATTGACAAAACGTAAGTTAAGAAGAAAAACATACACCCATATAATAATAATCAATTCAATATGAAAGCGTCTGTTTATGACAGAAATCACAATATATGAGATTTGAGAACTGAAACAAAACATCTAGAAAACAATAACAATTGTGTTCACAAAAGGAGTAATAATGCCTCTTTAAGTGTTTGAGATTAGTTCAATGGGTTTTCACACGTGCAAAGTATCAAGTATCGAAGAGATATATAAGACACAGATAATTTACACTGAATTAAGTTTATGTTATGTTGTTATTTGTTTGTGGATGTGTCTCTACATAGTAAAAAGAAAATTTGCAATAAAAATTCGAGGTATATTCTCTAGTTTTATTACTCATTTTCTTTATAACTGTAATACTACGAATCAACAATTACTATGCTTTCAAGACGTTACTAAAAATATTCAGATGGAAAATATCTGTCTGACTGTTTGTAATTTATTTTTCAGAAATAAGTAAGAAAACGAATTTTATTAATTGCAAAAAGATTTTATGACTTTGTAAGAAATTCAAACTGAATGTGCAGTTCGGCTGCTTATGTTATCTGTTTTTGTGTACTTGAAGTTTGAAAATAAACATCTTTTGTTTGCAGTTGTCATAACAGTCAGGGCCGTGCCTGACGGGCGTTCATTGCGTGCACCGCACGCAGGCGGCCGAAATTAAGAGGCGGCCAAATCGTTACAAGTTGTTTACTGGGCAAAAATACAATCGGTTTGTTTTCATTAAGATACGAAGTAAAAACAGTTTCTCTAATCTAATCTATCTAAAAAGAGTTTCTCAGAAATAAGAAATGTATAAAAACTGATTAGGTCGTTGTAGTATTTATATACCTAGTCATGCAGCGAATCCGAATTTTTTCGAACATTGCACGAGCGACGAGCCGAAATAGTTTTTTCAATTGACCGGCGTCGCGTAAGCGGTCTTATTCGTCTTATTAGTCGTATTAGTCTATAGACTAGCGAGGATAAATCGTTATTTGTGTCCTGTGTGTGATCCGATATTATTAAAGTCTTTAATTTAACGAATAAAAATAAATTGCTTAATTCCTGAAAACTTTTAGTTGTGTGTTCGTGTGGTGAAATTTAATAAAAAGTTTATTTACTCGACAAAGACTGAAAAAGGTAATACACAAAAAATGTAAAATTTGGGTAGACTTTCACTTTTTGGGCCCGGGAAATTTTGGCGGGTCTTTTTGGAGGGAAAAGGCCTTTTGATATGAAATTCTTAAATAAATATTAAAAAATATTTAATAATATTAAAAAAAATTAAAAAAAAAATTAAATAATAATTAAAATAAATAATAAAATAGTGCAATTTAATATTAAATTACTTAAAATCTTCCTTAATTTATACTAAAAAATGAATATCTTTCTCATTTTGAATGCATTTATATAATAATTAAAAGTTGTTTGTTTGCATACGAGATTCTCTGTTTAAATCGCTCACAACCCGCCGATGGAAAATCAAGCATTTGAACTTGTGTAGCCGAAAGCAACTCTTTAAATTAAGCTTATGATTCCTTTTTATAATAGCAATGTTATTGTTATTAAATGGAAGAAATTTACCTGACATTGAACTAGAAAACAGTTATATGTGGTTGAATTTTCCTCTCCGTTTTCATTTTCAAAATAAATCTTGACATATTTATGTTTAAAAATATGTTTTACTTAAAAAGCTTATAAATGATTTTCTTATCGTGTCATCCTATGCGCATTAAAATATACATTAATTATAGATTTTAAGTAATTTAATATTAAATTGCGCTATTTTATTATTTATTTTAATTATTATTTAATTTTTTTTTTAATTTTTTTTAATATTATTTGATGCCCTGTGTAAAATAATAAACATTAAAAATTAAAGTAGTTTTTTTTAATGTTATCCTGGGGGCGGCCATACAGACTGGCACGCAGGCGGCCATATACCCAGGCACGGCCCTGATAACAGTATAAAACAAGTGAAAATAACAACTAACTGAGTTAATAGCTTATATACCCGGTATATACTGAATTTGGGTAAAAAAGTTTTTATTACAAAAGTTGTTATTTTTAAAATAGGAACATTTTTTTCTTTCCATTTTTGTTCTATCTCTTACGGTTTCAAAGTTAGGCAGTTTTGCCCATTTTGCCCAAACATGGTCTGACTTTTCCCACTCACTTACTTTTTAACTCTTTGCGTTTTTGAATTATCGTGTTTACGGGCATCTTTACATCTTTACGGAAATGGACTTATTAGGTCATTTTATGAACAATTATATCAAAATTTTTTTTCTGCGACCAATATTTTCAACCATTGCAAAGGGACTTAAGTTAATATACCCTATTATATATTATATACCGGGTATAAAAAGTTTTGCCGAATAGTTTCCAGTACATATGCACAGATTCCTCCTAGACTAAAATGGATCTGAATGTTTATATTGTTAAATAAAGGAATATATATGTAATTTGTATATATAGTTTATCTATTTTATTACTAAAAGACAGATTGATATATGGCTTTTTTAACAAATTATATAGCAGCATTTACATCTCATAATCATCAGTTCGAATAAATGCAACGTTTTTTTTTTTGTTGTATATTTTAGCAATTATTCTCATGTTTTATTTGAAATTCCTCCCTTAGATGGTCATCATTTTTATTAAATAATATCTCTATATGGATAATTTGATGATTCGGTGAAACGTTAAATGATTGTTTTTAATTTTAATGAAACAAATTTATTGGTTTGAAAGAATTTTCATAATCTTTGACGAATACGTTCTTGAAATATTACTCTGAACCGTCAGGATTAATTTCCAGGTGTATCTTCTTCTCCGAGATACCCTTACCATTAATTAATTGCATATAAAATTAGTGTTTGTAAACTACAGGCATCAACCATTTGCTACAAAATTAAATGAAAACTTATACAAAATAATTTTGATAAATCTATAAATTTGCTTTTTTTGTTGTATTATTTAACTAGTATTAATTAAATTTGTTTCATTTAATAAATAAAGTTTTGATTTCACAAAATTAAGTAAAATATTAAATATCATGGTCTGACATTGATTGATGAATTACTAATTTTCAAAACATAACATTAATTAATCTTTTCTTATAAAACTTACAAGATAATAAATATTATAATCATATAGAATAAAAAAATAACATACTTTTAATTATAATTATTAATTTTACGGTTTATTAATTAATTGATTTTATATACAAGCAAACTTGTTTGCATACATCACATAAGTTGTTTTTTGAAGAGTACGTTATTTTGATGATAAATGATTTTACCGTATACTTCTTACTTTAACTAGTAATAAATTAATTTTGGTAAAACTTTCACTACATATCGTTCGTTATCCACTGTATTGCTTATATACTTAAATTGAATAAGGGTGAATTAATTTCATACAAAAATTTGATTTATCCACTTATATTTACTTACGGTACCCTATATTGTATATAGCATATGTGGGCAGGGTTTGACTTTACAAGCTCTCAGTGAGAGGTAGGAAGAGAGATAGAGTAAATACAGGGTACCTACCAATTATTATTATTTTCTTTTTTTAATTAAAACATTTTCTGAAAAAAATATAATAATACCAACCCTTTTTTTATGGTCACTATCTATTATAATTATACAAAGTATACACTATTGACTATACAAAACAATATATTGAATGCAATAACATGCAAAAAAACATGCTCTGGAATTTTGGGCAAAATGTACCTTTTTAATATATTTGTGTATGAATAAAATAAATAAATTGACAATTGTAAACCGCTTGTAAATTTTTTGATGGCTTAGCTTTAGTTTCGATTTTAGAATTAGGTTTTTGAAAATTCCGAATAATTTGCGAAAAGTATTCCATATCGGAGAACTAATAAACACTTATTTACCAGATTTAATTATTTTTTCTTAGTAGAGGGTATAGTGTCATGGGAATTTGATGACACTGGATACAATAATCATGCCAATGATAAAGCTGGGTGGGTGGGGGTAAATTTGTGACTAATTTCTAAATGGTGAAATTTTACATAAAGTGACATTTTTATGATAGCTTACTCAACCTAACTGAGTTGTTTTGATTTAGTCTACTTTGAATTAAAAAAGTGAAAAGTTCGTGCTATTGAAACTTATTTTTCGCATAATTTCTTTTTTCAAAAAAAATAAAAGTAGTGATTTTAATAATGGAGAATACATCGCAAGCAGTCTTGGATAAGTTCAGCACTGGAGGTGCGGCGCCGTCTGCGAAGAAAAGGAGTATATTTTTTGGCATCAATGAGTGGGAGTATCGTTTTGGTATATTTAACAAAACTGATAAAGAGGTAATTTGCTTAATTTGTGGTAAAACGTTTATTTGTTTAAAAGAAGTAATTTCCAACGTCATTATACCGCGAAACATTCTGCCGAGTTTGATAAATTCAAAATAAGGACAGCAGAACGAGATCGCGTAATTGCTGTTTTTTAAAATAATTATTTTGAATCGTCTGCCAAAAAATTATATATTAATAATGATGCATTGGTAGGACAACTTGTATTGAAACATCGTTCCGTCTTTCTTCAAAACATACCTTGCTTACTTTACATACCTACTCTCACATTCTTATGGGGAGCACCGTGGCTCCGGAGAGCCGTCTACGCCCACCTCTGGTATATAGTATATACGGTGTGTAAATATTTTAATGTTGTATTGCACTTACTACATGTATAATAAAATAATGTATACAAGTCTGTCTGGTTATTTAGTTTTATGAAAGTCATCCACAATTCAGTAAAAGGAAAATTGTTTAGTTAATAATTCCTTTAAAAATGAAATTTTAAATTTTGTCCCAATTAGAGTTTTTCCTCTGAAGATTTAAAAAAAATCCAACAGAGGCTAGCACTAGTGGGGGTACACATGTTTTGATTTTCTCATTGACAACAACGTTAAGCAACGTCATAACTCGACAAAAAATTATTATTTTTTAATTGTTCAAAAAGCATCTTTTTTGGCTTGCTTTGGGCTTCATTTCTGTGGATTATTAGACATTTTTATGAAAAACTCGAATTTTTGAAGCAAAAAATAGGAATGACGATTTTTGACGGTTTTTCCGATTTTTCTCAAAAAGTACCGATCAAATTTCATTTCAAGATACGTCAATCGATAGGTTTTTTTGATACCTATAACTATTTTATTTAAATTTTCCTGATCGGGGTTCAAGTTTTTTTTTTATTTGCAAAAAAACAATTTTTCAATATATTCTTGTGTTGGTATACGCCAACAACTGGTTCTGATCCAAAAATTACTCAAGACGTTGGTGATCCCCTCCAGTATTTATTTTTATTTAACATCTGATTTATTTTATTTCATCTAATTTGTGGATATATCCTAAGTGGCCATTTTAAATTCTATCTAAAACTGTTATCGGCACTCGCTATTTTGTGAAACAATTTTTTTTAAATTAAAATAAATACTGGAGGGGATCACCACCCTCTTGAGTAATTTTTGGATCAGAAACAGTTGTTGGTATATACCAAATGTTTTTTGTGAATAAAAAAAAACCTTGGACCCCGATCAGGAAAAGTAAAATAGTTATAGGATTTCTCATTGATTATCTTCATAATCATCACATTTAAAAAAATATTTATCTGAATATTTCATTTTGGATTTTATGTAAGATCATTTTTTCTTTAATATGTAATCTTTTCTTTAGAATGCGATTTTCTACTGTTGCGTGTGGTTATTTTCTCTAACATGCGATATTTTTCTATTATTTCAATTGTTGTTAGGAGTGTTTGATTTTTTACTCTGACGTGTGATCATTTTCTTTAGCTTGAGATTTTTTTGTAGTATGCAGTTTTGTCCTAAGCGAATATAATGCAGGAAATGGGTTCAAAAAGTGGCATTTTTTTGGCAGTTCTCCGTTAAATTTTCGAATTGCATATTCTTGTAGGGCTAATAGCCCAGATGGAGACCTACTATTTTCCAACCACCGATTCACCACCCATTTTTTCCCACGCGTTCAAAGTTGGCGAAACGAAAGAAAAAAAGGTTTTTGAGCGATAGCGATGAAACAGTGAATTTGACAGAAAAAAGTAAAGGAACCATTTTTAGGTATTAACAAGACGCATTGGCGCATAAATCGATTAATTAGTTATCTCTCAAAGTAATAAAAACTAGCTGATCTGGTCATTTCTGAAATAACTAATTATTATTATTTACATATTAAGATGGTTTATTTATTACAAAAAAACAAAGATTAAAATATTTAATATTCATCATTACATATTTACAATGTTGAAGTATTTATAATATTTACCATCTTGGATAAATTGTGGACCAGCAATAAATATTTAGATATAAAATCTCAAATAAACAAATACTGGTCAAATTGCTTATTATGCAATTAATATTAAAGAGCTAATGATGAGAGTAGCACGAAAATAGATTGTAGGCAACACCCCCACATTGCATAAGGCACGACATTTTTTATTTCAAATGTATATATTTTTGGAAATACTCTTTAAAATATACAGAAATGACCAGTTCAGCTAGTTTTCATTACTTTGCGAGAGAACTAATTAATCGATTAAAATTTCCGATGCGCCAAATTGGTTGTCTTGTTAATAGCTAAAAATGATTCCTTTACTTTTTATCTGTCAAATTCACAGTTTCTTTGAACGCGTGGGAAAAAAATGGGAGGTAAATCGGTAGTTGGAAAATAGTAGGTCTCCATCTGGGTTATCAGCACTACAAGAATATGCAATTCGCAAATGTAACGGAGAAGTGTCATGCAAATCTACCCATTTCCTGTTCTAATATGATATTTGCCTGTAATTGGTGATTTTTTTCTCCATAAATCGATGTCTACCTTCAGTTTATAGATACAAAAATTGCAAACTATACATAAAAAAGCACTCTACGGGAAAATATTGCACTCTATGAAATATCGCACGTTAGAAAAAATCTCCGCAAGCCACAGCACAATAAATCTAAAGAAAAGGCATTAAATAATTAATGCCTTTACTCACAGTATAAAAAGAAATATTTAGATAAATATTTTTCATATGAATTATTGATAAACCAATTTTCTTTTTTTTTAATTGTGGGTTACTTTTATAAAACATAAACGCGACATACTTGTATGTATTATTTTACAAGCGACCCGGCCCCGCTTCGCACGGGTGCAATTTAGATTTAATTAGGATGTACAATACATATAAACCTTCCGGAAATATTATCTACACGATGGTGGAAACTGTTACAAAATCCGTTTAGAAGGAGTGGTTTGGAAGGTGTTAACGGATAAACAGACAGACAGACGCTGACGGCGACTTGCTTTTATACTATGTATAGATTATACATAATATAAAAGTGCAATACAACGTAAAAAATTTACATATCGTAAAAGAAAAAGACCGAAAAAATTATACGGTAGAGAATAAAACCGCATGGTATAGAAAATTTTCTCATTCAACAGGAAAAAATTACCAGATAAATGAAATGTCTTACTTCAAGGTGGTTACTTTCAAATATGAATGTCAGTTTTCAGATTTTCTAGTTGATCATTGATTCTAATTTACTAATGCTCAGCATGTGTACAACTACGTATATACATCTGTACATAATGCAAAGTACATTTGCAAAGTACAATTCAATTTCAATAAAATATTAATAAAATTTGGATTAACGAACTTGAATGTTATAAGCTTGGAACATAATGGAATAATACGTTATATTAAGAGTACAAGAACGGTTAAAAATACCACTTTATTTAGTGTATTTTATCCAAAGACATACCAATTACATACATGACAAATATGAATAATTATAGAGTGCTTCAAAAAAATATCTGGAAAAGATTTACAAACAAATAAAAAAATACTCGTCAACTCCAATTTTACTCGTCATTATATTTAGTTGATTAGAATTGATTTCAATCGATATTATTATTGTAATAGAATGATTTGATTTGATTCTACAGTTATAACAATTATCTTAATATTTATTAATATCATCAGCACAGTTATATACTCATATTGCAGTTACAATTGTCTTGACCTTGGGCCTCGAAACCAGGTCATGCGATTGTATAATAAGTTTTTAAATTGTGAAACTGTTGAAAGTATAATAATGTATGAAAACGGTTAGAGTTTTATAATAATAATTTAAAAACATTTACTTAAAATATGCTCATACTCTTTCGATGATATTCTGTACTGACCTCTATGTGCGGATTTTGTGAGTATACTGACATGAGCAGCTACTTTTGTGACGACTCACTGGCTTACAAATTACAAATAGGTTGCATATAGCTAATAGAAGATTATATAGCTAAAGAATAGAAATATTTGACTCATTCAGAAAGAATGATAAATGGAGAGTTTTGTATTACCATGAAATGTATAACAAATATAATAAACCTAGTATTGCCCGCCTTGAGACGGCTTTGACCTGCAGTGGGCTGTGGTACGTTAGAAAAAGCTTTAGGTAGTTCCGGTCTAGTAAAATTGTTTAATTAAATAATCAGAAATAGTAATATGCAGTTATAAAATCTGTTTTTTTTTTAAAAACATTTTTTAAACCAACCTGTATTTTTTTTACAATCTATATATTTTTTCCTTGTAATATACATGAGAATACAACGTTACACATATTAATCTGCAACAGGGCACACGCGGATTTTATGCCATTATGTAAAACAAGAAACAAAATAAAATGGGTGGAGAATTACTACTGGTATATAATATACACATTTTGTATTAATTTAATATATTCTTACATACTTCTGTGCAATGTTAGTAGGAACTTTTAGTAAGTACAAAACCATATTATTACAGTTTTGGCCACCCGTGGTTATTAGTACAATATGGTATGCGTGTGTTTTGTTCAAACAACAGTATGATTTTTTATACTTCCATTTAAATTTATTTATAATATACACAAATAGAGGTATTAAGATATTATATAAAAATAAGGGTGGTTAAAAATACTTTTACACATAAAATATATAATTGTACACAGCTTCAACGTAAAAAATCGTTCTAATATGTTTATAACGGAATAGGTATTGGAAAATTAGTTTAGTTGTAGAAAATATCCCATATAAATCCATATTGCAAGCAGTAAAAAATAAGTTGTCGCTCAGACTGCGTGTTTACTAATAAATTTTCAAATAAATAATTTGTTGGTACAGTAGTTAACAGTTATACCACAGTTAGGAGTAGATAATAATATCGATTTTGTTTAAAAATAAACACATTTTATTTAATTTTATACTGACAGTGCCGTACAAATCGTTTGGCTTCGTTTTTACAAACAGTTTGGGCAGTAGGTATACGGCTATAAAGCAGAAAATTAGCGGAATTTTCTTCTACATAAATTACAAATATAGTGATTTCGTACCAAAAACTGATTTTTATTGCAGTTAAACAGAGTCTATATCACTCGAGAATAGTGCAGTTTTCTACCAGTGAAATAATTATCAGAATCGGATCAGTGGTTTCAGAGATTACCTCAGACAAACATACAAATAAATTAAACTTCTTTGTAATATTAGTGTAAATAAAATGAAATATACTTACGTAATCCAGACAGGAAAGAAATTTCAATCCATCTTCAAAATTTGAAGTTATTTATGTTAACAGGTGTAGAATCGGAAAAGAAGAATAAAAACAATTCTATCAATCTTACCCATCTGAAATCTTTTGCCGTCTAACTTGCTTATACATTCAAATGTTTTGAAAATTTGTAGGCAGTTTAAAGTTAGGGTCTACAAATGATTTATTAAGGTTGTGTAAAGGGGTTACCTAGAAATAATCGGATTGGGTTGCGGTAATAAGGATGTTATACCCAAGCTGTGTGTAAAAATTTTAATTGAATAATGACTCAAAACTCTCGAGAAAAGAAGTGGATAATTTTGTAGATGTTCGTATACTTTCAAGTTAAATGGGTTGAAAATTTGTGGACAGCTCAATATTGGGGTTTAATTTGTTAAAGTTTCGTGAAGGCCTGATAAAAAGTGCAAAACGGTAGCGAATTATGAAAACTTTATGACATGATCAAAATTTATCAGGCATAGGCATTGGTGTAGAAAAAATCTGCCACCTTCCTAAAATAATTGGATCGTATCGAGCAAAAAGGTAGATAGTAATAAACACCATCAATATAATCAACACAATAGTTTTTTACTGAAAAAGTTTTTAGAAAATATTATAAAACTAATTAAAAACTACTAAATTCAGCAAATAAAAGGACATATGATTACCACCTTATCTCATTCCACGAAAATATGGTTTATTTAGTGATGGTTTTATTTCATGATGATATAGCTTAACGCAATTTGTCATTAAAATGAAATATGTCGAAAAATGCAATAAAACAAATAAAATGACGGCGACTAGCTCTACTTTTAAGTAATAAATGGTATACTATCTAAATGATTTTTATATATCATTTTCTGTAAACATATTGGGTTGATGTACTATGGATTAATATGATATTGTACATCCATAAATATGTATAAACACATGGGTACAGGATGTTTTAAGCTAGTTCTCTCATAAGCTCGTAAAATCTTTTCTTATTTTTAAATTTGATGAAATTGAAATATGTCATTAAGTTCAGAATCGAAGCTGAGATTTTAAACATGCATGAAAATCTATTTT
The DNA here is from genome assembly GCA_963920215.1 of Nineta flava. NCBI lineage: Eukaryota > Metazoa > Arthropoda > Insecta > Neuroptera > Chrysopidae > Nineta > Nineta flava. Next base: position 67,102,787 of record OY986041.1, on the reverse strand, counting down.
ACTGAAATAGTTTTAAAAAAAATATTCAACTAATTAAAAACTACTAAGTTCAACTAGTTAAAGGACACATTATTACCACGGAATCTCATTCCTGGAAAATATAGTTTATTTGGTTATAGTTTTATTTCATGATGATATTAACTTAAGGTATTTCCAAACTGTATCAGCTGATTGGACATAATATATCATACATATACTAGTCATCATACATATACTAGTATATAATTTCAATCGACTTTCAAACAGCGCGCCGGTACTCAAGATACAAACTGAACCATAAAAAATAACCTTCTGCAGCGAACATGACAAAAATGCACTTTTTACGCATATTTTATCAAAAAACTTAACAACCCGATGGTCATTCTCACAAAGTTTTAAGGAAAAATATTTCTAAGGAATTGAGGAAAGTATGTATCGAATTTCAGAACACCCGTGACTATATTGAGAGAGATCGAAGTAAAAACAGTCGGAATCGTTTATTTTATATCACCATGTTTATGAAGATGCATGTTAAATTTCTCCAACTTACATAACGATTTTCTCAAAATCGCCATGAGGATAAATTCTCAAAAAAATTCAGCTGATATCTAAGGATTCATTTTACTAATATTGTGAATTTCGTGAAGTTCTTGACAACCTAATAATAGTTTGGAATTACCAATTTGACAAAATTTGTCATAAAAATGAAAAAATGCAACCAAACAAATAAAATGATGGCGACTAACTCTAATTGTAAGTAACAAATAATATACTATCTAAACGATTTTTATTTATCATTTTCTGTAAACACATTGGGTTGATGCACCGTAGACGTAAACGGACGTAGACGTTAATTTTTTTTTTTTAATTCTGTCGAGTATTTTTTCAATACAACAGATAATAGTTGGGTGGGCATGAAGTTTTACATGCTTCTAATGAGAGAGAGAATGATTACTTTGTTATTAATTATCTCGCGTTCTAAGCGATCAAAAATTCTGAAACTTCTGGATTTATTAGAAAAACATTATTTTTAACCTGTGAAAAAAATTTAGCAAAATCTGTCAAAAAATGATTCTATGCTGGAACTCCCTTAAAGACTAAACTTATCAATATTTTACCATTAGTATGTATTCTTAGTCACGACTCTATTGTGTCATGCTGTACAAGTAAGGAAAAAAACTAACATTGTATAGAGAATACTGATATACATTTGTGTATACAAATATATACATATATACACACACTTAATAATTCCAGCATCATCATTTCTGTTTGGCAGCTAAAAAACCAATAAACCTTTGAAAAGCTCGCTGTGCTCCATCAGCTCTCACTACTGATACTAGTACTATTTGTTGAGCATGCATCTATAACTATCGTCCCCAACATGCTTTCCTTATTACAAAACCAGCTCGCTTTTTATACGCTCTGATGTAGTAGTATAGCTGTTTTGTAGTCCATTAATCGTGAAGCTAAAATATGTGTTTTGTATTACATATTATTACAGTGAAACTATATCATAAAAATTCATTTTATCAAAAATTAAGAATATTCAAATGGAACTACAAATAAATCTTGTTACACATAAACTTTAAAGTAAAAGTAATATAACAAAATTAAAACAAGTAGGGCCTTAAGGTCGAAGTGCAATAGTTTTATCCCGATATACATCAATCAATCAATATTGTAGTTTGTGCCAAAATGGTAGCATAAAAGTGTTATAATATATATGTATATATATATATATATATATATATATATATATATATATATATATATATATATATATATATATATATTATTTTATTTAAATATTATACTCTATGGCACTCCCACAATTAAGACGAATATAACGACATTTCTTATGCTAAAATCCATCAGTCGTTTAGGCTACAGAGCGTGCCAATAATAGACAACCATACATACATCCACTCGAAAAACATAAGCCTTTTTCTGGGACAATCGGAAAAAAGGCAACTGAAGAGCTACGGTAATTAATTTTTTTTTTGCATAAATCTAAAGTAGTAAATCTAAGTAGTAATTTTAGTTGTATCCAGTTTCGAGAGTTTTTGCTCTGGTTACGTCATGTGTTCCCAAAAAAGGTTGTTCGAATTGAATGGCAATTTAGTTAACTGTTATATTGGTCATACAAGAATGTAACCAAATGATTAAATATTCAAATTTGAACAGTATTGAAATGCAACTAATACATTAACTTACATCAGTGGCCAATGTAGGGGTGGGCACAAGACACAAGACTTTTGCTCTTCTTCGTTTACTGTGTTTTTGTATTGAATACCGAGGACAAAATATCGACATCGTTACCATGCGAAAAAAAAACGATTATAACGATAATTCCATGCCACAAACTACCAAAAACCTTAGAATCTCCACAAGGCATGTCCAAACAACGCCTCTGCCAACCCGACCCGTATAACTCAACTTGGTTATTTTGTCGTTCGGATATTATGATTCGCTTATTATGTCGTGCCACGGATTACTGGTGTTTGAATCCACTTTTCGATTTAATACACCTTTCATTATATTATTTCGTATTACTATCCATATTATAAACAAACAATGGCAAATATTTATTCTATGATTAATACATAATTTCCACGACCATTTGTGATTTATGCATATGCTAACCGATTTATTATGACACTTTCAAGACTATTGTAAACGATTGCTTTTTATTGTTCTATAACTGAAAAACAATGAAAAAAGTGAATTATGAAACCAGTCAGTTATTAATATTTTTATTTGGATCCCTAACACAATTTATAAAATAAATATTCATAGAGTTGATAAGAATAGATTCGTACTATAAAATAAAACAATACAGTTCTTAGAAAAAACACACGTGTTACGCTAAAACAAGTCTTTTCTTGAAATGTTTTATTCATTTTTGACGTGCATTATTTACATCCCAACGGGCGCCTTCCTGAGAAGAGGCCTACATTTCCATTGACTTACACGATCGCTTTAATATTCATATTTGCAGCGATTTTATTTCAAAACATACAAAAAAGTATCCTCAAAAAATAATAAAGAGGTTCGTTTTTTTCTATTTTTTGTGTGTGTAAATATCATGCGCTTCACGATGATGTAACGTAATTCACAATAGCATAATATCATCTTTATCTAACATCTATGCTGTGAAAATGTTTCGTTCACTTTCTTTTCGATATTAGTTTTTCCTTCAATACCTAAAAAGTAGTGACTGCTTCCAGGCAGGTAGAGATATATACATATATATTTGAATTATATACTGAATATAATAGATGTAAGAATAGGAACTGTCATACAATATTGAAACGAACGAAAAATCTTCATCGCCATTTCTTGCTTCTAAAAAATATCCCTTCTTCCTATTCAATATCATATTCTTGAAATGTGTATGTGTATAGATAAATATGAAGTATATTAACAGACAAAATACGTTTCTTTTCCGTTTAAATGTTGTGAATATAAGTTAGTTCGTTTTTTTTTCTATTTTATTCTACTCTTATTTTCCACACATGTTAAAAGCTTATAGACAAACAGCTCTTTTAACATAAAAATAAAGATTCTAATAACTATGGCTGTGTAAAGATTTGAAAATGAATAATTACATCTGGAATATTATTAAATATAAATGAAAATTTATTTTTATCGTAGAAAATGTTTAATTTTTATTATCATTTACTCAAAATTATATACTGTGATCTCCAAAAAATCATACCAATTAAATTTCTATTAAATTAGATGTTTAAATTTTGTTAAGATGAAATACTTTAGCTTAGTGCAGATTGTGAAATAATTTCTGTAATATATTTTCTGTAAGAATTTGAAAATTGAATGATGTATACGTTTGCTAGTCTCGCTGGAACGTGTTTATTGTTTTATGATTAATTTAAAGAAACAACATTTGATCAAACAATTTTGCTAACTGCCTACCACGAGATAATTTGTTGTTTGCGATAATGCCTGAGACGCCGACGATGAATTTTCTAAGAATCTCGTAGTGAATTTACTTGCCATATTTATGCAGCAACGATGAAATTCGTAGTATCTCAGTGTAAATATTAATAGATAGAGCCTCAGGGAGGAGAAAAATAATCAAGATTGGCTGACACGAATAGAAAATATAGTCTTATTAAGTTCATTGAAAGTCAACAAGCAAAATAATAATATTTTTTGTGATGATAAACTGGAATCCTGAAAAGTACTGTGGCACTCTACGTGTTAAATAAGAAGAAAGGTTTTAAAATAAGAAGAAAACTTAAACCAACGATTCAGCAGTTTAGTTATAAGGAAATAAACAATTGCCGCATATGATTCTTACTCCTGATTTGTACTCCTCGATAATCGACATTGTGTACTGTATAATTAGGCCAAAATACACTGTTTCTGTGCTAATTTTAAATTTCTATGTGGAGTATTTATTATAATATAAACCTCAAAAGAATTTTAAAAATAATATTAGTTGCACAATATTCATAAATGTAGGTGACACTGAGAACCTACTTTATTTGAACTTGATTGACAAATTGAATTATTTCGAATTACGTATTAACAAACTGAATCGTTAAATAAAAAAATATCGACTCATAAGGTCAATTTCTACAGTAGTTATGTAGACGTTTTAGAAGTAAATATTCATTTGTATAAAATTTAAAATCTTTCAACGAAGTATAAACTCTTCTCTTTATTCTTCCATAAACAAATAATTGATTTGCGTAGCTTACGCTTCTGACACTTCAAAATCATGACATGTTTACGCTTCTAATACTCAAAATTATGCTTAATTGAAAAAAAACGCCACGATTGGTTTCTATTCAGACTATCTTGTTTAAAATTTCCCTTTACAATTTTTCAAAAGAACATTAGAATGATTCTCCAGAAACTTTGGAATGAAACAAGAACTCTCTCTTTTAAATTGACACCAATCTCACATAAAGGAGCTATTTTCTCCCTTAAAATTTGCTTATTTTCGCAAGCTCTATTGACAAAAGGCCAAACTACGAAATTTGGATGGTCTAGCTGTTTTCGTTCCACAGACATCGTGTCCTCAGAAAACAATTCACATTAATACACTGGCCAAAAATGGGTACAAATGTATACCCTCTTAGAGCAAACGAGGTTGTAGAGGGTTTCTTTATACCAAAACTTTTTTTGGTATCAGAGAACCTAAAAACGTAAAGAACCGATAAAAACTCAATTTCGATTTTCGAGATCGAACACATCTATATACATATTCTGTTGTATTCTTTATACAACGTATACAGGAAAATTGAGGTATTTTTTTATACAAATTTTCACTATATATTGACAGATTTTTATTGATTTGCATTTCGTTTATGGATTGATAGAATGAAAATGTATATGAAAACGAGAAATGAATAGAATTGAATTCTTGTATATGCATATGGTCTCTATCTACCTACTACATGCAGTAAGAATTGCATTTTAATCTAGAAATGCAGTCAATTTCTACGATCGTTTTATGTGAAATGAATACAAAATATGTGTAACTGACAAAATATATTGGCTATTATGATGATATTGTAGAATGTAGACTGCGTGACAATATGTTCAAATGTTACTTTACCTCAAAACTAAAATGATACTTTTTAATCTATATACATACAGACAATATTAGAGACCAGTCCAAGTGGTCGAGCGTTCTAAGGCGTAATGTCTGCGCAGTATACTTACTTAGAAACTGGGAGGTTATGGGTTCGAATCCCGACATCGGCAGTTTGTCAATTATTAAAAAAAAGAGGGCGGTTAATTGACTAAACAGTCGGCGTATGGACAAGAATGAAGTAACCCCGGCTATGCTTGAGAAGGTTTTCTGCAGTTTCCTTCACGAACTCCAGATGAATATCGGCATAGTTCCTATCATAGTCGGCTGCAGTCGTATATCCTACCAATTCCTAGTCTATACACAACAATTCCTTCCACTCCACTCACATCCTCACATCCTTAGGCATCACAATGGGCCTTATGGTCGAAGTGACAACAATCTATCTATCTACAATATTACATTATTTTACAAATATATAAAATTGGAGTGTCTATTTGTAATGTCAAAATAACAGGTTTTTACTAAATGCATATGAAAGTATATATGGTACTTATAAAAAAATTTTAAAAATTTTTGTCTATCTGTCTGTTCCAGCTAATCTCCGAAATGGCTGGACCGATTTTGACGGGACTTTCACTGACAGATAGCTAATGTTATAAGGAGTAACTTAGACTACTTTTATTTTAGAAAAAATATTAGGGTTCTGTAATGTAAAAAATATAAAAACCTATGAAATTGTGAACAAAATCCGAATCTTCAGTGTCAGCGAAGCGGACGGGTATGGCTAGTACTTTGTATGAGTCAAGGATAGTATTTTATGAAAGCAATTTATAACAAGTAGAAATAACAGCTAACGTGAGTTAATTGCTTCAATATCTGTTATGTGTAATTACAGATGTTTGAAATTATGAAAAAAGATTTCAAAGAAGAGTTGTTTATTTTTCAAAATTGAACATTTCTTGTCATTAAATTTTTTTCTTTATCTTACAGGTAAAAATGTAAATTTACCCATGGCCCTTCACCAGAGAGGGTCGTTTACAGATATTGCCTATTCATGAACTTTTTTAAAAGTCACTTTTTAGCTGTAGAATGCATACACAAAATAAAACTGGTAATCTCGCTATGTTTTTGACTTATCGCATCTACGGACGGACAGACAGGCAGACAGACGGACATCCGATTAATTAGGTCATTTTATGAACACCTTTACCAACAATTATTTTCTATAGTCTATTGTTTCAACCATAACAAAGTCGGGACTAAACTAAATATACCCTTGTTAATATCATATATACCGGATACAAAAATAATTAATTGTGCTTGGTCGCACTCAAGAAAAGTTTGAGTATAACATCGCTACATTTTGAAACATTCAACCATTTTCTCCTATTTTATTTCTAGGAAGGATACATGTATGTGTGAATATGCTAAAGGCAGGGTAACATAAATGGACAGAAAATAAAAATTAGAATGTGTAATACATATCTACACAAACTGGGTTCTTTTCGAAGGACTTCAAATATTGTCGAAATTTTTTCTTGGAGTAAGCATAAATTTTTTCACGTATATTTGAGAAGATCCGGTTTTGTTGTCGACCTCTGGTGAAAATATTTAAAAATTAAGGTAAACTTGCACTAGTCTTTTTCGTCAGAAGGTTTAAAAAATACTGTTAGAAGCAGCATTGTTATTTAAACTTTAAAGCAATGTTAAAGGTATTTATTAATAAATATTAATTAATATATTTATTAATTAATATAATTATATTATGAACATAACCCGAAAAAAAACTAGTCGTTGATACAGAGTTGTTAACGGATTTCGGTTTTTTCAAGCCGTTCTTCGTGATAAATAAATCATAAACTGTACGATATCCTGCTTATATAGATTATCAAATGGGTATAAAATTTGCGTATACGTACAATATTTAATCAGCATACCGAATTAATTTATTTTACTGTTTAGAATTTGTATTCAGGTATTATAATAATAAGAATAACGTGTTTAAATATTTCTCTAAACCGCGGTATAAAAATGTTTGTACCCCTCCGTCTCTGGTATTTTTTTAAGCGTACTTATTACACCGTTATACACCACTCTGGAATGTCTCAACCTACGCAATAATTATTTAGAACGGGGTTGCCCAACCCCATCCGGCTTATTCGGCCTAAATTTACTATCCGGCCGGATACCGGATAGTATGTCAATATCCAGCGGATACTATATTTTTAAAAATTTACGAAAATTTCATAAAATTGACTTTATTAAGAGACGTATATCTTCAAATCAAAACAGCGTTTACAAGTATTATACCAGATTCAATTTAAACCAGAGATAAAACGAATATCCGGCAACTATTCGCTATCCGGCTGGATAGTAAATTTAGGCCGAATAAGCCGGATACCCGATAGTTGCCGGATATTCGTTTCATCTCACGTTTAAATACTAGGTAGCAATTTGGTGATATGGCAATATGAGTGGAACGGGTCAAAATCATAAGTAGGCACACAAAATTGCTATTTATAATTTTCCTAACATTTTGCGTAAACAATTCCGTAAATTATTTGTTCATAATGGAATTATTTATAGCAGTGTTAATAATTAGGTTATACATTCATTCGCAGTTACATATTTCTAAAAAGTTTTCATTATCAAAACTCAATCAGATGTGTGTGAGAATTCGATGATGGGTGGTAATAATAGTCACAAACAAGATCATAAATAAACACAGTGTAAGTAGTATCCAATGTAGTTGGTAATAATTTAGTGTGATTTCGTTTGTTAAAATCAACCACGACAGACAATTTTCATACGAGGCAACAACACTTCCACTAAGTAAGTATTTTAACTACCCTAACAACACACTGGGTGATAATTTCATTTACTTTGTTGGTTTTCATATTTATGTATACCTACAATTACCGACGTATAACTATAGATAATTTCACGTTCATTGTGTGTGCAATCTATAGTACCTGTTTCATACAAAGTGTATAATGAAAAATGTGTGGTAAAAGGATGTGGTAAAACATTCGCTATTAGTAATTACACGTGGTAAAATTCAAATCTCGAAAAATTATAGTTTATAAACACTTGCATAATAGGGAATATGCATGAAATTTTTTTTCACATTTATTTTCAGAATATGAAAATACTGTTATCAAGGAAGCTATAAGCTTTTAAAGATTATTATCTGTCTCTTTCTTGCAAAAATACTAAAAACGGAGTTTTACGTGTATTTTAAATGGTGAAAGTGTAATATGACGTCCCATAACATATCAAGAGGGCTATCAACCTGTTTGTCTAATCGGGGATTTCAATCATTCACATCTCGCTTATTTTTAAAGTTATTTAAAAAGTAATTTTACCTTGATATTTGTCAAGTAAACATGCTTCAATTCAAGCGAAAAAAAATTTTCATGCATATTCCCTATTATGCCATTTTACTCAGATATGAAAAAATAAATCAAGAATAAGAGCTCTGTGGAAATAAATTTAGTCATTTAGACGTGGTTGAGGAACAAGCTAACAAAAATTTCATTCATCCAAATAAAATAAAATTGGTAAGATATACTAATAATCTAAAATAAGAAAAATAAGGATCATTTGATCTTTCCCCTTTACTTAATGTTTTTCACACTCCTTGGGATTTTGATGTGAAAACGTCTATATCGATACTAAACAAGATTTTATATGAGAAGTGTAATGAAATGTCGGATTATACAATGTCACGTTTTTCGTAACGATCGGTTATGTGACAGTCGGCAACCATCGGCATTGTTAAGATAGTAGATATCTATTCGTGTTTGGCAACCAGTCACATTGCTCATAGTAAATATGCCATTAACGTTTATATTTTCAAAACATGCGTGAGTCTAAAAACTTTTTTTAATTTCTAGAAACTTATTTAGAACTAGGTGTTATGTACAAAGTATTTATATTTTTTCGATTTGGATGGAAATGTTGAATGTTACTTACGTTCTAAAAACGTAATGTCAAGAATGTTAATACGAATGTCGTCGGTTTGACATGCTTTTATAGTTGTTGAAATGTTACAAATAGCACTGGCTTGAATTGCAATATATTTTGATTGTGTTAAAATTTTCTTAAATACGTAACTGCCTTGATATCCAGTTTTGTTTACTTTAAGTAAGCGTTTTGTGGTGTGAGTCGTATTTTGGTACACAAACAGAGTATACACAAAATTTTTGTACACAAAAACAGTGTACAGTCAGTAATCCAAAGTGGTGTACATACTGAAAATGTTACATTTTTGACAAAATTATTTCGAACGAAAGTTGTTCCTTTTAAAAATGCAAATAACTTTTCTTGTAAACACTTTTCGGAAAATCGAATGGTTTTGATATACAATTTCGACATTTAAAATCATTTGCAGAATGTTCGTTCATTTTATGATAACAGATCACTGACAGTACATTATCAAATTCGGTGTTGCATATAATGTTCACTGGATATCAGAACTGACTTTTCAGTCTATTTCTATGCACCCTAGAAATGTCTATAATCAAAACTTATCTGTCAACTTATCTAAAATGAGAATAGTTAATACGACTAATTGTGTTAATTTTTTTTTTTTTGGAATTAAAAGTTGTCTGCTTTTCGTATAATGGGAGAAGCTTGACTTACTAGATTTACTAACTTCATTTATTGTTTAATATATGTAAAATATATTTATTGAATATTTATAAAAGAATATCAAATTTTCGTAAACATTCTGTATAATAGTTATAGGCCAAAACCAACAAGTATACTATATAGTCGAACATTTAGAATATCCTAACATTCAGAATTATTATTATTTAATTAAGAATGGAAATTTACACACAGCACAAACTGTTAGTACCTTGTTTAAATTACCATATTTATGTAATTAGGAGGGAAAAAATTAAAGTATACCTTTTAATAATTAATATACTTCATTTTCTATGGTAGACCTTGGAAACAAAGAAATTACATAAAGAAAAATAATGATTGAGGTTCTTCATATTATGGAATAAATTTGTATACCCTTTATGTATATAAACTATACTCGAGAAATAAATTTTCAAATTCGCCCCAAATCAGTTTTTGTATTATAAATACGTATTTCGACTACAAAGTAGTCATCATTAGTATAAATTAGCTAGTCGTAATTTACTTTCTGACAATTAAAAATAGATAGAAAATTGACATCAATAGACAAAAAAAAAATTTAACAAAATAAATTAAAATATAATAAATTTTATCGAAATTACTCTTGTTAAAATTGCTTTCATTCGATTTACTCTTATTAACATCACTCTTATTAAAATTACTCTTACTTTGTCTCAGGATATGTTATTCGTTACTAATTTGGTGACAGTTTCACGTGAAACTGTCGACCGAATTGTCTGTGATAATAATTGAATTTATTTCATGCATATATCGAGACTATTGCAGAGTATTGCACGTTGTTGTGGAATATAATTGTTCATTTTAAAAGTTTTTGAGTTGATCTTCAATTATCAGAAAAAAAACGATTAGTTTAGAAGTTATACTCAAAGCAAACGAAGTGATGACTTCTGGGACACCCTATACTTAAATATCCCATATTTACTAATTTCTATTTCTATCACGAAATCAGCTCGATGATTTTATTGTCATCAGAAATTATATACATTTGCAAAAGTTCAAATCTAAAATCGACAACCCATACATGTTAACTAAATATGTTTAAAAAAAACCAGAATATAAAGTAACAGTTCCCAATCGATTTCCAGACGAATTTTCCTATGAGGTGTTCGGTTGCCCTATAGTATATAGACTTGAATCAGTATTCAACAACCGAAAAATTATTCAACTACAACGACATAAGCAGTAACATGAACAATGCGTATTTAAACTTGATGCACGAATTTTACGAACACCAAAAATACATTAAAGTCACAATGTGTGTTCTCTATTGTGTTAAATTCATTTATTTAACAATATCACCAGTCTCATTCACATTCATGTATAGTATAAATGTAATTATGAATAAAAAAATCACTTAAAAAAATACCTAAATAGAAAAAAAAAATTAAATAGCTAATAGTAATAATAACGTTTTTTTTTTTATACATTTTCGGTTTTTTTTTGTCCAACAATAGGTTACATTGTTTTGTAAATTAGGTGTCAATCATAATAAATTCACTTTACATCAAACTTCCATTTAACAACATTTGTTATAAAAACAAAATTTATTTTCACACAATTTGATCATCGATATAACACACAAAAAAAAGTATCAGAATTTGCCATAATAACAACACATGCAACCACTATTCATACATCCACCCATATACCAACCACACGGTATATACAATCAAATAAACAAAAAAATCATTTTACTTTTGGTTTAAGAAACATCACGTTTACTTCAATTATAAGTATCTTATTTGTAATATGGTTGTCCATCACCGGTAATAATATTCTACGATTCACAATGGTTTTTATAAAATTATTATCAACAATCCGAAACTTTTTATGTGAATGTACTTAATAATGTAAGCGCTGCATTTTATCGTGAGATATCCGGTAAAGCGTAAACATGTTTCAGGTGGAGGAGGAGTTATGATTAACAGTTAATGCCGAAAATTTATAAATATTTTTTTACATTTTTTATTATCTTCCAACTAAAATGACCAAAAATATATTGGTCAAAAATTTAACGCTTGTCGGGGCGTCACCAAGGTAGTAAATTTTGCTTCACTGCACTTGCGTGGCGTTTATGTGTGTATATGTGCTAATATATGTATGGCTGTCACATGTATTTCCATTAATACAAATACATTTTTTGGTCATGCAAGTACACTGACGCATAATTTAGTACCTTGGCTATTTAGGGCTGTCTATCCTTTTGATTTTGTATACAATTTCACGTTTTAGTCCATAAGGATACTCTGTCCCGTTATATACAGGTCAGCGCCCGACCACGTTGTCTTGGGTCAAACTAAAGATCAAATCCCGGACTTCTGGTATGTATTAGATTTTTTTTGATTGTGATAAATTATACCTCGGCCAAAGTTGAAGACAATTTTCGATTCGAGAAAGAGAACATATATTAAATATCCGCTTCCACCGAATAAAAAAATAATTGCAGAACTTTAAATGGGGAATACAAAATCCTACCTGCCAAATTAATTCAATTAGTTAAATTTTACAACTGTTTTGATGCGTATAAGGCATTTAAAGTTTGCTATAAAACCTTAAATTGGGATAATGGTGTCATACCTACGTGAGAGTGAATTAAATTGACATCTTTGAAGCACCAAAGTAATAAAATAAGCCTTATCAGTTATAAAAGATTTTAATCCACATAAATCACAGATCAAGTTTTAATCTTATCCACTAACATAAATTCGGGTCGATAAAATATTTGTTACATTCACTTAATGACTTTTTCATCATGTTAAAAGTTCAGTTACAATTTTCAAATGTATTAATGTACGTGTATTTTCGCTCCTTCTTTTTCGATGTATTTTTTTAAATTTTATTTTTAATGTGTTGTACGAGGGTTTAGATACTGACGATAGTTGCGCTGAAATGGAAATACCGAATCTAGATGCAAGTCTTATTATATATACATATTTTTAATAAATTTTCATACTATTTTCTTCCGTCTATTGTGTTTTAAGTTTTGTATAACACCGACCAATAACCTCACTCGAAAGGTAATCATCTCTCTCTTTGTAAGTATTTGTATAAAAATGATATATTTATTTGCAATCAAAAATTTCATCATTTACGATGAATGTCACACTTTGAATGAGACCCTGTCAGATGATAGAGGGAGCTCTTCAGCATATCTAGTTAATGACAAGGCATAATTTGTATATCTTAATACGATCATATTTAAAGTACTTTTTTTTTGAATTTGGGTAAAATTCTGTGCATCGCAAAACTTTCAACACTTTTAATGAGTACAATAACTATGACACGCAAACTCATGTAGAGAAAACGTAGCTGCGTTATATTATTGTTATTCTTTCCTTACAAACTGATGACTTGACATTATGAAGCATGAAATTCTTCTGGCACACAATATCAACTCGTCTATTTACGCAATCGCGAAACCACTTGCATGAACAAATACATGCTCAACAAATACATAACCAACAAATAAAAATAGACAAACAGACTTGATTATAATCGCCTTCATAAACGATTGGTTTCATGGTTGAACACATCTTGCTTTGCCGACATACGGGGGGCGCGCAGATTGTATTAATATCTATTTTTACTCATATCTCTTGAAATATATAGTTCAAATTTCGCTGAATGACTGTGTTATTAAACTCGCTCAGCTCGTAAGGACTAATTCGGCCTTCGACCCTGGCTTCGGGTCCTTCACATAATGCAAAAAACCGCACCCATCTAGCATGAATAGAAGTAAAAAAGGTAATTTTGAGCGCTTTTCCCTTCTTCGGGAGGATTGCATCGGGAAAATTAAATTTTTCCGATTTTTCCCGTATTTTTCCTGTATTTTCTAGCATGTCTACAAGTTGGTTAGAATTTGTAAACGTCAGTGAGTCTGTTACCCAAACCGAGTCTGTTAATTTAATAAATTTAATAATTTTCACTCTTATGAGAATTAGTATAAATAAACTAAATATATACAATTATGGAAGTGAATATCAACCACCTTTTTACATTTTTTTCACTGAAACAATGGTAATAATAAATGGTTTAAATGTTTGAGGGTGCATAAAATTTAAAAATAAAATACATATATTCTCGCGCGTGAAACACACGTATCATATATGTAGTATTAAAATCCATCTATCATCTAGACTAGAAACGTAATACAATAGATTGCAAGTCATCACAAATTGAACGTAAAAATCTATTGTTCACCAAAAAATATAATACATAAGAAAGAAAAGAGGCCTTTTTTACAACAATATACATACACACATTATATTATTATATTTTACATTAAAAATGTGCGTATATTATGTGATCCGAATCGACCGCATATCACAGTTAATTGTGTGCTCAAACAATCACTTAAAACATTATAATATTAGGTCAAACGTTTATGCATGATGCGTATCCTACCTAGCCGCCCTTACTTTGGCGTTTAAAGTATTCAATAGAAAAGACTGGACAATAGAAATATTGGTATTTATGTTTAATTTATTTATTGTTGTTAATGTTGTTCAAATGGGAATAGTTTTTGTAAAGAGAAGGACCGAATGAGTGGAATGGAAGGTACCCATTTAAATAATAGCTTTTCAATTTTAAAAATAAATGGTATATTTAGGTGATATTTATCGTTACAATGATACGGTGCCTAAATAAATTAGAAAATAACATTTTAAAATGCCGATTTCAATAGAGAAAAATATTTTTTACGCATATATTATTTATGGTAATCATTTCTGTGTGATAGGATTATACTATAGGTGATGGATTTTTTTTCATTCTACTGTTTCTGTTTCTGTCGAATCCGTATTTATAAATTAAGGACCTTCAAAGGCTTTTGATCAAACTTGAAGGATAGCAAACTCATACATTATTTATTTATTCAAATTAATCATACATTATTAATTTATTTTTCACAGATTTCGGTTCAAGCGGGGATATAAAAAACGTTTCATATAAAAGTTGTTGGAAATAATGTGTTTTTCTCGTAATTGTTATTGAAAAAAAAGTTATTCGCGATAAAAGATTTGTGTGTGTGGCAACCCCCAGTCGGATCAGGTTTTCGCAGGGCAGTCTGGAGCTATATAATTTAAGTCACTATAGATACTATCTTTTCTGAAAGTTTCAGCCCCTAAGTCGATGGGTACCGTTTTTACGGTCGCCGCTCTTACTATTATCTTAAATCATAGGCTAAACAAATTTATTTATTTTATTTTTTTAATAGTTGACCCGTATTCCGTTTTGATACATAGCCCTACAGAACATACGGATCCGTGATATATGTATCCCAGGTCAAGTTCTATGTAATCTTTATTTATCGAGATTAATGACAAAAACAATTTAAACAACACAGCAAATAATTTGGCGTAGACATTTTTTGTTTGTACTGATCCTAAAGGACTCAGTTGAACATATACTTGACGCATTTTTTACAATTATCGACACACGTCAAATATATATGTTAATGTACTGGAACAAGGAAAGGTTTCTTTCTTTATTCTTAAGGATTTAAATTAAATAAAAAAGGTGTGATGGTTTCTTTTAAATATTTTACCGACTTTCTATTTATATATGAAAAAAATTTGCCACAGGATATACAGTAAAATATTTTATATTTAAAAAAGTTCTATTTACGTCTGTATCGTACCTACAAACGTCTCAAATGATTATACACGGATTTATGATTTTCTGAGTTATATACGATAATGTATGAAATAAAACGGTTGTAAGCTTGTTAACTTTGAAAAAAGTGATGTTTAATCAATCAACTCTCGGAATAATTCCTAATGTCTAACTTAAACTAAATAGTACATTCGATTTTCGTACTTTCACATTATGACATACGCGCAGAACATGACAGACCATATCTTGAAGTTGGTGCGTTGAGCAGCAGCATACTATACCGTCTGTTTAGTTTACATCTTCGTATCATAGATCCCATAATCGAAAATATTCGAAAAATCGAAAAATCGAAAAATGTATGAGAAATCAAGTTGTAGGTACTAAGTTTTACTGTCATTTTGTTTTTTATCATTTTTTCTGTTACCCTAATATTTACAGAAATATTGACGGTTTAAGATTGAAAATTAAATTCCTCAATATCTCTGTACACATTAGAGTTTGAGCAAAAATGATAAGGTGATGAATTGTAGCAAACATGATTATCTACAACTTTATGCCTTACGCATTTTTCGATTGTTCTAATATTAAGATAGATATTTTATATTTTGTGTTTTCTTCTTTCTTTATGCCCCCCTATCCCTTTGACATATGTCATTTGTTAATAAATTTGGCGTTGTAAATACTAAAATCATATATGACATTTTATTTTGATCAGACTGCTAGAAAGTGATTTATGGATTTTCAGGAAATTCGCTAAGTTGAAGCAGCTCCTACGTAACGAATTTTTTTTATTTAAATAATATTAAATAATATTTTATTTAAATTTTTTTTTAAATAATTATATAAAGAATAAAACATTATACAACCCTTCCTTCGAGTAAACAATTTCGGTATTTCTAGTTTCCTCATTAATATGATTTATTTGTAGAACCTACTATTGAGATGCACTGTTTGGACAAAAAATAATTTTTAATACGTTACAACTTCCTTGCTTTTAATATTTAAGGTATATATTTGTTTTGAAAAAAAAGGATTTATTTCAAGGCTATTTACAAACTTATTTGAATAATTGATCAAATCAATCTGTTATCATTCGTGTAAAATGATTTTTAATTCTCCTATTTGTATCTTATAAAAATGTATTAATTTTAATCTCTTCCAAATTAATATATCTGCAGGTAAGAGGAAAGTTTTCCATTTCTTAATCTATCGACTATATTTCTGTACAAATGCTATAAAACTGCTACTCAGAGAAGTTAAAAACTATTAATCGCTTGGGAGAAGAAGATTTTGAGAACCAATTGTGAATCTGTAAAAAGTGGGGAAAAGTCGAAGACGAACTAATATGTCACTACAAAACATATACAAAGAAAACGCATAAGAAAGAAGATAATTGGCAGTGGCTAAGGCATATTATTAGAATTAATATGATGTAATATTAAAGGGGAAAAAAACATAGTAAAAAAAATGAATAGATGATATGGAAAGGTTTGGAGAAATATTTTAAAACAAACCAACATTGTAGTGCTGATTGTAGCGCCGAACACTGATTGTAGCGCCAATGAGAAAGAATATTCAAAATATTCGCAAAATTTTCTACTTGCATGCGAGAGGTAGATTTAAACACCCATCATAAAATATTAACACTCTTCATAATTCTTTCGACGAATTCACTTTCTTAATAGTTATTAAACTTGACGTGTGAATCTAGATTCTAGAAAGCCTTGATACACGGTTTTCCTTTATACTATTATTAAAATTGCAATGCCGTCGGATCAATCAAATAACAAACAATAAGGCGGAAGCATGTGTTGTTAGAGAGAAACTTTCTCTACAGAAAAATATATAAAAAACTTAATATTTTAATATCCCTAACAAAAAATAGGTACGTTAATAAAAAACTTATTTTATCTACCTGATTGTAGAATAAAACTATTTAAAACATATGAGGGGCACATCATACAAAGTGGGCAATATTTAATTAATAATACCTGAGACGATCTGGATAACTTTGTAATCTAGATAAAAAAGAATACTTATAAACATCATTTACTATTTTAATATTTTTAACAATTTTTATGCTTGCGAAGTAATATTTCTTTCAAAATTTATAATAACATATTAAGTTAACGGTAATAAGTAATCTCAATAACTCCAAAGCTGATATAGATTGAGATGCGGAGTCCCCCAAACGGATGAATATTTTCTGTAGTGAGGTACATACAATCATTCCCCTGAAATCGTGAATAAGATGGCGGCCAAAATTTTTGTTATCATTATGATAAGAGGAGGTAAAAATTCAAATTTAAAATATTAATCGAACGAGAATTTTACAGTCATAAAGCCAGAAACCAGTAAGATGTGGTCACATTTTCAATAGTCAATAATACACTTTACTGGTTTATGGCTCTGTTTGCAAAAAATTCTCATTCGATTACTATTTTAACTATGAATTTGTATCATCCTATTTATTATCATGATAATAAACATTCAGGCTGCCATCTTATTCACGGTTTAAGGGCAATGAACAGAAACAAAATGGTACAGTTGCTGCCAGTTCTCGTAATATTAAAACACCTCCTCAGAAACAGTTTCTCACTCGATTACATGTCAAGATAAATATCCAGGTAGTTTGGTGTGAAATGCATTCAATGTGAAAAAGATTACTAATCATATTAAATTTGTTTAATAAAAATTTTATATTTAATATAAATAAACATACCTAAAAACTAATTTTTTTAATACTTTGTAGGTACCTGGCTTAGATTGGTGAATGTCATTCAAAAATCACAAATAATAGTTTATTTAAAAAAATCTTAAATTCAGAAACATATGAGCAAAAGACTGAAATAAATCTGTCTAGTTATCAAGGACAGTTTTGATCAAAATCGAGAAAACAATCACCTTAAAATAAATTTTACGAAGTATAACTTTCATTTCACTTTATAACCCCTATAAAAATCGTTCTATATTGGTCGAATTCTATATTGAAGTTTAATAAACTTTAAACTTGATCAATTAAATCACTTGTATACTAAATTTCATAACAAATAATTCCGATATTTTTTTAAAAAATTTTACTATATCATTTGTATCAAGGCGGCTGGGATTATTAGTTAAAATCAAGTTAATCCTTGAAGTTAATCCAGGCTGGGCCCAATAAAGTCAGAAAGCACTTATTCCTTATTGAAATAGAAAACGAAAGATATAAGAAGAGCAGTACATGAAATTTATTAATTGTAGTTTAGACATATCAAAAATTATTTACAAAGTCAAAATTATTGAATTGTTTACATACTCAGTATATACTGAGTTTATGGAAGATTTTTTGTTTCTCTTACGGTTTCAAAGATAGGCAGTTTTGCCCAAATATGGTCCGATTTTGCCAATTAACGAACTTGAACTTAGATAGATGGATTATAGATGGATTGTAGGCTGCCCTGAACGGGCTACACTTCGACCATAAGGTACATTGTGATGCCTAAGCATGTGAGGATGTGAGTGGATTGGAAGGAATTTATGTGATTAGACTAGGAATTGGTAAAATGTGTGGCTGCAGCCGACTATGATAAGAACTCTGCCGATATTCATTTGGAATTCGTGTTGGGAACTGCAGAAAACCTTTACAAGCATAGCCGGTTACTTCGTTCTTGTCCATACGCCGACAGTTTAGTCAATTAACCGACTTTTTTCTTAATAATTGACAAACTGCCGATGTCGGGATTCGAATCCATAACCTCCCAGTTCCTAGTAGACATAGCGGCTCAGAACGCTTTAGAAAACACAAAAAAAAATTCAGCACGTTGTCTCTTTTCGTTCTTGAGTTATCGTGTCCACAGGCAGATGGACGGACAGACGGATGGAATGCGAAAATGCTTTTAAGCGTTACAAAGTCATGATCGAATAAAAATTACTGCATAGTTAATCATTTATCGATATTGTGCCAACTTTATGGACTTTTATAGAAAAATTTCAACAATCCCTCATTCATTTAAAAAATATGTTTTATTATTACTAGGCAATGAATAGAATAATCATTGGGATTAATGATATTATTATTTATCAGCTACCAAAACAGAAATCATCTGTAAACAGGCCAACTTTATAAACCATACATACATACATACATTGAAGGCAAGAAGAGGTTGCCAAGCAAGCAAACAAGGCAATAATGAAAAGAAATTGTGAGAAAAAATATTATTTATTTACATTATATGATCTTTAAGTGACTGTAAGTAAACCCAATTACTATCAACAAAAGAATTAAATCTCAAATCACTTTTTCAAGTGCGTACTAAAACCACTTTTTTTTAAAATAAAATATCCTCTTCAAAAATAATATTACAGAACTTCATTCTCATATTATTATTCTGACAGAATAATTGTTAAAAAAAATATTTTTTCTTCTTTTTTTTTAAAGATTTTTGTGATTGTTCATTTTTGATTGAATATTGAAATCTGTGTGAAAAAAGTATTTATGAATGCAAATAAGTAGCTCACTTGTTTTAAACAATGAACCGTTTGAAGTACTTTTTCAGTTTTACTAAGCCCTAAGATAGGTTTAAGGATGTTGGGTCGGTACAGTTGGGTCGGTGTTTATTTAAAATAATCGTGAAGCTTCAAAAAGATTAAGGCTTGATTTTTTGTTTACATGTAGTTGAAGTGCATACAAATCAATTATAAAAGTTTCAGGGGGGGGTGGGGGTTACGGAGGTCTCGAATTAATTATTTAATTTAAGTTCGAGTTTAAATGCATTGCTATTATGGAGAAACTCATATTTTTAAACATATTTTGATATATTTTGATAATTTTCACTTGGAATAAACTAAGACGAATAAAAAAAAACTACGCAATAGAAAATAGAAATATTAATAAAGAGATTGATCTAATAAAATTCCGGTATGACGGGTCTAAAAAAAATATATTTAAGAAAACAACTGAGATTTCGGGTAAATTTTATTTCTGTCGGCGGTAGCTTAATTACCCGAAATCTCAGGTTTCTAAATTAAATTTTAATTTTAACTTACGACAAAAAATAATAAACATTACTGTGGACTTTTATGAATGTACTATATAAGATTTTGAAGAATTTTATAAATGGACTATACATCAGCGCTCGTACATCCTTAATTTTAGCATTTAGTCGTATTTAATTTTATACTTTAGATGCCGCTCATATACAATAGAATCCAGGGTGGCAAAATTTTTTAAAATGATTTAATGAATACATCTTTTAACCAATGTATTTTAGGAATTATGCTTATCTACCATGAAAATTTGATTGTGATATCACCATAGTTCACTGAACTAAATAATTCCAAAAACTTTCTGGGCATTATGAAAGTATAACTTTTAAAAAAAATCTTATTATCAACAATATATTGGTTCTAACGAAATTTTCGGATTTAAGACATATTTATAGGTATCCATTCTTGTGTTATGTTTATGAAAATGCTGTAATTATAAATTTTATAACCGGTATATATGATATACACAAGGCTTTATTAAGTTTAGTGGCGACTTTGCATCGGTTGGAATAAATCAATCAAATAGGTATAGGTTTCCGTCCGTCCGTCTTTCCGTCAACACGATAACTCAAAAACGAAAAGCGCTAACGAGCTGAAATTTTATGTAAGTGTTCCAGAGCTACTGCCTACCCCCCTCCAGCGCGGGTAAATATCCATCTTGAAAACCGTAAAGGATAGAATAAATATTTATAGGTAAAAAAGTTCCTTTTTTAAAACAAGTTTTGCTTGAAACTTTTTGGGAAATACGAGCACAACAATTTATAACGGTCAACTATTTTTAGATTAACCATGGCAATATTTTAGGCTGTATATAATATATATATGTATAAACATATATATATATATATATATATATATATATATATATATATATATATATATATATATATATATATAATATTGCATGCCTAAATATACATATATATATATATATGTATATACAATTTTTTTTGTGTTTTAATGCATTTACATTTTCTATCGGAATATCAATTACGGTAAAACCCTTCAAGAATGCTTGTTGATTCCTTCCCATGGATTTATTTTTTCTACATATTCTAGATAATGGGTTGCATTTTCTCTATATTCTAGAGTTTCTTGATGATATATAAAACGAGTTTCTGGATTTAATTCTGTTTTAATTTCTATAGTGTCTGGTTTCTGAGAACATTTTATATTACAATGAACATAATCGTCTCCCACACAGCGTTCTGACGTACATGGTAAATGTTATTGGTTTGGTTGCATATTATTTTCACGGTCCATTTTTTGGTTTGATGGTACCAAATCACATTAACTTCTTTTGTACATATCACATTAACTTCTTTTTTCATGCTTTAGCTCGCGCGAAAACATCGATTATATCCTCATAATCAATTTCCGCACTAATTTTGCTTCAGAAGTCAATCAAGCCTGTCCTGACTCGTACTTGATCGCAATTATGCTTTGATAAATTTTTGAGTTGATAATGTAAGAAAATACATTCATTACCTAATGTCTCTTCAAATCGTTTGGATGCTTATTGACTAGCTTATTTGCTTGATTTTTTTAAGTAATTACTTTTTTTCAATTTACATTTCAACATTATTTGGAGTACTTTACAGAAATTTGTTCATATATTCGTAGAAAACTAATTCAAATTGATTTTTAAATTTGAATCGTTAATTAGATTTTTTCATCTGTAAAATTTTAGCATTCCTAAAATTTTACTGCCCTAGGCCCGGGCTCACGGGCCTAAGCATAAATCCACCACTGTCTTTAAGGTATTCGTTTAACTATTAAGAAACTAAACCTTGGATCCTTGCAAACTTTTTTAACATGTGTGTATTAAACTTTACCTACCCTTCCATATACAAAGCATTGTTTAGGTACATATGGTAGCTATAAAATATAATTAATTAATGGAATTTAATGTATTGGAAATAAATTTGTAGAATAAATCTTTAGAGCAAAAACAACAAGCCGAAACAACCATAATATATGTTTTGGCTGTTGCTGACAATTTAAAATGAGTGACTAGATTTATTTCTTACATACACCTATGACATTTATTTCATATCAACTTGAATGGTCTCATATGCCATGTACTATTACTTGTATTTGGCAAAGTATTGCCACGTTAAATTGAATTCATAAATATATGAATTAGAAAATAATAGTCAGGGGAGTTTTGTTTTGCAACATTGTGTGTATCACGAGGTACGTCAAGGGTTAACTATATTTAGATTAATTTGTATGTTTTAATTTATTAAAATGGTTTTAAACAAAGTTCAAATCAACTCTGGACATTTTATTCATTCGCCATAATTGTGAGATTCGTGTAGAATGCCATCATAGTCTAATAGAACTTTGACACTGACACAGACGTTTCAGTGTGGACATCTGTACACATATTATCGAAGATAGTCAATGAAAAGCACTGTAGTTCTAGTTAGTCCTAGTTTAAATGTTTGTATTGTATAAATACAAACATAATAGTAACAATAATAACAAATATAATAAATAATAAATAATAACATAATAGTTTTATTCAAAGTAATGACGCGTCAAATTTTGACGGAGAGGCAACCGGATGGCAAGTGGTAATCTGGGTCTTGAAGTGATACTGAACCTCCTCGTACATATACAGTAGAGTCTCATTAATCCGGCACTATAAAAAACTATCGGGTGCCGGAACGTGCCGAACTATTGAAGTGCCCGATTAGTAAGACTCTATGGTTTATATTGAAAAATAAACATATATATATATATATATATATATATAATATATATAATAAGTACTCCTTGGAAAAAATGTGAAAAAGTGAAGAAAATTTTTGTTCTCGATTTTAATAATAATCATTTTCTAGGCTAATTTTGACCTAAAATGTACGAAAATCAGGTTCATTTTAACGTCCGACCAACACATTTCAAAATTTTGCCTTCTCAATTCAAACAGTTTGGAATTTTAGCACTATGCGTCTGATACCTTGCAAACCGTTAATCATATCATATTTCAACCAACGCCATCGTTTTCGCTAGGTCAGAATTAGCTAAAAATCGAGTTTTTATAAAAATCGGGGACATAAAATTTTCCTCCAATTTTGATATCGTTTTTAAGGAGTTGGAAAAAATGTAAAAAAGTGAAGAACATTTTTTTCTTGATTTTAATAATAATCATTTTCTAGGCTAATTTTGACCCATAACTTGAGAACGGCAGGACCGATTTGGATATTTTTTTAACACAAATGTTTATAATATAGTCCGACTAGGCTTTTGTAAAAAAAAAAATGTAAATGAAAAATTAGTAAATAAGGTTAGTAAATTTATTTAGTAAAATTAGTTAGGGGAAAAGTGTATTTTTCTATAAGATATCTATATAATAAAAATTAAATGCTGTTCGTTGGGAAGCGCATCACTCGAAAACGGCTGGACCGATTTGGCTAGTTAAAAAAAAATTTTTTTTGTAATAGTCCGAATAAAATTTTTAAGTAAAATTGGAAAAGTTGCCCGAAAAATTGAAAAGTGTTTCTTTTCTATGGAATTTTTGGAAAGGACAATGTCGATTGAGCTAGTCATTAATATAATTTTAGCAATAAAATCATTAGCTACAAAATGGTCCAATATACGCTATTTATTTATTCTATGCACATAAATAATAATATGTATGTGTGTGTAGAAATACGCATAGCTTTTGTGCTTTGTTGTGGGTAGATATATGGTAAAAGGTAATTGAGAACAATTGATACTATTCTAAACACAACCATCTAAACAGATGTCCATTTATATATTCAGTTCGAATTATTCTTACTTAAATTATTATATGGATTTACGTATTATACTCACAGTTCATGTTACTACATATGTACAATTTAATCCAAAATTTATTTGTTACACTTCATAAATATAATTTATATCAAAAAATGGATACGATACATGTACAGGGATTTGTATAAACTATTGTAAAAATTTAGTTCGTTGAATGAAACAGTCCGTATATTGATTTTAATTATAAGAGAAGGCTAGGAGACAATTTACATATCACATTCTGAACACGAAATGTTTGTACTAAAATTTAATCTTTACATATACCTATGGAATTAAGTAAATTGAATATTTATTGGAAAAAATTTATAGTTTCATTGTCACCGTTAATTTTTCTCATGAATTAATATTTGTTTGTTTGTGTATACTTTCATGTCCACATAACGTTGTTTGTCCAAATTCTTTTTCGAAGGTCCGAGGTTCGATTCCTGGTTGACGAGTTAATTTTTTCATATAAGTATTTAATTTAATTAATATTTCTCATGAATATTTGATTAACATTTAAATAAACATGCAGATAGAGTTTTTGTAAAAAATGAATAAATAAATTGATTTTTAACTTTAAGTTATTATAGGTCCGGTTTTTCGAATTGAAAATTGCGGTATATGTCCACGTTACGATGTCCCTAAAGCCCAATTTATCGTTTTTAGAGAGATGTAATTATGCATATATATATATATATATATATATATATATATATTGTCGCGGTATCTTGACTCTAGCCTTCAAAAGGAGCGCTGTAGTACTCGACAAGAAAAAAAACACAAAATATTAGTCAAAGTTTACTAAATATATGTCAATTGGACAGCACGCACTTTAGAAGAAATAATTAAATAAAACAAACACTCGATTATAAAATAAACATGCAGATAGAGTTTTTGTAAAAAATGAATAAATAAATTGATTTTTAACTTTAAGTTATTATAGGTCCGGTTTTTCGAATTGAAAATTGCGGTATATGTCCACGTTACGATGTCCCTAAAGCCTAATTTATCGTTTTTAGAGAGATGTTATTATGCATATATATATAACATTTTTTTAAACAAGCTTTTTATAGTAAAACTAATTTTCTAAAACTTTACTTCTTATGTGTTTGTCGACTTTTTCAATATTAAGAGAGATATACCAAATTTTGTGTTTCCTGCTGCCTATAAACCCCCCTTTTTATATGATCAGATCATATAAAAGACAAAACTTTTTAAATATTATTGTGAGACACGCACCAAATTAGCAACGAGCAATATATATCTAACTCCATATCCCAGAGATAGATACGATTAGCTAATTCATACGGATGATGACTACCTTGTAGTCGAAATACGTATTTATAAAATACAAATAATTGTCTAGGAATTGGGGCAAAATTTGAAATTTAATTTCCAAAAACCTAGAGTTCTCTTTGATTATTTTAATAATCTTTATATGTGCTTTTATGTTTTTTTATAAATGGTACTTATATAAATGATAATTATAATTTTATACTTGATAATTTGGATATTTGTGGCTAAAAGTATTCAATTGCAAGTTATACAAATTCGACATTTTAGGTTAGTTAAATATTACTTTCATATGTTTGCAAATGGGTTTATCAAAATTCAATTTCAATTTCCTCGCTTTATGTCTATCTTTAAGAGATTTGCATCCCAACTTTTCAATTTATAGTTTTTCTGGGTACCTTCTCCACCAAGGCACTGAACAAGATCGAGGCATTATTAAATTATAAAATTTGTTAAAACAAACGCTTACAGAATTAAATTTACATATATGAAACTTATTATTGAAAATTCTTGTTTTGGGTTTTTTATTAGTTACACCAATGATCACCAGATATCTACCTTACAGTATATCTAAATGAGGTTAGATTGTGTGAAATAAAAATGTGTATAAAACTCTGTTCAATATTATATCGTTGATTAAAACTTAACGTTAACTATTAATCATAATAATTACATATTATTTAAAAATATAACCCTCCATTAAAAATGATGCAAATTACATGCATATTATACGCACACACACAGTTTGTCTTTCTTGATAATATAAAAACCGTAGATGGTTATAAAGGAACCCAGCTGTTTCTATTAAAATATTGGCAATAATAATATTTAGGTAATAGCAATTGTTGTTGATGGTACGTCGTACGACAAATTTTATATTCAATTGAAAAATTGGAACAATTAGATTTATTGTTATAATTTAAACAGGGGACATCATAATACGTAAATTGCCTACAGAAATCTTTTAACATGACAAACAACAAGCTGTGTGATATTTTAGAGAATTTTATTACAGAAGGGTACTACAACATACAATATCTGAATAACATCACCTACCTCCAATAATAAAATACAACATAGGAGTTGACATGTAATAAATTTGTTTGACAAATGTCTTTTAAATAATATCAATTTTGTAAACTTTTGGTTAATGTTGTTTTGAAACACGTATAGTTTATTAATATAATTAATTTATTGATTGTACTGCCTAATTAGAGTATTCCGTGAGTGAAAATTTAAAAAAAATTAAAAAAATTTTGACAAAATGGAAACCCGACTTCAAAAATCAAATATTCTAATTAATATTCAATTATTGTTATTTTTGGAGTCGGTGTCACCATAGAGAAATTGAAAAAATATTGTCGTTTTTGTTTCGAAAAAATATTGTATCTATTTAAATTTTAATGTTTCACATAAAATTTATCCTTCACATAAAATTTGGACACCGCCTCCAAAAATAACAATAATTGTACGTATATATTTAAAATTTTTTGTTTAGGTGAACTAAATTTGACACAAGAATATGCAATTATTTTTTTACCTTTTAGTGCATTTTTGGTTTTAGAATATTTGATTTTTGAAGTCGGGTTTCCATTTTGTCAAACTTTTTGTTATTTCTCGCTTTTTAGTGACTTTGAAGTTCTATAACTGATTTTATTTGTCTGAATATGGGTAGACCTACTAAACGACCTATTAATTTTTGTGCATTTTTTTATAACACATTTTTTTTATCCGTTTTTTTTAAATTTTTTTTTTATTTTTAGTGCATTTTTTCACAACAGATTTTAAGTTTTTTTTACATGCTTTCTGTTTTTTTTTTTGTAAAAATTTTGTTTTTGGAGTCGGTTTTTTTTGTAAAAAATTTTTTTGAAGTTGGTTTTTAAAAAAAGTTTCTTATTTTTCCATTACGAATGAGTATACCCTTTCGAACAAAAAAAAATTTACGCAGAAATCGGTGATCACATAAAATGAGGATTTTCCTCGATTTCCAGGGGATCCTCGTCAAAATGCGATTTGGTGGCAATGGGACCAATGGGAAATCAAACCCTTTAAAGAAAAAAAAAATTCAAAATCGGTTCATAAATGACGGAGTTCTGAGGTGACACACATTAAAAAAAAAGCAACACACAGACGAATTTAGAACCATCCTCCTTTTTGAAGTCGGGTTAAAAAAATAGGTTAATGCTATCAAAACTAATATATATGACTATTGCATATATTATGATCTTGTAGGAACCAAGAGACACCACCCACATCATTTCAAAGATAAGCATTTTTATGAAATAAATCGATTGTCTTATTTATTTTTATACCCGGTATATATTACATATACCAGAGTATAATAAGTTCAGTTCGGACTTTGTAACGGTTGAAAATATTGATCGTAGAATAAAATTTTTTTGGATCTAATTAGCTCATTTCCGCATGTGGGTCTGCCTACCAACACGATAATTCAAAAACGAAAATCGATAATGAGCTAAAACTTTGTGTGTGTGTTCTAGAGCAGATAATGTACGTTTTTGTAACTGTAAGATATAGAAAAAATTTCTTTTAAAAAAATAATCGTTTGTTTGGAACTTTTCTGCGAAACTCAGTAAATACTGGATATTTAAGCAACTAACTCAGTCAGTTGTTATTTTTACTTGGTTTGTTGGGTAAATAAAATCCAATCAAAAACATAAATGTAAAAGAGGGCCGAGTTTTCGGAGATATCCTTAATATAATAGTTTCGCCTAAGAAAATTAATGAGGCCTTATAAATTTAGCTCACTATAATAGTTTGCCCATTAAAAAGTGATGATATGGAATAGAGGACCGAGTTATTTACAAAGTGTGACAAAATGAATATTTAAATTTATTATGTAAATTTTTCCATAAAAAAATTAATGAGGGGTAAATTGATTAAATGTAAGAAAAAATTTGATTATTACGGACATACGAACATACGAAAATGGATTCATTAGGTTATTTAATGAACACCCATACCACAAGCTATTTTTTGCGATCCATATTTTCAATCTTTACATAGTTCAGTTCTAAACTGAAATTAACGGTTTTTGAAAACTTTTTGTTTCTATCCATCAACTGTTAGTATGGTTGCCTTTCGGTTAGGTTATAGTAAGGTAGGTGACCAGTGTTTACTTAATTTAATATTTATGTCTGAACATTTGTAACATTATTTTGACATCTTTGTAACATTGTTTTGAAAAATCTTATACATCTTAGCTAGGAACTGAACCCAAGAACTCTGGCATTTTAGACCAGTGCTCTGCCAACATGAGCTACCAACAAAAACAGTTAAATAAAGTAAAAAGTCAAAACACGTGTACAGTGGGCGTTAAAAGTTGATGTTATTTTTAAAAATTTTATAATTGATTTGTACCTTATAGATTAGCTTTTTCGAAAAAAATTCCTCGACTAATAGTGGTGTTCATTAATTATAAACATAGTAACAACAGTTGATTTCACTTTCACTCTATAAAATTCGAATTATGCGAATTACAAATTAATCCACTTTTTTTTTACAAGCTATTATTTAACTTGCAATGTATGTATGTTCGGGTCAAATCTTGCAAGCTGAATTAGAACCACTTCCTCTTATCTTACAGAGTTGAATTTTTACATGGTGGTTCAGTTCCGACGACAATGCATTTTTATGGTAAGCATGACAAGAATTGATAAGGGGAAAGGGGGGTTTAAAGGGAGGGGGAAACATAAAATTTGGTATATCTCTCTTAATATTGAAAAAATATTTTCCAAGAATAATTTTTACATAGATAAAGACCTGTTTTTAAACATATATTTTCGAAATTTGTAGTTTTCTAATTATTTAACTTATAATAACTAGCTAAACATGAAACTCATTAAATAGTTTAATTAGTATTTGTTTACCTAAAATAAAAAATAGTATTAAAATAATATTAAAAATTAAAAAATTACCACAATAACAAACCTTGAAATAAATAATTGCTTTGATGGATATTATAAATGTTCATTCATTTGTTCGTATATAGTTAGTTATATTACCTAGAGAATAAATTCTTTACGATCGTAAGTCTGTTGTATTCATTAGAAGAAGAAACCTTAGAACGGCACTCATCAACAATGAACTTCTCTGTATGTTTATTTGCCATATTCAACGAAAAATTCACGTTTGTGTTAGTATTGCAGCTTTTTAACATATACACACATAAAATAGACGACATTGTCATCTTTCCAATCTCTTAATGTCGCGAATGTCCCAAAGGACTAACCAAGAATCAACCACCTCCACACTTCATCCATTTGTTCTGGATCGATGCTCACCGGGTAAGTATAAGTAAGATGAGCCCACGGCTATTAAGATGACTATACTTTATTATATACTACATCTCTATAGTCAACAAAATATCACAGACTCCCTTCTAGCATGTATGTATACATCTTTTCATCCGCCTCATCTATCAACTGTCGAAGTATCTAGTTGAAGTCGGCTATAAGATGAGGAGTCGAAATATACGAATGTATAAGGTCTGTTTTCAATTTTAGTTATGTATAACTTAAAATATTTTATATGCCACGTGTTCTCGGAGATGTGTAAACAGAAATCCAATATCTATACAAAATTCGACATGTGATGTTTGGCTTAACTGGTTTTGGTTAAGTATTCAAGGCGATGGAGTTAAATTGAATTCACGACACATTAACAAATATGGACAGTAATATAGAAAGAAGCTCGATACGCACAGTGAAGGGGTATCTTTTATATAAACTTGTAAGTATTTGGAATTAGTTCTGTTACTAACCAAATATTGTTATATCAAGGGAAAATAGTTTTTCAACAATTATTTCTGAGGATGAAACTAATGAGCCAAAACAGGTGCAAAAATTTATCTTAGCTCTCTTTTGCCTTTAAAGGAGCACTGTCGAACCTACAACAGATTCCGATACTCGGCATACACAAAAAATAATACAAAATATTAGTAATGTTTACTAAATATATGTCAATTGGCCAACACGCACTTTTTGAAGACAATTAAATTAAACAAAAACTTTATGGAACTCAAACCTAAAGTTTATTTGATTTAAAAAAAAAACAAAAGAATTTGAATTTAATTTTTTTCAAAAATGTTTAATTTATAACTTTGATATTAAGCGAACAATGTGAATTTTAAAACTTATGATTATAATTCAACAATAGTTTACGTTAAACTGAATATACTCGAACAATAGCTTGTTAAACTTTGATCATAATCGAACAGTGCCAATTTAAAAACTGATTTGAAATCGGTAGATTCCTCTCTTTATATAGTGTCCTGGACTATTTTAGAACAGTACTTGTTTGTACCAAATAGAAAATATTGTTTTTTTGAAAACGTATTTTTTTGTAGATGCTTCTAGAATATTCAGTTACGTTTCAGCCATGGTCGTATTCAAAGGGGTCAGCAATTGATAAACTATTAAAAATTATATATGGCTGACCGTGGCATGAACCAACAATACCCGGCTTGTCTGATACCGTAACGTACTGGCCCACCGGCTATGTATAATATTCATCAAATATTTACCGATCTCATTTTACAAAAATAACTATTTACAACTGTTATTTACTTAAATAAGCTTATTTGAGTTTTTTATGTATCTGTTTTTGAACAAAAATCTTACTTGTTTTTATAAAAATTATTTAACAAAATTTAATCTATGTTTACAAAACAATTTTTAAATAAATTATAACTGATTTTATAATAATTTTCATAAAATAAATTTTTTGATTTTTGATTTAAAAAAAAACTTTAAACTAAAAGAAAAAAAAAAAATCAGAACTAGAAATTATTTATTTAAAAAAAACTCCTTTCTTAAGGAGAAAAATATTTTATCGTAAATATTTTCCAACTTAGTTTTCTTTCAAGTATGTGTTGAGGTACTAGCAATTATTTTAATAATTTTCAACACAACACTATTATTGAAAAATATTATTCTTATTGTAATGAAAATTTGATTATAATAGAGGATAGCTTATTACAACCTCGTGTATATAAAAAATAACAGTTGATCACGGAAATAAAATTTTGATAAAAGAGTTCAGTGAGGTAAATTTCGTGAACAGGGGCTTATAATTTTTCCATAATTTCAGCTCAAAACTGAAATAAATAGTTCACGCATTGATTATGAGCTCAGAATATACCGGGCTTTTAAACAATTAACGATAGTCAATTTTTCTAAAATTTGAGAATTATTAACTGAACAATTCATGGCATTCAAATTACTTTATCCTTTATTGATTTTATAATTTTCTAAGGAGGTTACCTATTTAAGCGAAATGATGACAAGATTGAATTTTGCATGTAAGTTTAAAAAAACTCACAGTTATGGAGAAATATACAAAAATATATCAAAAAAATTCGAAATCGATTAATAAATGACGGAGTTTTGAGGTAACAAACATTAATAAAAAAAAAAATACAGACGAATTGAGAACCATCCTCCTTTCGGCAAGCCGGGTTAAAAATTCGGGTTAAAAATTGAGTTTTTCTACAGTCAATAATGTTTGACAACGTTGCACAAAATACAATAAAATTACTGTATCAAGTAACAAAATAATTATTGAGTTTTTAAAGAATGTTTAATAAATATGTTTCATTAATAATGGTAAATATTAATCACATAAAGCAGTTCCAACCTCAAAAAATATTATTTTCTAAATATGATATTTGTAAATATACACGCCGTTGCCAATCTGTCAAAGATGGTAATTTAAGGGCCGTTTTAGCATACTTCCTATATATCCCACGCATTTTCGGTAGGCAATCTCTGTAAAAACTCAGTGAAATGAAATGCAGTGCGTAGGTATATACTGAACCTTTTTTTGTAATTCTAATGTAGAGAAAAAATAGCAGTTACGAAATCGAGTTAAAAACATAATATATGTTGCTAGTGATATTGTCATGTTCAAGGCGAAAGCACCTTACGGTGACCTTGGTTTTCACCATGACCTTAATCTTCAAGGTTATTTGGGAGTCAACTTGTGTCATTCAAATAGGAATCCTTGTTTTTGACTTCAGATTCATAACACATGTAACGGTCAAATTAGAATGTTATAAGGTATCAATTTAAACAAATTAGGGGTTCCCATATGAAAAACTTAAGCTGACCTTCAAATGACTCTTTTAAGCCAACAGCTTTAATTCAAGTTACTCCCCACAAAGGATTTTATCTTTCCATGACCTCTGAATAACTTGTGGAAGTAATTTTTACCCATGACATGAATATGTATCTGAATGTAAAATTTCCCGCGAAGCCAAAAGGCAAAATTAGCCTCTCAAGTTAGTTAAAGGACATGGAAAGTTTAAATCGGAAGATAATATATTTTAGTTAGGAGTAATTTGAGAGGGTAGTAAACTTGTTGTCGTCAAGCTGTTATTCGAACGTCACCTAATGTTTTTCAGATGAAAACCTTTAAATTGTTAAAATTGATACTTTATAACGTTCTGATTTGACCTTTACACGACCTTTAAATGACTTGTTAAGGTAACTTTGATCCAAAGTAGAAAAAGATGAAGTGATCTTCAAATAACCTTGAAGGTTCAGGTCAAGATGTAAATCATAAGGTCAACCATAGGTCACCATACGCTACTACATTCTGAACTAAACAACTTTAATTCAGGTTGTTTTTGTTCCAAAACCGTTTCCTTGAAGAAATATTTGGACGCATTGTTTAAAATGACACACCCAGTATCGTCAAAGTGAAAACTTACCTTTAAAATATAGTTGTTTTATGTACTACGAAGTATATAATATTCACCATATATATGAAATGTATGTTTCTCAATGGTGTGGTCATTTCTTTGAGGCTTTAACAATTCCATGGTCGTGAAATATGACTAAAGAGAATTATTATCCCTATACATATATATATATATATATATATATATATATATATATATATATATATATATATATATATATATATATATATATATATATATATATATATATTTCAACCCTGTTTTATTCATGATATTACATTTATTTTAAGGAATATGGGGGGATATTTTTATTATATATTTTTCTTGTGTGGAAATGTATGTTCTTGAAATTATACAACATCATTCAATTGATATGCGTAATAAAATATAGATAACGTTAGAAATGGATACAGTATAAGCATTAACGTAATGACGATTTCCTTTTCTCAAAGTAATGTAATTCATAAATTTTCAAAAAACGTATATTTTATTTCATCAATACCATCACCAGTAATGATGTTATTGAAACGGATTCTAATGTAAATAATATCTTAAGCTGTAGGTTATTGTGTGTGAAAAATTTTAGTCAGGTTATTTATTATAAATATTTAAAGCAATGAGATTTTAGTAAGGAAACATTTTGTAGTGTATATTAAAAGCTGGCGACGCTGCACTTTATATAAACTTTGTCAGGCTCACAAAGGTCAGCCTAAAGGTTTACAGGTCAGACTTAACACAGACCTGTATATATAAATAAAATTAATATTTTTTTACTAATAAATTAATATTTTTTAAATTAATTTTTATTAATTTATTAATATTATAAAATATTCATTTTTAAGGAAATTGAAAATAAAAATTGAAAGATTCAATTAAAAATAACATTTCAAACGGAACTAGTCATATAATTATTATACACAGTAAACAATGTAAAATTTTGGAAAAATTAGTTCACACATTTATGGTTCCATATCTTCGAAACTTCAACAAAATTCAACAAATTAGCTTAATATTCAGGAGCTACTCATTCATTAGGTTTTCCAAAAAGTTTTTAGAATATGAGTAATAGTTTAGTTTCAAAAATGGAATTGATATGAATTTGAATAACGTTCTGAGGTTTCTATCGCATTAGTACACCTGAACAATTACGATCAGCCGCACAATCGTGAGGTACATTATCCTAGGTGCATGGCATATTCACATTATTAGAACTACTCGATAGAGCTTTTACGACCATATCCCGTTGGCTATGTACAATTCTAAAGATCGTACATTTGCCAAAATGACAGCAAATTTTTAAAGTTCAGTATTGAATTTGGCGTTACTTGACGAAAGTGATATTATATAGATAGATAGATTGTAGAGGCTGCCCTGGACGGGCTACAGTTCGACCATATGGTCAATTGTGATGCCTAAGGACATTAGGATGTGAGTGGAGTGGAAAGAATTTTTGTGTATAGACTAGAAATTGGTAGGATATGGGACTGCAGCCGACTATGATAGAAACTATGCCGATATTCATCTGGAGTTCGTGAAGGAAACTGCAGAAAACCTTCTCAAGCATAGCCGGTTACTTCGTTCTTGTCCATACGCCGACAATTTAGTCAATTAACCGCCCCTTTTTCTTTTTTTTAATAATAATTGGCAAACTGTCGGTGTCGGGATTCGAACCCATAACCGCTCAGTTTCCAAGTAGGCATAGTGCGCAGTCATAACGCCTTAGACCGCTCGGCCACTTGGACTATATATATATATATATATATATATATATATATATATATATATATATATATATATATATATATACGTATGTATATACGCTCCGCGTGTAAAGTGATATTTTTTGCTTCCGGTTTATTTTGAAAATTTAAGCTACCATTTCAAGGAAATTTAAGTCCAATATCACGATAGTAGACTGAATTAAATAGTTGAAATATTTGCAAACAGGACTTTAAATTTAAATAATATTTTATTATTGTTTTTATATTATTTGTACATTTGAATATGCATTAAATAATAAATAATATTTATAATGAGACATTCACATTATTCGTAGCTAGTAAGCACTAATATTTATGTATATACTAAAGATTTTCCGATGAAATATACACATATAAATTGAGGAAATTGTTTACATGGCTGATAGCCAACAAACAATACTAATATTTTTTTTTAGAAGCGAGAGTAACATATACATTTATGAAGAAAAACTTATTAGAATGCAACAAACTTGGCATCAATTGGTGACAGTATTTTATTTTAAACCAGTGGTAGCGATACACAATAATTATGAAGATGTATGAGTGCTCTCTAACTGCAAGTGATATATTCATGATGTTAATAAAATGAATTTTTAGTTATTGCAAATAGGTTCATATACGTGTTTTAAACATTATGTTAGTAGTAAGTTGACTTTACAAAAATTATTATAAAAAGTGCCGTCATGGTTTGACTTCATCATCAGAAGCATTATTTTAAATAAAGCTTTCCATTTCTCAAAATAAGCGCCCCAAAAATTCGTCCATTTTCTTTGAAATTATTTTAATATTATAATCGATTACAATATTTATTTGATACCTTGTAGTCAAATCTTTATGTATCGAAACCAAAAATTAAATTTTTTAGATGTCCTTAGTGCATAGGTGGGCAGGGTTTGACTTTACAAGCTGTGAGTGAGAGGGAGGAAGAGAGATTGAGTAAATACAGGGTACCTACCAATTATTATTTTTTTCTTTTTTTAATTAAAACATTTTCTGAAAAAAATATAATAATACCAACCCTTTTTTATGGTCACTATCTATCATAATTATACAAAGTATACGCTATTGACTATACAATACATACAATACATACTCTGGAATTTTGGGTATAAAATGTACCTTTTTAATATATTTGTGTATGAACAAAATATAAATCTTTTGATCTTTTTCGTTTACCGCTTGACAATTGTAAACCAGTTGTAAATTTATTGATGGTTTAGCTTTAGTTTAGATTTTAGAATTAGGTTTTTGGAAATTCCTAAATAATTTGCCAAAAGTATTCATATCGGAGAACTAATAACCAATTATTTACCTGATTTAATTATTTTTTCTTAGTGGAGGGTATAGTGCCATGGGAATTTGATGACGCTGGGTACAATAAACATGCCAATGATAAAGCTGGGTGGGTGGGGGTTAATTTGTTACTAATTTCTAATTGGTTAAATTTTACATAAAGTGGGAATTTTATGATAGGCTTACTCAACCTGACTGAGTTGTTTTGATTTAGTCTACTTTGAATTAAAAAAGTGAAAAGTACAATTCGTGCTATTGAAAATTATTTTTCGCATAATTTCTTTTTTCAAAAAAAATAAAAGTAGTGATTTTAATAATGGAGAATACATCGCAAGCAGTCTTGGATAAGTTCAGCACTGGAGGTGCGGCGCCATCTGTGAAGAAAAGGAGGATATTTTTTGGCATCAACGAGTGGGAGCATCGTTTTGGTATATTTAACAAAACTAAAGATTTAACAAAACTAAAGATAAAGAGGTAATTTGGCTGTTTTGTGGTAAAACGTTTATTTGTTTAAAAACAAGTAATTTCTAACGTCATTATACCGCGAAATAAAGCTTATTTGTATAATATTTAAATAAAGACCTTTATTATTATTATTATTATTATTACCGCGAAACATTCTGCCGAGTTTGATAAATTCGAAATAGAGACAGCAGAACGCGATCGCGTAATTGCTGTTTTTAAAAATAATAATTTTGAATCATCGTCCGCCAAAAAATTTTATATTAATAATGATGCATAGGTAGGTCAACCTGTATTGAAACATCGTTCCGTCTTACTTCAAAACATACCTTGCTTACTTACTCTCACTTTTTTATGGGGAGCCCCGTGGCTCCGGAGATTCACCTGTGAAAACACGGTTTTAATGAAAACTGCTTTCTTTTTTATTAATGTTTTGGATATTATAATCAACTTAAGAGCAAACGCATACCGTAGACACTCACATAGCAATACTGACCTCCATCTCATATATGAACTGACTGTTTTCCCACAATATTTAAATGTAAGAAAGCAAATTTGATATCTGGTTAAAATAAAATCTGGCATAAAATCACTCTTGGCGTGGCACGTGATTTTATTTAACTGGCAGATTGGGCACGACATTGTTAAATTATTGATTCGCGAAACAAGATTAGGATTAAAAAAATGTGTGCGTACTATTTTGCAGCCCATAAAATGGAGGCCACTGTAACATACACATTGATGGTCTTGACAGAGATGTTCTTTTTTACAATCTTTGACGCTTACATTTTCAAATTATATTAAATTGAGTTTCTTTTTGTAATTAAGAAGTATACAAAATAGTGACATTATTTCGTTCTTAAAAATATAAAAAAAATTATGAAACGCCACTGTTTGAAACGATATCGCGACCTAACACCGACTTTCATTTCACAACCCCAATCGTATTTCTTTATTACCATTATTGATTTCATATTAATATAGACAACCAGCACGACTCGTTGCCCAATGAATCTTGTATCTAGTAGTATAATAATATTATGTATCTATGTATGTATCTATAATGTATACCTATCTACCTACATATCAATGGAATGAGAAAAGAGTAGTAGTTTGATCAAATTCACTATCACTGTAACTTTTACAGAATGGTTTTCAAAAACGTTTGACGTAAGTTGTAAAATTAGATAGTACGTTTCAATAAAATGATAAATTTTAACGATTAACTTCATTTGAATATTGAATAATACTCAGAAATTTCGTGGAACTTGTGTAGGTATTACTAATTATCTGTTGAGTACGAAATAGTCCAAGCGGGGACCGTAAAAAACGGCCCCATTTAATTAGGAGATGAAACTTTCAGAACAGACAGTACATATAGAGTCTTTAATCACTTGTCTAGGAGCCCTGCGACAAATTGATCCAAAAACGGGGCGATCACCGCTCAAATCTTCTATCGTGCATAATTTTTTTCTATAATAATTACTAGAAAACACATCAATACTTTTTTCCTTAAATTTTATTTCCAACAACTTTTGTATGAACACTGATCCCCAATAGACTTAAATGAAAACTATTTTAAGGGCGAATTTGCCATTTTAACACCATCGAATCATCGATGGTGTTATTCTTGGCCTTATTCCGGCCTTGTTACTTTGATAAATTAACCCAGTCAAATTAGGATTTAGATCTACAAAAATGGGTATATATGTTAAGTACACCATTACTAATAAAATATCAAAAGTCCCCATCGATTCGACTTCTGTTAAAATTTTATTCAAGGTCAAAGGTCAAGAATATCGGTTTTCTGTATATACGGTAAGTTTTATCACAAAATAGGTCAGACAAAAATTTTAGAGCATAAAATTGTCTACAAAAAATCACCGTAAAATTGTCACCGTTTTTGTGATATTGCAATTTCAAACATCGAATAGTACTAATACGCACTCGTACGCCATAATTGAAACAGCAATAGAACAATGCAATGGAGCAAATACAACTGTCATTGTTGGTGAAGATATTGATTTATTAATACTATTGACTGCACGAACACCAATTGATAAGATTATTTACTTATTTAAACCTGGAAAATCTCAAGTACAATCAAAAATATATTCGTCTCGAAGTTTGAATGCGTATCCCAAATGTCGAGATCATATTTTATTTTTACATTCGATAACGGGCTGTGACACCACGTCTGCAGTTTTCAAAAAGTGTAAAACAGCATTTTTTTAAATATTTGAAAAACGAAATGATCTACAAGGGTTTAAAAACATCGACTCTTCTCCAAAGCTAATCATAATAATGGAATTAACTTCTTCTTACTGTATACAATGCTCCAAAAATATGTATACAATGCTCCGTAAATTGTATAGATAAGTGTAGATACTTATGTTTTGTAAAAAATACACGAAAGAATAAAAGAGTGCAGTCAGTTTGTCTTCTACCAACATCTGCTTCTGCTTACCAACACTTCTATTGTGTGTATTATCAAATTCAAGCATGGTTAGACCAATAACTGGATCCAGAAGACGGGCTGGAAATTGGTAGATAACAGTCTGAAACCAATTAAAACATTTCTTCCACCAGTAATGGTTGTAGAAAATTTGGATTGTTTTGTTCCCTAATATGTACCAATTGTCAAGGTCAGTCTTGCTCGAATGTTGAACCGTGTGCAACAGATGATGATACTTATAGATGAGGTAGATTGTAAAGACTGCCCTGGACGGGCTACACTTCGACCATAAGGTCCATTGTGATGCATTAGGATGTGAGGATGTTAGTGGAGTGGAAGGAATTTGTGAGTAGACTAGGAATTGGTAGGATATGTGACTGCAGCCGACTATGATAGGAACTATGCCGATATTCATCTGGAGTTCGTGAAGGAAAAAGCAGAAAACCTTCTCAAGCATAGCCGGTTACTTCGTTCTTGATACTTATAACATCAATGACGAAATACGTCTTTGACTCGTGACTCGTAGGAAAAAAAGTACGGAACATTTATTGCAGACAATTTCACGATCTATAATTTTTGTCTGATCTATTTTTGTGATAAAACTTTTATGAGATATATGCGAAAAACCGATATTTTTGACCTCTGACCTTGAATAGAATTTTTAGCAGAAATCGATGGGGACTTTTGATATTTTATTAGTAATGATGTACTTAACATACATACCAATTTCCAGTTGTATGCGAATTTGTGTAGATTAACACAGTTTTTTGGCTTATTTTGACTGGGGTAAATAGTCTGTTATGTTACATTTTCTTTTTACGCTTTTGATCAAATCTCAGTAGGGTTTGTATAGGTAGTTGAGTTGTGCACTATGTGTTGGGAAAATAAATTTCCAGTTTCCAGTCCGAATAAATCTTCCTTCGCAGCATTGCATTTTCCTCATTGTGATACAAACTGATTTTGAGCCCCTTTGTATATTTAATAAATATACTTATTTGTGTATACCATATGATCGTGACTGAGTACTGAATAATATACAGTAGTTTAGACAACAGTACGACAATTTACAATTTACTCATTGTAACTAAAATAATATATGTATTTGTGTACTGAATGTACATTAATGCAGACTTCCTTCGTACGTTGCGCTGTTTATTTCTTGAAATTAAAATGAAAAAATTATTTCTTGACATCTAGTACCCCTGGCGGTGGGGTAATACTTGCTATTTTAGATGAGAGTTCCTATTTTGAACTGCAAATTTGAAGAATATTGCACATGTTGTCATAGTATACTTGACTGTATTTTGAAAAAGGAGTGGTCAAAATTGGAATAACACGCACTTTTTGGTAGAAATAATTCAATAAAACAATATAAACAACAAATTCGTTAGCCTTAATAAAACCATTATTGCTCGAAATGATTTTACAATAATCGCGGCTTGTTGTATTCAAACTGATCGATCGGCCGTTTAAATCACACTGATAACATTACTAATTGTCTATTAAGAGATTGTAGAGGCTGCCCTGGATGGGCTTCACTTCGACCATAAGGTCCATTGTGATACCTAAGGATGTGAAGTTGTGAGTGGAGTGGAAGGAATTTTTGTGAATAGACTAGGAACTGGTAGGATATGCGGCTGCAGCCGACTATGACAGGAACTATGCCGATATTCATCTGGAGTTTGTGAACTGCAGAAAACCTTCTCCAGCATAGCCGGGTTACTTCGTTCTTGTCATCCAGCATACGCCGACCGTTAGTCAATTAACCGCCCTTTTTTTTTTAATAATTGACAAACTGCCGATGTCGGGATTCCAACTCATAACCTCCCAGTTTCCCAGTTTCCAAGTAGGCATACTGCGCAGATATAACACCTTAGATCGCTCGGCTACTTGGACTGGTAATTGTCTATTAAAAATAATTCTACTCCAAATCGCAGTTTCAATTTTGCTTCGTTGCCTTAAATGTGTTTAATGATAAACACGAATATTCTCATTATACTTTTTTACATGGACATACGAGAATTAAAACGAAATGGAATGTTTATTTTCATATTTCATTTCATTCATTCATGATGCAGATATTCACAGAGAAATAAAATTTTAGAAAATAAAAATTCAACATAGTTTATAAAATTAAACTCCAAACTATTAACTTTGTTTACCCACTTAGCGTTCTTGGCTACAGACCAGGTCCTCAGCAGAGTCAACATATAGATATATAAGATTCTTATTTTTCATAGATGTTTGTTATTGATTTTGTTTTAATTTTAATTAATATATTATTTATTATGAATAAATAACTCTTATTTCCAAGAAAAACAAAGATTCAAAATTCCTATGCACATGAGTTCGATTTAAATTAAATTCGATCAAAAAATCGATATTAAAAAATCGTGCGGGACATATGTGAGAAAATGGGCAAAGCTAATTTTATAATTAGTACTGTGGTGTACTTAAAATAATTAGTACTACAAAGTGGGAAAATTCGCCAACTCTACTTACATTCTCCGTTCCGAATATTTTCCCACATAGGGGAACCCGGGACAGAATATTGCACATAATTGTTCCATGGTCAAACAATTTCTGCTCGGGAATAGATAGTGAAGATGATGAGGCTGTTCTTGTGTGTGAATTTCGTACATCAACTTATGTATTCTGCATTTCTACTATTTCTATATGTGTTTATAATAACATGCCCTTACCACCCCGTTCTGTCCCATATCCCGGGCTAAACGGGACCGCAAATGTCATAATTTACTGTTTTTGAAAAAAAATATTATCAACTGATTTGAAGTAACATTCACCGCATCATACATATTCACAGTCACAAAAATTAAATGAAGAGACTCTGTTGTCCGTTGCCATCCAAGAGCATCCAGGAGTATCAAAACTAGCCTCACTAAATCTTTTTAGCCGGCGAGGTATCATTAGAGATGGCTGAAGCCTTGGCAGCTTTATCATCTAACCTGGTAAGCATATTATTTTTTTCTGGCGTCCTAGGCGAATATCATCACTTCTTCAATTGAAGGCCTATCAAGTCTGATATCAGTTGTATCTGCTGGGAGACATTGCCGGGCAGAATGGGGTACCTCATTCGGTCCTACTCGTTCTGCCCACGAGACACGATTCAGGTTAGGTAGGTAAGATCACCCGAAAAAGATATGTAAACAAACATTTAGCTATACCAAACTAAAGACTGTTAAACGTGCATGTTGCATGTACTAACTGTAGTTGTTATGTAAACAAGTTTGTATACCTTATCTTGGTTACAAGATCATCATTAGTTACAATACAGGAGGAAAAAATCACACATTAGACCAGCATAAATTTCGTAGTCGAACAGCCACATGTTGGTCTAGTTCTGCTTATTGCCGCTAGCAGCTACTCCTTGACACCGAAGAACGTCGAACTTCATTCCGCCTCGGTAGCCCGTTGTGCCCCGGGTTCCCTTATAAGTAAAATCATGTAAATGAAGCCTCTAGGTGACTGGCTAATTGAAATAAAAACATACAAATCGTCCTTGTATACCATATCATTTAAGTGAAATACACAACCCAAAGAACAATGGCATTGCCACAAATCATTTTAAAGTAATTTAATTTCAGTATTTGCTTAAACGATTTAAAATTCAATTAATATTAATATTTCATTTTTTCTATATATAAATGTATTATAATAATACTATATACCATTTACAACACTAAATTGTAGTTTATTACAATACATAAATATACTTAATAATTTCCCAAAAGAGATATAAAAATTTCCATTTTCTTATTTTCATTGTCATTGTATTGCCTGCAATCGTATTGTATGTGTGTTTGTAGTTAGTTTCCTCCAACATAACAATAATAACATTTACCTTGAGAAACGAAGAAAAAAAGAAAAATAATAACAATATAGAATCGATAAAGCATGAATCATTATCGCACATATACAAATAATGGTTCAGTAATAAAAAAAATTACTCAGTTTACAAGATCATGATAACATGGATTGTGAAATTGTAATACTTGTTACAGTGCTGGCAAAACGTAAATCCACGACGAGTTATTGGTTTATGTATAAACCTATATATGTATCTGTATGGGCTTTAATGACTGCAATTCTTGTCCGGTCGTAATAAAATTCGGTGAGCGACGTGCTCTCTGCGTAGTCATTAATGGGAAAATTCGTTCATAGGGGAAAGTGGGGCTTAGGTGGTAGAAGCGGGAAACGAAATATGGAATATCTCTTCTAATAATGAAGTGGAAAAATTTGTCATACGTAATGTTATAGATATACATTTTAATAAAATTCATCTGACCATATTTTCAGATACTCTAATATTAACAGAAAAAAAAATTAACCAACTAATTTTAACAGAAACATTTTCATGGTAACCTAGGTTTGATATTCACGATGCAAATACGCTAGTTTACGTAGCATAGTTCTTAATTAATATTATGTATTTCTCAGATTTATAGACTTCGAAATATATTTAATAAATAGATTTTGTATTATTTTATCCAAAGATTTTATTATACCCCATATACACGATATATATAAGCGCATATGCATACATCCCGGGAAAAAACTTTTGGTATAGGTGTTAGTAAAATATCCTAACTAGGCAATTTCCATATGTTCACCCGTTTGTCCATCCATCCATCGACACGATAACTAAAAAATAAGAGCAGATAACGAGCTGAATTTTGTGTGGGTTCTTGAGCTTAAAAGTGAGATCACGTTCGTGAAATTTCCACCTTTAAAACCGTTAGAGATAGCAAAAAAGTTTAAAAGCAAAAACTGCTGAAAAAATAACCAACTTTTGTTTGAACAATATTTTTTCACAAACTGATTAGTTTCGTCCCAATTCAGCTCAGACATCTGTAATTTCTCTCACCGGGTGTTCAAGCAAATAACTCAGTTATTTTCGCCTATTTTATTTACATATTGTGAAAATTTATTCCAGGATCTCACTCATATTGAGACTCTTTCATCTATTTTCGTTTTACATTTGGGCTAAAGGTACGTTATGGGTCGAGTATAAGGATCGAGGATGAAGTATAAGGAAGTATACTTATCCAT
This sequence comes from Nineta flava, assembly GCA_963920215.1. Lineage (NCBI taxonomy): Eukaryota > Metazoa > Arthropoda > Insecta > Neuroptera > Chrysopidae > Nineta > Nineta flava. The sequence continues at coordinate 67,058,085 of OY986041.1, read as the reverse complement.
TCTTCCGTATAAACTACAATTGTAAAATTCTCAAAATCGTTTTGGTATTACTTGCTGAATAGTTTTTGTAAAGATAAGCAGACTTTTAAAAAAATATTCAAAGTTGGAACAAGCTAACTCAGAACAATGGGACCAAGCCTACAAATTTAATTTCTCACTAAAAAATGTTCTATATTAAACATTAATCATTAGTTTTGTTTATAAACGTATTTCCAAACAATTCGTGGGAACGCATTATGTAAAACAAATTACACATTCTGAATCAGCCTGTAACGTAGATACATTTTGTATATTCAGTTGTATATACGAAACCATCTAATTAGATATTTATAAGGTGTAGGAAAGGATGTTGAAAAAAACCATACAAATTGTTTTCGTTTTTGTTGTTACTAGAAAATGGTTTCAAAACTCTATAACAGAAATCTTCGGTGTAATGTCGGCATTTATAAATTATGTACTATATCACAATAAAAAATATGGTCCGAAAATATTGTAGATATTATTATAAATATTTTCTTTTATCCTTAAAATGTTCTGTTTCATCCACAAATATGTAGTTATACTACAATCTTTATCTTAGCGAACATATTTTAAAAAGACAAAGATGGCAGATACGTTCGATATAATGTGATTCAAGTAGCTATATTGAAATAATATTATAGTTTCATTGTATGTTTAATAATTTATTATACATTACCAAATTTGCTTTTAGGAGAAAATTCAGCTGTTGGTTTTGTAACAATGAAATAAAATATGCATTATTTATTGGCAAAATACTCGACGATGAAATATTAATAAAAATTAGATGCACCAATAAAGTTCTGTAAATTTAGTAAAGTACGCTCCCGTTCAAAAAAATTAAACCAGTAAGTCACACTTTAAGCGTATATATTACTAATATTATATACAGTAACACTTGGAATGTTTCAACTGCTTCAATATTTATGAACAGGAGTGTATTTATAAATTTAGTTTGCAAGTTTGTAGAAACAGATTAATTTGCAAGCGATTAATGACATTATAGTGTATTCGTACTAGATCTTGTACTTCAATGTCTATTTTATGTGACGACGGCCAAGCCAAAAGGAAGGGTTTTGTTTTTAACAGTCTATGTATGTTTGTATTATGTAAATTCCATCGTCGCGCCTAAACTTCTCAACTGATTTTGATGAATGAGGTGTCGCTTACTTCGTCTTAACGTTCCACGTGTCATAAACTATGTGTCATATTAAATCCATCGTGGCGGATATGAATTGCAAAAGACGCTTGCCAAAGAAAAATTGACAAATGTATCGAGTTTGGTATCAAATGAAATGTTTTAATTCACAAAAATGTGATTCCGAAAATGTATAACATACTTTTTTCGTATTCGTTTTTATTTTCTTAAGCCTTTCTATTATTATTTAATATTTTTTGCTGTGGTTCTAAGCTTCAGGTTATATTGAATATAATAAGCTGAATTTCTTTGAGATATGCCATTTCCTTAATCACCAAAGTTTTGTGAAGAAAAGTGTCATTGTTTAAAACTTCAGGTAGAAACATACATATCATCATCTATCAAAATGGCAAAGCATAATAGCAGAAACTTTTGAAACAGATGAATATATACTATATACTATAATGAATATTATTTATTTATTGGCTGCTAATTTTCTCTAAAGTGTTGTTGAAGTGATTTCTACAAAATGTTTGGCGTATTCATAAACAATATAATGACAGGTTTCCTCATTTGCTATTCCGTGATGCCATATAATTGTCTGATACCCGAAATAAATACGTATCTATTGAATCTTATTATTTGTCTAAAACATTTTGACCGTTTAGGTTGGAAATAGTATCAGATAAAAACATAAACAAGCATGACAAAATTCAAGTAAAAAGAAAGTTTTTGGCAGTTTATAATTCTAATTTCAAACATTATTAACTGTTTGCGACAAATCAAATGAGTAAGACTTAATTTTAAGTACTTGTAGGAATATATAATATATTTTGGTACATTCGAGCTGAAATTTAGGCTAATAATAATCTGTATGTATATAAATCGATGTATGTATGTTCTCTATGGACTCCAAAACGGATGGACCAATTTTGATGAAATTTTCAGGAAATCTTCAGATTAGCTCAGCGGGTGATCCTGTGAAGTTTGGTAGCGAAGTCGGGCGGGCAGCTAGTTGTTTATAAAATAAAAATTTGTGAACTTTAAACCAATGTTTATTGTGTGCTTGGATATATAATAATCAATATACAGGTTTGTTGCTGGTTACGACGTGTACACTAGGGACATATGTATTGCACTAAGGTGACTAGATATTAATGTCCAAGATCTAGTATAAGAACGCTATATATTTCTCAAACTGACAAATTGCACTCCATCGTTGGGTAAACTGCCCTTAAACAGACAAAGTAATTCTTAATTTTAAGTCTCCTATATGGACTACATAAATAATTCTCAATTTTAAGAAATTTTCGCGTATGATGTTTAATGTTTGACACTTGACTTTACATTTGGAAATAATTGTTTGGTTTTCAAATACTGTTTAATCAAAAATAGTCACACCATTGAAATTATAAACCGTCAAAACGATTGTTGGTGAGGAATAGCTGCTAAGTTCCAGTGATCACAAAAACTAAATAATTAAATAGAAATAACATTCCTGTCCTTTTTTAACAAAAATTCATCAGTTATATTTGTCTTATATTTGTCGAATAGTATATGTAGTAAAAGTGAGTGCAAATACACACATAGGTAGACATACACAAGCAAAGTAGAACATAAAACGTCTTCTTAAATAATGCAAACATGTTGATTGCCTCAGTGCCCTTATATTCACATCGAAACACGCTATAGTTGTTATATTTTCTAACCCCCTCGTTTGTCGTCACCGTCTTGTTTGTGTATATACTACAATCGCTCATTTTCTTCACTACCTACCAGTCTAATATGTGTATATTAAATATTTTTCCTTATACACAATTCCACCGTGTAGCATTTGGGTCTCATATACCTCTCTCTCCTCGTGAACTCAATGGATTGTAATGCTTTTGTATAGTCTCTGAAGTTAGGTAACTCTGACTTGGTTACCATTACTACAACTGATGGTGTATATTCTCTATATATAGTTCGTTCGAACTGTATGCTAAAGGTTATAACAGTAGTTATACGTAGCACACGAAGGAATGAGTTACTAGAATAACGGGCATAACAGGCAAGTGAGACAAATGTTCTCAGTACAAGTAACTCATCCTTTATGTTGTAACTGAAATAAATTTACATCCGTTGTTACATATCACTGGAAGTTATTTAAATCCATTATGGAATCGAAAAAAATCCATTAAGGGGTTGATAAAACTACTTACCAAGATTATCATATCAACCAAATAAGCTTGTTGGAGTAGAATGAAAAGGTTCCAATTATGTAAAACCTGTTCCACAATATAATAGTTAAGAAAGACTGATTTGGAATTGAAACCAAACTGTATTTTTCCTAATAAATAATGTCTAAATAGTTTGTTGATAGTAACTGAAGTAATAACATGTATTTACCGAAATAACAAAGGGAATATGTAGTGTGTCCGCTAAGGAATCTAAATATGAAAGTATATTGAGATTTAGTAGTGAGTCCACTACAAGCTCAACCAAAACAACCTTTTGATCTATTCATTAAATTAAAACAATTAGTGTATTTATCCATGAATATATTTTACCTTTAGGATTCTTTCACAAACAGTGGCCTTATAGTGGAGACGGTGGCACCGGATGCAATGTAAACAAATAGAGGCATTCACACCCACTGCAATCCAGCAATTTCGGCACTCCCATTTTATTACTTTGGTTATATAATAAGCGGGGCTATAAAGAGGTCAAGCAAAACATAACAAAAATTGTATAATAAATTTGGCTGTATGCAGGTAAATAAATACTGAAATGGCACTTTTCTCCAAGTCATCATCCATACGGCCATATTTTACAGTAATATAGTATAGTAAACATAATAATATACCACCTGTAATAAATTTAGAAAAAAACATAATCTGTCGGGTCTTGAATCCAAGTGTAATAAGAGGCATAGTTAAGTTTTTAAACGTAGGTATTGTAAAGATTGTATTCTTTTTTATTTTAAGGACGTTCCAGCATTGTGTCATAAAATCAGGACAAAAAACCGGTTTGATTTTATTATAGCACAAATACATAAACACACATATACAACACAGACAAAAACACTGTTCACATATACAAAATAATGTTATTTTGAAGAAAAAAAATCAATTTAAACCTTTATATTTCGATAACAAAACGGTAACACACGATTAAAAAATTTATATAATAAATATTTAGTATTTACTTCTAATGAGAGAGAATGATAACTTTGCGATTAATTATCTCGCGTTCTAAACGGACAAAACGCGTTCTGAAACTTCGAGATTTATTAGCAAACTTTATTATTAGCCTGTGAAAAAAAAGAGAACATCTGTCGAAAAGTGGTAGTATGCTGGAACATGCTTCATATAAAAATCGAAAAAAAATCACACATCTTGATTTGCGGGATTCCACAAAATTCTAATCGGTTGGCAATACGATTCACACTGAAAAAGCATTTTATAAATTAGTTATGTAATTATATCATAGTTTTAACACCAAGTCTTCTGCACCATTCTCTGATACATATCGATCCAATAAAAAGAAGAAAAGACAGAAAAATATAAACATTTTGGCTAGTGTGGTACTTCTAGTGTTAATAGAAGTTGCATGATGCATTACAATATACACATATATATATATATATATATATATATATATATATATATATATATATATATATATATATATATATATATATATGCATATATACATATATACATATATATATATATATATATATATATATATATATATATATATATATATATATATATATATATATTGTTTTATAATTTATTTTCCTACACTAAAAAGTTTTCTTGGTAATACACAAACAGACGCACATAAAGGTTAAACGTGGCACACAAAATTTAATGGATTTGCGGTTGTAAATGTGTATGTTGGATAATAATATATATATATATATATACATACGTACTACATACATAGAATGCCGTATATGAGCCAACAAATAAACAACCAACATGTGAAATATTTAAAAAGTGTAGAAAATAACGAAAAAAAGGGAACATAATGGGATATTAAATTGACGTTAATACATATCTCAGTTTAGTTATACTTTTAAAACCGTGCTCTATTTTTTCCGTCTGAAAGTGTTTCAAATATTTGTATGTATGTACCTATATATTGGTACAAATACTTTATGATGAAAATTTGTATTTTACTGGGAGGATAAAACGAATTTTTATGTATGTTTGGTTCGAAAAATATAAATTATTTAAAAAATATATTTTTTAAATAATCGGTAGATACTGAGCTCATATCAATACATAAACTGTTTATAATTCAGATTTTTCAATTGCTCAACACATCTATTCAAATGTAACATAATCCAAAATATACTTAATGTATGCTTGTATCTAAAAATAATTATTTATGTGCGCAAATAATTCTTAATGAGAGTTTGATCGCAAATAAACTGAGTACATTTGTTAACAAATTCTTCAGGGTAATTGTTCTTCATCAATAAGTTTTTTACTCTCACGAAATTTGTTTCGAGGAAGTCTGGATGACTGACTTTAATGTCTCGATTAGTAGACATAGTAAAATAATTTGTTAACAAATTTACTAGAGACTTCCTAGATAGCTTGAGGATAACGATTTTATATTAATGTAATTATATAAAATTGTAATTCCTGTAAGTTCTGAGAGGGACGAAACGTTGCACAAAAATAATGAAAATCATGAAGTAATAACAAAAGTTAATTTATCCACATTAAACCTGTGAACATCTACAATAATTTAAAACCATGGATATAAGTATGGAGTACAATCAATTTAATAATATGATAATTGGTAGAGCAGATTTTTGATTTCTGGGGAGCTTCTCTCCTTACACGCCTGTTTAATAATTAAAATATAATTGTTATATTTTCCATTATGAAAATTACGATGAGAATACGAATAATATCCATATTTGGAACATAACTGGTATTCTGAATACATGTTTGGAATCTTATATTACCTATGATGACCCGAACTTTTATAAAAAAGAATACAGCTAATAAATAATAATTATTTATAATTCAGTTAAATAATATTTTTTTTCTTTCTAAAGAAAATATAATAATATATACATAATTTAATTTATAGTAAAAATGAACGAAACATTATTTAACTAATTTGTTAAAATCATACAAATGAGATAAAAGAATTATTATTATGATAGAGAAGACTCACTATTGTACATAATGTTTGTGAATATAAAATGAATGTTTGCTTCTACTATGGCTTGTTAACGATGACTTATGTTTTGGCAGCTTATAATATGTACAACAACGAGTCAAAATTAATTGTTTTATACAGTGATATTTTATTTTTATATGACATGTTCTTCTAGTGTCTACTTTCAGAGGGTTTCAAAGAAAAATATTCTTAGTTTTTATAAGATGATATATTTATGTGTCTAAACAAAAATTGAATAAAAAAATATAAACCATACTTGCTAAAATACTCTGTGAATATTGAGTTCATTGTTAATGCGTGAACTGTTTGCTAATTTCAGACAAGATGAAAAATTTAAAACAAAAGTTGTCCCTCACCTTATACATACTTATTTTGATTTAAGAACTTTACCTGACTTAGACAGACTGCTGACAGAATACTTGATTGATTAATTGGAATTATTGACTTGACCAATGGTATAAATTTCGTTTGGGGATTTTAAAACGTTAAGATCCAGTGATAACTCAACACCAAATCGCGCCATTGAAATCAACGGTTCTTTTTTACTAGTTATTCATTAGTCTGTTATTAATTATATAGCATTACTAGCCGGAGCTGCTAAAGTATCGATACTCTAAAACAGATCGACTTTCAATCATTATTTCGTACTGTATTGGTTATTCTTTACATAATATTGAACGGCTCATACCTCTGTTCACCTCCTTTTTTCAATTTACTTTTGTCTCCTTATATAATCAGCAATTATATTGAAATTATGTTATTTAAATCTTATTTATATAAATAATTACATAATTATCTTTATTTTAAATTTAAAAAATTATTTCATTGAATTAAATTCAACAACGGAAAAACATTAAATATACGATTTTATAATAATAATAAATAAAAATATAAGTTACTTTAATAGTATGTTTATAATTAGTTAATTACGATAATGAGATATAAATAAATAATTTGTGACTAGAATCATGTATAATATTCAGACATATGTGGTGTGATTATTTTATATGACCGGAAATTGGCTGAAATAAAAATTAAACAACCATTTTGAATATATATATATTGAGTGTGTATGATATTAATAAAACAGAATAATTTTTAGCGAAATTCCTATTAAAGGAAATAAAGCTATTGGTCCTGTACCGATGTCAATAGTATACATATATATATATATATATATATATATATATATATATATATATATATATATATACATATATATATATATATATATATATATATATATATATATATATATATATATATATAAATATATATTTGTGTGTGTCTGTTACCTCTCTAGTGGCCCAATTCGTCAATGGGCAAAATCCGACAAGGGAACAGAGGGCGGTTTACAGGGAGGGGGAAACACAAAAATACATACGAAGTAAAGTTGTAGAAAATTAGTTTTCTTACAATTAAGTTTCTTATCATTTTTTCTGATACTCACTCATATTTACAGAAATATTTACAATTTAATCTTGAAAGATAACATCCCTGTATGCATTATAGTTTGAGAAAAATGATGAAGTAATGAACTGTAGCAAACATGATTTTCTACAACTTTACTCCTCATACAGTTTTCGATTGTTCAAATATTAAGAGAGATTTTTATATTCTGTGTTTTCTTCTTTCTCTATGCCCCCTTTGCCCTTAACCTATGCCATTTATTAATAAAATTGGCCTCGCAAATACTAAAATCATATCAGATACAACATTTCATTTTGATCAGACTAAAATTGTGACCGCTAGAGAGTGATATATGTGTTCTAAGGAAATTTGCGAAGTCAACGCAGTTCTTACATAACGGATTTTTTTTAAATTTCGTTGATAAATATATTAGGTGTACACTTGAAACTTGTAATTGTGTGATATGCGCAATCTGTCTTAGAAATAATCATTTATATGAAAATATTTTATTTGTAATACAACGTGACATTCTCATTGGTAACATATTTTAATTTTGTTTATTACTCAAATGTATCATTTAAATATTGATATGACTTTTACTCGAATTTTCTGCATGGTCATTGCGATGTGAAAAATTGAAAGTCACACTAGAATTGATTCGTTTAGCATAAATTTTGTTGAAAGTGAAATAAAAAGAATTACTCAAATTATTGCAAGTATTTTCTAAATATTAATTTTTAACCTCTATGTGGAGAACGAAATGCAAAGTTTGTACCAATAAATTACAATTTTTTAAAGGTATTCATCCATCATATATATCGTGCATAAAACTTAGTTATATTAAAATAAAACAAGTATCTGCTTGGATAAAAATTTTAAATAATTTTTATTTAAACTCTTTCTGTGTAAATGTAAAAAAGTTTTTATATTTTATTATTTAGACTTGTGAAATTACATTTTGTTTGAGAGACAATGATCATGATAACAAGAATACAATGATTATATTCAATTTTGTTTAAATATTTATGGAAGAATAGGTTGCCTTGAATATTTAACCATCATCACATTAAAATCTACTTTTTATTTTTTATGTTAGAAACAGATGAAGCAGTTATATATATATATATATATATATATATATTTGTCGCAGATGGATCGTCGGATCCGCTGTTTTATAAAACCGCTAGTTGTTTTACATAACAACTCCGTTATATAATACAACTGAACGACGTTCAGCTGGAGTATCATTGCGATACGTTTTACAAAACTGCTACCCTCGTTTAGACATAATGCAGAAAGCTTATCTGTAGTCAGAAAATGCCTTAGGGAAATAGGGAAATATATAGGAAATATATAGAATGCCTTATAGTGCGAGGCCCAAAAACACGCAAAACCCGACCAACTCGGGGTATGACCGATGAAAGTGAAAGATTGTACTCGGCTGTAATAGTTACCTTATTTAATTTCAATAATTTTTGACATTATATCTAAAATATACCGGTTGTTTAGATTACATCTTCGCATAGTAGATCTCCCACGAGTATGAGAGAGTACATATGTATACATTAAGCAATGTGTATGAGAAGGAGGTCTTATAGGCTTGTTTTCTTACTTAAAGTTAAACTGTTGTGTGATGTATGAGGTTTTTTTAAGTGAACAGATCAGTTGTTATGATTTGTTCTGTTGTTCAGACTTCAGTATGCTACAACATGTAATAATAATAACAAAACAAAGCTATAAGACCTCCTTCTCATACACATTGCTTAATGTATACATATGTACTCTCTAACACGAAATGAAGGTTCGATGAGTCTAAAACCAAATTTTTTTGAAGGAATAAAAATTTGGCCAAACAGTTTTTTCCGAATGTCTCGAAAGTTATATCGACATTTTTTTAAATCAATCAATTCCACTAACAATATTAAATAAAATAAAATTATGAATATAAATAGCCCGTTAGTATTTTGTAGAACTCAATATTGAATATATAAAGGGAGTTTCAAATCAGGTTAGTTCTACACCGATAAACTTAATATAGAATCATATAATTGGTTAAAGAGCCTTTTTAGACCCCCTGCAGCCACTTATGTAAATTTTTTATTATCTTTGGGAATGGCAAATATGGTCTTATATCTATCTGTTTTCCTTTATAGGTATCATTACTGGGACCAGCAGTAAGGTTTGTGTAAATTGGTTCGTTAAACAATTTTGAAAGAAAATTGACCCCAGCAAATAATGTAAGAGGCAGTTGTGTAGTATTTTTTTTAAACTTTCTTTAACTTTACTTATATAAGTGTTTGCATTGAACCTCACCATTTTCGAGATATTAGGGATGGCTATATTTGATTATGGTAACAATTTATGTAAGAAAATCGATTAATATATAGTCAACTCAACGTACAACATTTAAAAATAAATCTATGAACTAAACGAGTTTTTCTAATGCTAAAACAGATCGGTTTAGTTTTAGTTTTAATCATAGCAACAAACTGATGACAGAGATTTAAATCAAATCAAATGTTATCACCTGTTAATAAATTTTATTCCTTTTTCCATCTTTTGAGAGTATATTACGTTCAATTTTATAGACCAATTTTTATTGATCAAAGTTTGTATAGCTTTTGAAGAATACTAGGAGGTAAAAAACAATAAATATTTATATTTATTGAATAATCTGTAAAGATGAACAAAAATATTTTTATATCAAATATTTAATGCATATGCAGCTGTCGTGTCTTAATATGCAGGCAAGTATTGAACGTGTAGGTAATACTACTTTACTCATATATGTTGGTGCACAGATGACGATGAGGGTGTTCGCAGTGTGTATATATTTATTTAATGGATTTAATAGAATTCATTGTCATATAAAAAAATATTAAAATTTGCAGAACATGAGAGAGAGATAATCATATTTGTTACGATATTATTATCTTTATCTACTAAATCTACTTAATAAATAACATTCACTCATTATTTTTTACAAGCGTATCGTCATTTTTTTAATAAGAGTTAGGTGACATCGTTCTTCATATACATTTAAATAGAAAATGTGTATTTTAAATTGTTCTTTATATTATTATGAATTATACTTATTACCATAAAAAATAGGTCGTGATTTTGACGGGTTCGTATCTTAGACAAAAATCATTATGCTTAATTGATGAGTGCAGTACAAATTCGGAAACAATTTTCATAGTAAATCGTATAATCATTTCAGTCAAGCATCAATATGACTTTGTCAGATTTTGTCCTTTTGCCAAGATATTGAATCTTTAAACGTTTCTTAAAAGTAATTAATTAATTCTGTGTAAAATAAGAAGCATCAGTATGGAGTACTGTGTACTCCATAAAAATATAAAAGTCAGAAACATTTGTTTGAATTATTAAAAATGTTTGAAATTTTCTAAAGATATTGTTTTATAGATCATTAAAATGGATATGATACTTTGGTAGCATTGAACTCGAGCAAATTATAACTGTGATGTCCATCAAATTTTTGGTATAGAATAATAATCGCATCATCGTAGTATAAGCAAGTTGTTTTCCAACCTATCAAACTCATAGTTGCATTAGATATAATTACTTGTATTGAATAGGTCGTTACTTGACGATTATACCCATTATGATTATTAAATAACACAAATATTTGAGATTCTCGTAGCATTAATTTTATTTTGACTAGTTTCGTTACAGTGCTCCTACATCATAAAATTTATGACAATGATGTCATCGACGAAAATATCAAATATTTGTTTTATTTAATTAATAAAATTATTTATGTTAACCAACAAAAAATCGAAATTTAGTAATAAAACATAAGAAAGTAAACGCGTAGTGTGCTTAGTTAGTGTGCTAGTGGTCTAGGTTTTACTTAAATCTGATGCATTTATTTTTAAGGATTATAATTTGTGTGTATGCAACCCATTTCGAAAACAAGTTTGTATTACCTGCTCCCTTTTTTCTTGTCAATGAGTGTATAATCCATTTAATAATACTATCTTTCTTTTATTTTCTTTCGAATCTAATGTTTTTACTCTATCTACGCTGTGACGTAAAACGTAACAGTTTCAGTGATTTTATATTTTTTAAATTATGTTAACTAAAACTAATTTAAATTTATTATAATTATTTATCAAATGTAATTCTTTTTTGCATGATTTTTATTATAACTATACCTACTTACGACAGTTTATACTTACGACGAGTTTTTTAAGATACCTGATAAAATTGATATATTTTAATCTGGTATTTGTTATAATAGTCAATTATTTAGAATATTCTAATTAACAATGATAATCTTACCAAATCTTCATTATTATTATTATATATATATACATTCGGAACCGGATATAACGACATTGAAGGGACCACATAACTTGGGCGCTATATCCAATAGTTGTTATATATATATATATATATAAGCAAAATACAGTCGATACTGGATATAAAGACATTGAAAGGCAGCTATACGGGTGGCGTTGGAGGTTAGTGCGTAGCTAATAATAAGGCGAAATAATCCTTACCTACTGAAAAAAATATGACGGTTGGACGTTATAGTCGATAAATTTCGTCGCTTTATCCGATGTTGTTATAGGCGGTATGTATACATGGGTGTTTATATAGGGATCCACCGGAACGTTTCCATTTAGCCGTAATAACCGATCCGACTTTGTAAACGGTGTCGGTATAGCCGGTTTCGACTGTGTATATATGTATAGAGAGGAAGAGAGAGAGAGAGACAGAGAGCGAGAGAGAGATATATATATATGGATATAGATATAGATATCGGCATTTGTTATATATTTTAATAGGTCTCAAGCCATCGCTCTTAAAATAGAGAACAATGTAATAATGATCATGATTCATGATTCATGATAGTGTCTTAATAAATAACCATTTGTTTAATTATATTTATGGACTCTCCTTTTATCTCAGTTACCATGATTAGAAGTAACTTTAAGCTGAGCATGTATCCAAATATTCTGTGGAAACTCGTATATTGATCTAGAAAGACACGCCCATTCAACTCACCGTTGACTAGGAGGCATCAAATCCGTGTTGTCTGCCTCGAGGCAAGTATAGCATGACCTCAACTGATATAGGAAACCTTTTGGATATCTCTGAAATTGTATATTCAGCCCTCGCTGAATAGAAATACCCGTTGGATGGCCTATGCGCTATGGGAACAAAAGCTGTGGAAACAAAAGTCATTTTAAAAAAAATTTTATAATTGATTTGTGCCTTATTGATTCGGTTTTCGAAAAGTGCTTCGGATAATAGTTGTACATTATAAATATAGTAACAAGTTCTGTTCGAATTTTTGTCAAAAACTGCATGAATAAGATACAAATTAACTATAAATATTAAAAAAAAATGACATCAACTTTTGTGGCCAAATGTACTTGAGGAGGCTTCGGCTTGCAAACCTCTATACAACTATTATCATGTATAGATTAATCCCTAGGTCATTGAAATACTATTTTTTGAAATGTTTTGTTTCTTCACACTATTCCATATATACAACTTTCGTGGAATAACTGTGCAAAAATTGAAACAAAGACTTAATTTTACTATTACGTAATTTATATTTACCTGACAGAAAAGAAAATGAAGAATCTGTCTCTTAAACCTGGTTGAATGTTGAATACATATATTTGCTAAAGATATTTTCATGATATTACAAAAACGTAACATTAAAAAAGACCAACTGTAGTGCAGTGGATACAATAAAAAGTAAAATAAGCAAAAAATGAAAAAAAAAAAATACTGACATATGATATTTATTTTAATTATAATTTTTTTCTTTCGCATATATAAAAAAAAATCTTCCTGTGAGACAGGTAGACGGATACATCATTAAAATATCATGGTCGATTGTTCATAAATAAATGTACATGTTATATATATATATAAAACGTAGTACCTATATCTATATATATATATATATATATATATATATATATATATATATATATATATATATATATATATATATTGATATATATATATATATATATATATATATATATATATATATATATATTGCAAAAATCATTCAAGCATTTTATTTACATCTAAAAAGTTGTTACAAAATAATAATTAACTGTACAAAATAATTGCAAAAAGTGTCAACATCGTGTAAATGTTCTCATCGTTAGTTTGATGTATTTAGACTTATCATTCGAATGTTAACTTAGGGCAAGAATTTCCATCATAGCTGTTATGTAAAACAGATCTACTTTTATATAGATTTTTTTATTTCATCGTATAGTCGATCAATTTTTTTGCAAAGAAATTTTTTTTACAACTTAAACCATTGATTAAGTTTTATACAAATATTTTCAACATACTTTCCTTGAAACTTGGCTTAAATTTTTCTCGAATAACTTTTGAACGTGAAAAAATATCACCAGGCAAAATATCCCCCGACATAATATCTTTTGATAATGAAAAAAAAACCTGGAGTTGTTCGGGTTTGCGTGTTTTTGGGCGCTCGCACTATACAGCGTTCTATATGTTTCAAATATCGTGGCAAAAATTATTGAAATTAAATAAGGTAACTATGACAACCGATACAACCGTCTACAACAATCTTTCACTTCATCGGTCAAACTTTGAGTTGGTCGGGTTTGCGTGATTTTGGGCCCCGCACTAAAAGGCTTTCTAAATATTTCAGATATCGTGGCAAAAACTATTATTATTATTATTGATATTATTCTGTGATTTCAAAGTTTTCAAGATCTTTGGTCGAGGATATTTTGCCCTTGGGATATTTCGTCGGGGATATTTAGTCTGGGGATATTTTGTCCCGGGAATATTTTGGCAGGGATATTATGTCGGGGATATTTTGTCCGGGGACAAAGACGCATGTAACCATTTTTGTTCCCATGTGTACAAAAACATTTTCATATATCATAATCATTTATAATTAAAAACATAATATTTATTCCATGTTATTAAAAATTGTTCATTAATTTACAATTAAATTCAGTTTATAAATATAATAAAAGCCGCTAGTATATATAAACTATAACTAACAGGCCAAGAATATCAAATTTAACCGTATTGATTAATGGTGTATATATAGTGCCAATATATGAATAAAATATATATTTTATTTATTAATCATCAATTACTACCTTTAAATATGATAAAGAATTGGTTTTATTGAACGATTATCGATGCACAAATACTATGTAAAGTAGAATTATTGATAAGTTTTATGTATTATTACGTATAATAAATTCGATCAAGCGTTCATATTCAAATATTAGTGGTTCATATGTGTTGCAATGAGCATCTCCGATATGGAAAAGGAATGAAATAATCAAGTTCATCCGAATAAACCATTAGATAGATAGATAGGTAGGGGTCTAAAAAGTACTGCACTTCGACCTTATGGCCCATTGTGCCATAAGGTCCTCCTTTTACTTCAGTCTGACGGGATTGGCTTCTCCCATATCTCCCATATCAGCAATAGCCAGGAGCTTGGTGATCAGGTCTTCCTGAAGGTTCATATATTCGGGGTGAGGACCATTGATTCCTTTGATTCTTTTCAGTATTTTTACTATCCACGTTCTACATAATATTATTGAAAGAAGTATGAACCAAACGTCATACATTAACAAACAAAACAGGATGATAAAAAAAGTATATTTTGATGCAAATAAAAAGTTAATTGTTGTATCAAATTCTTATGCCCAACAGTAGACTAAACTTGTTGTGTATCGTATCTCGTATCGTATCTCTTGTCATATATTTATATATATATATATATATATATATATATATATATATATATATATATAAGGGAAATATTTGTGTTATGTGTGTGCGTATGTGTGTTTGTCCGAATTGTTTGGAGTAAAGTATAGGAGATAGCGAAATAATGATCAGAAAAGACCCTAAATAAATTTTCTTTTTGACTCCACAAAAACTATTAGTAAGTGCAAAGTTCCAAACTGTCCCAAAGTTATAGCCTTTTTCTGACGGCCCAGATCTCTAATATAGTTTATAGTTTATAGATTATTTGCCAATAAATGAAAAATAAAAAAATATGGACGTTTTCAACTTTTAAAATTAAAAAAAAATAATTATTTGACATAAATTTTCTGTGACTTCTATACAAGGATTTTTTGAAGCCCGGACAACGCCGGCTTTTTCAGCTAGTATACTATTTACAAGGGTATATTAAGTTTAGTCCCGACTATGTAACGGTAAAAAATATTGATTTCAGAAAATTATTTGGTACAGGTCCGAATGTCTGTTCGTCTGTCCACCCATCTGCCCGTCTGTTTGTGGATACGATAACTGAAAAAACGGATAACATGCTGTGATTTTAGAAAATTTAAAAACAAAAAATGATAATTTTTTAATTAATTAAACAATATACATATAACGGATATACTCCGATATATACAACTCAGTATATACCAGATATTCAAGGCATTAACTCAGTTATATTCACTTGTTATTTTATTTTTTGATGGAAATTTTGATTTTATTTCAGATGGAATACAGTCACATTTCCTTTGGGAGATGATATGTCATCATTTCAACTATTTTAATCGATTTAATCGATAAACTATCAAAAAAATTTCGAAGATGCAGAGTTGATCGATTATAGTACAATACCAAAACGATGAATGATACAGCGTTTGAATTTTGCAATTCATACAGCTTTTTTGATACCCATTATAGTTTTATACTTTTGTTTAAGTGAGTTGGTTGTTCGCTGAATCAGCATAAAATTAGTTGATTATTAATATTTAAGTTTTTTAACTTTTAATTTAACAAATAGACATATGTGCCCATCATTAACGGCACAGCATCCTAACGACATAGCTTGCGTAGGTTGGATAATAAGCTGTTAAACATAGAAGAAGACGAGTCATAATATACCGATAGATATAATATGTATATTATATGTAATGCTGTAATTCTGATAATATATATTACTTTATGATGATACGAAGTAAAAGATTCTACACTATTCAATCGTATTGCTTATATACACGTTATACAGATAGATGTAAGTAGCCCCAGTATTTGCAATTTGCTGCAAGTATTTTAAACCTGAAACATGAACTCGCCAGGAAGCCATTAATCAAATACTTGTGTACTGAAAAAAAATTATGAATGTGTATAAGTATACACACTTATATATGAATGTAGACTCTTTTTATACCGTATTTCATTTATATCTTCTACAAAAAGTGTGTCCATATATACCAGATTCATATATATTATTATTAAATGTTAGGGGATTTTGGGTCTTAAATATAATATCAACTTCCAATTCTATAATTTCTGCATAAGTTTATAGAAAAAATTTTAAGTTGATTTTCAATTAATCATAGCTATATAAATTATTTTAACTGAAATTCACTATGGTTTATAATTCTAAAACGTATATTCTTATAAATTCCCACCATGAATCGAACATAAAATGTTCTACTGAAAAGTAATACTTTCGGTATAGTTTGGAAAAGCATTTTTATTATCTTTTGTTACAAAATTTTAAGGTTATAGCAATTTTCAGGTTGTAGCAAGACTAATAAATAAAAACGGTATTTTATAGAAGTACTAATTTACCTGTAGAATATTTTTATGTTGGTATTGATATTGATAACAGATTTTGGTTTTAGTGAAGAAAAGAATCAGCCGACGTTATGAAGCTATGTTGGCTAAGCGAATTCTCTTTATAACGAATATCAAGGCGAGTTAGAACATAAAAATCGTAAATATTTCTGTGCATATTAAATTTTCAGAACAAATAGCCAGGAAATTAATTTTAATCAAATTTATTTTCTTTACTTATGACACCTGAAGGTTTTCCCATGTTTCTAATTTTAAGGTAGATATTGCAAACTGTTTCTCTCCCTTTCTTAGTCCCACTCTCTCCTTGATATTTCCCAATTACAAACTTGGTATTTTAAATATAAAAAATACGTCGTATATAAAATTTTATTTCGGCCGGACTAAAATTGGATTAAATTATATAAAATATATATAACCGTTGACAAAAGATTCAATCACAAATAAGTTTTTGTTTTCTACTACAAAACGTTAAAAGATAATCCATTAAAGACCCACGTATGTGCCTAGTGGGGAATCATTACAAGAAAGATAAGGCTAAGAGTGCTACTTATCGCATCTGTGATGAGACGGCGAAATCAGCAGGCCATCTACTATGCTCTGTGAGGTAGCTTAATCCAGATAACTCTTTGGGTTTTATCAAGGACTCGGGATTGATCTGGGTATCCTTACAAAGAAGGGTAATGTCACAAAAGATCTTTCTGATAACAATGACGAGAGATTATGCATCGTAATCGCAATCACCAATCTTATATTTTCTTTTCGTGTAAAGAAATAGAATAGAAATAGAAATATTTAAATATTGATGAAATTCAATTTTTCTATGCCCGTCACCATTATAAAAATACAAAAAAGTAAATATCTGGTTGAAATTACCTGAATATTTAAACAAACTATTTAGGCTTTCTTGAATTAAAATTAAATAGCATCTTTCATCTGAATATTGCATTTACGATACCCAATGTTCCCTTATTAATTTGTTCGCATATTTCTTTTAAAATAAACAGACAGCAAAAAACCTTATATTTATGTTACAAGCAGGAGGAGAAGATCATGATTATGATTATGATTATACTGATGATGATGGTGGTGATGGTATACGCGCGGTATGTATATGTCATAAATCGTGGGTGGAAAAAAGAAATTGTAAGACGCATTCCGACAGTTATAAATGTGAAATCTCGCATACACCACTAACAACAAAACTATTTGCACTATGCATGTATGTATCGTTATAACTAACGTAGTAGATGTGATAGCTCTCTAAACTTATTATTCCTTCTACAATAATTCTCTTTTTGAATCATTGAATAAAACAAACAAAATTGTGAAACTATAAGTTTTTAGTTGTGGTAGTTCTTTATTTCTTATAGCATTCATAAGACAAACTATTAATGGATAATGTCTTATATTGTTCCTTTTCAACATATGTGTAATAATTTATGCTTCTGCGGTACTTTAAATTTTATATAAGGCCCGTATTCATAGTTCAGTTTCGAGCAAGTGCTTAAGCTTACCTTCATGAAGATTGTCTTATTGATTTTAGTCTTATTGATTGCCTTATTTATTCATTTTAAAATTGTTGACAAAGCTTTTGAAACATATAATCTTATTTTAAATTTTATTAAGTTGACAACCTGCGCAAAGTAGCCGAGTTACAGATTTTAATAAAATTATTTTTTAACAATTGACAAGTCCTTAACAAATCTTAAATTTGTAAGGATGCAATATTTATTTATTTATTTATTTATTTTATTTATTTATTTATTATAATCCTCTATCTTCAGCCATCCTATCTATGGTTTTTTATGGTTTCCCATAGATTGCTAAGATATATGCTGGGATGGTACCTTTCAAAGTCGGCCATAACCGCACTACCTTCTCGTTCATCTTGACGCCCTTTCCTTTTAATTTGACTTATCCTGTACGATCTCTGTATTGTCGAAAAGGATCAATAAATTTATTATTATTATTATTAAGACATGATGAATTCATAGATATCCATTAAGATCATTTTTGGTAAGACGATGGTTTCAAGCATGACCTTATTCGGTTTAAGATTAGCTTTTAGTAAGGCGAATCTTGAGATCATCTTAATTTTTTGCCCGACAATTTCCGTAATAATTCTCATGTATTCGATGATATAATTGTCAACCATATAATTGTCGGTATCGTATTATTGTAACGGTTGTATATTATTGTCAGTGATACTGAATATTATTAAAAAAGGACCGTAAATAAAAGTAGTGAGCTAAAAAGATTGTTTTTGAAATAAAAATAAGAAAAATATGACGGGCAAAGGTAAAAGTAAAAATTATACTTAAAAAAGTAAAAAAAAGGTTTTCTTCAAATTTTGAAACAATACTCTTATGTGATATTAATTTATCACATAATTTTATTAATGCATAAAATCGCAAACATATTAATTATCGAAATACTGGTGGAATAGGTAATCCGCGACGATCGTCCTAAGCTAAATTATATTCTATTAGGGGTAATATTCCAAATTTAATACTGATTTTGTCGAATCTAAATCTTTTTTTAAATTTGTAAACTGAATTAAAATCAAAAGGATCTTGCATATCTCGAAAGTATCGTTTAGGAATACATATAATTATGTCTTCATCGTCAGAATCAAAATCGATATCAAGATTATCATTAATTATGATATCATGCAAGCCCAAAAAATTCATTATCTTCACTACTTTTTTCATTGCAAAGTTATTAGAGAAATCTACTAAAATGCTCACTTAAAGAAAATCCTCTTTTTTTATTTGACTGAGAATACAAAAACAGTTTTCAATATCGCCTTGAGCTATGATTATATTTATCCAACCACACATATCTTATAGCTAAGATCAAACTTTCAAGCTTGCCTCAATATTGCGTCTATGAATCTAAACGCTGCCTTAAGATTTAAGATCATGCTTAACGTGAATTTACGCTACGTGTGACTGTACTATGAATACGGACCAATGTATTTCAGAAACTATTAACCACATAAGAAATGATGGATTTTTCTCAGAAATGAATGTATCATCTAATTTTACTAAACACTGCCTTAAGATTTAAGATCATGCTTAACGTGAACTTACGCTACGTTTGACTGGACTATGAATACGGACCAATGTATTTCAGAAACTATTAACCACATAAGAAATGATGGATTTGTCTCAGAAATGAATGTATTGTCTAATTTTACTGCTTCTCTATTCAAGAGGCTGTTCGAATATACCTAGATATATTAGTTTCTTCGACCTACAAGCTAGAAAACCTTGTGAACCTTAAATCAATGTTTCCTTTCCCCGAATATCTAACAATGAATAAACAAGTTTCTTGGTGATTACGACGTGTACCGCGGCGACATATGTATTGTACTAAAGGCGTCTAGACATTGAAGTGCAAGGTCTAGCCGCCAATACGCTACAAGGCAAAAATAAAAGTTCACAGTAAATATTCGCCACACATTCTGAACCACTATGAAATATTTCGTTTTGTGATATTTGCTGATCTATCATTAAAAAAAAGCTAGTCTGGAGAATAATTTTTTTTAGTACTCCACTGTTTAAAATTTATTATTATTTTGTTTTCATATTTTTATTATTCAAAAAATAATAATTTATATAATTATTGGTTTATGTGAGTTGAGAATTTACATAATTTCAACAAACATTTACTTAGATCGGATATGACTTGCGTATATCCAAGCTTACTTCGATATTTCCGCATATATTTCAAATCAGTTACAAAAAGTACTTGTCTCAAGACAGTTACTAAAATTAGTTGGCTCAGTACAGTTACTAAAAGTAGTTGTCTCACATGAATTAATCAGATGGTATTTTGAATTTTTATTTCTTCAATTTACAAATTGAATATTTATTATGGATTGTGCTGAAGTATCGAATAGGCGAATTAATGGTTTCTATCTGATTGTATCTAAGTATATTTTTTTTGTATAATTTATTTAATTCACCATTCCGAAACTTGTGGTTTTTCAAACTTGTCACATTTCAATACACATTCTATACACATTTTGGCTGTACAATTTATGTATTTTATGTGAATATGCAATGACTTTTTCAATTTATAACTATATTGTTTTGTATACGCTTGGTATTTTTGGCCTTGTAGTTTTTCTTTACAGAAGCGTAAAGTCCCCTTTATATACAACTATGTATCTGAATTAAATTTGTAGTGTATATTTATATTTTTGCAAATCAGACATATTTGAACATTTTTTTTTTTACTGTAGTGTCGTTTTTTTTTTTTTTATATACGATATTTCTTTTTACTACAGTTCAATCTAGTACATATTCATGTACTTTTTTTTATAACTTGTACAACCAAACTTAGTATTTTAAGGATAGTTATACTATCAACATATTAAATGAAAAATTATTTATTTCAAATATATTTTATTTTTACATATATTTTGTTTTGTTCTTTTTTTGTACTTTTTTTATTTTCAGTATTTCTGATTCGAATCACTAGTCGATAACTAAGACACTTACTGGATAGTAAAGATCTTACTACCTCAATATTATCTTTTTTAATGGGCCCAGCTTTTATTGAAAGACTTTCGGTTCAACGTGTTATTTTTTTTATATTTACGTGTATCGCGTTAGCACCGATCTTTTTCCAATTTTCATAATTCCACATACAATACTCTGCTTGGATTTTTTTTTCTAAAGTACCGTATATTTAGTTTTCATTATTCTTTTTTTTAAAAATACATCATAATACCTCTTTTAATTAAAATTACTAAATTAACTTAATTTCATATTTATGAAAATAATTGATAATTCAATTATTTTCTATAAAGTATTTAGTTTTTTTTTAAAACTTGTCGCGGTATCTTGGCTCTCTTTATCCTCAAAGGAGCGCTGCCCGAACCTGCAATGATTCCGATACTCGACAAAAACAAAAAAAAATATATTAGTAAACGATATTACTAAATATTTTCTAATTGGAACAACACGCACGTTTTTGTTTAAAGAAAAGAAAAAAAAAAATTAAATTAAATTAAACACAAGTTTTTACGAAACAAAAAAAAAACCTGATTTTATTGCTTTAAAAAAAAAAAATGATTATCCAATTCCTTTTTCAACAATTATTTTAATTCTTTTTCACACAATGTTAAACTTTGAACTACTTGACCAAATTACTTGTACAAATTCCAACTTTAACTTGATCTGGATTGATCAACAATTATATACTTTGAACTAATTAGACAATACTTGATATTAAACTTTTATACTAATCGCACAATGATCGATTTAAAACTCTTCGGACAATGGTCGATTTTAAAACTGATTTGAATCGACACTGGTCACGGTTTATATACCCACCATGGGTCGTTCTAGAATATGATTGTTTTTATGAATAAATATTATGTTTTTGACAATATATTTTTGCATGGAGGCTTCTAGAATATTTAGTATATCAACACCCATGGACGTAGTCGGAGTGTTCAGACAATTTATAAAATTAATTAAAAATTATACCTCTCCTTGGGTTTGACCCATAGTCATACCCCGCTTGGTTGATATTCAAGCAGTGACTTAATGCTCACGGCCAGTGTCAATTTAAAATCTATACACAAATTGTATGATACATTCATAACTGTAAGCTAGCTTACTTTTGATTACAAAAATTATCTTGTTTTTACAAAATTATTTATTTGTGATCTATTTATGTTATTTTGTAAAACATTCAATTTGTATAACTTTTGATTCTCTTAAATTAAATTATATGCAATAATTTTTTTCAATTTTTGATTTTTTTCTTTCTAAATAGAAAAACTTTAAATCAAAAGTATCTATTAATCTTATTATCATTTTTCGACTTAAAAAAAAAACTTTGTTTAAGAAAAAAAAATAAATCGAGCTATATTATTTTCTTTTTGTACTTTCAAAAAAAAAAAAAAACTCCTTCTTTTTGCAAGGAGAAAAATATTGTTATCTAAAATATTTTTCGTAATATTTTACTTTCATAATTAAAATGTGTGTTGGATCAAAAAAATTATTCTTAATAATTTTCATTACAACAAAATCTCCCCCTCTAGATTCCAACACACATTTTCTAATTTGCTTATTATGTTTGGTCGACCAATTTTTGACTTAAGAACTATTTGAATTATTTCAATTGTACTAGTACATTTAGCTAGCTAGCATAACTTAAAACTGTACGTACACATCAGTTCTTCACTCTTCAATGGCGCCTGGTGTTGATTGCCGGTCGTCTGGGCCGCAAGTTGTACCCTGGCCTTAATGCTCTGGCCTCTGGCTCGTCCACACTTGGTACATCCCGTCGTCTTCCATCACCTCCATGCCTTTGACCCCCCAATCGATCTGGAAGTAGTTGGCCGAACACCTCGTTCCCCACACTCAATCTTCCCAGATTCCCATTGGCGGCGGTCCTTGCACTGGCCGGCTTCAAGAGACCTCCATGTATTTTCGTGGGAGGCACTGTATCCACAACATATATTCCAGCTGGTAAACTCCTCAGCACTCTGTAAGGCCCTTTCCATTTTGGTGCCAATCCACTATGGACACCCTCCACCTTACTGCTGAGCACTTGATTGCGCATCCAGGCGGACTCTCCTGGTTGATAACTGAGTCCCGTTTCCACTTGGTCGTTCACTTCGGCATTGTTTGCCGAGCTCTTTCAACATTTTCTTGACGTTCTTGGCCTCGTTCATTGGCCCATTCTTGCATGTCTTGAGGTTCTTCAGCTGTTTGTATCTGCCAATCCCCAGGCTTCTTCATTTCTGCCCCCAGTAACAATTGGGCAGGCGAAAAACCAGTTGTTCTATTGGCTCTGTTTCGTATCGCAAATAAGGACTTGTGTAATTGTTGGTCCCAATTCTTGTGTGCTTGCTCCAATAAATGTAATCGCAACAACTTCTTCAACTCTTGGTTTTGTCGTTCCGTGGGGTTGGCTCGTGGATGGTATATTGGCGTTGTCCAAATTTCTGTGTGCCAATCTCTGTTCACTGCTTTCCATTCTTTTGATCTGAACTGGGGACCATTATCACTTAGTACTGCTCTTGGATATCCATAACGACTAAATACTTCGTCTTTCAGTACTTGGGCTATCTTCGAGGTCGACGTGGCCCCCAATGGAAATGCTTCGAACCATCTAGTGAAAAGATCAGTCACAACCAATATATTTGTCTTTCCACGTGATGTGCGTGGGTATGGACCCATCAAGTCGATGCTGACTACCTCCCATGGTGAAGTAGGTCTTCGACTTCTCATTGCAGAACTTGGTTTCTTGTTCAGTGGCTTCACTCTAGCACACGTATCACACCCTTTCACATATCTGCGTATGTCATCTTGCATCCCATACCAATACACGCGGTTACGGATCTGACGATACGTTTCTCTCCATCCAGGGTGTGCTGCTTCATCACTATCGTGATATCTTCTCAGAAAACCAAGTCGGCGTTCTTCGGGAACCACTGGCACTTCTTGTACCATCTGTTGACTATGGTACCAGAGGATCCCGTCAGCTACGGTGTAATTAGCTCTTGTTCTGTCCACTCGTCGACGTAGATTGCTTCTCAGTGGACTATTACTATCTACGATGTATCTTCTGATGGCAGTCACATCACGATCTTCATCCTGCCATCGTCTAATATCGTCGAGTGTGGGTGTTTCCACTTCAATTACGTTGAGGGTTATCGGTGTTTTTGCCCTCTTTTCAATCACCCACTCTGGAATGTCCTCCACTTCTTCATCTTCTGCCTTGCCCTGTGGTTGTCTGGACAAGGAGTCGGCGGCTTGATTATCTTTTCCGGGGACGTGAATTATCTCAAAATCATAGGCTCCCAATGTCAATGCCCATCTTGTCAATTTTGCTCGACTATCTTTAGTTTTGTTCAGCCATTGGAGCGCTGCATGATCTGTATATAATTTGAAGTGTCTTCCTTCCAGATATCCTCGAAACTTCCTCGATGCCCAGATTATCGAGAGACATTCCTTTTCTGTTGTGGCGTATTTTCTTTCTGTGGGTCCAAGTTTCTTGCTGGCATAGTTTATTATTCGTCTTGTCTTGCCATCATCTTCCATTTGAAATAATATTGCACCCAATCCGACGTCACTAGCATCCGTGTTTAAACAAAACGTCTTCTTAAAATCTGGATGTGCTAGTTTCGGTGCATTCACAATCGATGATTTCAGATTTTCGAACGCCTTCTGATGCAATGTTAGCTAGCGCCACTTTATGTTCTTCTTGAGCATTTCGCTTAGAGGTGCAGCTATATCTTCGTAGTTCTTCACGAAGCTCCTGTACCAACCACATAATCCCAAAAATTGTCGTAATTGTCTTCGTGTTCTTGGTACAGGGTGATTACTGATAGCTTCATTCTTCTCTTCCTCTCTGTCAATGCCGTCTTCGCTCAAAATATGTCCCAGGTATTTGACTTTGTTGCTGCCAATGACACATTTGCTTGGTTTACAAGTTAATCCATGTTGTTCTAGTCTTTCAAGTACAAGATCCAGGTGGTGTAAATGTTCCTTGACTGATCGACTGTAGATTAATATGTCATCCAGGTAAACTTGGCAGAAATCTTCGATGTATCCAGATAAAACTTCGTTCATTAAACTCTGGAACGTAGCTGGCGCATTCTTCAATCCAAACGGCATGACGCGAAATTGATAGAGACCTCTTGGGGTGGTAAATGCTGTGTATTCTTTCGATTGTGGCTCCATCTCAATTTGCCAATAACCAGTCTGAAGATCCAATGTAGAAAATATTTTTGCTCCATTGACTTTTCTCAACATCTCTTGCAGATCTGGAATCGGAAACGCATTGCTCTTTGTGATATCGTTCAATTTTCTGTAATCGACGCACAATCGAAAAGTACCATCTTTCTTCTTCGGCAATACGACGGGTGCGGCCCAAGGCGATGTGGATGGTTCTATAATGCCATCGCCTTCCATCTCTTCAATCATCTCTTCTAATACCCGTTGCTTCTCATTGTTGTACGGGTATGGTCGTAATTTAATGGGGGAATTCTTCGTAATCTCAATCTTGTGTGTGATCGTTTTTGTCCTTCCAACTTTGCCGAAAACGCTGGGATGTCGCCGAATGACATCTTTTAACTGCTCTTGGTTCTCTAGGAGTTTAATTTGTAACTCGCCCAATGCATTGTTAATTGTTGCCACTTCTCTATGGGCTCCATCTGGTTTTCTCCATGCAATGCGGACTCTCTTATCACACCCCAAGTAAATTATACCACTCCGGTAATCGATGCTCACACCATGTTTTGTTAAAAATTCATGACCAAGTATCAAATGGTTCCGTAGGCCAGGTACAACCATTACTTCAACATTGAACTTCATTCTTGATATCATCACATCCATGCACATTTTCCCAAGAATCTTGAAAGTATTATTGCTTGTGGCTCCACTCCCTGTACTATCTCTGACAGGGTGCCATTTACCAATACTTCTTGCCAATTCTTCGCTGATAAAATTGTGTGATGCTTGACTATCGATCAGTGCCAATATTGATCTTCCACGCACATCAACTTCCACAATTGGCCCATTCTGGTGTGAGTTCTTGGTCTCCATTGTTGTTAAATGGACCGGTAATTGTTGGTGTTCACGCCGATGTTGTGTGGTTTTGTGGAGGTTAATATTTTCAGAACCAATCTCCTCCATTATTGATCCTGGCATTAGTTTCCCGACGGCCCAGGTCTATTTTGTTGTCCCCTTCTGGGACAGTTTCGACTTATGTGCCCCGCTTGGTGGCATACGAAGCACGTGTCTGGACTGCTTAGACGTGGTGGTGGTGGTGCTCTTGCTGGTGGTTCTTGCCGATTCCTCGCTGGCTCTTCATCCAGTGTTCTAACGGTTATACGTAGCTCATCTAATGACTTTGGATTCGAAATCTTCACCAGCGGTCGTACATTGTCGCGTAGTAAATTCAATATTATGGGCACCACGTCATCAATGTTCCTATCGTCGTGCACTCTTCTGAATAGCTGCACCTTCATATTTACGAACGCTTCTGTCTTCAATCCTGTGGGTTGGGAAACGGTCATCAATTCCAGTTCGGCTTTGGCTTTCCTTCCTATACTGTTGAAGAAACTCTCCAGTTGCCATTTCCACTCATCGAAGGTGTAGCCCAACCCACGATTCATCAATGCCCAATCTCTGGCTGGTCCTGTTAATTTTTTTGTGACCATCTCAATCCAACAGTCTACGGGCAGATGCGTTTGTCGCAGTAATGTCGTTGCTCTGTTCAAAAAAACAACTGGGTCTTCAGCCGGTCTACCACTGAACTCCGGCATGATAGACAGAAGCGTCGTTGTGT
The DNA here is from genome assembly GCA_963920215.1 of Nineta flava. Taxonomy (NCBI): domain Eukaryota; kingdom Metazoa; phylum Arthropoda; class Insecta; order Neuroptera; family Chrysopidae; genus Nineta; species Nineta flava. The sequence goes on along the minus strand of OY986041.1, from coordinate 67,030,406 downwards.
CCAATGTGGCGGAGCGAATGACTGTATTCACTTCTTGCGGATCAATGCGCATGTCGCGCAGTTGTTGTGTCTGACGCTCTTCGATCCGTATGATGTCATCCACGACTTTATTGTATTGTTCATTCATTTTCGTTTCCATGCCATCAAGTCGTGTGGTTACGTTGCTTTCTATGCCTTCGATTTGTGTGCGGTTTACAGCGACATCGGTTTTGATGTTCGTGATGTCAGCTTTCACAGTCTCGACGTCAGTGCTTATTTGGCTGATACGTCGTACGCACACTTCTCTTAGGTTCTCCATTCGCTCCGACAAGTCCTCTTTCAGCTCTTGTTGGACTTGTTGCATTATACTTAATGTCTGTTCGCCCACTCTTTCTTCAGATTCCTGAAGTCGATTTGTCATCCTCTCTTCGGACTCTTGAAGTTGGTTGCTCATTCTTGCTTCAGATCCTTGAAGTTGGTTGCTCATCTCTTCCAGTTTGTTGGCCGTCTTATCCAATCGATCACCCATTCTCTCATCCAAATTCTTGAAGTTGGACATTATTGTTGCAAACATCATTTCCATTGTCGCAGCAGCTGGCTCTTCCGGGTTGGAAACCACACTTCTACGCCGTTCTGATGTGGGAATGGTTGGCCCTTGAGTCCTTGAAGTCGGTGTTCCTTGTTGCCTAGATTGGTGTTCCTCCCATCTTGCCTGTAAGACCTCTCTAGTGCCAGTGCTGTCCAGCCCTTCGGCCTCCATCATCTCACGCAGACGTGGCATGGGAATGCTGCGGCTTGCCATTGTAATTCCTTTCTTCTTCCGTGCGTCTCCTGGTCCTGTCACGGTCGCCACTTGTCGCGGTATCTTGGCTCTCTTTATCCTCAAAGGAGCGCTGCCCGAACCTGCAATGATTCCGATACTCGACAAAAACAAAAAAAAATATATTAGTAAACGATATTACTAAATATTTTGTAATTGGAACAACACGCACGTTTTTGTTTAAAGAAAAGAAAAAAAAAATTAAATTAAATTAAACACAAGTTTTTACGAAACAAAAAAAAAACCTGATTTTATTGCTTTAAAAAAAAAAAATGATTATCCAATTCCTTTTTCAACAATTATTTTAATTCTTTTTCACACAATGTTAAACTTTGAACTACTTGACCAAATTACTTGTACAAATTCCAACTTTAACTTGATCTGGATTGATCAACAATTATATACTTTGAACTAATTAGACAATACTTGATATTAAACTTTTATACTAATCGCACAATGATCGATTTAAAACTCTTCGGACAATGGTCGATTTTAAAACTGATTTGAATCGACACTGGTCACGGTTTATATACCCACCATGGGCCGTTCTAGAATATGATTGTTTTTATGAATAAATATTATGTTTTTGACAATATATTTTTGCATGGAGGCTTCTAGAATATTTAGTATATCAACACCCATGGACGTAGTCGGAGTGTTCAGACAATTTATAAAATTAATTAAAAATTATACCTCTCCTTGGGTTTGACCCATAGTCATACCCCGCTTGGTTGATATTCAAGCAGTGACTTAATGCTCACGGCCAGTGTCAATTTAAAATCTATACACAAATTGTATGATACATTCATAACTGTAAGCTAGCTTACTTTTGTTTACAAAAATTATCTTGTTTTTACAAAATTATTTATTTGTGATCTATTTATGTTATTTTGTAAAACATTCAATTTGTATAACTTTTGATTCTCTTAAATTAAATTATATGCAATAATTTTTTTCAATTTTTGATTTTTTTCTTTCTAAATAGAAAAACTTTAAATCAAAAGTATCTATTAATCTTATTATCATTTTTCGACTTAAAAAAAAAACTTTGTTTAAGAAAAAAAAATAAATCGAGCTATATTATTTTCTTTTTGTACTTTCAAAAAAAAAAAAAAAAACTCCTTCTTTTTGCAAGGAGAAAAATATTGTTATCTAAAATATTTTTCGTAATATTTTACTTTCATAATTAAAATGTGTGTTGGATCAAAAAAATTATTCTTAATAATTTTCATTACAACAAACTAAACACCAATTTTTTTTTTAAAACTAAACACCAATTTTTTTTTTAAAACTAAACACCATTTTTTTTTTTAAACTAAATATATATATATTTACAATTTTTTTTTTAAATACACAAGTCATAAAACTTCTGTAAATTGATTTTTGTATTTTTATTTTGGTAAATGCGATAACTTACCTGTGTCTGTTAACCCACAGACAGACTGTTTATATTTAATATCCGTACATACCCAGCATTTATTACAGAGGTTATGTATTCGCGATGTCCAAAATCGACGTTGTATTTGGGGTTCCTTAATGCTAAAATAGATGTATTTATTTGGTCTGTGAGTAGAATGTGCGAGAATTGTACAGCAGTTCTAAAAAATGCCTTCAGTTAAGTCTTTGCTCCGGCTTCCGATTGAAAAATGGCCCTAGTAAAGTTCCTGTCCCGTTGCTGTTTAAATGTATGTGAGTTTAAATGACGATACGATAATTAACATAGTTGTTGAAAGTCCAGGTTCATTATTGGTGAAAAGCAAAGTTGATTATTTGATTTAATCGTTACCGCTATATACAGTATGTAACATATTTTAATAAACAACCCATTGTTTCATGCTCTCTGTATGTTTTGGGGTTCTCTGATATTCAAAAATAAAATTTTTTGGCAATTTTCTATCTATATGTATGTTTTGTGTTGCTAGCCTAATGCCAAGCCAAGTTTTTGCAAGCTCTAGCAAAACGAAACTTAAATATTATATTAAAATTTGAATAATCTTATGCTTTTTGTTCATTCGAGATAGTCTGGGCTCCTGTAAACGTAATGAGCCGCTTTATTTGTACAGGTAAAAAATTACTTCTAGCAATTTCAAAAAGTGACAGCACAAAACGTGCGGCATTATTTCATTTTAATTCAAACTTTGTGTTTATTTACAGGATTCGAATTTTATTTCTTGAAGAATTGTATCAATTTTGACAATGTAAATTGCGGTCTAGGGTTCGATACCTGGTTGACGAGTTAATTTTTCATATTACTATTAAAAAATAAAATTCAATGACATGTTGGTCTATATAGCATACGCTTGTTCGTTCGTACTTATGTCTTCGAAACTGTAATGAAAATTGATATTTGTATTGGAAATTGATATTAGTACTGTGGCGTCTAAATACTCGTATACACAAATAATTATATGTATAAATTGCGGTAAGTTTGTTAATATTTTTATGATAATATTTATCGATTGAAAATGTCATAAAAGATTAATTAAATCATCCAACCTACACATAGTATCAGCAGGTTACTTTGTCTAAACTCATAAACAATATAATCAAGTGAATATTCAAGCTACCGATATTATATTTACTTCCATTCTGTATATGCGTTAATCCAGAGTATGTTTTAACATTTTGTTTGACCCGGTGCAAGTTGAAAATTGAAATAAAAATGTTCGTAACGCAGGAGCTGCGTCAACTGCGAATTTCCTTAGAACACACAAATTATTTTCTAGCGATCACAATTATAGTTTAATAAAAAAGAATTTTCGTATCTGATATGATTTTGGTATTTTCAAGGTTAATTTTATTAATAACAGGCAAAGGTCAATGAGAAGGAGGGCATAGAGAGAGAAGATAACAAAAAATATAAAATATCTCGCTTAGATGGTAAATTGTAAATGCTGCCCTGGACGGACTATACCTCGACCATAAGGTCCATTGTGATGCCTTAGGATGTGAGGATGTGAGTGGAGTGGAAGGAATTTGTGAGTAGACTAGGAGTTGGTAGGATATGCGGCTGCAGCCGACTAAGATAGGAACTATGCCGATATTCATCTGGAGTTCGTGAAGAAAACTGCAGAAAACCTTCTCAAGCATAGCCGGTTACTTCGTTCTTGTCCATACGCCGCCAGTTTAGCCAATCAACCGCCCCTTTTTTCTTTTATTTTTATAATTGACAAACTGCCGATGTCGGGATTCGAACCCATAACCTCCCAGTTTCCAAGTACTGCATACTGCGCAGACATGACGTCTTAGACCGCTCGGCTACATGGCTGGTCAATATCTCTCTTAATGTAAGAATCGAAAAATGTATGAAGAGTAATTGTAAATATTTCTGTAAATATTAGAGTACCAGAAAAAATGATATGACAAAATTATATTCAATTAATAATATGTAAAAAGCCACATCTAATACCCGAATATTTCAACATCAAAAGTACGTCAAATTTATATTTTTATGGAAGTCATCTGCTGATCATTATAATGTCAGTTAAGCTAGCACAACAATATGGTAGAAATGCTATTGTGTAAGATTATGTATATATATATATATATATATATATATATATATATATATATATATATATATATATATATATATAATCATACATTAAAAAAAAACATTAAAAAAATATACAGGTTGAGTTGAGTACCTCCATTTTTTCGTCGGTAAATGAACGATGGCGCATTCAACTTTTAATATAGATTATTCTACTTTAATGAATTGTTTTTTCGATCTAAAACCAAATTAGTATTGGTCTTTGGGACGCAATTTTCACTTTAGTATTAGCATAAAAATGTAATTAACTTTACTGCTATAGATTTTTGTCTTAAAACACATTTTAAGTGATATATAAAAAATCAATAAAATGAAATAATGATAACCATTCTATAAAATTTTATCCCAACAGGTAGCCCAACCGTACAACCAACCAACGTCACTTGATTTTTTATAATCTTACCAACCAGTTATCATAATAAAATGTATTAATACTTCGTATGCTTTTATTTAAAAAACTAAATAAAGTAAAAAAAAAAAACATTAACAAGAAATATAAAAAAAAACTGCATTTAAATTACATAAATAATTTTATTAAAGTACCCTCTTAATAATACCAGCAGTAAACCCACTCAGTCAGATTTTACTTTATAGTAAAACAGAATCAGCATTAAAGATGTTAAGTTTATTACCTGTAACAATTTTTATGCATACATGATTTGACGTTGATAAAGGAAAAAATCATTTATGCATTTTAATATTTCAATAAAAGCATTTTTATATATTTATTATTTTGTGTTATAGCTGTTGTTATTTTTTTAACCGATTTCAAGAAAGGAGGTCTTTATCATTATCATTGCTCTTATATCACCTAGAAAATAAACATATACTACGTTAGTATAATCGACTACAATGCTGTTTAATATTGTGATAATATCTATTTAAAAGTGCATTTTAGGATTTACGAGCGCTGATGTATAGTTCATTTATAAAATTCTTCAAAATTTTATATACTACAATCATAACAGTCCAAAATAATGTTTATTATTTTTTGTTGTAAGTTAAAATTTAAAATTAATTTAGGCCCATCATACCGGGCCTAACAAAAAAGATATTTAAGAAAAAACCTGAGATTTCGTGTAATTAAGCTACTGCCGAAAGAAATAAACTTTATCCGAAATCTTTATTGTTTTCTTAAATATCTTTTTTTAGGCCCGTAATACCGGAATTTTATTGGATCAATCTCTTTATTAATATTTCTACTTTCTATTGCGTAGTTTTTATTTTTATTCGTCTTATTTTATTCCAAGTGAAAATTATCAAAATATGTCAAAATAAATGTGAAAATAAGGGTTTCTCCATAAGAGCAATGCATTAAAACTCGAACTTCGGAAACTTATATAATTGATTTATATGCACTGCACCTATATGTAAACAAAAAATCAAGCCTTAATCTTTTTGAAGCTTTAGTGCTCGTACATCCTTAAATTGGTTTTGTATAACTATTATAGTGTAATTCTGGTCATAGAAAAACTAGCATACAATAGCGAAAAAGCGAGGTGAATGTAGAGAGTATATTAATTTCATCGCATTTTTGAAACTAGTCTTCTAGAATGGCTTACTTTTTGAAACGAGTATCAAAAGACTACAAAAAAATTGGTTGGAGGTGAGCTTAAAAAAGAATTAAATTGCACTTAGACTTAATGAATTTTACAGAAGAAAGTTGCTAGTGTCTCGATAACAATAATGCAGAAAGAAAGAGATGATTTCTTTCCAATGAAAACAAAAATAGCTCTCCAGATTTATTCACAGATTCCTTACTACAAAACTGGTGTGCCACACATGCATTTTTTCAATAGATAAGATAGTATACGAGTATATAGTATATAGTGTATAGTATATATAGTATAACTACCGTTCGTTGACTGTACAAATATATATAAGGGTGGATTATTATTGAACATTTAATTTTCTTTATTACGAAATTTGGGATTAATCATATGGTTTCTGTGGTATTTGTTTCTAAGATATTTATCCCTTCCATTTCGATTTGTAGCAAATCGGTGATTTTCAATGGGCAACTTTTAATTTTTATACTCGGTATATTTAAATACACAATGTATATTAAGTTTAGTCCCGACTTTGTTTAGTCGACGCTTGAAAATATTGATAGTAGACATTAATTTTTGACAAAGGTGTTAATAAAATGACCATTTCCGCATATACGCCCGCTCTCCCGTTTGTGAACACGATAACTCAAAAACAAAAAGAGATAACGAACTGAAATTTTGTATGCGTATTGTAGAGCTAAGAAGTAAAGTTCGTGAATGCGTATCTTTGAGACCGTAAGAGATAGAAAATGTCCCTTTTTTTAAATAAAGAACTTTTCTTTCATAAATTCTGTATATACCGGGTATTTAAGCATTTAACTCAGTTAATTAATACGTTACGAAATACGTTAAGTATAATGACTGGGTAATATGTAAATTATATTCGGCTATTAAGAATGTTTTATTAAAAAATTTAATTTTAATTTAATCTCTTGAAGTTGGTTAGATTTTTTTAAAGAATGTTTAAGCAGTATTTTGTTATTTATGTATACAGGATGATTAAGTTAAAAGCAACAAATAGAATAAATTTAAATAATTAAGCATTTACAATGTATGTAATCATAAATACGTGGGCAGAACTGTAATAATTATATATGGGTTCACTTAAATAATATTGTTTGAATATTTGAAACATCCGATTTATGCATTTCAATGCTGTGATCAGGTGCATATCATTGTAATGATGCATGCATATAATTGCTTGGTTAAGTAATAATACGATGACATTCGATTATAAAAACCGAAGATACAGAACTGTTCATTACAAAAATTAGAAATGTAATTTGTCGCATCAACAGGAAAATTGACTCTGTCCCAGATTACTATCTGTGACATTATTTTGAATTATGAAGATTTAAGAAAGGTTTTCCACTGTTCTTCTTTGTATTTTTTAAGAAACTGTTTTACTCTAAACGACTAGAACGTCATCGTTGAACGATCATCGTGATAATCCTTTTTATTTATCACACTGTATTCAATCGATATTTTGTTGATTCTTGTAGAGAGATTTCTAAACATTGGAAAAATTTAAATCCACCTATTCATGTGTAGCGAAAATACATGTATTATAATGGTCTAAAAATAATCATTATACTATGTTTGTTGCATTAATAGTACAATATTAGTATAGTAGCATTTTAGCAAAACGCACATGCTTGTATGCAAATTGTTTTAAGTTATATTCATACCTTTTACTACGTAAAGGGTCTTTCAATAAGGACGCTTAATTTTTATATGTAAATAAAACAAGTTCTGTGTGAAATATCTACTCAATTGTTTTGATTTGAAAGAATATAGTATGACATTAAGAGTGAAATATAACGTCGTTCAAATGTCCGCCGCGGCTTTGCTTGGTGGCAAGTATTCGGGAGGTCTAATATTCAATGATTTTATCGCATAGATCTGGCTGAATTTTCTGAATGGCGTTCATTATGTTTATTTTGAGGGCTTCAATTGTTTGCTATTTATTCCTGCGATTTAAGATAGCCCCAAAGTAAGAAGTCTAATGGTGTTAATCATATAATCTCAGTGGCCAGTTCACGTCTCCACCACACTATTTGTTAATTACTGGGTATAAATCTGTAATCACTATATTTTTAAGTCTAATATAAATACATACTGTATAATATTATTTATTTATGTATTTACATTTAATTAATGTCATCAAATTTATAATCGATTTAAGAACATAAAATACCGTAGAAACCATGATTTGTTTATTGGCTATAAAGTAAATATTATTTTTTTTATGCTGTATTGTTTTATGCAAGGTATGTACGGTTTTATGCAAGGTATGTAATGTGGGTTAATAATTTGTGTTATCTGTGAAGCCGATAATTATTTGAAATAGAATCATTGCTAATAATAATCTCATTAGCAGATTTCAGTAAAATATCCTACAGAATAGCCTTCACTAAGGCTAATGATTGGCAATGAGATTTTGACTAACAAATTCTCAAAAGAAGAAATTGTAATGATTGAATGATCAAATTACCGTGGCGACAATATTCAATATTATAAGTATTAGAGAATGAAATCGATAAAATTTCTGGTCAGCATGTAAGTTGCAGTAAAATGTTTTACGGCAACTTAAATATTACAATTTTACTTATGTTAAGAGAGATATTTCAAATTATGTGTTTATCTCTTCCTCTCCTACTTTATCTACAACTCCTACTTCTACTAACTCCTATTGTCTTCAGATTATATTGACACTAGATTTCTTCTAGGAAAAATATCTACGAACGTACATACATGTATAAAAAAACATATTTTCCAAAATGGTGTTAATATAGATCAAAACACAAAGAGATATTAGAAATTATGATTAGAAATTATGATAAAAATGTGCAGTTATTTTTTTCGCAACGAAAATGCAAAATTTGAAATCAAGAAAAATGTACACACATTTATTTTGTGTGTCCAATTAAATAGTTTGTGTACGGTATTTTACATTCCCAACCATGAGAGAGATAGAGATCTAATAAAAGTTGTTTTAACAAAATATTATTATGTACAAATATCTTTCATTTTAATATTTGTCTAAAATTGTGTTCAAGATTAATTAAATCGATAATTAACATGTTTTGCTGTTTTTTTATGCATAAAACGATTTGTATTGCAGATTTTTGTATAAAATCTCACAAAATTACGGTTGTAATAAAATTATACACTTTATTGGATTTTAAAATATTTTAGACATATGGAAACGTTTATTTCTTACAATAAATTTATTTTTTACAATAAATTTTCATGTAAACGACATTAATTTATAGAAATTCCAATGACAGTAAAAAAAATCAATTTTTTTATTAGCTTTAGTGAATGTTTAAAATATATATTAAATAGATTGTGTTATATCTTTAGTCCCTAAATGTTAATACTTAATGTAATAATGTTATTGCATTTGTGTTAATAATGTTGCATTTTTTACGTCCTGCAAAACGAAACTGTATATTTGCATACATTCATTCTAATAGAAGCTTGTAATAACAATAGTAATAGTAATAATAATAGTAACAACGAGGTTTTATCTCCGTTTCAGAGACTCCACGGTTCCTTAACCTTTGTAATAAAATCTTATTATAAAGAGTTTGTTGTACAAGTTTAGTCCAAGGATGAAATTAATTTATTTTCAATTATTATTGTGCAAATATTCGATTTTGTTAAAAATACTATTTGCTAAGCATAGTTTGTTACAACGAAACAATGAAAATGTGCAATAGTTAGATGCAAGGTTATAAATATCAGACGATAAAAATTGGACAACGTTTTGACCTCAGGTCCACAACTTTGCACCTAGCCAATACCATTCAGATATTTTGTATACATATTAAAAATACCTTTGAGGTAATTTTTTTAAATGATAGTATTTGAGATTTTTGCTAAATTATTTGTTGAACTATAGTTTTAATATTTAAAATGATCTAATCGAATAATCCATATATTGAACACTTTGAACAATGTGTTTTATCTTTTATTTGTGCCTCCTTTATTTGTGTCTTAAAATCTACTTACATATCGAATTAGAAGTGTTTAAGTCAATGGGTAAGGCCCAGACCCTATTTTAGGAATTCCAAGGACGGCATGTAAACAGGTGATCAACGAGTGGTTAAATGCTAAACACCGTGATGACTGGGAAGAAGTACCGCGGCAAGAGCTCGGGAAGGTACTGCTTCAGAATGCAACAAAGAGGCTATCTCTCGATGCACTGAGGCTGAACAGGATGCAACTGCGGAGGGTTACCGGATTCATTACCGGGTATTATCTTCTGCGGAAGCATGTGCACACAATGGGATTCTATAACGGGTCCATTATGTGCAGATTGTATGGCGAGGAGGAAGAAACATCCAGCCACATAATCTTTGACTGCGAACCTCTAGATTACAGCAGAAACAAGATATTGCATCTCACCCCGAATATATGAACCTTCGGGAGGACCTGATAAGCAACTATTGCCAACATATGGCAGGCTATTGCCAACATATGGGAGAAGCGAATCTGGCAGAACTGAGGTAGAAGGGGGAGCACAATGGGCCATAAGGTCGCAGTGCAATAGTTTTTACCCCGATATTAATCAATCAATCAATCAGTCAAGTCAATGGGTTTGGCTACACATTATTGGAATAGTCACTGCCTTGAATATTGTATTTCTTCCTCTTGTTTATCTTTTAAATGGCGATTGTGTGGCCGTTAACACCAGATTACCGTGTGTAAATAAATCAATCTGAAAATAGTTACCGAATTTTTGAATAATATAATAATATTTGAATAATGTAAATTATTGACCATAGTTTCACGGAACAACAAGCATTACTCTTTTTGAAAGGTTCTTTGAAAGGTCTGTAGGAGTAATCGTTCATTATTTAAAACCATAGTTAAATTCTGATAGTTGAATAAAAACGTTGTTTAACTCAAGTACCGTTTTTATTTGATATTGGTTCTGTTCAGAACAACAAAGTCCTTAGTAAACTAAGTCAGTCAGTCGGTCGAAAAAAATTTAATTCTGAGGATCTATATTCGGCATGTTTCTCTCATACTAATCTTCAGCAGTGTTGCTTAATTAGGAGATTCTGCCCTAATTAAGTGAATTTCATAATAAGAAATAATGCATCCATATATCGAGTGTATAAATAAACAATTGGTATTCTAATTCATTATCTTCAACTTGACCACAAAAATTTAAAAATTTGACAATTGCATGAATTAAATCACCTAAAAAGGGTTTTAATTGCATGAATTAAAACCCTTAATCTGGCTGTATTTAACAAAATGGAGTCAAAATATAGTTTACTTAGTATCTAAAAAGTAGCCTGGATAAAAATTAGGTTAGATATATAAAGTAACTTACTTTATATAAAGTAACTTATTTTACTTTAGTTTACAAACGGCTTAGTTGTTCTGAACACGACCATTGTTTCCTTTATTTTTTCAAAGATATTTTTAATCGAATTGATCGATGATGCAATTTATGATATAATTAAAATTTATAACTCTAATACCAATGTATCTACAAACTGTACAGTTTGTTTGTTCAATTACTTGCAGGTAAACTTTAGATGTTCCTGGATTATTTTAACTTTACTTGCTTTGAAGAATATTACCTATGTAAAATCATTGTATGTGGTAAAACTGTTTAGAATCTTTTAATAAATTGAAATTAATCATAAAATTTTTACTTGGTTGTATAAACATTCACATTGTATAGCAAATCTATAAGGTAATTCAGTACTCAACGTCGAAAAGAAGAAAATTTACCAAGGTTACACAAGATATTTTGACTTGTAGTTTGGTAAATAATTATTAAAAAAATAAAATTTTATTCTCAAGTGAAGAACATATTGCTATCACATATTATAACCAGTCCAAGTAGCCGAGCGGTCTAAGGCGTTATGTCTGCGCAGGATGCATACTTGGAAACTGGGAGATAACGGGTTCGAATCCCGATATCGGCAGTTTGTAAATTATAAAATAAAGGGGCGGTTAATTGACTAAATTGTCGGCGTATGGATAAGTGAGAAGTAACCGGCTATGCTTGAGAAGGTTTTCTGCAGTTACCTACACGAACTCAAGATGAATATCGGCATAGTTCTTATCAGAGCCGGCTGCAGCCGCATATCCTGCCAATTTCTCACATACTCACATCCTCACATCCTTAGGCATCACAAAGGACCCTATGGTCGAAGTGTAGCCCGTCCAGGGCAGCCTCTACAATCTATCTATCTATCACATATTATAATAGACGCTAGTTTACAAAAAACAATTTGAAAATATGTTAATAGTAAATAAACAAAATTAATAATGCAATGGCATCAGAAATGATAGTGAAAGATCATATGCATAGTACTACCATAACATCTAAGGTAGCTCAGTTGGTAGAGCATTGGTCTAGAATGCCAGAGGTCGTGGGTTCGATCCCCATCCCTAGATGTGTATGATTTTTCATATCAAGCATTTGATGTCAAAAAATGTTATCAATGTTCAGACATATTACTTAAATGTCAAAGTAAGTAAACGCTAGTCGCTTCCGTTGGTATAATATAACCGAAAGGCAACCATACTAACAATGGAAATAAATAGACGCTAGTTTACAAAAAACAATTTGAAAATATGTTAATAGTAAATAAACAAAATTAATAATACAATGGCATCAGAAATGATAGTGAAAGATCATATGCATAGTACTACCATAACATCTAAGGTAGCTCAGTTGGTAGAGCATTGGTCTAGAATGCCAGAGGTCGTGGGTTCGATCCCCATCCCTAGATGTGTATGATTTTTCATATCAAGCATTTGATGTCAAAAAATGTTATTATAACTGAATTAAAAACTTCACAGAAAAATAAAAATATTAACTTGTTTTAACTCCTAAAAAATTAAAATAAAAAGTAGAAATCATATAAGTAAATATAAAAAAATAAATTTGATATTGCACCTTTGGGCGCCGTTAGGAGTGGTAGCCAATACATCATTGATGTAAAAAAGACCTACACAATTATGAGTAATTTTTGGTAAATCATTGTCCATTGTTGTTTTCAAAAACCATACAAAGTGAATGAAAATTTCCGGACTACCTCAATATAAATCTTAATTATCTAATTTTATTACATATGCAACAATAATATTAAGTTTTAAAGGGTTTTTCATAAAACACTGTCCATTATATTTCGTGAAAACTCCTCCCTTTTCGTATGTGGATTAGCGTTGCGTTGTGATTAATAAGTTTTAGACGCCTCATTTTCACTATCTCGACATAAAATGGTAGGACCGCTACGAAATCTCATTTATCTAGATCTCACTATCATAAAAAACTTACCAATACAAATATGATGGAAATTTTCGCAGAGAAACGATGAAATGTAAAAAACGTAACGCTTTTCAATGTTAATCTGCCTCTCTAAAAATCCATTCAATTAAGTTAAATGGAAATGTGTCAGCCTGAGTATAAGATCTAGATGGTCCAATTTAATTAACAAACTGTTACAATTATTTTAATAACCCTTACGAATTACTCGCATAGAATGAAAAGACAAAAAGAAATTAAATAAAATCGATTCCATATTGAATATTTGCAATTCCAGCGTTGTTTCCACTTTCCGAAGAAGTCCTGGAAGTTTTGGGAATAACCGTGAGAGCCATCGTTGCATTATATTCAACCGTCTTTTTGTCGTCGATCCGGTGTCCTTTGAGCGGTTTTTTCAAATACGGGAACAACCAAAAGTCTCAGGGGGCTATGTCGGGACTGTACAGAGGTTGGCGAAATAGTGCGATATTGTGTTTAGTTAAAAATTGCTGCACAAGATTCGATGAGATTTCCTACCGCTTTCACTTTCTAAATTTGAGGTTAAAATTTCGCAAATTGTAGTTTTTGGTATACCAAGATCATCTTCTAATTTGTGCATAGTCAAACGTTGATCTTCTTCAATCGCAAGTCGCACGCGCTTGATATTATCCGGTGTCGTCGAAGGTCGGCCAGAACGAGGCTCACTATCAACAGATGTGCGGCCACTTTTAGCACGATTATACTACTCTTTTATTTGTGTTTTGCCCATACAATCATCTCCAAAAGCTTTCTGCATCATGTGAATAGTTTCCGAACTAGTTTTTCCGAGTTTGAAGCAAAGTTTGATGCAAATTCGTTGATCTGATCTTTCAGTAATTTTTAACAATAACAAAATCCGACGAACGCAAAAAGTCTTTGTAAACAAATACACGCTGCACATGAACTATACGTCCTGCAGGTATCAACGAGCACCCGATAAGTTTGTGAGGCTGGACTGTTGACGTTCATGCCTCGCAGAGGGCGCTCGAACACTCTGGTGCGAAGATAAAAAAGTAGGTCGGATACTTTTCGGACAGACCTCGTACCCCAACTGTTATGTGCATCCAATATAACTGCCTTTTGTAAATAGAAAACTTTATTTAATATGCATCGAGTAACCTTAAGAAATTTAATAAGGTGTATTGAATCAAATTCATAAATCATATTACATGAATAATACAAAATATATTTATTCTATATGTAGGAGAGAGAATATGCAAAAACAGTGAAATTTGACATGCTATAAATTTCTGGTAAGAATATTTTATATATAAAAATAAAATTATATAAAAAGGGCTTATACATATCTATATACAAGTTTTGTGTATCGTATTTTACATTACAAAAATGTCATATTCATTTATGTAAATTAGGACAATTCATATCAAACAAAACAAGAAACGTAAAGGCAGAAAAAAAATAATAATTCTATTGTTTTTGAAAGATACAGATGTGAAATGAGGAAAAAGAATAAGATTATTATTGTACTAATTTGATTTAAATAAAAAATTGTATCTATTATTTTATTGTGTATTTTTCCTTTTATTAATATAAATTTTTTTTTCCGTTCTTGTTATTTTTCGTAATAACATTTAATCAGATGCTAGCGTGTTTAAAATTTTGTATGCTTTTGTATGCAGGAGAAATGGTTTCGTTTGCAGTTTAAAATAAGTTCTCTCACTTCTGTGGCTTAATCCGACTCCGTCGTAGTAACAGAAGGAGAAGGATGCAGTGTTTTTATAAATAATATTTCCTTGCAATGTTTTACAGATTGTATTTTAAATAAACTCAACGATTATCAAAAAAACTTTTTCTCAAAGTGGTCCGTGTAAGATCCGATAGATGTAGAAATTACGTCGCATTAAATGAATGGTCCTAAATTAGCAGATATGCTGTCCCAGCTTTTCGCGTGTGAGGAAAATAAATATTTACTATCGCTCTCGCGTGTGAATTGCTAGTTCATTTTTATTATTATATAAAAAATTTTATAAATTATTAATGTTTGTTTAGATTCATGCATGATTCAATTGCGTATGAAATATTATGTAAAGACTATCAATATAATAAAGACTATCTATATTCTTTTAGGATCAAATCCAAACAATATTTGATACATCCATTTGAGATAATATCTACCTGCAGGAAAAATTCCAATTGCCTAGATTTCCTAGGACAGAGGATAGAGGATATTCAAGAAAATTATTTATATAACGACAACACTTTAATTGTTATTTAAATGGTCACAGATTACCTGGATTATGTGAAGGTCATATTAATTTTATTAGAAACATAATTACAGTTGTAAAAATATTACATGTCGTGATGTTTGTAATTTTAAAATAATGTGTATTATATCTAATTCTAAACAAATAACTACTTTTTCAAAATACTGTGACAGCAATAGTAATCTCACTTTTTACGTAAAACCAACATTTAATGATCTTATTCATAATTAAACAAGCAGTGGGGGTGGGGTTAACTTCCTAGTATGAACGAAAAATTAACTTTATTGGTAATAAGAATTAAATTTGAAAAAATAAAGAAAGATACCTCTTGAGAATGTTCTGAGTGATTTTTTCAGTTGTACTGGCCAAGCAATATGTATGTCTACGTAAGTATTGCCGACAGGTAGACTCACGTTAATCAAAATTATCATATAAGATAGTTTTTTTTATCACACAGATTTATATTATATAAATATTATATTTATTTATATGTAAGTTATCTTTAACTAATTTTAAAAAAAATCAGAATTGTAAAATTATTAGATAATAAATAACAACAATATTTATAAGTAAACATGGCGAGAAAAGCAAACATTCATTTTTATAAATTATAGAAAACAAAATTGACATTCTTTCTGTAAATATTCGATTAACAGAAAAATTTGTAAGTAGATAAATTGGAGTAAAATGTATTTACTACAACTTTACTGATAAATTTTCCTGCTTTACTAATATTAAGAGAGATCATCCGCTCAAATCAATCTGCTTCGCTAAAATAACATCTCTGGTTCTCGAATGCGCAGAATTACTAGAGAGATTGGCAAAGAAAATAGAGCTCACTTTAACCAGGACACTGTGGACAACAAAACGGTTGACGAGCACGCCCGTGAAGTAGTCGCACTTCCATGTCATGGACCAGAACCATATCTACAAATAACTAAGACACAGACTACCTCTGCCCAAAACGAATGGGTGGTTAGGTTTATGAATGGGAAATGGAAGGATACAGCAGTCTGCAGACATGCCAAACAAATAATCGTTGGGTATAATGCCGCGAGGTCAACCTGCCTCATTGGCAAAAGCCGAAAAGAGACAAATAACTTGGTTGGGATGCTTACCGGTCACTGCAGGCTCTAGTGACACCTATCGCTCATGACGTTAGAGGATAGTACACCCTTCCACCTTCTGACAGAATACCCATTCAAAGCCAGTATGAGGTATCTAACCTTTGGCTCAACCGACATGGGGCAATCTGAGACGAAATGCACCAAATGTGAGGATCCAAAGAGGATAGAAGAGTATGAGGGGATGGGTTTCTTAGTGGTCCGTAAAAAAAGCCTAGAAAGGCTTACTTGCCAGGCTATAACCGCTTCTCTACTACTTCTATTCCTATTATGAAAGATCATACAAAGTTTGTGTTTTCCCCGCCCTTGAGACCCCTCTTTGCCCTTGACGGAAATAGATAAAAAATTTTAAAATGATATTGACGTTAATAGTCGTTGGTGATATTTTTTGTATGAAAAAAAATTTCTACAGCTTATAAAAGCACACACTCATATATATACACACTTCGTTCCAAAAATAGTGTTAATAGGCTTTGCTGGACTCGAAACTTGGAGATTTGGTGAAAATTTTGATTACGATTTTCGGACCGATTACTGTAGCTTCCCTTTATACTGGTAATAAATGCATTAGACTATTTATGCCTTCTATTTTCTAATCAATCTTTTTTAAATTTTGACGGTTGTATGTTATAACATTGAATGACCGCTTACCAGAATAGCATTGTCAATCATGTTAATAACATAAACATCTTTTAATGAACATTAAAACTTTCTGTATGCCAAAGTAGGTCCATGTTTTAGCCTACTTTGGCATGCCTCTAGCCCTTGATCCAACGTTGCAGTATTTTTTCTACTTCAACCTATCAAGACTCCAAATTTTGTATGCATATACTTTTCGACAGGTATGTAATTTGATTACATTCATCCTCCTAATAATAATAATATGGAATTAATAATAAAAGTCTTTACATTAAAAAAAAAACAGAAAGTTTTTATATAGAATACAAAAATTATAATTCCTTAATTATTACTGAATCTGTTCCCTAAACATCCGATATAGTTTTTTTATAACAACATAAACACGCCTAATGCCCAAAGGAATTTTATACAAATCAATAGAATCTATTGTGTTATATAAGTTGTATATATTCATGCATTATGAATAGACTCGTTTTTTACCCTCATGTACGTACGATATTGTGTGTGAAGAAATTGAAAATGCTAAATTTTATGTTCTTTTACTGGTTATATTTTAATCTGTTATACATACTCACTGATAATCCTAAACTTTTGTTAATTATCCAGTTTCACAAACAGGGAAACAAATACAAAAATTGTTTATTGTATTCTAATGTATCCAGGTAAAATTTTGTGAAAGCATTTGAAAATTCTTACATATACGTATGGATAGTATTCAAGTAACGCTAACGCAGCTCGTGATTAATAAAGAATCGTTATAGCAAATAGAAGTTATAGATATCCATCCATTACATCTGAATTTTGACAGATCATAGCCGAGTGGCTCTAAAATAGCTCTCTGTAATAAGTCGTTTACTACGACAAATAAAATTCTATGGAGTCTTATAAGAGTTATTTGCAAAAAATATTGCGTTCAAATAAGCAACTTGTTCAAAATTGGATACTTGACTAATTGTTCATATTCTTATATATCAAAATGAATGTTTGCTATCGAGAAGGTTTCTGCCAAACAAAAAAAAAATAATTTCCCTCCCAGGGGCTATATAGTCGAATGATGACACAACATTAACGCAATGAGATAATTTTGGGAGATGTAAATAAGTAATTTCTTTATCCGTTAACCGATTTTTAATTCGCGATTCATTTACACTATTTTCGAACAAATGTAAAAAATGTGATATATTGAAATCACTAAGGATGCTACTACTTCTCCGGTTATGATCCGGTTATTAAGACTATTATACTCAAGAATTTTCTGACTTTTAAGGGAAAAAGGGAAACAGAAAGTTTTTCATATAAAGATTATTCAGATAATCAAAGAGAACTCTAGGTTATTTTCGTTGCTAATATGGTGAGACACACACTAAATTAGCAACGAGTAACATATCTTGGACTCCATATCCCGGAGATAGTTACGATTAGCTAATTCATACTGATCATGACTATTTTGTAGTCGAAATACGTATTTATAAAATACAAATATTTGTTCTAGGAATTGGGGCAAAATTGGAAATTTAAAACTTTTTAACTTTTTCATGTATCTCCCATTAACTTTTCTAGAAATGAGTTTCACGTTTCACATAATTCGTTAATTACTATTTTTCATTTCCATAAAATTTTTTTAAATGATTGCAGACATTTCTTTTTGAAAAAATGAAAATAAACATTCAAGAAATTAAAAATCGTTCAAAACCGGAAATATACTAAATATTTAATCTTAAAAAAATTTTAGAGGTGGCCCTAGATATGACAGTGCTTTGAGCATTTTACAATATACATTTATTACCTCTATGTAATAAAGCTTAACATGAACTTAGTTAAATAAGTACGGCTCCCGTATCATAATGAATGAAAAAAACAAGATCATTACATGTATTTATGTATATAAATATATAAATTTTTTTATTTGACAGCCAGTGAATAAAAATATTTTCTTCAATCCCTGAATGTATTCAATTATTTTTTTCGAAGTACATTCGAATCCCTTTATGAAATCTTATTATTCCCTAAACCCCGTACTATTCTTTATACTGCTAGTAGATATGTACTCATATAGACGCGAATATTACTTTTACATCAATACATATGCATTGGGATATATGTGGTATATATACACAAATAAGGATTTGTGCCGTCTCGAAGAACTTCTCCTGTGGGCATATGGGAATAGAATATATATAACCATGATACCACACTATATTCACCGTTGATATTTTTTATATACCGTATATAAAACCTATACATACACATATATTTAAAAAAAAAAATATATTATGCCCATTTGCAGTAAATATCTCGTATTTTAGTTTATAAATTTAAAATTGTCTACATAATTTTTACTTTTTATTTGGTCAATGTTTCATGAATTATGTAAAATAAAAAATGTCAAATTATACAAGTACCTATAAAAATTTCCCAAGTTACTCTTTTATTACTACAAATTCGTTTAGCAATAAGTAATAATACTTAACTGACTTAAAATGAATTTTTATAGACTTAAAAGTATTTTATGTGTTTATACCTTTATCAGTTATATTGACGTTAAGTTTTAATTAAGTCACGGAAAAGACCTTATTGATCATATACCGATACAAAATTTAAAAATACGACTGTAGAAATAGTGTAGTAGGTTGATCTATTAAAGTGAATACATAATCTTCAACTGTATTATAATTAAATTATATGACATGTACCGACTATAATTATCTTATGTACTCCTGACCCCACTAAATAAATAAATTTCAATTATGAAGACGAACTTCATAAATTAACGGTTAGGTAGGATCCTTTTGTTCCAAATTCTATCAGACTGCGAAAGTGTTTTAGTTTTCAAAATATTTGTGATTATATAAGCCTTTGCAAATCTGCAACTTATTGCAAAAAATGCATCCATATTCTATACTCCACAGTTCCCAGACTGACTCCCTCACTTCCATTACTAATTACGAGGCACTTCCCGTGGTCCGATCGGGCTGCGGTTTTTTCCATTGGATGTGGAGGGTCTACAAACTACTTTGCACGGCAAAAAGTGGCGCACTGTAGATGTATTTTTTGTCACTTGTCTTTTAAAGTAAAAAGGAATGTACCAGTGGAAGGAATTCGCTCTTTTATACATTCATTGAAAGTCATAAATACTTATATAACTTCATTTAAAAAAAATATATAAAATAACAAATTTTTATAGGCTTTGGAAAAGCAGCTTAAGCAGTCTTGAAATCGTTTTTGAACAAGCAACACAAAATTGCAGTCATCAACTAAGTTTTCAACACCCAACATTATAAAATTTAGTTTATCATAGTCTTGAGACTTCAAGGTATTAATTTTTTATTGGGGATCTGTAAGATTCAAGTGTGTTGTTTTTTTTTTAATTCCAATTTATTAATCAAAGCTTAAGTTTGATTCAAGCTTTTTTAACCCGACTTCAAAAAGGAGGATGGTTTTCAATTCGTCTGTATTTTTTTTATAATTTGTTCAATATTGCATCTGAACTAGTTTCTCTTTACTATATTGTATATTTGAAATTAATCTTGTGTTTGAGAAGTTTTCTTTGATATTCTTATACAAAGAATTCATAAGTGTATTTTTTTTTGTCCATTCACAATGTGTACATGCATAATGAGACAAATATTTGTTTTCCAATAAACAAACCTTTGTCCACTATTCCGCGTGTACTGTAATATAATATTCCCCACTTTTTAAATTTGTAATTATCATAAATTATGAATTTTTGCATTTACAAAATGCTACTTTTATTAATAATTCATTCGTTGGTATAGTTCATTAAATATTTATTTATGGTAAAAGTGTGTTTATATAGTTTTTTTTTATCGCATGGAATATTTATTTTATAACATGGGTTCAAAATATAGTTCAACGTATGATGAAAGTAAACCACCGTAAGTTTTAGATTTATATTTAAAATAAAAACATTCTAGTTAATTAATTGATAAACTCAGGCCTAAAAAAAAGTATAAAATACAATATGATTAATTTACTTGTTACAACTATGCTAATTGAACATATTTTGCATAACATGTTTAGTGTTTTAACATTTATGATGCAATTTATTATATGTTTTACTATGCAAGAATTGTTTTGACAGTGATTATTCAATACTTCTGGGGCCCCAGTTCAAATTACAACCATTGAATATCAATGAATTTAAATAAAAAAATAATGTTTTTATTTTTTTAAATTTAGTTTAAGTTAAACTTTATTAGATATTTGTTTTTGAAAGAAATGCATGGAAAAGGTTTCCCGATGTATAAAAAAAATGGATTATGCGCGAACCGTTTACGTATATCATGTATGTTAAAAATGTCAACTTTGATTGCGAATATATCGCTACACAATCGGTGCAAAAAATCAATTCATCAAATTCCACCAAAAAGTGAGTTTACTTGTGAGCTACCTTAAGTAGACCCATTACGGTTCCTTAATTAAATTAACCCAATATTTACCAATCAAAATGTAAGTAAACATTAGTTTGACCCCAATGTTTTGTATCAAAATCATTCATATCTCCGATCGAACCCACGACCTCTGGGACTCTGGATTGTGCTCAGAATTTTGCTCTACTAACTATACTATCCAGATGCTATAGTATGATTTTGATGCTGTAGCTACCAAGATGTGTATGATTTTTAATATCAAACATTGATGTCATATTAATGTTAATAATGTTCAGACATATTTCTCTGATGTTAAATTAAGTAAATGATAGTCACCTCCGTGAGTATAACATAACCGAAAGGCAACTATACTAACAATGAATGGATCGACATAAAAATTTTACAAAAACAATTAAATGTATGTTAAGTGCTTATTCTTTTATGAGCTTTAACATTGTGTTATTTCGTTTTAATCAGTTTCGTTTCATCTTTCGTGCTTAAGGCTGTGCAATGTATTTTGAAACAAAACCAATTGACATTGTGGATGTTTTTTAATTAAATCGTCGAAAGTATGATGCTGTTCCAATTCTTCTCAAAATTTTGTTAATAATCTATTAGGAAGTTCCACAAAATCCTTAAGAAAAGTGTTTCCAACATAAGATAAATAAATATCATGAATTTGAATGTAGTTTTATATTGAATATGTACACTCCCGCTCATAAAATTGAACCAGTAAATTACATTCTCACCGTTTATATTACTAAATAGGTTTATTAGAAATTCGTTTCAACTGGCTTAATTTTTATGAACAGAAGTGTACATTAGAATTGCTATTAAATGTTGTAAAGTTGTACCGATTATCACCGTTTTTTATTTGAAAACTTTTTTTCAGAATTCCAGAAGTAAATTTTTCTATAAATGGCAAACAGTATTCAGGTGAGTGACTTTATATTAAAAAAACATGAAAATAACAACTAACTGAATTAACTGCGTAAATACCCCGTATATCCTGTAATTTATGTAAAAAAGTTTAAAACAAAAGTTGTTTATTTAAAAAAAGGAACATTTACATTTTTATACTATCTCTTAAGGTTTCAAAGGTTGGCAAAGGTTGGCGAATTTGCACCATGTTTCTGCGAATCTGGTCCTTGTTTTTGAGTTATCGTGTCCACAGAACAACAACCTATGCCAAACATTAACGTCCGCGATCAATATTTTCAAGCATTACAAAGTCGGGACTAAACTTAATAAATTCTTGTATATTTACATATACCGGGTATAAAAACCTGACTAAAAACTGATTATTGTTTTTTTCCCGTAGTTTGTCCGAATGGGGTTAAAATTACGGCTTCGACTACCTTAAATACATTTATAAGAAATTTTGCACAACTGAAGGGTACTAAAATTATGTGTTCGGAAGGTGGATGTGGCAGTTGTATTGTGACTGCTCAATTTATACATCCTCTGACACAACGGGAGGTTTTGATTGCTGTAAACTCTGTACGTATTCTATTTGAAATAACTTATCGGACAAATTTACGGCGAAAATTAAAATCAACCTTTTTTCAGTGTTTGGTATCTGTGTTAAGTTGTCAAGGATGGTCAATAACAACAATTGAAGGTATCGGTAATCATCATGATGGCTATAACATATTACAAACACGTCTTGCTGAATTTAATGGAACTCAATGTGGATTTTGTTCCCCGGGTATGATTATGAACATGCACGCATTACAAAAAACGGAAAAAAATCTAACCCAGAAAGAAATTGAAGATTCATTTGGTGGTAATATTTGTCGATGCACTGGGTACAGATCAATTGCTGATGCTTTTAAAAGTATTGCAAGTGATGCTGATCCAAAGCTGAAAGCGAAATGTACGGACATTGAAAATATAAATGAATGTTTAAAACGTAGTAGTTTGTGTACTGGATGTGAAGGAATTGATAGTTCACAAAAATACCTAGTGATCAATATGGGAAGTGAAAAATGGTTTAAAGTTTATAGTCTTTTAGAATTATTCCAAATTATGAGTGTAATTAAAAATATGAAATATATGCTGGTGGCGGGAAACACTGCACATGGTAGGAAGTTAAGTTTTCTATTAATTGAATTTGTTTAACAAAAAACTTTTTTAGGTATTTATCGCCGAGATCCTGACATACAAGTTTTCGTAGATGTGAATCATATAACGGAGTTGCATGACATAAAAATAAATAAAAATTTAGTTCTTGGTGCAAATACCTCGATAACTGATACAATAAAATTGTTTAAAAAAATATCTTCTGAAAGATATGAATTTGGTTACCTGAACGAAATTGCAAAACATTTTGAATTAGTTGCAAACATTCCTATACGAAATGTAAGTACCTGATAAATAATTCAAGCAGTGCTTTTAATAATTTTCTTACCCGATAATACTTATTCTTATAAAGATTGGCACTTTAGCTGGAAACTTAATGCTTAAACATACGCATCCAAGATTTCAGTCGGATATATTTCTAACATTAGAAACATTTCATGCGAAGTTGCAAATTGGTAAGTAAAAGTTTCAATTTTATTTTTTTCTGTAGGACTAATTTGCGAGATAAAGATATTTTGAAAAAGTCATTTATATAATATTCTGAGACGTACGTAAAAACGCCCATTAAGCCCACTCAAAGAGCAGTTCGGTTTTGTGAGTAGTTCTGTTTCACAATTTTATTCCTCCCATAATTATCAACAAATTTCCATAAACCTTTCTGGAAATTTTTGTTAATAAAAAAATTACTAAGCGGTACGCCAACGATACTGCTACTAGTGGTATTGTTGATAGTTACCAAGGTAATAAACAATAATAATTACCGTGATATCAGCGGGTGTATGTAAAAAAAGGCATATTTGAAATTAATAGCGATACAAATTAAAATAATCTTAATAACTACTTTATGTATAAATTCGTTGTTTATCCATTGTACGATGTTCTTCATATATCAATAACCACATAGGAATTGCCATGCAGATATTTGTTGGATATATCCTATATCCAGCCACATTATCTTTAACTGCAAACCTCTAGGTTACAGCAAATAAAAGATATTCGGTGCATTTCACCCCGAATATATGAATCTTCAGGAGGACCAGATAAGCAAGCTCCTGGCTATTGCCAACATATGGTAGAAGCGAATCTCGTCAGACGGATGTAGATGGGGGAGCACAATGGACCATAAGGTCGAAGTGCAATACTTTTTAGACCCCAAGATATATCTATCTATCTATCTAGATATATCCTAAAGGAATATTCAGCTATTTTTATTTTCTTATTATTCTTAAGAATATTTATTGAGCTTGATCGAATACTTGATCAATGAAATTAGAAAAAATATATTGAAGGTTTTCTAAAAGTATTTAATGTTCTTTAACTTTTGTACCCAAAATGTTTCTAATAAAGTTGATTATTAAGGAGTTATACAACAATAAACCTAAAAAGACACCCTTTTGCAAGCTGGTGGGGATTCCGGATCTTCAATTGTTCAGGACTTTTAAAAGCGTTTATTTTTATAGAATTTAAAAATACATAATTATAATATGAAAACATCAGATGTTCGCGTCATCAAATGCCTGTGTGCTTGGTCACGGGGGCTAGGTATGATACTGCCTCGGCCTGGTAAGATGTTCGATGTCTCGCGACCAGCGGAGTTTTCCCGACACCATCAACCATTCCATGGTCTGCATGTATATTTTGTAGCAATGCGTAGTGACCATGTATCCCGGTTGCTCTGTGCTAGCCAGACACCGAGTGAACCGACGATAAATGCATCCAATGAGATCCTATAGCCTTTGCTTGCTGCAGAGCCACCTCTAAAGCATCTGGGGCACTCTCAAATGGAATGCAAATGTCTATGATTTTATCTCCTAACTAGAGTCATCCAGAACCACCAGATCAGGATGAAGCGCACTGCGTACGCCGGGTACTTGTTTATTGCTGTTCAAAACAGCACCCGGAGAGGACGCGCACTTCGCGAGCAAGTCGATTTTGTAAGGCATTATGCCGCCGTTGCCACGTTGTCGAATAAACGGTGCAATTATTCTGAACGTGTGGTAGTGTCTTATTGACATTACCACAACATCGGCACCGTTTGTCACCGTCCCTAAAGAGATGTGTTCCATTTAATGGAACTTTTTTTATAAAACACGGTTTTTTGTTGAAGTTGCAAAAACTGATGGAATTAATGTAAATAATATTTTTCTAATTTAAACTCTATCATCATTTCTGAGATACACTGATGGATACTTCTCTTATTATGTTCAAATAATTTTCTTAGAAATAAAGATTTTTAATATTTTCTAGCTACAGAAATTACATTTAGTTTTTAAAAAACGTATAAAAACACTTTTGGTTTTCTTAGATATAAAAATTTAAAAGTTTGTTCTTTCCACAACGTGCAAATTATTTGGATCAAAATATGGTATTGTTGACTTTTCACAGGGGTTTTTCGTCTCGCGGACAAATATAAAAAAATTCCAATTCCTAGGTGGATTTCAGATCTTTATATATTCAATATTTTTAGTTAATAAAGATGGCGGTAATGCTCCAAAATCGTATACTCCTCAAGAATTTTTGAACCTAGACATGAATGGAAAAGTTATTGTTAGTGTAAAATTTTACCCGTTAAATAAAAATTATGTCTATCGAACATATAAGGTAAACTATATTTGTTTCTCAAATTACGGAATGAAATTTTTATATTAGGTTTTGCTTTTAGATAATGCCTCGAGCACAAAGTGTTTATGCTGTTGTTAATGCGGGCTTTTTATTTGAATTAAAAAGTAATCATGCAACAGTGTCTAATGCAACAATTGTTTACGGTGCAATAAATGAAAAGTTTATTCATGCTAAAAAAACAGAAAAAATGTTAATTGATAAAAATTTATTTGATGATATTACACTCCAGTCCGCATTCAAATGCTTGGACTTGGAAATAATATGTGATGAAGCAGCTCCCGAACCCGAACCAGAAGAACGAAAACAATTAGCGATTGCTTTATTTTATAAGGTATAAAATAATACTTTTCAACTGACTACAAAATAAAATAAAAATGTTTGAATTTGAATCACACGATTTTAAGGATTTTCGTGAATCAAGTATAATATAATACAATATTCTATTTTGTACCACGTTTTATACCTAATAATACGTGGTACAAACTTGGTGGATTTATATTGATAAACTCTCCCATATTAATCAAAACGTTAATTAATTTTCAATAGTTAAAAAAGAATAATTTCTTATAATATTGACCATAAATTTGTTCCTGCGTGAAACAAGATCTGCGATGTTTTGTCCGTTTATTTAGACTTTCACACCTCTGACATAATGTTTGACTTTTATTTTTTAAATTTTTATTCAAATTTCCATCATGCAAAATGTGAAGAAAATTTGCAATTACCAACTTTGGAATGCGTTTAATCGTTTGTTTGTATACTGACGCTAAAGTTTCTACCGATTCAAATAATTGTAATTAGGGTTTAGTCTGTGCATGGAAACATTTTAACAAAAATTTTTATTTAAACAAAAACTAAAATATACGCTTTTATTAGTATTTTATGCATTTACAAGCAAAGAAAAAATCAACTAGGGAACTGTAAAAGCGTGGGGTACCTACTTTGTTCTGAATATTTAGGAGTAGTGATCTTATAATTTTAATATCAAGCGTCCGAAGTTTTAAGAATAACAAAATAACTAATGAGACATTTAGTTTGTACTAAGCATAGCTCCATCAAACGTTGTCCATGATTACTTTAAATCTGGTGGAGATTTATTAGAGAGGCCAGTTTCTTCAAGCAATCAATTTTATCAAACTAAAGAGATAGAGTATCCCGTAACAAAACCTATTCGAAAACTAGAGGGACTTGTACAATGCTCTGGTAAGTACGTGCACTGGTTCATCATCACAATGAGTTCACTGCTAACTTGTTTTAATTTCTATTCCAGGTGAAGCAAAATATATCATTGATCATGATGTTTCAAGAAATGATTTTACATTTGGCTCATTTGTATTGGCTCGAACTGTAGCAGGTTCAAGCATTAAAAATATAAATGTTGATGAAGCTATGGTAATCATTTCGCTACTTTGAAATGTGTGGAAACACATGCAATAATATGCATTTTGTTTAGAAATTTCCAGGAGTTTTGGCAGTTTTGTTAAGTGATGATATTCCTGGCTATAATTCCTTTACACCTAGTCAAGCACAGTTTATAGCTTTGGACGATGAAGAAATTTTCTGTAGTGGAAATGTAAGATATAATGGTCAACCTGTTGGGTTAGTTGTTGCTGAAACAGAAGAAATGGCACGCCGTGCTACTTTTTTGGTGAAAATTGAATATGATCAACCCGTTTCTACAGATAAGTTAGTTTATACAACACAAGATGCCATAAACATCACAAATAACCCTCGAATTGAACATGTTACTACAATTGATCGAAAACATAAAGGTATTTGTAAAGTATTGTCTCATCTGTTGTCAAACTCCATATGCTATTAAAGCGATATTGTTTATTTATATTTGAGCTTTTATCATGGAAGCTTTTTTTATCATTTGAGCTTTTATTCAATTGACATGGTTCAATTAGCGAGATATGAATGATTGAAATTCCCGATTAGACAAAGAGATAGCCCTCTTGACATGCATTGTGACGTCAAAATATACTATCACCATTTAAAATACACGTAAAACTCCGTTTTGCAAGAAAGAGACAGATAATAATCTTTAAAAGCTTATAGCTTCCTTGATATTTGTCGGATTTTAATTTCGTTTTTAAATATTATTACAGTATTAACAGTATTTTCATATTCTGAAAATAAATATGACATATTTGGTATCATGCATATACCCTAATATATTGTAAGTTACCAGTCCAAGTAGCCGAGCGGTCTAAGGCGTTATGTCTGCACAGTATGCATACTTGGAAACTGGGAGGTTATGGGTTCGAATCCCGACATCGGCAGTTTGTCAATTATATATAAAAAACAAGGGGCGGTTAATTGACTAAACTGTCGGCGTATGCAAAAGAATGAACTCCAGATGAATATTGGCATAGTTCCTATCAGAGTCGGCTGCAGCCGCATATCCTACCGATTCCTAGTCTACTCACAAATCCCTTCCAATCCACTCACATCCTCACATCCTTAGGCATCACAATGGGCCTTATGGTCGGAGTGTAGCCCGTCCAGGGCAGCCTCTACAATCTATCTATATTGTAAGTTTCAGTGCGACAAATGTATTCCATGTTTATTTTTAAGAGACATTAACTTGAAACAAGTTAATATTTATTTAAGAAACTAGCTAATATTTTTCCTCAAAGAGATACTTGCATTACATAAATAAAAAAATATCAAAATTCATAGGTAGCATATTGAAGACCATGTTACCCTACATGATGTAGGTTACTTATTATTGAATTAAATTATCATAAGCGAAAATACTTTTATCTAAAAGGTTGATACAAAAATAAATTAAGAGTTTTAAATTTTTCGTTGAATAAGTAGGATTTATCATTAAATAACAAAACAGTATGGTTATAATTGGCTTTAACAGAAATAAGAGAACTCAAACTTATTTTCAGTTTAAATTTGTATATATGATTATTTTTAGGAAATAATGTTATAAAGCTTATACACGGGAAATTTAATATTGGACATCAATACCATTTTACAATGGAAACACAATCATGTGTCACAATTCCAACTGAAGATGGTTTAGATGTTTACCCATCTACACAATGGATGGACATAGTTCAGTCAGCAATAGCACGTTGTTGCAAGATTCCAGATAATCGGTAATTCATTCAATATAGACTTTTAATGAGAACTGAACTAAGTACTAAGTTATTTCAAGGTAATATTTGTTTAATACTGATTCTGAACAGAACATCACTCATTGTTCGCAAAATCAAATATGAACTTTTTTTTAAAAGTTCAGCATTTAGTAATTCGAATGGTTTGTTGATATAGATTTAAAATTCGTTTAATTCTTTAAAATTAAGTGAGATGTCAGGTTTAAAATGTTTGGGAGTATTGTGGGGAAAAAATTTTGATTCAAATTTGTCAATTAACGTATCCACCACCCTCATTTCCATTTCTAAAAAAAAGGTATGAGGTAGAGCGCAAAAAGTGTTTTCGAATACCGAGCCCCTTGTGCAGAAATAGGATGCAAAAGTTTGACTAACACTACAGTACATATGTAATATACATACTTTTATTAGCTTGGCTTGTATTATGTATGTATATGTATGTGTGTATGAATGCAATGGAATATTGTAATTCAGCTTTCACCCACTTCTGAACTTCTGAATATTTTACAGTCGTATTAAGGACCGATATTTTTAGTTCAAATTGCAATAAAAGTATGTTTTATGTGTAATCTAATGTTTCGAACAAAACTCATTAGTATTTTTTATAAGGAGCATCTTTGTAATTTTTAGTTTAACTCCTACGATTTTCACAATAAAGTTTAGGGTTGATGAGGAAGATGACGGAAATATATTCATTAACCAATTTGAAACCGAAATTATAAATCCATTTAGAAATAACATAATTTGAAATATGTGGAAACATTACTGAGAAAGAAAGAAAAAAACAAAAACCTTGTGCCAATTGTGACTTCTGTTCAAGGAATATTGTTCAAAAGTTTTATAGTTTATATTTTTGACATCAAATGTAATTAGTACATAAATTATGGCCCCTAGTTTGGATTTATTTCGGTTCTGCAAAATAACAAACAGAATCACTTATTTCAAATAAACTTAAGTAAAATAATTTTAATCCTCTTTTAATTTCAAATAAAAAACGTTCTTATTCATATCATAGAATAAATATGAATGTTCGACGTTTGGGAGGAGGATATGGAGCTAAAATTACCAGAGCTAATCTAGTATGCTGTGCATCGGCTGTAGCAGCTATGAAATTAAAGCAACCAGTGTACATACGTATGCCATTAGAAGATAATACAGAGGCATTGGGAAAAAGATTCCCGTGTCTATCAGAGTATGAAATCGGTGTTGATGAAAATGGTAAAATACAATATTTAGACACATCAATTTGGAGTAATTTAGGATGTCTTTCTAATGAGGCTGTTTTTCTTGGTATTATTCCTGAGGCAATGACTAGCTGTTATGATGCATCCACGTGGCAAATTAAACTATATACAGTGACTACTGATGTTCCTACAAACACTAGTTGCAGAGCTCCTGGTAAAGTCCAAGGAATTTCATACGTTTAAGACGTTTGCATTAAATACTCATCTTGATTTTTAGGAACAAACGAAGGACTTGCATTAATTGAAACTATTATGGATCACATTGCCTCAGAATTAAATAAAGATGTACGTGAAGTCCGTTTACAAAATATGAAGCTGGAAGATAATCCGTTGCAAACGTTACTATCTGAATTTGAATTGGAATCTAACCTGGAAGAGCGTTTGTTATCATGTAATGAATTTAATCAGGTGATTTTCATAAATTAAACCAGTTAACCAATTCAGTTTATGAGCCATGATTAGCTTAGAAAATTATAATTAACAATTCGTCCTATTTTATTCGAAATAACAAACAGACAAATAATAAAAAAACTAATATAAAATCGTTGAAATAGCGTAATAAAATTTCAGAAAAATCGTTGGAAGAAACGTGGAATTGGTGTTGCGACAATTGCTTGGCCATTTGAATTGTTTTCAAATTTTTATTCACAAGTTGTGATTTATGGTGATGATGGAACGGTGGCCATATCTCATGGTGGTATAGAAATGGGCCAAGGAATTAATACTAGAGTAAATACAAAAATTATTAATGTGTCGTTTAAAGGATTGCGAATGACCAATTTTGAAATTTTGATAAACCCATGAATAGACCCTTTAATTAAGGTTCAGGTTTTTTTTAAATAAAACTTGCTTCGTTGTTTGGTAAAAGCTGACTCTGGGTTTCTTTAAAATATTGAAAATTTAGAGAGGCTATGATTTCTCCCATAAAGTAAACCACAGCCTGTATAAATTTTCAATTATTTATTATTTAGGTAAAGTTAATTTTGTTCAAAGACACCTGAACCATTTGAACCCATGTGAGATGGGTTGACGCTATGTTAACAAAACCAATTGTATCAAACTCAGTGCACTTCTTATAAGGTAAAACAAACTTTTTTTTTTCATAAATGATATTCTTCGTTTTAGGCGGCTCAAGCTGCTGCATATACATTAAAAATTGACCTAGATATGATTCAAATAAAACCAACCAATAATTTTAATGCACCAAACAATTTTCTCACAGGCGGAAGTGCAACTAGTTCGAGTGTATGTTTTGTAAGTGTTTTTTTGTAGGTCAATGTTGATTTTTTTCTTTTAATAGCTGTTTTAGTTATAAATTTTATTTTATTTAGGCTACCATTGAGGCTTGTAAAATTTTATTGAAACGGTTGGAGCCGATCAAAAATCAAATGACAATATATAACTGGCAAGAAATGATACGAGAAAGTAGAAAACAAAATATTGATTTAAGTGCAACTTATCAGTGAGTGTAAACTCATAGACAAATTAGCTTCATTAATCTGAAAACTAACTGTTTATAGGTTCGATCCGTTTACTGATAAAAGGATTTCCAATCATAAAGTCTATGGTATTACATTTAGTGAAGTCGAAGTAGATGTATTAACAGGTCAACATTTACTTAAGCGTGTTGATATTTTGGAGGATGTTGGTCAAAGTATAAATCCTGAAATTGATATTGGTCAAATTGAAGGGGCATTTTGTTTTGGTTTGGGATATTGGCTTACTGAAGAAGTGTTATTTGATAAAAATGATGGCAAACTGTTAAATAATCGCACATGGAATTATCATGTTGTTGGAATGAAAGATATTCCAATTGATTGGCGAATTTCATTCAGAAAAGATGCACCTAATCCTCAGGGAGTTTTGCGATCTAAAGGTACCTTAATACAATTAACTATACATAAACTTCAAAATATCATATAATTTAATTAATTATATAGCAACGGGAGAACCGCCTCTGTGCATGAGTGTATCAGTTCCATTAGCTATTAGGCAAGCGTTAATGTCAGCTCGAATGGAAAGTGATCCAACTAAAAGTCAATGGTTTGATATGGGTATGATATTTAATGAATTTAAATTTTTGAATAAGTATGAATTTAAATTTAATGTTTCAATTTTTTCAGATGGTCCCACAACTATTACTACTGTTTTGAAGAATAGTTGGCCAAAATATGAACAATATCGCTTAGAACATCCAAACGTAGTGATTAGATTATGAAATTTTCAAAGAAAATTCTTCTACCATTTCTGATCATTCTCAACTCGTGGTAACTAGTTCATCAAATGCATGTTTGATAAACTAGTTGGAAAGATCATAAATGAAAGAAGAGAAATGAATTTCATTTCAATTACTTTTATTACAGGCCAATAATATTATAACTAGCCTAAAATTAAAATATGAGACATTTCATTTTCTTCCTTAAGAAAATTTAGCCATTTGAGTGTGATTTTGTAGAAATTGTTCAAATGTCCATCAATACTACCCAGATAAGTAATCGAACAAAAGAGCGTTTAATCGGACAAAATGGGAAAATGAGACAAAGAAAGAGAGGGGAGTGAAATTTAGAATATCTCTCTTGATAGTGGAAAAATTCAAAAATTTGACATGAGTAAATTTCAAGAAAAATAAATTACATATTAATTTTTCTGTAACTTTAATATTTACAGAAACATTATCACTATAGGAACTTGATTTCATATTATTAACGATCTCTACTGAGATAACTCGCTTAGTTCTTTAATGTATATGTTTTGGAACAAAAACTATCTCCCAGCCAAAATACTTTTTCTCATAGTGGTCACTTTTCAAGAAAATCTGAAAAACCAGTCAGGTAATAAATATTTAAGAAAGATAATAACATAAATCATAATAAAACTTAATCGTATAAGTAGATAATTTTGTCAGGAATTAGTGGGATTAATTGACTATTTTTGAACTTAAACAGTTTTGGCAATGAAGATTTTATGTAGCTTTGAAACCCTTAAAGTTGACAGCATGAAAACTTGGTAAATAAATTAGTGTATTTTACAATATGATGTAGTATGTTTGTGTATTTATTACCTGTTTGGATTGATTTTGAAAAACAATATATATTGGATTGGCAGTGACCCTGGGAGTGGCATGTATAAAACCGTTTGTATATCATGACAATGTGAAAGTTGCTTAAAATTATTAAAGCCTGTATTTTTTATTGCAATGGATTCCACACAACCCCAAATATGAATATATATTTTTATTAAAAATTGTATTATAATTAAAACAATTTTTTCTTTTTGGAAATATCAAACCTATTTACACATGACAGAGTGCATCAGTGTTATGTCTGCAAATTTTATTTTCTTCATCCTCACTATACAACACATGATGCTTCAAAAAAACTACTTGTACAGTATTACAGCACCAGATCGAATATAACAACAATAACAACAACAACAGAAAAGAGGGTGTACGAATGGTAGTTGTTTTATATTTTTACCCTAATACACCAGTATTATTTACATTTTTTTTCGGTCGAGAATTTATAGGTTTATAAATGAAATGGATACGACCCTTATTCTATATAGTGAGTTTGAGTACGTTCTTGAAAAAATGTATTATCTGATATAGGAGTACTATGTATAAGCCTTTTTATGTCAGGAATATTAATCAACTTATATCCTGTGTAGTAAACATTGCATTATATTGATAAAAAAGCTCACTAGAAAAGAAAATTTTTATTAGATACTAATAATGGTATATATAAATGATTTTCTTGAATATACGATGTTCTTCTGTTCAATGTCCTTGAACGGCGCTTGACAAAATCTTACATAATATAAAAGCTATTGGATGATGAATTTTCGAATCTTGGTAGATATAATCTCAAGATGAGAAAAGTGGCAAAATTTTTTTCCACGAAATGCCCTACAGCAATATAATTAATTGTTAGTAAATTTCAATCGTAAGGAAATCGAAAGTAGAGTAAATATTATATAGGTATTTTTTCATATATGTTAATAAACAAAATTTTATGATGACAAATTAGTTTTCAGATATTTATTTCATAAATTGATCACAGAAAAATTGTGGGAACTCTTTTAAATAATAAGTAATACAGTATTCAACTGGTTGGAAAACTTTCGATTCTCAAGAAACTTACATTACGGAAATATAAATTAAAAAACATTGAAAAAATTAATTATTTTTCATACTTACGAGTGGCGTTCGTTTTCTTTCAATTTATCGATTTCTATTGGATGTTGTTGAAGAATGTGAAGATCGTGGAAGGAAGTTTAGGTGTGTGCTAATATGCGGCAGGTTCAATTCACCCTGTATATAGCAAATGGGAAAAATCAAAAATAAAAGGTGTTACTGTTATTGCATGAAGTGAACACGATATCATGAGAATGAAGCAGTTCAAGCATCGTGAGATAACGCAGATGGCTATGTGGGTGAATGAAATTCGCCAAACACAAAAAGCAGTGATCCTTAATAGGGGATGTCTTTGCCCAATGTTGGAGAGACATCACTTTATTATGATATTAAAATTTTTGAAGGCATTGTGAAGTATAAAAAAGTAGAATTTTTATAAAAGGACAACCAGTTTGTCGTAAGGTGTGTAGATTGTACTGAATATTTTTCAATGCGTTTCATCTCGTAAAAATATAATATGACTAACAAACTAAAAATACTTTTAAGAAATTTTAAGAAAATAAATAATTTGTTAATTCTTTGCCAAAACTCAAACTAGTGATAAATTTGCATAGGCTTTTCTGTGATGCTGTGGAATTTTTTTTAAATGTGAATGATAAGTGTGTTGTTAGTTATTCTTAGAATAATAAATTCTTAGGAACTAGAGAGTTGTCATATATTACAAATTAACTGTTGGGAAGCTTTCGATAAGAAGATATGAGCGACTTGATCGTTATTGATACCAAAATTGATGATACATTGAGCACAAAACAAGCACAAACGTGATGAAAATTTGTCCAACTTTGCTTTACGCCAACGAGTTTCTGAACCATCAAAGGAATATAGAACAGCATATAAATAGTTATTGTGTTATTAACCTTTTTTGTAAACTAGCATCTATTTAAAGCCATCTATTTAAAGCCATTAGTATGGTTTCCATTCGGTTACATTATACCAATGGAAGTGACTAGCGTTTACTTAATTTGATAATTAAGTAATAAGCCTGAACATTGATATCAATAATAATAATTTGATATCAAATGCTTAATATGAAAAACCATATACAATTAGGATGGGAATCGAACCCCCGACCTTTGGAACTCTTGACCAATACTCTATGCATATGATCTTTGAATGTCTTTGATGCCGATGTATTATTAATTTGTTTATTTAATATTTCTTGTGTTGTTATATTACAGTTAATTCCAAAAATAAATATTTTGACTCCAATGATACAACTGATGGCAACAATGTTTTCAGATTGGAAATAAAGCTTTCCTATGAAAACTGGCCACTTTAAGTAACAATTAGTTTTTGTTACGAAAACAAACAGCAAAATAAAGCAAGTTTATGTAAATAATGATCACCTAGTACGTATTGTTTGTCCAATATTCCATGTTTATACATTTTATGAAGTAGTCTTTTTAAAAAAATTCAAATTTTTTTAGTATACGTAAACGATTCACCGATATTTTTATAGAACAGGAAAACTTTTCCACACATTTATTTCAAAAACAAATATCCTATAATGTTAAACTTAAAATATTAATTATTAATAAAAACATGTAGTATAGATTTTTAAAAAAGATATTAATACTAAAACAAATCGCCTTTAATTGCAAACTGCAACTCCAAATGAATAATCACTGTCAACACAAGTCTTGCATAGACTACATACAGTACAGTGTGTCATAAATGTGAAAACATTATACATGTGATACTGGTATGTTCAATTGGGATAGCTGTAACCTGCCCGTATTTCGATTTATACTTTTTGCTTTTACTGCCACGAGTGAACTACCTTAACCACCAGTTTTTAATATTTCATTCCCTGTATCAATTTGTCTGTAATCCATTAATTTGTTATAAAACTGCCCATCTCTTGTGATAAATCAGCCTTTTGTATTATGCTGCTTCAAAAAGGAATAGTATCATAAAAGCCGCTAAGATCTTACTTTAGCGGCTTTTCGTATGGATTATGCGTTTCCTTTCTCTTATTCTATTAAATTATCAGCAACAACTATCCAATGCTGTTTGTCATTTTCACATAGCGAGATATTACAAACTTGACTATGGATTGAAAACAACCAATTATGTACAAGATCTATCCGAAAAGTATACGACCTACCTTCATATCTCCACGCTGGCGTTATTTTTCGTCGTCGGGCAAGTGGCATCCTTCAAAGTAGTCCCCATTTGATTGAATAACACGCTCCCAGCGCTGTTTCCACTTTCCGAAGCAGTCCTGGAAGTCAGTTTTTGGAATATCCTTGAGTGCCCTCATCGCATTAGCTTCAACCGTCTTTTTGTCGTCGAACACGTATCCTTTGAGCGGTTTCTTCAAATTCGGGAACAACCAAAAGTCACAGGGTGTTATATCGTCACTGTACGGAGGTTGGTGAAACAGTGCGATATTGTGTTTAATTAAAAACTGCTGCACAAGAATCGATGAGATTTACCACCGCTTCCACTTTTGAAATTTGAGGTTAACATTTCCCAAATTGTAGTTTTTGGTATTCCAAGAACATCTTCTAATTCGCGCGCAGTCAAACGTCGATCTTCTTCAATCGCTAGTCGCACGAGCTCGATATTATCTGCCATTGTTGCCGTTGAAGGTAGGTCAGAACGAGGATCACTATCAAGATATGTGCGGCCACTTTTCAAACGATTATACCACACTTTTATTTGTGTTTTGCCCATACACACATCCCCAAAGGCCTTCTGCATCATTTGAATAGTTTCCGAACTAGCTTTTCCGAGTTTGAAGAAAATTTGATTCATCTGATCGGTCAGTCCTTTTTAACAATAACAAAATTTCACGAACGCAAAAAAAGGATTTGTAAACAAATATATGTTGCGCATGAACTGTACGTCCTGTAGGTTTCGGTGAGCAACCGATAAGTTCGTGCGGCCTTGCTGTTGACGTTCATGCCTCGCAGAGGTCGCTCGAACACTCTGGCGCGAAGATATAAAAACAGGTCGGATACTTTTCGGACAAACCTTGTATATGTACATTTTTTATGCGTTCTCTGATAAAAAAAACGTACTACTAATTTTAAATTTATACTATAATTTCATAGAAAAGAGGAAAAAAAGTGCCCTCATAAATTCCAAGAAGAAACTGTAGAAAAACTGAAAAAGTTAATATTTTCATTTTGATTGTCGAGTAGAAAAAGAAATTATATGACAGTAAGTCAAACAACCAGTAAAGAAAATGAAAGATGATATATATTTTTACTGACAACCAAAAATGAAACCATAATATTTTGGTCCGTAGAAAAATTTAGAATCTTCATAGTTTAACTTAACGATAAAAATTGATAAAAAATAAAGTCCTCAGAAAATTATTGAACCTAAATAATATTAAACCTTTATGAGAAGTTTTCATTCCTATTTTGCACTTCAAAATAGGAATTTTGGAATTTTGGATTGTGTGTATTTTTCGTTCAATGAATGAATGAAGGGGCTGAATATTTTCCATTAGTTAAATTTTTCTCTACGACGCCTCGGCCATATTTAAGTCCGAATTAAAGGAGTATTTATTTATATGTACTGCACGATAAAAGTGTTGTTCGTATGTTACCATCTACAGACTTAACCACGGGATTGATTTTCACAAAAGCTACAATTGGACTTGTATGAACCTTGCAAGCATCAAGAAGGATGGATAAAAGGGAAGATAACTAAGGGAAGATACGCCATACTGGGTTATAATACATGCTTTTGAGAACTGTTTTAAAATTATTTAAGTTCAGACATAGATAGATACAAGAACGACTATTTAGATACATTGCATTTTATTTCATTGATATACATATATTTTATTTAAATTAGCTTCCCACACCTGCATTCCGCACACGAAAAATTAATTAACTTGAAAACTGCTTAAATTTTCTCAGTAGCCGGAAAACAAGGGATGCGTCAATAAAATCGGGCACTTTCTATTATTTTTACATGCGACTCCCTTTCAACCCTACTCTTAAGAGATATAGGAGTTTAAATCTATTAAATCATATATATAACAAATTAAAAGTACGCACTTTTAATGAAAGTTCGAGATATCGTAGACTTTCAGGCGAACGTTTGTCATTTTCATGATTATTAGAGAATGGTTTATATACATAAATACTAAATGATCAAGGTACTATTATAAACTTAAATATCAGTCAGTATCTAGATACTTATCCACATACATAAAAATTTCTATTTAAACAAATGAAAATAACAACTTACTGAGCTAATTGCTTAAATTCCCAGTATTATTGAGTTCATTATCAATGCGTGAATGGTTAATTTTGGTTTTTGTGATGAAATTGTGGCAAAACTATTCAGTTCATG
This sequence comes from Nineta flava, assembly GCA_963920215.1. Lineage (NCBI taxonomy): Eukaryota > Metazoa > Arthropoda > Insecta > Neuroptera > Chrysopidae > Nineta > Nineta flava. The sequence goes on along the minus strand of OY986041.1, from coordinate 66,991,216 downwards.
AAACAAAGTTTCAAACAAAAGTTTTTTATTTTTAAAAGGAACATTTTTTGCCCTTAAACTTTTCTGGTATCTCTAAAGGCTTCAAAGATAAATAAAACACAAACACATAGATTCAACTCATCTTATCTTTTCGCTTTTGAGTTATTACGTCTACGGACACAGGGAAATAGATTAATTAGGAAATTTTATGAACACCTTTACCAAAAATTTTTTTCGGCGACCTTTATTGCAACCGTTACAAGTGGGGACTTTACTTAATATACCCTTCTATATGCTATATATTTATATATATACCGGGTGTAAAAAACTAAAATACAAACTACTAGTAGTAAGTAAATCAAACTACTAGTAGTAAAAAGTAAAAAAATTAAACAGTTTATTTTAAATATTAGTGCTGACAATTTCTTTGAAAAGTCTATCACTTTCTCTCTGCGCTTCAAGATTTATCAATAACTTATTTAACTGGTATTTTTTTTGCTTTTCTATACATTACCAAGAAACATTTTAGGTTTTAATTTTAGGTTTTCTTAAAATAAATTTTTTTTAAAAAAAACAAAAAATCAATTTCATTAACTAACGTTTCCACTTTTGCTGCCGTTTCTATCAAATTTTTATTTTAATATTTCGAGTTCCATTATGAGTTCATCTAAATTAAACCATAATTTGGTTTGGGGTGAGAAACAATCATATATGCAAAATTTCAGACCAACACAAATTATAAAACTTGTGAACCAAATTCAATAACATAAAAATAGAACAATTCCAAGTTGTGATAAATTTCAATACCATAACATGTTTATGGTTAAATATTTTTGCGAATCGCGTAGGGAAAATGCATAGTCTGCTTAACAGAAACATTTTTTATAACGTAAAACGATAACGTACACCGCATATTAAATAAAATTTTCAACAAGTCACCATGATTGTACAAAAAAAAAAACAACCATAACAAAATATTCAATGATTTTCATCATTTCTATACTAACTAGTGAAAAACCAAATTATATATTAATCCAGCCATCATATTTTAATTACCATCGAAAATTTAAATAAAGTAATCAAAGATTACGACAACAAATACGTGATTTGAAGTTTAATAATAAGTTATCTTCCACATTCACTGAACAAATAGCATCATAGTACATAGAATAAAAAGTAGTCGTATATTATTGTATGGAAGAATATTCTCTTCCATTACTGACAAAAATATGAATAAAAAAATAGAATGTAATATTACTCCAAGAATACTTCCATAAAAATGTTATTCTGGGTTAAATTTTCCATGATAAAAAACTGAAGTATTGGTTACAGTAAATTGTTTTCTAGGTACATTGATAGATAATTTGGTATGAAACAGCTGTTTAGACTCTATCCACAAGTATAAATAAAAAATCTTCAAATAATCTGCGTAATCTCTATTCATTTGGTTGATTAAGTATTTCACCTAAAAACTGAAAACCAAAGTCAGGCTCCAGGAGTATTGAATGTGTAAATAATCAATCCAGTATTCCAAGTATAAAACATATTTGTCTTTTGTAAAAAAAAAAAACAACGTATCCTTTAAATGATTTAGCTTCAATTATAATACTTTTTGCCAGCACCGGATATAAAATCAACAAGCTCTAAAATCAATGGGAAGTGTGGTGTTTTTTCGCAACCAAGTTAAAACTATAGTTTGGGTTAATTATTTTCGCTTTTCTGATTAAAATTTTTATTTAAAGTATACTTTATTTACTGATTTTATCGCAGAAATCTTTGACTGTATGTATTTTAACATTACTGTAAAACAGGGGTGGCAAACCCCCGGCCGACTTGAACGTTTTTCCGGCCCGCGATATTTATAACACTTTTACAAAATACTTTTATAATGGCCAAAGTAGTGAGAACCAATGTATTAAAAAATTACATTATGTTGTGCATCCATATATTCTTTACAATTTGCGTTTTTGTATCATTATTATTATGTTTAGAATAATAGTAAACACAATAATAATAACTCATTATGTTTCAATTTTTCACTCCAAAAAAATGTCTGTGGGTCTAAATCTAATTTATGATGCATTTCCATAGTGGCCCGCAAGATCATTTGGGTTGGCCACCCCTGCTGTAAAATGCCGCGCCACATGTCGAGTTTTGAAAGAATCTAACTTAGCTCTTGATGCTGTTGATATAAAACTTATTTACCCCTTTTTTTAATTTACTTCTCTCACCGCATAATTGTTGTTGTTGATACTTCTTCTGGAACTTTTGATATAAGGTTGCTCGACGAATAAATCATTTAATTTTTAGATGTTTAAAGAAATTATTTGAGAGAAGTATATTGCTAATAAGCACAAAGAAATATACTTTGGTTAATAGGGAATATGCATGAAAATTTTTTTTCACATTTATTTTCAGAATATGAAAATACTGTTAATACTGTAATAATATTTAAAAACGAAATTAAAATCCGACAAATATCAAGGAAGCTATAAGCTTTTAAAGATTATTTTCTGTCTCTATCTTGCAAAAATACTAAAAACGGAGTTTTACGTGTATTTTAAATGGTGAAAGTGCATTATGATGTCACATAACATATCAAGAGGGCTATCACCCTCTTTGTCTAATCGGGAGTTTCAATCATTCATATCTCGCTAATTTTAAAGTTATTTAAAAAGTAATTTTACCTTGATATTTGTCAAGTAAACCTTCGTTTCAAGTGAATAAAAATTTTCATGCATATTCCCTATTGCATTTTTATCAATGTTATGTTGCGACGGTAAAACAAGTTGCTGAATCAATTATAATACTTAAGACTAAGTTTTATACTCTATATCAGGGGTCCTCAACCTTTTATAATTGAGAGCTAATTCAGGTGGGCGGCTGGCACATTTTACGTAACCGATTTCGATGATATTTTGTTTCAACGCAATTAAAGTTAACTAGAGAATCTCTTTTTCATAGAAAAAAACATTTAATTCTTATCGATTCCGAAATCTTATGGATATTGCATGTTAATATCGTCAATAACTGACAATTGGCAGTTTCAAATTAAAATCCTTGAACCAAAAATACAAGGATTTAACTTTCGAAAGAATGATTCAAATTGGTGACGTCATCAAGATTCTCAAAAATGGCTGTGACTGTGATCTATTTTAAGCGTTTCCGATGTAGTTTTTTTTTTTCTCCACTAACATTGACCCAAGTTGATCCTTTTTTTATCTCCTTTATTATACGTTTATCTCCTATATCCAAAACCATTTATACTTTCAAAAAACATTTTTCACATAAAAAAATTAATTAGTACTAAGAAAATTTTTGTTTAAAATTCCCAAAATATTTTCTTGCAAACTTAAATTTAGTTTACTGTGGTCATACAGTGGCGGGCACTTATAGGACGGTCGGCCAGAGTCAGGTACCCGCGGGCATAGTATTGGGGACCCATGCTCGATATAATATGATATAGTTTTCTAATTGAAGACTAAGCAACGTTGTAATGGTTAAAATTGTTTCCCTCGTCTCTAGTGACTTTTCGCACTGTTCAACTACAGACGCAAAAAGCATAAAGAACAATATCGAGCATACCTTTATAATGGAAGTAAAATAAATATTATTCTTACTATCATTCTGGAGAGTTCTAGAATGATTATTATTTCAGTCCGTTTAATATTTTTCTCACTTATTTTTTTGCTATTCATAATAGAAACGATTATATAAAACGGTATCATTTAAAGAGTGAGTATCGTAAAGAGAGAATGTGTTGAATGCGCGTTAGAGCATCAACCAACATCAGTTCTTCTCATCTTATGACATACTCATAACACACGATACCGGATATTATTTTTTACACTTTAGAAAAAAGTATATTAAATATGATTCTAGTTACAGATACACTCTTTAATACTCAACAACATTTAAGTTCATAGCATTTATTAGATGATGGTGTGATTTGAATCGTTAGTTCAGCATTCGACTTGCGGCTATTCGATTCGTCCAAAGTATAGGGTCTTCTAAAAAGGACGACTCGATTTTTGAATTTAAATAAAACCAGTTGTGTGTAAGATATCCACTCAATTTTTTTATTATTTGAAAAAATATTTTATAGCATTAAGTGTGAAATATAACGTTGTTCAAAAGTTTTCCGCGGCTCTGCTGGGTTTCACGTATTCTGGAGGTCCAATTTTTGAGGACTTTGTCGCATAAATGTGGCTGAATTTGCTGGATAGTGTTGGTTATGCTACTTTGAGGGTAACAATTGCTTACGGTTTAGTGTCATAGACCTGCGATTTAAGAAAGCCCCAAAGAAGCTTAAATTCGTTAAATTGCACGATCTCGGTGGCTAGTTCACAGTCACCACCTCGCGAGTTAACCATTCCCCTCAACAGACGTTACAGAATGTCCATCGTGGCATGCGCTGTGTGGCACGTAGCACCGTCCAGTTGGAACCACATATTATTGATATCCATATCATCCAGTTTGGGCCACAAGAAATTACTCATCATCGATCTGTTGATAAGTAATTTCGCTTGATGATTGCTTGCCATTGATGATTAGGGCAATACCATTTTCGTTTGGGAAGAAATACATACCACTTATTCCGCCAGATCAAAATATGCACCTAACAGTAACTTTCTTGAGATGCATTTTCCAATCCCACAATTTCTTCACACATCCATATATCCGAAACTGGACCTCGTCGCTAAAGACAATTTTTGATAATAAAACTGATTTTGATAATAAGACTGATTTTAGTAATAAAATTTGATGATTTGCACACGTTGCTCAACGCTATAACCTTCTATGGTGGTTTGCCATACACTACTAAGCAACTCACAACAAATTTTATAGATGTCACTTTAACAACATGGCTACTACAATCTAACAAATTTCGAGCGTCCTTATTGAAAGATCTTTCATATGTTCAATTTACTTGAGAATATTTTTCTAATTGCTATAGCAAAAAATGAATTGAATCCTATAATACAATCAAAAATCAAGTTTCACTGCAGCCTGGAGATTTATCACTGCCTGGAGATAAAAATCTTTGGGGTCATTAATAAATATGAAAAATCCCACTGATCAATTTGTAATATCTCTATTCTATTTTAAACTATTGAAGGGAGTTATTTGGGATGCAACTTTGAAATGCTTTGTAGTAACTCATAGAATGTGTGTGTGTATGTATTTTAATATTTAGATAAGTTTGGAGTATAAGAATTTAAGAGTAGTGTCCCAAAAAACAAATCAGCCAAGAGAGATAGCTAGGGGCGATAAAACCTCCTTGAGTGGAAATTTTTGAGGACGGATATACATTTTAAAAATGTTTTTAGAAAATTACACGTATTATTATGTTTATAAAGTAAGTTTGATTCATACTGTCTCTAAAACATAAAAAATGTTCTATTTTTTTAGTTTGCGATCGAATAACCTTCAGTAAAGTTTATAATCTAATGTAATATTTTTTATTATATTTCGTTTTGTTGCTATCTACTAAACTCCAGAGTTTCCAGAACACAGGGTGAGGAATTTAAATGGTTATATGTACGCATTTTAATGTATTGAATGACTACTTTTTTTCAGAAAATTATATTTTACATTTATATTATGATAGATAAGCATTTTTATAATTTTTTTTAAAGATTTTACAATTTACACAGATCATAAGTAATATTTAATGATCATTGTAAAAATTTACTACGATGAACATTTTACAATTCGAAACATATTCAAATAAACTTCATGTAGTATATAAAAAAACAGTCCAGTAATGTCTTCAGTCATCAAATTTTGACGTACAAACTTGATCGAAGAAAACAAGCGCGGATCTACCATTGTGGACACGATGGGCATACAACCCTAATCCACAACCCTAATAGACTTGTGACGTCATAATTTCATGGTCTATGGAAGTCGATAGACTGATGATATTATACTCAATGCCTTAATAAAAAAAAACAATGAATCGTGCGTGAATCGGAACGCAGCGAAGTACTTAGTCATCATAGACGATATGCTGACACGTTATGTCACATTTTTGACAACATATTATCTGTTTCTTTTTGGCATATGAATACTTGTATTGGAAAAAAGAGATGACTATTTGCTGAGTGAGCATAGTCATCTACAAATTTAAAAGTACATAGTCTTGGCCAGGACGTCATATATTTTGTAAACATCCTTTGTAGGAATGAACTATATCGATCATAAGCGAGTTCATACTCCGACTTTTCAGGTGGCTGTGACCACAACCTATTTTGAGGGCTGGAGCCGCGCCTGGAAGAAAATGATTTAAATCTCATTCAACTATAGGTTAACTTGTTCAAAAACGCTCAAAATTTCATTGGTCACACCAAGTTGTTTCTCACACATTCATTTCAAAGAAAATTTCCCAAAATATAAAACTTGATTTGTTAATATATTTATAAATTATAAAAAATGTAATCATAAATAATATATATCTTTTAACTCATTGTATGTCTTATAATTCTCACAGGAAGAACAAGTAAAAAATAAATAACTGAGTTACTTACTTAAATATACGGTATATACTAAGTTCATTATCAATTCATAATAGTGTTTCATTTAGTTTTTGACTATTTTAGTTTTTTAAATCTCGGACGGTTTCAAGGATGAGTCCCCCCTGGCGGGTTATGCACAGTCCGATTATGCTCAATTACTAATTTGTCGACATTTTTTAGCTAAAACATTAACTCAGTTATTTTTGAATAACTCAATTGCTTAAATACCCGTTATATCTCCAGTTGTGGCAAAACTATCTAGAGCACGGTAGTGCGCAAGGCCGAGTTTAAGGGTCACATTCAGTTTACGAAAAAAACATTTAAACAAAAGTTGTTTATTTGTCAAAAAGTAATTTTTTTGTGTTTAAACTCTTCTTGCTCTTTCTGCTATCTCTGCAGTTTCAAGGATGGATACCTCCTAGGGATCACGATCCGATTATGCTACTTCACGAACTGGATCTTTTCACTTTTTAGCTTTAGAAATCATACACATAAAATTTCAGCCCGTTATATCTTTTCGTTTTTGAGTTATCGTGTCGACAGACGGAGATGTATGGAGATGCCAAGTTAAACATTGTTGGCTAGGATAATTTAATGTACTAAATACTTGTTGATGTTTGATAATATTTTGGTAAGAAATATCGACTTATATAAAATTATTCTTCCAGAAATTATTTTATTCCATCTTTATAATACAAACTAACCGAAGACTAATAACCGTAGAGTAAAGGCGATTTGCTTCTGTTACTTCGTTTGACCATCAAACGAAGCTTGATGAAACGATTCGCTTATTTATTTTTGCCTTGATTAAGTTTTATAAATGAAAATTCTGATTTCAAGGATTTATACCATAATAAAACTGCAGCTACAATATTAACGATTGAAATATTTAATAAAGTCGTAACTGTTGTAATTAAAACGTCTCAACCCCACGGCAAATAGAGCGATAATAACTATTATTTACACATTCATAACAAACTTTCATAATTATTAGATATATAATTTCATGAATGGCAGATTATACATTATAATATGCCACCATATAGACAGAACAACCACATAGACAGATATCCGCTCAATACAACTAATTAAATTCATTCTATGCATTTTTATAGGGTTCAGTATACAGACTGTGTTGGAATGCTTTTCCAATAGAGAACCGATGTTAAACATTATTTATTACTGTCAGGCCGTGTGGTTACTATGCGGAGTCAGTCAGTACACATGTAATTAGAGTTTTCTCATATGCGTATGGTAGTTTGTTTGTCATTTAAGAGAGTGTACTGACTCATTGACTGTGTGTACTGACTCATTTAAGAGTGTGTACTCATTACATGTGTACTGACTGACTCCGCACAGAAACCACACGGCCTGCCAGTAATAAATAATATTTAACATTGATTCTCTATTGGAATAGCATTCCAACGCAGTCTGTATATTAATTATTTCCTTTTTTTTTTGCTAGATACGGAACTTATCAAAATTTATTCATAACTGTTTACTATATAATCAACTGTTTTGAAATCTAGATGCAAATCTGTTGCACTTTGGATGTGAATAGATACACTAAATATACAAAGAAAAAAGACCCTGTATTATACTTATTGTAATTTTTACATAAATAATATCAACTAAATCGGCAATGACGAATGATCATTTATAGCTACGTAATATAGCAACTGTCGTAAAATGAAAAAACTGTGGGTACTCATCACTGACCTCTGTATAACTGATAGCTAATGCTAATGGGTCTAAACATGAAATAATGAACCCGATTGAAGCGTTGTCTAACCGCCTCAACTAGCCAAGGTACTATATTTGGCTATAGTTCGCTTGCGTGATTAATAACTTTATGCGTTTAGTAGAAATACATTAACACACGTACTTATTACACATACACGCCTCGCAGTACGCTGAAACAAAAATTAGTATCTTGGTTAGTTGAGGAGCACTTCAATTCAGGTTTGGCATAAAATGAGAAAATCTATCCAGTTATATCGAGCTCAGTGGTGCTCATGCTTGTTTTCTCTTAATTCTCTGCTCATGCAGTTTCTCTAAACAACGCAGCTATATAGCTGTTTTAAGTAAGTTCCTTTATGAACATATAATCTTTACAACAGGGCCGTCCCTGAACAGCGTCCATCGCGTGTGAACACGCAGGCAGCCAAATTAAACAGTGACTAACAGGAAAAACTTTATTGATTTGGAACACAAGAAAAAAAAAAGTAACGAGAAAGTAAAAGTGGCGAGCAAATCGAAAAAAAAGTATTAATATGCAACTTAAAGAAATAAAAAAAGTTGCTTCAGTGTCCATAATACATTTTAAGATGCTGAATCATGTGGAATCAACGGTGAAGAAGTACTACTAAAATATGTTGACAAAACTTGGAACAATATTTCTCATATGTAGCTACAAGTTTTGCGGACAATATCGGTATCTGTTGCATTTGAAGAGGAAAGTTTTCCGAAACTTAAAACAATTAAAAATTCCATGTGAACAGTAATGACTCAGCCTCAGCCGTCTTTCACATTATAGCAATTCAAAATGAAATTGCTGATTCTTTTATAATATTTGTGAAGCGATTGAAGAATATGCTACACAAAATCGCAGAGAATTAATTGATTTTATTACATTATAATGTACATATGTATTAATAAGAGTAAAAATTAAACCTATAAGTTTGATGCCTGTAATGAAACATGGAGACTTGATTGAAAAGAATTTGTAAATTAATCAATTTTTCTTTTATGAATATAAAAGATAAACGTCTTACAAATATGAAACTTTGTGAGTTGATTTGTACCTTGTTAATTCAGTTTTTGGGAAAGTGTGTCGAATAAAAGTTGTTAGTATATTTATACTAAACAAATTTATTCGAATTATTTTTCCGAAAAATGAACGAATACGGCACAAATCAAATTTGAAAAATGTGTGCTACTTTCGAGATCATGTGTACTTAATTTAATTTATCTAATAATATACTTATATCTTATTGGTACAGGTGATTTGTTCATTATAAAACAATATTTATGACAAACATTTTTGGAAGTACTTCGTTTGATCGCGATATCACACTTGTACCTATCGCTAGATAATATTCTTTCGTGAAAATTTAAATTATGGTGTGTGTATTTTTTAAAAACCGTGTACATTTTAATGTCACCCTTTATTTTAACTTATCACCCTTAGGATATAAAATTATAATGTGTCCATTTCCTGGTAGATAACCGATAAGTGCATTTAAAAATCAGTAGCCATGGTTTTAAAATAATATTATATACCAGTAGATAAAAAATAAATGAAATGAAAGTGAATAAAACATTTTTATTTTCCGTAAAGAGGCTCATTTCGGAATATTATACTAAAAATTAAATTAAGCAAGTAAAAATAACAGCTACCTGAATTAATTGCTTCTATTCTCGGTTTATACGGAGTTAATGAATTAAAGTTTCAAAAAAAAGTTGTTTATATTAAAACAAGGAACTATTTTTTCTATCATTTACGGTTTTAAAGATAGATATTTTCCACCCTGGCGGAGATTTTGTCAATTTATTCGAACTTGAAGTTACTTTTCAGCTTTAGAACACACACACACAAAATTTCAGGTCATTATCCCTTTTCGTTTTTGAGTAATCGGTCTACGTACGGACTGAAATTAACTTATTAGGTCATTTTATGCACACTTATACCAAACATTTTTCCTTGGGATCAATATTTTTAACCTGAAAAGTCGGGGCTAAACAGAATTTAACCTTATATATACTACCGGGTATCACAAAAGCTAATATTGTTATTATTAAGTTTATGATTGTTTCGTGCATTGTTATATTGAAGTTTTTACAACCGTAGTCTTAACGAGTTTCAATGCAACACCCATTGCATAATATGCATTGTTTACAGATTATCAGCAGTTTCAAATGTACAACAATCTACAATGTAATGTGAGAATTATGAAAAACTAATAATTTATTTGAGGCTATGAACAGTCCAAACTAAGATAGATAGATAGATTGTAGAGGCTGCCCTGGACGGGCTACACTTCGATCATAAGGTCCATTGTGATGCCTATGGATGTGAGGATGTGAGTGGAGTGGAAGGAATTTTTGTGTTTAGACTAGGAATTGGTAGGATATACGGCTGCAGCCCATTATGATAGGAACTATGCCGATATTCATCTGGAGTTCGTGAAGAAAACTGCAGAAAACCTTCTCGAGCATAGCCGGTTACTTCATTCTTGTCCATACGCCGACAGTTTAGTCAATTAACCACCTCCTTTTTTTTTCTTAATAATTGACTGCCGATGTCGGGATTTGAAACCATAACCTTCCAGTTTCCAAGTAGGCATACTGCGCAGACATAACGCCTTAGACCGCTCGGCCACTTGGACACCAGCAGACTAAACGGTCCAAATTAAATACATATCTGATTTTACAATTTTGTATCCCACACTTTTTCATAAAACTTAAAATTCTCCTCCTGAAACTTATTGGAAGATAGCTACCTTCTATGAATAGCTACCTTCTAGTGTATCTACCTGAATGTATAAGATAACTATCTACTTAAAACATGGAAACATACAACAGGCTACAGACAAATGAAACTAATGTTAGTGGAGTACAATGCCGCGATAGTAAAAAAACAGAAAGAGATAAAAATTCTGGAGCTTATCGGTCACTGCAGGCCAAGAGGCATCGATCTCTACTGAGGTAAGAGGACATTGCGATCAGTTCGGTCTGTAACGGGACGGATTATACACCCTTCAATCCTCTGGTAAAATGTTCTTTCAGAACCAAAATGATGTATCCAGCCTTCGGTTCAATCTCCAATCGAAATGGGGGAATCTGAGGTAAAACAATCAAGGCTCTGTCCTGTCATACCCAAATAAGACGGGCAGGATCGACAACAAATACAGGGTTAAAAGAAACGAACCAGGTGTGGTAGAGGATAGAAGAGAATGAGGGGATAAATATCTTAAGGGTCGGCAAAATAGGTTTAGATAGGCATACTTGCCAGGCTTGGGTCTTCCCTTGACTACTCTTACTACTTCCTGAATTTTAAATTTAAATTTCGTATGCCGTATTTCCTATGACAGAAGAAAAAAAAACATCTCCTCTCTCCTAATAGAAAATATTCGAATATTGAAAATATACCTTTTCCACCAAAACCTACAGAAACCCCTATAATCCACCCCATATTGTGCCTCACATCTTCTGCATACCATAAAAATAATATTTATATGAAAATAGACTTTTCGATAGTTGTGTAGATACGTAAATATACAGGTGAAATACATCTATGAAAATTTACTTCATGAAAAGAGGGTTTTTCATGCATATAGTTAAATATGTTTAACACAATATACTACATGCAATATATTTTATATATAACTATATACACGTATGTTGTATGTCTGTGCTATTGATCGCCCAGCGCCATGAATACATTGTTGAATAAATTATTTCACTTGCTCCAGGTACGGTTTGTTGAGGGACAACGCCGCCAAGGTAGATATTTTCTATATGGACGTGTGTGTATATGTATATAACAACACCTATCAAACAAATTGTGGGCGCAAATAAGTAATCAGTTTGGTTAAATAACAAATGATCTAGTAAGGGGTAAAGCTACCATAGATTGTTTACGACGTCAAGAATATGGCAAAAATTTTAATGGACGGGAAAAATCTGGAGCAGGTTCATTTAGCTTTGCTAATTTTTTACCAATCGAGTTGAAATATTTTGTATTTTTAAGATAACGTAACTTAAAGAAGTACGTAAAAATTTTACGATTGTAGTTTTTGATCCTTTTTTAAAAATATACAATTTTGTATTCTTCTCAATTTCTTTTCCGACTTCCCTAGATTTTGGACATATAAATCAAGAACTTTTTTAATCTCAATGAGATCAAATCAGAAACTTTTTGAATCTCAAAGAGAAAAACGACCGCCAATGCAAAAAAGTGCTCTCAGTGTCTGGTATCCAATACTTTGGAAAAAAAATCTGAAAAATTCTAATACATTTTTTGATTTGTATATAAACAAATTCCAGTTACTCCCAACTCGATATATTGTTTAATTTTTCTATGAAAATTTCCAAAAATAATTTAATTATTTATCTCTGATGTATCGTTATCCTTTAAATTAAGTATGGATAAAAACAGAGAATTGCCAAAGTCAATAACGATGCCAACAAAAACAACAAATTATTTTTCAGATTAAACTTGTTATCTCACAAATAAATAGTACTCCATTTCTGGTCGCGGTATAACGCTCTTGAGGTTTTATGATAATACATTTTCAAAAATTCAGATCACAAACTCAATATTTCAAATTCAAAATTTACCAATAATTCTATCCTTTATCACATTCTTTACCCTTCATCCATTATAAAACCTGCCTGACTGTGAGACAGACATCAAATTAGCAACGACTAACGAAATATTAAATTTTTGAAGAAAAAAATTATGAAATATTTTTCCACTCAAAGTAAATTTTCACTAAAACAAGTGTACATACTAACTGAGTTAATTGCTTAACTACCCGGTTATTAAAAAAGGGACATTTATTGTTTATAAATTTTTGTTCTATCTTTTACGGTTTAAAAGATAATAGTTCTGCCCAATTTGCCCACACATGGTCTGATTTTGCACATTCACGAACTTCACCTTACTTTTTAGCTCTAGAATACGCATACGAAAGGTCAGCTCACTATCTCTTTCCGTTTGGAGTTATCGTGTTCACGGACAGATGGGCGGGCGGACGAACGAACCTAAACATAAGTTTGTTTGGCACCTATGCCAAACATTTATGTCTGCGATCAATATTTCCAAGCGTTACAAAATCGGGACTAAGCCTTACCTTGTATATTTACATATACCGGGTGTAAACATGTTTCTGATGTATAATAGCTCCCACATTTTTTCGTATTGGTGTATTGAATTCACATTTCTCTTTATTATTTTGTTACAATACATTTCATATGGATACACAGTCCGTTGGTGGTGTAAAAATTTCGATGTCTAACTTTATGTGCGTAATATCGACATTTCAAGTCTGGTGTTGTTTTTTTTTTTTTTAATTATTTTAAATATCTTTATCTTTAACAAGGACGGACACTGGACGGACAAAGATGCATGCTAACAAAACTGGAAAGAGAAATTTATTGTTCAGGTTGTCATTACGCGGGGGTTCACGATACTTTAATCCATTTTATTAATTAATGAAAAAGTAGCGCTAAATTATAGATTTTCATGCACCATATTTGGATCTTTGTTCGCCCAGTTTATTATAATCAGATTATTTTGTAACATCTACTATAACATATACTATAACATATCTTTCTAAATTTTTTTTGATCATTTCAATGGTTTCATACGTTCATATATTGAGATGAAGTTAAGTGGTTTATGTCTATTTGGTGTATAAAAACAATTTGAAACAAATATCTTTCAAATTATTAAATATTATAAATTACATCAACAAATTTTGTTTTTTCGAATTTTTCCGGATTTCGCGTCGAATGAAAACAATCGCGTCCTTATCAAATGTCTGGAAATTTCTTATACTTAAACACATAAATTTAATTTATGATTTTCTATATGTTCCGTTGAGAAAATTATATTTTCCCAAAGATTCTTATTTAAGGTATCGAAAATTCCGCGTCGAATGCAAAAAACCGCATCCTTCTAGCATTTCTGGAAGTGGAGCAACAAAGTTTTAAAAAATCGGGCTCAAATCTCACAAGTGGTGTGTTCTACATTTTAGTATATATGAATATAAAATATATGAACCAATCATAGAGCAGCAATATTTCCTATGTTAATTTTATCAAAACAATAAAGCGAAAGATTTCCCATTTCCCGATATAAATTTTGTGGTTTGATAATTTTCCTTTCGGTTTGGTCTCTATATCTAACTGTATGGCAAATATCAACTTTTAAAGACTTATGGTCTAGGCTCTGGAATTATGATCCTGTATGGCCAAGAATTGTGGGCGTTCTTGCTTTTTAACGACTTTTGAATGCGAATAACTTTTTAACCGTTTATTTCTTAACGGTGATTGAAAAAATAGTCTCTTATAATTCCCTAAGTAGCTTATATTCGAAAAATCAATAGTACTGATTTCGTTCAGAAGATATTTCGGGGTCAGATTGGCTCTGATATTTCGTGTACTAATAGTACAGGAAACGCGAAGGCAAAAAACCCCTTAAACTCGGCCTGTCGCACTACCGTGCTCTAGATTTCTTTTGCGATAGGTATACCATTAAAACTATATCGTCGTGTATATGTTATAAATAAATTTACGTGAAGTGTAAACCTCATTAAAAATTAAACATCAGAAGCGATCATTCGACAACCACACGATGCCATTAACATCACTCTGACGAATTTAACCGATACGACATTTACGGTGATTAAATTATTATTACCTTAGTAAGTATATGTATGTAGGTATTGAGTAGTCTAACTCTCTGCAAAACCTCTATGTTATTTTATTGATTTTTCATTATGGGTATTTCCCATTTCGTTAATACTTAAACGTATCTAATGGTAGAAATGTCTACCGAACTTTTCGATTTACTGTTATTAGTAATAATGGACATGAATAGCACCTTTTAGTACTAGTTGCAAAAATATTCGGTCAACATTCTCAAAACTACTCTATATAAGTAACGTCTCCATTTATTTTATAAATAATGTTACAGGCTATGGAAAGAAATGCGTAATACTATTTGATCAGCCGATACTGAAATAATATTATAATAAACTCGTGCTATTCTTCAGACAGATTTAAACCAGCTAAAGACTGATCTTATCTGACATTACTTGTAATCTAAACCTATTATTGAAAGGAAATCTTTCTGAGATTATGGAAAATACATCAGCGTTTTGGCTATCACCAGTGCGTGAGTGAATAACGCAATCAATAAATTTTGCGTATTCATAAACTCTAATTCCATCTTAAAAATTTGAGACCTCAAACTTTTCCTAAAAGTCTAAAAGTAAATGGCGATTGTCGTCTTGGGAGGTAAAATAAATTTGCCGACCAACCAGATTAAACATACTGAAGCATATCTAAAAAATGTTTGATTGAAACAAGTATTGTAGACAGTCGAGTCCTGTATGATTAAGTGTAAGTTCTATGTCTGTGGACTCGGCCAATCAGAAAGTTGTATCGCGGCAGGCTTTCTACAGATATATGCTGATAGATAGATAGATAGATAGATATATTGTAAAGGCTGCTCTGGACGAGCGACACTTCGATCATAAGGTCTATTGTGATGCCTAAGCATGTGAGGATGTGAGTGGAGTGGAAGGAATTTTGTGTAAAGACTAGGATATGCGGCTGCAGCCGACTAAGATAGGAACTATGCCGATATTTATCTGGAGTTCGTGAAGGAATCTGCATAAAACCTTCTCAAGCATACCCGGTTAGTTCGTTTTTGTCCATACGCCGACAGTTTAGTCAATTAACCGCCTCTTTTTTTCATATCAGTAGAAACTTCGATAGAAATACAAAAAAATTTTGTCCAATGTTTTTTGTGGAATGAGATAATCCCCAAAAATATTTCATTTGCTTGTAGAATTCATAATTTCTAGTCCTATAGTTTTTCGAAAAGATCTATAACACAACGGGACCATTGTATACTATACATATATTTGAGGCGGGTATTAGTTTTAGTGTAGAAATACGCAATATGAACATGTCCAAATGTGAATCACCATTTACTTTCAGACTATTTCAGAGACTATTCAGGTAAGAATATTCCTCTTTCAGTAAATGTATATGCAGTACCTGACGCCAACCGGTGATGGTAATGTAGTTTTTTCATTTGCTTTAGATCACGTGTCGAAAAAAATACGACGAGAAACATAAAACGTAATGGAAAATACACGATTTCTCAGATATAATATATTTACTAGGTAGGTTTTCTACATTGACAAGGTTGGTGTGTCGTGGTCGATCAATTTTCAATTCACATATCTACCAAATACCACACATGTATTAGGTGTATACATATCGAGTAGGCATATAGAATTTAAGGAAAAAGTTATTTAATTAGACGTTAAGTTATTTATAATCACTGAAGCTCGTCCAGGGACTTTACTGGGAAGAAAATATACAGATATGTTATTTGCGATACCAAATAACCCATATCTATAAAATTTTAAGACGTTATAATTGCGTCTTAATTTCGCAGCTGTAGAGGAAAGTGACCATCTATGGACTAGTACCCCTGATATGGGACACCAGCCTTTCTCTTAGGCAAATAGTTGATCAAGTAATACAAAGTCATTTTCTATTTCATTCACTCACTTTATAATCACATTCTATTTATTGACAAAGTCTAATGAGCGCTGGTGCTGTGGCAGAAGTGTTTAGTTTTGTCGGCGATAGAAAAATCAAGGTCTGTAAAAGTTAATATTGTGATTTTATGTTTATCATATTATATTAAAGTTGGTTTTAGCTGTTTGACGCATATACAATTACGAAGTAACCGGCTATGCTTGTTAAGGTTTTCTGCAGTTTCCTTCACGATCTCCAGATGAGTATCGGCATAGTTCCTATCAAAGATAGCTGCAGCCACACATCCTACCAATTGCTTGTCCTCCACTTACATCCTCACATCCTTAGGCATCACAATAGACCTTATGGTCGAAGTGTGTTCCGTCCAGGACAGCCTCTACAATCTATCTATTTATGTAAGTTGGTTTTTGTATTTTTGGGACGATTTATTGTTTTTTGTAAAATACGACAAATTTGAACCAGCGTGAAATTTCGAATATGGGCAATCACGATGGGTTTAATTATGAAATATTCAATAATTGGTTTCTAATACAAGATATGATGAAAAAGAAGAAAGAAAACAAAGAAATTCGTCAACAAGCAGAATAAGAAAATAACTAATAAAAAAGAAAAGGAAACCGAGGGATAAAGAAAACTATAGGTTCAAAAGACTATTGATTAAAAAAAAAGGGGACAAAGTCCAGTTTAATACAGAAGAGTAAGCTTGTTGCCTTCATAGGACAAGCATTTGATTCTTCGGATGCTAATTGATATGTTCTGGGAGGAACGAATTAGTTTTTTGTTATTTTTTTGTGTGTGCATAGAAGCATCCCCTTAGTTTTTTTTCCGACCATTTAGATAGATAGATAGATACATCTTGGGGTCTAAAAAGTTGTGCACCTTATGGTCCATTGTGCTCCCCCTTCTACTTCAGCCCGACGATATTCGCTTCTCCCATATGTTTGAAATAGCCAGGAGCTTGCTTATCAGGTCTTCCTGAAGGTTCATATATTCGGGGTGAGATGTACCGCATATCCTGTCTCTGCTGCAACATAAAGGTTCGCAGTCAAAGATAACGTGTCCGGAAGTTTCTTCCCCCTTGCACAAAATCTGCTCATAGTGGACCTGTTATGGAGATCAATTTATTATTGTTCCGTTTTGCCAGTTCCAGCAGTTTCTCCAGGCAATCCTTGACTACCCTTGAGATGAACTCAGTTCCAGGCAAGACTTTTAAAGCAGCTTGACTGTCCGAGATAATACATACGTTCTGGTTTATATCGCCTCTACGTACGTTGTCATGGACGCAAGCCAGTATGACGTAGACTTCTGCTTGAAAGACCGTGGCATATTTCCCCAAGTTGCTTTAGGTCTTTCACCGTAGATTCCTGCCCCGGTCCCTTCTTCAGTTTTGGATCCGTCTGTATACCAGACGATTCCTTTCTTGAGATAGAGGTTCTCCTTTCGTCCACATGGCCCTATCACAGACTACAGTGAAAGGTTTTGAGAAGGAGTATATTTTGGGAAGCATATCTGTGCCCTCTTCGAAAACGGGGTCTGAGATAATTGATGTGCCCACGATCCTTGCATTCCCAGCTTAATTTTTTTTAAATCCAGTTATTATTTCAAGACAGTCTATAGGCGCTGTATCTCGCTTTAGCTATTATCACAATGCTTACAGAAAGCAGCCCCAGTATGATTTCCATGGCAGCTGTGGGTGTACTTCCCACCATCTACCAGCGAGGGTAGAACAAAAAATCTACCACCACCCAAAACGTGCGAAAATTTTTCCCAAATAATTACTGCATTATTTTAGTTATTAGTGCTCTACTGTATTAAAAGCACAGGTTTATCATGAATATATTGTCAATTGATGATTTGGCTAAATTTGTGTATGCCCTCTTCATACACATGAAAACGACACACACGTATGGTATATTCCACCAAATTCTTCTTCTAATAAATATACATATGTCACGTCTTACAAGCATACTAGGGTGAAAGTAGTGTTTGTGAGGGCTTTTTCATTTGAGATCTAATGTGAATATCTTTATTAGTGGTATTTATTACAAGTTAATGAATGGACAACCTTAAAAGGTATTGATGATGCGTATTATGGAAGCTAGTGATTATACATTGAGTACAATATAATGGCAACTATAAACACATTAAAAGACTAACCTTGATTACTGGGTCACATTTGTATGACAAGTAATGAATTCTCGAATAAAATATCAAAAAGACACTCATTGTGAGTATGGACACCCTTCGGCTATGTTATAC
The DNA here is from genome assembly GCA_963920215.1 of Nineta flava. NCBI lineage: Eukaryota > Metazoa > Arthropoda > Insecta > Neuroptera > Chrysopidae > Nineta > Nineta flava. The sequence goes on along the minus strand of OY986041.1, from coordinate 66,972,152 downwards.
TAACGGAGTTAACTAACGTTTACTAAATTTGACATATAATAAATATGTATGAACACTAGTTTCATTGATGTCAAAATAATGTCACTATCAGACATAAAACATCTCCATAAATATAACATAACCGATAGGAGACCATGCTAACAATGACTGGATAGACACAAAGTTTACAAAATTAATTCACGTCTTATCAATAGAAATGAAAAAACAAACTATACGCATAGTTCCAAAGCATCTGAGTGATTCAGTTGGTAGAAAACTGCTCCGTAAACTATTGTAATAATTGTTGTTGGAAAAATATTTGTTATGGTATGGAATGTGACCAAATATGGAACACTAAGTAAACATGAAAATCTTGCAAAAATCTAAGTATAAGTGTCGAACCAGCGCAATCATTATGCGCCCATTGTCCACACATTAGACATTAGACCTACATTTTTCCGTGAGTATAATCAGAAAAGGTCCCTCACAGAATATACAATTAGTATCCGCTAAATCAGGAACTTTTTTCTATGAAGGCATTGCATTGTTTTTTTTCTAATTTTGCTTGTTGATAAATTTCTTTTCTTTTTCCTAAAACTTCTTATCTTGCATTCGAACCCAATTATGGAATATTCTATAATTTGACTGCTCATGACGGCCCATGTTCGGAATTTCAGGGTGGTTCCTAATTTACATTTGTTTTCCTATTTTACAAAACAAAAAAATCGCCCCTAAAATACAAAAATCAACATAAATACAACATGAGAAACATCAAATTACAACATTGTTTTCCACTAATGAAAAATATCTAATTTTTACAGACCTTACTTTTTTTCGTCGGCAAAACAAAACGCTCGTTGAACCGAGTCAATGAATCGAGTCTGATTCTAAAGTCAGTGAGTGTAATAGAAAATGATCTGGTATTGCGTGTTCAATTGTTTGCTCTAGACTTTGCTCTAGAAATGCTATAATTCAATATTAGGAATCCTATTCCACATTTGGTCACATTCGTCTACGATTATACAAATTTTTGATATCTATAATTATAGACATTGAGAATATTGGAATAAAAAGAAATGTTAGTGAGATGATCTGTGGTTGTCAAAATGATAGGTTAATTTGTAAATTTATATATAATCCTATTGCTATAGGCAGGCACCTGTTTTAAAGAACGTGAATCAGTTATTATCTTTTTTCTTGGAAAGGTACCTAGTAAAAACTGAGTATTAAACGTTGTAATCGAGGTCTGTAGTACTATGAATAAGAAAATGTTGAGCCAGTTTTACCGAAATTTTTTTAAGCTACTGTACTCGCTTGTTCTTTTGTTATTTAGTTGTGTACAGATTTGCAGAAAGTTATACTGGAACAGTGAAACTTTTTTACTGATAATTTACTAAATAAGTTTTATTTCACCATTTATCTTCTGAAAACCACCATAATATGAAGATAATTATTTTCAATGTTTTTAATTACAACACGTATAGTAGGGATTGTGTAAAATATACAAAATAGTAGGTAAACACAACAATGTACACTCCCGTTCAATACAATTGAACCGACCTGAACCGAATCAGTATCTCACAATTTTGATTATTCTTGTAGTAAATGTTTTTGACAGATACAACATTGCATTTTATTTCTATACGTAAAAGGGAGATATAACACTGGGATATGTTATGAAGATGTATTTACATTACATATTCTTACTTTATCACTGACTTGTTTATATAAATAAAAAATATAAACTTTTATTTCTTTTTTCACATTTAAAAAATATACTACTTATATTTGTTTATAAATAAATGATATATAGAGAGCTACAAAAGTGAGGAGATTTATGAAATGTAAGAAAATTAACATTTCAGGTTGGTTCAATTTTATTCAACGGGAGTGTATTTTACAAACAAAAAAATTTACCCTGTTGAAATTTTCTAAGGTTTATGATACAGAGTTGTTGAAAAGTTTGGCAACCCCAGACTTCTTCCCGCCAGGCGAAGCTTACACAAAGCCTGATATTGGTTCGAAAATTTTTTTCGGGGAATCGAATGAGCTAATCAGATTTGTAGTCCCATGGGTCCATTGAAGTGTATCAATGTCAAAGTCTGAAGTCTTAAATGGAACGCCCTCCCTCCCATTTTTATGAAGGAATAATGTAGAAGAAGTCATTTTTTTATGAAGATAATCTCGCTTAGTATTTATTTAAATATTGCTTTGTATCGCAGATACAAGGCCGCAGAATACAAAATGCACTCCATCATAAATATCTCGATGAAAACTTTTTTCATTTTTTGTTTGTTTGAGGTTTTTTCTCTCTTCGATAGTTAAAAATTATCATTAATATTTTTACATATGGAAAACATATCGTCTTTCGGAGACAATAACCTAGTTAATTGCAAATATGTACAAATTTTCATGTTATTATCAATCTACGTGGAATAACAATAGTCGTGAAAATACAGGTTTTTTGTACACCAGAAATTAATTTGGGGTTACCGAGTTTTGACCAACCTGTATATAATATGTATATCATATTACAAATGTATACAGCAATATGCACGCTCAGAATGTGCTTTACTCAAATAGTAGGGCTCATTTTTCAATTGGTTTGTACCTCTTTTTCATTCGGTTTTAGAGAAAAAATGCGAGTAAAACTGTTAGTATGTCATAATGAACAAGTGGATAAATGCTAAACACCGAGATCACTGGGAAAATGAACCGTAGCAAAAGCTCAGGAAAATACTGCTTCCGAATGCAACTGTGGAAGGTTACCGGATTTATTATCGGGCATTATCCCCTGCGGATGCATCTACACACAATGGGACTCCATAACGGGTCCATTGTGTGCAGATTGTGTGGCGAGGAGGAAGAAACATCCAACCACATTATCTTTGACTGCGAATCTCTGGGTTGCAGCAGATACAAGATATTCTGTGCATCTCACCCCGAATATATGAACCTTCAGGAAGACCTGATAAGCGTCTGGTCATTTTCAACATTTGGGATAAACGAATCTCGTCAGACTGAAGTAGAAGGGGGAGCACAATAAACTATAAGGTCGACTTGCAATACTTTTTAGACCTCAAGATATATATATCTATCTATCTATAATGAACAAATTTTGTTCAAAGCATTTCTTCGAAAATCAAATCAATAAGGAACTAATTCAATTATTAAATTTTACAAAATGAGAGCTACTTTTGTGGCCATTGCTATATCTGCATAGCAATGATTAAAAACTTTTCTTTTTTTTTTTGAAAAATTCAATACGTAAAAATTCGCTTATGATACCTAAAAAATGTAATTTTAACATTAAAGAAAATACCTATATATTACAACATTGCAATAATCTATATACATTGATCTTTATACAGCGGTATAAAGTATAAATTTATTTACTAGCAGTCAGAAATAAAAGTGTGAAAACTTGACTAAAGTTTTTACTTCAATAAAAGTGCAAAGAACTCATATAAAATAGAGTTATATAATAATAATATAATAAATTTCTTTATATTTTTTTTTTAAATTCAATGATGGTGGTATGCAGGTATATATATATATATATATATATATGTATATATATATATATATATATATATATATAAATTTATAGTATATATACTTACTGTATGAGAATAAAATATATTAGTATTCAATGACAAACATAGCGTATACTATATAGAGTATAGACATTGGTTTCAATCATTTGTCCCAAGGGTAGTAAATATTAAGGGTTGCTATATAAAAACGCAGTATATATGGAATTCAAAGTGGTCATTCTCCAATATTCAACAGGTTCGATGATGATCATTGTGTATAAATAAAACATGAAACGTATGCGCGATAACAAATAGAAAATCAACCCTATACTAAACTTTATATAGCCGAAACTTGAAAATATATTTTTTTTTAATATTAACAAACTACTTTTATCAAGTGTAAAAAACTAAACTTGTAAAGGCTGGAACAAAAAATTTTGACTTCTAATCGTTTTTCATTTCTGGACAACTAAAAGAACAAAGGGGCCGAAAATAATGAAATTTGGAATTTCAAATATATTGTCACAAAGCAAATTAGGCACAAACTGATCTCATCAAGTTTCTGCAATAACATAGATGTAGTTTTCTTTAAAGGATCCTCATTTTACCAAATAAGACTTCCGTTAAATTTTCTGACCTGTAAAAAATTAAAATTTATATGGACACCACAAGAATATAAATATCCATTATTTTTTTCCTTTTAAAGTTAGATTTTTCAACCGAAAACTATTTTATTAACGTATAAAAGTTACGTTAACGTATAAAATTCTCATTCATCGGAAAAATTGTACCCTTCACAAGAGTGTACGTCACATGTTACGCTTTAAAATAGTCTGGACTGAGTTCCGCATTTACCGAAGCCTTACACCACAACCTAGTAAGCTCATAGCATGAATTATCGTAAGCTACCATTGAGACATGTAAACAACCATTATAATTTTGCATGCTTGCTTGTTGCTTGTTGCACATGTATTCATATTTATCAATAAAACACAAATTTTAGAAAAATACCACCTTAACTTCTGTAGAGGAGTGCGGTTTTTTCATTATGTCTATATATTTAGTATTAGGATGCGAAGCCAAGGCCGTAGGCTACACCGGGGGAGCAGAGCGAGTACTATAATATATGCAACCCTTTGTGTAACTGACTGAATGACTCGCTCATCTATACAAAATCCAACCCACTTCTAGACATGCTAGAAAGATGCGGTTTTTTGTATCTAACGTGAAATACTTTCAAACTTACGGGAAATATCGGAAAACCCACCAAAAAAGGGAGTACCCCCAAAAATACGTATTTTAGTTCTATTCATCCAAGAAGGATGAAAGGATCAGAATATGTGTTATTTCTAGGACGCCAGGCCAAGGCGAAGGTCACACTGGGATCCAAGAATCCCCTTGCGTGCAGAGCGAGTCTCTCTATATATATACAGCCTTTGTATAACTGAACTCATTTATACAAAATGTAATCCACTTCTGGGCATGCTAGAATGATTGCAGACGCCGTGGAACTCTTTGAAACTTACGGGAAATATAGGGAAACTTTAATTTCCCAACGCAACCTTCCGAAAAAATCCCAAATATTCTCTTTACATATATGCTCATATATGCTAGATGAATGCGGTTTTTTACATTCGACGTGGAATACTTTGAAACTTAAAAGAAATATTTTCCCATTATAACCTCTGGACCTTCTCTAGGATACACGCTTGCACGTCCTTCTCCTTTAACCTCCCCTTGATTGATTGATTTCTTGTGTTCATTACTTTACCTTATTTATACTAAGCAGGGTATGTTTTCTTTCTAGGATACGAAGCCAAGGCTGAGAGCCGCACCGGTAGACTACGAGCAGATCGAGTATGTGTAAATGCTTTTTTTCGTAGTGCATTTCAAGTCCACTGCTCAAGAATTCGCTTATTTAATAATATAAACATTCAATTAGTATTAAGATTGAATAGATAGAAAGTCGACTAGTCAAGTGAATGAAAATTTTACATTTGATTTTTGGTTTTATCGTCTGGTGTTTTCATAGTGTGAGCAGAATCATAAATTGGGATACGTATAAAAAGGCCAAAAACCCCTTAAGCTCGGCCTTACGCACTTCCGTGCTCTAGATAAACTTAAAAGCATTACCTTTAATGATTTTTGATTGGCAATATAATGAATATGCAAATATATCGAAAAAAGTAGTTTCTGTTGAAATACGATACAGAAGAAATTACTAAACCCTCTTTGCGAACAAAAACGTATATCACAATATAAAATTTTAAATTCATAAATTCGTTTTATACGATTACATTGTGAAATATAATAGTTTTCTAAAGAGGGCTATATTGTATATTATATTTCAGCTTTTATTTGAAAGAAAATGCAATTTTACAATAAAGATACTAATATAAAATGTATTATTTTAAATTTTCCAACATTTGATAGCTACCAAAGTATCATATTCAAATGTATATTTTTCATTCTTTTGAAATATTTTAGTCAAATATAATTTTGATTCTATATGTTTCAAGTGCATACTAAATAACATTCTCGATTGGGTGATCGTCATATATTTTTATTCAAATAATTTTAACATGGAGTTGAATTTCGTGTAGTAGGTACTCGTATGAAATACAATAAGCTTAATTTTCAATTTAGGAAAATACCCGGAACTGGTTCCTGACTCCGTCTATCTCCCAGTTTTTTACAAGGTACGACACTCGCAGTAATAGTTAAAAAAATACGGTTTTAAATTGTTGCAACAATAACAAAATAAACTGGATGGAAAAAAATTTATAATATTAAATTTATGAAAAAAATCGTGACTACGTTTGAAGAAATTCTGCAGCAAAATCGAAAAAGAGTGCATGATGGTAATTTTTAGCACATACTATGGCAAAGTAAGAAAACCATTTCCTATTAAAATTATGGATAAATCAAGCTTTAAACCTACTTACACCAAGCCCTGATTTAGTACAAATTAAAAGAATAACTTGAAACCAAATCAAAATGTTCGATTTGGAAACATGTTGTCAATATTAATACCAATAATTATCAAAACAAACAATACAGCAAATCATGCTTAAATAAATAGTCCATCACTACTAACAATATAGAGATAGTGAAGAGTTTTGAGTCAATTTCAAGTACCGAGGCCACTAAAATAGTTGGCCACTAAATTTTATAGTTGATTTGTGTCTTACTCATTCAAAAGTTGTTAGTATATTTATAATGAACAACACTTATAACCGAAACTTTGAAAATTTTTAACCGAAATTTTTTTGAAAACCGAATTAATAAGGCGCATATCAATTATAAAATTTTGAAAAACGAACGATTGTTTTTGTTTTTTAGCCACGTGTACATAAAATATACTTGCTAATTGAGGGTGTTGATTTGTATGCTACAACCGTAAATACATGATAAATGCATTATTGTTACATTCGGATATGGATTGTGGGAAAAATGGATTTCAATAAAAAAACTTGTGAAACGTTTGAAAACGGTTGTCTTTAAAAAATACTTCTTATTTTTGCTCGCTTAACTAAAAATTATAACCTACTTTGAACATTATATTTCAAATTTTACCCCTAATCCTAGAACATTTGTTTGTATTTTATAAATACGTATTTCGATTACAATGTATCATCAGTATGAATTAGCTAATCGTAACTATCTCTGGGATATGTAATTCATACTGATGATGACTACATTGTAGTCGAAATACGTATTTATAAAATACAAACAAATGTTCTAGAAATAGGGACAAAATTCGAAATATAATTTCAAAAAACCTAGAGTTCTCTTTGATTATTTCAATAATCTTTATTATTTTGAACATATTTTGATTGTGGAAATCTATATGTTTCAATTTCACCCTTTCAAATAAATCTTTGTTTTTTGAATTATCAATAATAATTTATAAATAAACGCTTTTAAATGTTATGAGCAAACGCATTGATGTAGCATAGGAAGTTAAATCAGTGATATGTATACTGGATAATATAAAAGTATTTTGAATGAAAAATGTATATGAATAAAGCGTTACATGCATCCATATATTCAGCCCTAGCCGTATTTTCATAAAATATGCAAGTTTATGCATTAATAAATTTTATTTTATATAATAATACATGTATGTAGGTATACGTGAAACTGAAGCACTGAAGTAACTGTCTAACAGTCACCAAGCTAATGCAGTTGAACAATAATGAGTAAAGCTGTATATTGCACTGTATAAATTATTACAACTTCAATATTATGGGAAATGCATTTTATATGTTTTAAGTAATGTTATATTCATGTTTGAATCGATTTATTGTACCTTTTAAATACATTCGTCTGAGGAAAGGTTTAGATTAGGAAAACCATTCTTGAAAACTTAGCTGATACTTCTTTTGCAATACCGTTACTTCACATTATATTTATCAATTTTTTCATTTTTCTATAGGGAAAATCATAATAAGTAACTCAAATAAAATTCGCATTCGTAAACAGTGCACTAAGTTACAGCGTCGGACTGTACATTGGATCAGGGTGACATTTTCCACCCAAGCTCTAGTTTGCGAGAGCCCTCGAGGCTTACTACCCACACGCTACACTGCTACACAGAGAAAGGTGAATGGAGGGAGAAGAACAGGTAGAAATCTGCGGAGGTGGTTTAGATCAAACAGCAAAAAAAAAACGCTATTTGTTTGACTTGAATGAGGTTCGGTCTGCCGAAGTTGCATACCATATGCATAGAAACTTTTATCCCAATATAACAAGCACATTAGTACGTATTCCAACTTCTGTGACGCTTACTATGTAATCCCCACAATCTCGTTAAGACGATGCTTCGTTCTCCACTAGCTGCTGAACTCGTTATCCTAGACATAGAATCGGATCTTACCAAGGATAACAAGTACAGCAGCGTTTATGAACGATTAATTGACAATATAGATGGGATTTCTCCTCTATTAACAAAAAAGTTAATATGCTAGCTTCAGTTATAACTATAGAACTATTTACATAAAATGACTTTGAAAATAAACTTCCTAAAACACTTGGCTAATAATAATTATTATCATTTGGTTTTGCTGGAAGCGGTTCTTAAAATCAGCGGTTCTTAGACCCAGCCCAACGTTACTAAGTAGCATTTACATCAAGAAGCGGTTAATAGAAGCCGTCTCTACTTTGATATAACAAAAACTAACGATTCAATCGATTCAAGACTTTCATCAAGACTTTATACGTGTAAAAAGAGGACATGTATGTCCTTGCCTCTTCAAAGTGATGAAACAACCTCTATGAATATTTTTATAAACATAGAACCCAATTTTCAATTAACATCCTGTAAAATATAGTATAGATTTCATTCAACCAGTTGAATCATTTACATAATTATCTGGCGTCTACAACAAAGCATTTTATTCAACTTACATATGCAAATGTGATTGGATTATGATATTTCTGTATATAATATTATGTATGTATGGGTTGTAATGTATATACAATGTATATAACAAATATACACTACTGTTTCATGGTCTTATATATCACTGACATTACATCAACAAAATGTTTGCAATGTTTGATAGTCTGAGTAGTAATATCGTTTCATGGAAAACAAATACAAGGACTCCGTAAATACAATTTCACATTAAAAGTCAACGGGTTATTTGCAATTATAATGCAATAGAAAATACAAATTTAACTAATTTATTACAAAAGTGTGGAACATTTTGTGTTGAAATAACCGTAAAATTTTGTCTGGATATCTTCGTTCCAACCTGAGTTATGATTGACCTTTTTTAGAGTATTATATTACTTGAAAGGAAAGTGTACAAAAATGAAAGAAAAAAAAACGTTACCATATAAAGGTAACAGTTTAAAATTATTTCTGCAGAGATTGATCCCAACGAAAGTTTTGAAATACTGTATCGAAATTGCATAGATCAAAAAATGATTAATGATATTATTTATTAAGTGATGTTTTTATTCCCAATTTCTGAGGAAATTCACTTAAATTACGCAGCTCTTACGTGACGAATTATTTATGTTAAGTCTCATACGAAACAAACGTCGTCAAATCATTATTGAAATTGTCTTCAAAGATGCAGCCATTTTTATCCCTTTACATACGTAATATTTAAAACGGTTTTATAAGTTTAATCTGAACTTATAATAGTTTGATAGGAGAAAATAAATTTTAACAAAACTGCTTGTAAACTGTTCGTGAAATTATTTAATTTCAGACTTTCCATCTGTCTGCGTGAAGAGAAGTTAAATTAAAGATATTTTCTGGTTTCTATTTTAATAATACAAAGTTATTATTATTACTAATTTTCCACCAAAATGCGAATAAACCCTATCGATTCGCCTGTAAGTAATTGAACTTCCAATGCTAAGTATCGAGAAATTCGTAGTATTATTTATGATGAATTACAATCGATAACTGATAAATACTAATCCACAAATTATTTATTTAAAAATTTACTAACTTTTTGGACTGTAGTGTACACTAAAAAAAAAACTGACAGTTATAAGCACAATGATAACGTGCCATGTACTATTTCTCTTTTACCTGCTTCTATTTACTATTATATAAGAGCTTTGTTTTCTTCAGTATTTCGTTTTTTTTTTATAAAAAAATTATTTAAAATGTGTGGAAAATTCAGTGCATTATGAATAAAACATAACTTCACATTTAGTCTATACACTCCACCCTCTATTTTATATACACACAGGGTAATTCATACGCCACGGCTAAGTCAAGTACAAAGAATTCGAATAACTTGACATTTAGTTCATCCTGCGTGGTTATACGATGAGACTACTGTATACTATCAATAACCGAATTTTAGTTTATTCGAATAAAAAAATATGGTAATATGAGAATAATTAACTCTGAGTCAAACAAAAAAGTTTAATAAAGTTTTTCGATTTGACGCTTAGTTTTTGATACACGAGTATAATTAATTAAACATTAATAAATTCAAACATTTTGTGGGTGTCGCTACACTTATTATTATTTATTATTATTATTATTACACTTATACATCGCTCCACCTCCTTACACTATGCGCTCTGTGATTGGTGGAGTAGGGCGGCCACAGTTGATCATGCTAATCATATGTAGCGACACCAGCAAAAATTAAAAAATGCCAATGTGATTGGTTTAACTTATGATTCATGTTTAGTTATTTATATCTCAGTTTTATTTAATTAAGTATAGTTTTCTTGAATGAAGTTTTAGACCGCCCTATATATATATATATATATATATATATATATATAAATAAAGAAATGGGGTATGTGAGGGTTTTGGACATGAACCCACAACTTGTCTGTGCACAGAAGTAAAAACCGTGTCAATCCGTAGTTTTAGCTATCTGTTCAACTATATTAGTGGCAGTTTGAACATGAACAATTGTAGTAAGACTTCCCAATGCGGGTGTTATTTTGATGAAAGATCAATGACTATTAATATGGCAATGACTAGGATCTATAACAAATATTTCCTTCACTTCTAGAAAGTAAAAAATAGTTTTCCCAACAAAGTTCCATAGTAATACGCAAACAAGATAATTTAATAATCCTAATTAAATCTACCTGTTTGTTAAGTCTTATCTTTTTGCTTGAATATTCAATGATTCAAGTACAAAGTATGTTTCTGCTGAGTATTACATATATGGTTTCTGCAGATAAAATTCAACATCGAATCACATGGTACATGTTCATAACTGGCTGTTTGAAATGTTTGTATGTGGTGGCAGAAAAACCTGTACACATATATTATTAGTTTATGTGTAATGTGTTGGCTTTTTTGAGTTCATCGTCTACGATCATATATTTTTTTGCACAAAATAAAACAAAAACAAAAAAGGATAGAAAATATACATTTTGATTTGTGCATAAAAAGGATAAATGTATATATAAATTCGAATGAATATTGTCAAAGATATGTTTATTTTAAAACAAACTTGGTACGAACATCGTTTTTAGTTCTTTTCCGTTGCCTTTTTTTGTTTTTTTATTTTTCTTCTCTCGCATTGAATATATTGAATATTGATGGAAAAAAATGGTGGTAGATAGTGAAAATAATAAATAAAATATTGTATAAAGTCGCACCTAGTCAAAAAGGTGTTTTGATGTAGGAAAACTGTTTTTATAATAAGAAAAGTATGTTTGCATTAATTCTTATATCAAAAAAATTATTATTTGTGGTTGAAAATTTGTTGATATTAGAAAAAGAGTTATAAATTTTCATATAATGTATAAATTCAGGCCAATAATTCAGACATCTATTGTTCGAGCGTGGTACTTACGTGGTTTATTAATTGTATCATGATTTCAATCAATTGAATGATTTCATAGATTGCATTTTCGATTACATTTAACATCAACAGCTACAAAAAGTAAACAAAACCATTGATATTTTATTTATATTCGTCAAAATATAACCAAAAGAAATATTTTTATATCCGGTATATGTCAAAATACAAGGGTATATTAAGTTTAGTCCCGACTTTGTAACGCTTGAAAATATTGATCGCAGACATAAATGTTTGGAATAGGTGTTCATAAAATGATCTAATTCGGCCATTTTCGCATGTCCGCCCGTCTGTGAGTGTAACTCAAAAACAAAAAGAGTAAACGAACTGAAATTGTGCGTGTGTGTTATAGAGCTTAAAAGTATGGTAAGTTCGTGAATGGGCAACATCTGACCATGTTTGGCCTAAATGCGCAAAAATGCTCATTTTTGAAACCGTAAAAGAAAAATTAAATGAAATAAAATGTTCGTTTAAAAAAAATAAAGAACTCTTGTTTGAAACATCTTTTCATACACTCAGTATATTTTCATACACCGGGTATTTACTATACAATTTGGATTTTATTATCACTATTGGGAATTTATTTTAACTAACGTATAGTATTTTAACCAACGCCATCGGTTTCGCTAGGTCTAAATTATCTTAAAACAAAGTTTTTATCAAAATCGGGGACAAAAAATTTTGTTCAATTTTTTCGATTTTTTTGGAAAAAATGCGAAAAAAGTGAAGAAAATTTTTGTTCTCGTTTTTAATAATAATCATTTTCTAGAGTAATTTTGGCCCAAATACAACGAAAATCAGGTTCATTTTAACGTCTGACCAACGCATTTCAAAATTTTCCCTTCTCAATTCATTCAGTTTTAAATTTTAGCACGATGGGTCTGATCTCTTGAAAACCGATAATCGTATCGTATTTTAATTAACGCCATCGGTTTCGCTAGGTCTAAATTAGCTTAAAACAAAGTTTATATCATAATCGGGGACAAACAAATTTTGTTCAATTTTTGCGATTTTTTTAAGGGGTTTTCTTTTCATAAACTCAATATATGCCGGGTATTTAAGCAATGAACTCAGTTATTTGTTATTTTCACTTGTTTTTTATATTTGGGTCTGACCAAACAAAATGAAAATATTTAATATCAAGTAAAATATTAAAACAGAAATACTACTCTTACTTATCTACTTGTATATGCAATATAGCAAGTTTGAATGTAATTTGTAATATTTGTATTATTTATAATATAGTATACGTAGGTATAGCAAGTTCAACAAATGTTAATCTTTCTTTAATCAACTCTAGTAGGCTTAGTGCTACATCATTAAAGTATGTAGCTCAAGCGCAAAGTGTGTTATTCATATAACTCGCTCTGCTTGCCAAGGGGGACCCGCACCCTTGGCCGTCGGGGCGGCCTTCGGCCATGGCTCCCCATTTTCCCCCATTTTTGGGGAGATGGCGTTGGGAAAATTATGGCTTCTCTATTTTTCCCGTATGTTTGAAGTTGTTCCACGTCGAATGCAAAGAACAGCATCCTCTTAGCATGTTCAGAATAAGGTTAGAATTTGTATACGTGATTGAGTGAGTCAGTGAGTTACAAAAAGGGCTGTATATATTATAGGACTCACTCTGCTCGATAGGGAGCTTTGACCTTGGCTTCCTTCTTCGCTCGATAGGGAGCTTTGGCGGCCTTTGGCCTTGGCTTCGCGTTCTTGACATAATGCAAAAAAATCGCACCCTTCTTGCATGGCTAGAAGTGGGTTAGAATTCGTATACGTCAATGAGTCAGTGAGTTAAACAAAGGGCTATATATATTATTAGAGAGAATATCCAACATTGCTAATTACGGTTTAAATAACAAAGTTAAGACACATTTTGACAGTACATAGACACCAACCATATCTGTATGAAAAGTTGTCGCTGTTTATATCATGGGAAAAATTATGCCCAAAATTTACGAATATAAATGAGGAATAAATGAAACGATTATCAAAACAGATAAAGATAAAATCTATTTCAGATAAGGTACATGTTTCTTGGGGATGGTGAAAAAGAACAGTTTTTATAGTTGGTTTTTTTGTTTTTCATTCTTCCACCAATTGCATAAAAAGTTTACCTTAAAATTTGAAATTTGATCTATTTCATACATTTAACAACGAACTTCGATGTTTTATATGTTTTCATAGATGTTTCGGAACTGGCATACTTTTTAGCGAATTTCCTCCAAAGGAAATGCAGCTATTGTTTTTGTACAATGAGGTATTTTACCTTTCCCCTTGACGCATGCCATTTATTAATAAAATTGGCCTTGAAAATACTAAAATGATATCAGATACGACATTTCATTTTGATCAGACTTAAATTGTGACTAGAGAGTGATTTATATATTCTAAGAAAATTTGCTAAGTTGACGCAGCTCCTGCATAACGAATTTTTTTTTCATTATTGAAATTGAATTGTGATGGGAATGTTTTTAGATGGAAAACACAGAAACAATTTTTATTTGGTAAAAACGAAGCTCCATAAAATCTAACAATGATAAATTTTATGTTTCGTCAATTAAATAGAAAATACACTCTTTCATATCGGAATAGGGAATATGCATGAAAATTTTTTTTCACATTTATTTTCAGAATATGAAAATACTGTTAATACTGTAATAGTATTTAAAAACGAAATTAAAATCCGACAAATATCAAGAAAGCTATAAGCTTTTAAAGATTATTATATGTCTCTTTCTTGCAAAAATACTAAAAACGGAGTTTTACGTGTATTTTAAATGGTGAAAGTGTAATATGACGTCACATAACATATCAAGAGGGCTATCACCCTCTTTGTCTAATCGGGAATTTCAATCATTCATATCTCGCTTATTTTTAAAGTTATTTAAAAAGTAATTTTACCTTGATATTTGTCAAGTAAACATGCATCAATTCAAGTGAAAAAAAATTTCCATGCATATTCCCAATTACATAAATACTAAGCTTATTCCTTACAATTGTTTTAATTTACAAAAAGGACCAACATTTAGTAATGAAACTCTATATGTTCTGTTTTACGAAAACAGTGTATAGAACAGCGGTTAAAATCAAAACGAATCGATAAAAATATGAATAAGGATAGTATACAATATTAAAATAAATGAACTAGAACAGTATTGAACATTTTGATCTGTGCTACGTTACCACCATACAAAATATTGAAAAAAAGGAGTATATATAATCATTATACATCCTATATAATAATTATATATTATATGATGATAGATTGATCAAAATGATATAGGCTAATCGTGACTGCTCACACTATGTAGAGCTTATCTGATCAAAGATTTAGTAGACATTTGTTGTTCTGTATGTGCTCACACACAACCAACTATTATATTGCTTGCTGGTTGGGGTTTCTGTACTGTGCTTAAATTTTGTTGTGTTCAATAACTATCATTACTATAACGTCCACATTTCAGAACAGAATGGTTCAGAGTATTTATTATTCTAACAGCCGGATATCGATTTTCGTTAAAATTAACTGTTTATAGCGGTATGAGTTCTTTTTTCAAAATGTTACGATTGGTTTTGTGCCTTATTAATTCGGTTTTCCAGAAAGAAATATTTCGGATAAAAGTTGAAAAAAGAAGGCTACTATTATAGTCCATTAACGAATGGATGGATTACGGATTAGATCGGGTCGTGAATCTCGAAAGCAATGTGACCATGGGCCTATTTATGGCCCGTTGTAAATTGACCGAACATAAAGAATGTGACTTTTTATCTCTAGAACAAACACGCACATACAAACACACACAAAATTTCAGATCGATATCTCATTTCCTTATATAGTTATCTTGTATACGGTCGGTCGGACATGCCGAAATAGTCCAATAAGGTCATTTTATGAACACCTATACTAAACATTTTTTTCTGTGATCCAAATTTTCAACTATTACAAGATAAATAGACTGTACCGACTGCCTTGGACCGTCCAGGCTGGACTGGCTACACTTCGACCATAAGGTAAATTGCGATGCCTAAGGATGTGAGGATGTGAGTAGAGTGGAAGGAATTTTTGTGTGTAGACTAGGAACTGGTAGGATGTGCAGCTTCAGCTGACTCTGATAGAAACTATGGCGATATTCATCTGGAGGTCGTGAAGGAAACTGCAGAAAACTTTCACAGCATAACCGGTTACTTCGTTCTTGTCAATTAACCGCGTCCTTTTTCTTTCTTAATAATTGACAAACTACCGATGTCGGGAATCGAACCCATAATCTCCCAGTACCAAGTAGACATAACGCGTTATACATACGCCTTAGACCGCTCGGCCACTTGGACGGTAACCATTACAAAGTCGGGACAAAATTTAATATACTATTGTATATATTATACGTACCGGGTGTAAAAAGTATACTGGAAATAGAACGAACTAATGAAATGAACCAACAGTAAAAGTATTGTGAATACGATTTGGACGATTAATGTTTCGAAAGGTAGAAAAACTAAATTATAGATTTAATCTACATAAACCAATGGGGAAAAATTATTAGAACCTACAGTGAAAAACTGCAAAAAAGTAAGAGCTGAAAGCCACGAAATGAAAAACAAACTGAAAAAAACGTTGCTATCAGTCTTCTAAATTTAATACCTAAAATGTTTTTGGTTTCTCTATCGATCTAAATAACCACATTTAACTTTGTACACATAGTATTTTTCGACTTTGAAATAAAACTGAAAATATTATAGATAGATTGTATGGACAGGCAAAGTTTATTTAATGTATTTTCCAATAACTTGGCCCGAACGTAATGAAAGTATCTATGTGTCGACCAAATAAAGCAGATACGATTTGACAACCCTGTTTCAATAAAACTATATCATAAATCATACTGTATATAAAAATATATACGATATTGTCTGCCATAGGAGGATATTCAACTGAGATTAAGATACTTTGCGTTATTACAAATACCAACACTGTATATTGACGTATAGAAATACTATATCAGTATTGAAGAATATTAGATTCGATAATGTTATCCACACGTATGAAGTAATTCGTTGTTTCATTTGCTATTAAATTGCATTTTTCTCATAAAACTGTTCCATCATTTAGATATGTATGTGTTATATTCTTCAATCATCTTTACACTTGGATTATTTTATGAACGATCACATCCAACATTGATAGACATTAAATACTGCCATAAGAACAAAAAATTTCAATGTGTTGAATATGGATTTCATTAATATGTATTCGATCAAAAATTGGTTGATGACTCATCGATATACTCTAAAGCTATTTAATAAAACTATTTTAAAAATACAACTCGATTATAAGTGACTTCCAACTTAATGTCCCAAATAAAAAGTAGATTAAACCAAATTAAATACATACTAACATATACTTATTCTTCTTGTTAAAACATGTTATATTTTAAGTCGTTGCCTATTAAAATCTTTGGAATCTCTCAAATATATTCCATGTCTCTCGAATACGAATTTTATAGTTCTTCAATGATCAGGTGTCAGACATTCAAAAACTTGAAAATGAAAATTCGAATTAGTATTCTTTAAAGGGGAATTTCTCTACAAACTACTCACTATTAATTCAAAGGGCTAAACATATATATTAAAGTTGTTATTTTTTTGTCCAACTAAAAAAAAAGCTTACATCAATTTAATACAATTTACAATGATTTTAATTTTAGTATTCTCAAATTTAAGTTTTAGACTTTAAAATGAAAATTAATTGAAAAAAGCTTTTACTCGGAAATAAACGAGATCATACATTTTACAAAAGTTCTTTTCTTTAGAAAAATAGTGCAGATAAATTAGTATCACAACAAATATTGTTATTATCGGTTCTTATCACACTAACTGTTAAAAAAACTGCTAAAAAATACGAAAAAGGTATTTGCCAAAAAATATTCCTGATTGACGTCTAATGCTTTCATTCTGTGTGTATAAACAGTTTACCCTGCTTGTTTAATATTGCATATTTCTAATGTTTACAAAAAAGAAAAACGTCGATGACAGTTTCGACTATCAGAATTTTTAAGCCAACAAACAAAATTTTTTATGGCAAATACACAACACGAATTTATAAAATTAATGTAACAAGTAAAATTTTAAGAAAAAATAACCACCAGAGTATCTAATTATATTTTTGACAAAAGTTATTATCGCATCGGAAGTTTCGGTACACCACAAATTCAGATATACTGATAATTAATTTCGAATTTGTTGCAATATATTTTCAGCATCCACAGAATAAATAACTGCCTTTCATGAATATGGATGCAACAAGTCGTCAACTGTACGTTTTACTACGTTACATACTTTCGGATACTTTTCAGCTGAATTCAAACTTTACAAAACATTTTAATTATTTTTTAAGCTTGAATAATTTTAAAAGCTTTAACTACTTCCAACATTTATAATTTGTTAAGAGCTACTAAACAAATTTATTGAGGAAATTATAAGACCCAATATTTGAAAGATTCTATGATATATAACTAGTCATTATAAAGCTGATTCTACATGATGTTACGAACGCCCCGCCAACGTTGGACCGAACGTTTGAGATAAGTAAGTTCGACAGTTGGTGTGGCGATTCATCTACTCGAATCGAATGTTTGATCCAATACATATGAAAGCAGTTTGGTACAAATGTTTGTCCAGTTTCAACAATGAACGAGAATGATAACGATGTTGCTATTGCTAGCCCTGCTGTGGTTGTTTTGTTCTGCAACGCATAACTTAATGACAGAAGATGAGAATCTCCTTCTCTACCCAAGTCCCTCCTATCGTATGAATGACCTTTGACTTGGTGAAACACTGGCTGGATATCGACTGAAACATGACCAAATGCAAACGTTCGATGCTCGCTCATCAGCTCGCTCAACGGCCACACGATGTGGCGAATCATCAATGTCGAACGTGGGAAGGTGTTCATAACGGAAGGGAAATATAAAAATTAATTTGTGGATCATTAAATTAAAGACCGATATTTATGGCTTGGTGACTAGAATCGGAATTTAATTATAAATTATATGTATTTTCACTGTTCAAAACGGTCGTCTACCTTATGGCCGGGCCCTTAAAATATGAATAAATAACATGTGTATGTAATCCTAAGTATAACGTAATGTAATGTAATTGTATCAAAAGGTTGTAATTGTAACAAATGTACGAACAATAACATATGAACATAGTTTGTAAATTTTAAAATATTACTCGCCAGAGTATTAACAGTAAATGAAATAAGGACGAATACAAAAGTATACTACTACTACTGGTCTTATTGATTTATTATACCTCTATATACTACTTTAAGTTTAAAGCATACATACGTATATATACTCGTATATATATAGTTATATACAATAATATATATTATATGATTCTGTTTTTAGAAAAAGGAATTTGTGTTTAGGTTGATGTTGTGTCATGATTAGGGTAAACATGTTGTGATCAACTTCGCTTTTAGTGTAATAAATTCCCAATAGAGTCATTCATTATCATTAATATTTGTTGTCTGAGTATCTAAACAGATAAATTCTAATTCACATGAACAATATTCTTTCAGTTTTATATAGGATAATATTATATTTTAAAGAATTTGTATCTAAGTATTTCAGGTATATTGTCTTATTGATTTTAAATTATTTTTGAAAATTTTGTAGATCTATTTTAGCAACTTTGCTCTCCATTTATGCACATCTCCAAAAAAATTTTTCCACGGAAGATCACGGTAGTTAAAATCTTATATAAAAACAGTAGTTAAATCTAATTAGATAAATCCTCTTTATTTTTAATATATCCTGCAGGAAGAGAATTCCTTCTCTGTACATTTCGATAGGCAGTTGGTATATCTATAAAATAATTTTTGACATTTTAATAATTAATAATGAAATAAATATACAAGTTAGTTTTTGTTTATAGTCAGCACTAACAATTTTCTAAATGAACGTGCAGAAAGTAAATTTAAAGAAACAAGCATGATTGTACTGTTGATTTTTCAACGGGTTCCAACTTGTATTCAACCATAATATTCATCATAATATTAAAACAATTTTTCTATTATGATGATAACGCACAATTACATTCACAGATTTAGTTTGCTTAATTTTTTCAGGGTGTTGTTGGGGTGATGACGAATCAGAATTTAATCAACTTAAATTTATATTTGAACACGTTCAATCATAAAAATGATAATTTTAAATCATCACTAAATACACACAATAAAGGAAATTGATAATGTTGTTTTTGAAAATATATATTATTGATAGGAGTATATTTTAGTTTCCATTCGTATGCAACATTTTTTTAGATACTAAAGTCTCCCCTATATAAATTACATGAAACATGATGTTTATAGCAGTAACGGTGGTGATATCAGCTTATATATAAATTTTGTGAATGATACTTTAATGTCGGATGTTGGAAAAGTAAATTCACAAAATAAATGCGTGGCCATGAGTTTTAAAATATATAATACGTTTCAGTTTGTCATTTGATAAATATTATTTATAACTGAAAATGTTTTGGTTTTATGTTTTACATTTGTAGTACATTTTTTATATTCATATGGTTCCAAAGTTTTTGTTTCAAATCTATTTGAAACTTTTTTTTAGATTATGAACTGATCAACACACTTATGATTATCAACACAAGCAGTTTAAATTTACTTGTGATCGGTTAATTGTTTTATCGGTGCATGGCAGCGTCAACTAGGGTTAGCTCCTTTTGAAACTTTTCAGTTGCAGATATTTCATGCATATCGGCAAACTTTTCTCTTTATGGTATGAAAAATGGAGTATAGATTTAGGAGAAAACAATGGAGGTAATAAGCGCCCGTGCCACGTAAAGATATGGAATATTATAATCACCTATCAATATTGAAAGGATGTTCTCTAAAAATCCTAAGGAAATTGCTAAGAGTACAATATACATATTAGGTTAAGACTCAGCTGTTGTTGAATAAAGCAAAGGCTCTAATGGACTAGACTAGATACGTCGGTCAAAATCAACAATAAATTCGCAAAACATGATGTATCTATGATTTTTTAGTATGTTGTTTGGGCCCATTAGGGCTATGTATATCCAAGTTTGTAACTCTCAAAAAGTTGTGGAAAAATTTTTACACTCGAAAAACCGCGAAATTTTTGGACTTCAGATTCTGCTGTATATCTCCTAATCCATGCATTTTTCATCGAAAGCTATACACGTTTTTTAAGAACATTAAATTTGTGACAAATTAAGCCTAACCAGAGCTCTGTAGGTCAGTTTTTTGAGAGTTGCAAACTTGGATATACATAGCCCTAATAAGTCCAAACAACATACTAAAAATTAGAGATACATCATGTTTTGCGAATTTAGCGATTTTTTGTGATGATTTTGACTGGTGTATAGAGTCTGGAGTGATATTTCAAGGTCATTAGAAACCATAATTGTCCATTTTTTCGACAATGTAATGGACAAAATTTTTAAACATAACTCAAATTTTCGACACAAGGACTATGCTCATGAAAGAACCGTGAGTGTTAGTCTAGTATGAAAGCATATAAGAAATGTTTTGAAATATCTTTTCCGTAAGTTTATTAACTAGAGAGCAAAAGTTTAGTTACTTTCATTACTCAACAGAAAAGTCTACACAATACATATTAACAATAATACTCGTATGTTATGTAAAATATGAGTTACTGAATAATATTGTAGAGATATAAAATGATGTAAATGTAAATACTATTATGATATGATCAGATCGAAATGGTTTGAATATAAAAAATATTTAATATTTTCCAGGTATGCATATTTTTTTACTATTTTATCTATAGTTTTTTTTTATCGATAAATTATTACTATAAAAAAAGTTTATGAAGTGTGATAAACCGCATACTATGGGGTCCGACACTATTCACGTTTTAAAAATGAAACTGACTTTTTAAAATCTTTTGACAAATTATTATTATCAAACAAATTTTTCATTCAGAGTTATTACCTCATTGTATTTTTGAGATTGGTTGGAGTGAGAATACTCCGCAACGTCTAGAGATGAAACAAATATCCGGCAACTATCCGGTATTTCGGCCGGATAGTAAATTTCGGCCGAATAAGCCACAATTTTGTCGATTTTTGGCCATTTTACTGCTTCATATAGGCTATGAAAATTTAATAATAACTTTTCGTGGAAAATTAAAATGGAATATCCAATAGCTTTTTTTTCAGAAACCTATTTTATCATCATTGTTTGTATCAAATATTAACCTAGTATCCGGTATCCGGCCGGATATTAAATTTAGGCCGAATAAGCCGGTATCCGGCCGGATAGTAGGTTAATATTTGACACAGTCAATGATGATAAAAAAGCTATTGAATATTCCATTTTCATTTTCCACGAAAAGTGATTATTAAATTTTCATAGCCTATATGAAGCAGTAAAAAGGCCAAAAATCGACAAAATTCTTTTTTCAGCATTAACAAGAAAATGTCATCTAGTAATTTGAACATAACAATCATCAAAATTCAGTCATCATGCCTTACTTTTTCGTACCTTGCAATTCTATAATTTCGAATCAAATCAGTTGAATTTTTCTATTAATATTTAATTATTTTTAGACTATGTGTGAAGTTTATTTCTAAAGTTTAGTAAGCTTGTCTCGATCCACCCTTCAAGGAGATGTCTTGTCAACGCATCTTTTAAAATATAAATTAGTTTATTAATTATTTTACCGCATTTTTATTTTATTACAACCCTTTATTTTAAAATAATAAAACTAAATTATACATCATTTCAACCTTCATATCATGCAATGAATTTTAAAAATACCCCAAAATATTTTCTGCATAGATACAAATTTTCACTGACAATATAACACATACAAAATCGTGATCTATTATTTATCTAACGAATATTTATTTCGCTACTGCTTTGTGAAAGCCGATTTATTATGTTTCTTCCGGTAAAATGTTAATTATTGACAACAGGTCTTATGTTAATTTATAGAAAATAACATACAGTATATTTCTTGTTTCATTCCATTTCTTGTTTTTAGAATTCCATCATTGGATCATCTCGATGGTACTAACTATATAATTGTATTGTGATGAGGATTAATTACGTGTGCAAAGTTTCACGGGAATGATTTACGAAGAAGTTGGTGAAAAGTACGTTGCAAACAAATGTACAGAAGTGAAGCTAAATAATAACTTTTTATGAATTCGTAAGACTGTAGGTAATTTAATATGCTCTGAAACTATACAAAACTAGATACGTTATAATAAAAACTGTCAGATATTTCAATCCAACGTCGGTTATTGATGGACACTATAAGATCAACAATGAGAAACCTGATATGATACAGCATTTGGATCTCCATGCGGTAAGTAAAGAATGGACCGAGATGTGGCTAACCTTATCGATGTCTTAAAATGCGTGAACCATAAAGCTGTATCTAAAATTAATATTAATTAAAATAGAAAATTGTTTTTTTTTCAATAGACTTTTTCATAGGTATTTAAGTGCATGTGATTTTCAGACGCTCTACAATAAGATGGAAACTCACGTTTTTGTATTGCTAACTCATTTCTTAACATTGATGTTTTAGCATTATGAAAACGAAAATAAATCGTAATTTGAAATGAAAAGGTTTAAAGTGGACTATTGTAATTATGTATTTAGTCAAAAAAATTTCTTTAGGTAGAAACCTTAGACCTAACATAATTATAGGAAACTGAAACTCCACAGTCCATCGACAATAACAAATACATTCATTGAAAAAATTGAATATATGTCTAAACAGAACGGCTTCGTTCAATCGTTATCGTTTTTTATTTATATTATTTTATTATAAACATGAATATATCAGGAAACAATAAAAATAGTAACAAGAACAAATATAACAATAAAAACTAAAAGTAAATATTTAAAAAATCAAACAAACAATCGAAATGATGGAAATCACAAAAAGAATTCACATATGTTTGAACAGAGACTTGTGTTAATTCGAATTGAAAAAACAAAATTATCAACCAATATCTCGAGGTTGACTCTCCAGGTTCAGTTTAATATAGTGCGTGACATTAATTTTAACATTTTGATTTCCTTTAAAATTTCACTCCAATAAATTTACTTCAGATTTTGTATAATCTCAAAATTTTTAATAAAAAATAAATATACTTCCAAAATATGATGATAAACAAAAAAGAACTTTTCCTCGTTTTAAGATATACATGTGACTCTAATGAAACATGGTTAATTTGACGTAAATTATATTAGTGCCCTAATCTAAAATTATCCTCGGTATATATCGTTTTTTATAATTTCGCTAAAGTTTTTAGAGTAACGGCTTTTACAATTAAGCTGCGCTGCGATTTAGTACAAAGTAACTTGCTTTTTAATTGAATTAAATTAATACATATTTCACTTTCATTCAGCCACATTTATTTAATGTCATACAATTTTTCCTTCTTCACACAAACACACACACAAGCTTAAAATTATATTAAAAGAATCGGTATAAGAACGATGGAAGAAGAATAAGTTAAGTGTAAATATGTGAAGTTAAAAAGTAACTTCACATGAGAGATGATAATGCTTGGCTTGGCTTGGTTTGCTTGTGTTTGGCTATAATAAGAAGTAGCAAGCTGAAGATGATAGTATATATATATATATATATATATATATATATATATGTATATATATATATATATATATATATATATATATATATATATATATATATATATGTAGTGTTAGTATTTTGTTATCCACGCTGAATTAATTTTCTGTAAGTCGTGTCACGAATTCAAGTAACTTCACATTTCATTCACTTCGACAACATGATATTGCCATCAGTTCTGAAGCATAACATTTACTTGTACTGTGCGCGGAATGAATTATAATCAGTTGACAGACAAGATGACAACAGTGTATAGAAAAGCGTTTCTGTATACATACACATAAGGAAGTTACACAAGAAGCACATAGAATGGTTTTGAGAACATTGGAATGAGGATACAATTTTGTGGGTTTACTTGGTTTAGTTACTATATGTGTTTGTGTTCTAAGCAAAGATATACCTATTGTGTATACTACATACACTAACATAATATCTGAAATATACCTTTGGTGCTCGAATAATACAAGAATAGTCCGATATTCGTTTATATAGTTTCTCAAACCATATTAATTATGTATCCTTTTTTTTCATGTTTGATCTTAGAAGTAAACTTTATTACAATAAATATTAAATGAGAGTATTCTTTCAAAATTGCTGTATAAGGGTTGAAGAAAATATATTTTATATATTATGTAACGATATACACATTGAATAAAAGAAAAACTTTATTCAAAAGCAAATACGACGACCATTTTATCTGAATTCGGTAACATAATGATGATCATACTTCGATTTACTTAATTTTTTCAACTATTGAAGGAACGTGTAATTTTCTACATAAATTTTGTTAAGAATATTAAAGAAGTGAATAATTGTCCGTCTCTGCACGCTTACGAGATGGTTCCTATTAAATTTCTCCGAATTATAAAGGTTCTAATCTCAAAAGATAAGGTATATGTGGAAACCTTTATATCGCCAGCGAAACATGAAAATAGTGTAACTCCTGTATAAAATTTCACAAAACCTATTTTAATCTTACAATTTTTGATAAACTGCTTAGTAAAGGGTTCCCAACTTAGTAAAGGGTTAGTAATTGGGTCCCCAACCTTATACCGGTGGGCGCAATGGCACCCGTGGACCGTTGTACGTATGCCCGCAATAGTATGAGCTCAAAAAGTGATATAAATGTAATGTTTTTCAAAATTTCATATTTGGTTTGTGTATAATTTTATCAAGTAAGATCAACTTTTCCTTGAGATATATCTCGAAAATCAAATGCATGTGGCACAAATCGAAAAATATTATTGTAGAACACCACGTTAACAGTTAATATCTTTTCAGAATCTGTACTTGGCCATCCCAATTGGAACAAATAAGAGAATACTACAAAAATTCCGTATAAGCTAGTGGAATGGAATGATTTCACGGACAAAATACCCACGACAAAATAAACGATCGACAAAATAAGTGACAAAAAACACCATTTAAAATCACATATTATAATGTGTATATTTAATGACAATGCAGTTCAACCAAAAACATCAGAACCTCCAATAGGCATGACAAACCTTCACCAACTAGTTCGACAGAACTATGGATGATAAGGATAACATAATGTTACTAACAACCGAAAACCTCAAAAACTTCATAATGCATAGCTAATCTCTATCAACTCGATCTGTAGAACTATGGGTGATAGTTTAATACCACCAGCTACCAAAAATGTCATAACCTCCGCAAGGTAAAGCCAACCTCCACCAACTCGACCCGTAGAACTTAGATCATTCTCAATTCTACCTCAGTTCAATAAAAACGGATTATATTAGTATGGCCACAATTATTGTGGTCGAATAATTACCACAACTTCATTGTATTATAATAATAATCATAGATATAATTTTGGTGAGTGAAATCTGACCAAAAATATCCCAAAAATTAAGATCTATGAAATTTTGTATGTATAATTTAATAAATCGATGAGCGTTGGTTTAACTTTGACATATTTTTAACGCTTACATGTCATTAACGTAGAACCATTCCCTGTTAAACCAGATAGCAGTTCTACTTCCTGAACTAAGACAAACTCTACAATAGGGAATATGCATGAAAATTTTTTTTCACATTTATTTTCAGAATATGAAAATACTGTTAATACTGTAATAATATTTAAAAACAAAATTAAAATCCGACAAATATCAAGAAAGCTATAAGCTTTTAAAGATTATTATCTGTCTCTTTCTTGCAAAAAAACTAAAAACGGAGTTTTACGTGTATTTTAAATGGTGAAAGTGTAATATGACGTCACATAACATATCAAGAGGGCTATCACCCTCTTTGTCTAATCGGGAATTTCAATCATTCATATCTCGCTTATTTTTAAAGTTATTTAAAAAGTAATTTTACCTTGATATTTGTCTAAATTGTTTGCATTGGCGTGCGACACTTTTTCTAGTTTTGCATCATTGAATGAATACTGAATACATATTTCGTAGTTTCAGTTCATTTTCATATTGTGATTAGTTAGGCAGGTAGGTAGGTAGGTATGTAAAGCTGATAGTTACCATGTTACTGATATAATATGTTATATGAAATGAAAATATCTATCTTCACCATCATATTTCATCAATTAACCAGCCCCCACCCACAACACTTACTATAGTTACATGTACACATAATTCACTTCATAATAATATTGACAATAAATGTTAGACATTCTATTTCTTGTACATACTTCATTCACTACAACATCATTGTATTGTCTTTTAAAACATTATCCACACGTTATGCAGAATGAGTGAGAATGGAGTAAGGATGAATGGAGTGTGTACTGATGAATATTTACATATTTCATCCAATTTTGCATATCTACTACGTTTTGGTAGATATCTACTAACATCTTATATTATTATTTAACTTACTTTATGTATACATTTATACATTGAAAGCTACATACAAGGTGTCTCCGAAAATATATATTAAAGAATAGCATATGGAGAGTAACATCAATAAACAAATGAAAATACCAACTAACTGAGTAAATTGCTTAAATACCCGTTCTGTACTGAATTTATGAAAAACAGTTTCAGACAAAAGTTTATTTATTTTAAAAAAAAGAAACATTCTTTAAATTTTTGTTCTATAACTTAATGTTTCAAAGATATGCAGTTTTGTCCGTTTTGCCCGAATGATCCGATTTTACCCACGAACTTAACCTCAATTTTTAGCTCTAGAATACACACACAAAATTTCAGCGCATTATCTCTCTTTGTTTTTTAGTTATCGTGTCCACACACGGACGTGTCTGTTCGTCCGTCTGTGGACAAATAAAGAGTTTGTGTTGCAAATAAAGAGTTTTAAGTTGATAGCATTTAGTTTTAATTTTTTTCTCCATTACTAAGTCAAGATTCTTTACGGTACGATCCGGTACGTCACGTCATGGCCTCATTAAAATTTTTTTGAACAAAATGGCAAGTAGAATCAATAATGGTTCGCTATGCCTGCCATAATGTATTTCCACTCTTATCAATTGAGAAGGAGTATTTTAAGCTTTCTATCCAAAAACTTTATGTTTATTCTTAGCGAAGACAATTCGATAAAAATATTGATTGGTTAGTTTGTTCCTTACTAATAATATCTATAGTACTATGAATCCCGTAGTCTTAAATAAGCTTAAACCCAATAACCTTAAAATTTCTCATCAACCAACATTATTATAAAGTTATAATAATGCTAGTTGATGAGAAATTTATTTATACCTTCAAGTACAAATCTATTTATACCTGAATAGATTTGGTTTGCTAGGTAAAAAATCGATTTGCTTCTAATTGTTGCTGGAATTTATGTGTATTGTTTATTAATTCATCCATAATCAAAAACAAAGTAATAATACATGGACATAAAGATAGTGAAGAATTATATACATTCCACTTGTATAACATCTGGTGTCTTAGAGATAGAGCACTAATCCAGAAAGCCAGAAGTCGTGAATTCGATTCCCATCCAAGATGTGAACGTTCAGTCCATTAAACAGTCGTTTATACATTTTCAAGTAATATTATAATAATATTAGCTTACGCTCACATTTTTATGTAACTATACAAGATTGAAAGTCGTTTTTGTTCAATTATTCCTATTTAAATCTTCAATTAGGATGAAAATTGATGTCTATTGTCATGAAGAAATATTTTTCAAACAAATATTTTTAAATCCCAACATTAAAATAGTGATTTTGTATTCTTTGAACTGTTATATCGAGTCCGATATTGTAGTATTTATTATAATACAGACACCTTGTACATTGTAAAGACGGAATATCCAATGTGGAAAATATGATGTGAATAATTAGCGGAATTATGCTTTAGAATATGAAAATATATTTTGTAAATGTTTACTTAAATAAACAGTTAGTGGTCTGACATCATCATCTTACTTGTTTCTGAGCCTTCAAGTCTATTAAGCTACCTAAACCTTTTTAACTGTAATTATTTGCTGGCACTTGGTAATTATATTTATTTGCTTTAAAAAGATTTAGATTGGCTCACACATTTTTCTAGTTGAAGTGTTCTAGACATATTTAAATAAATTAAAATATTTATTTGAAACTGAAGTTGAAACTGTACCTTGTGTACCGTTCGATCTTGTAAGTGCTGATCTTTTCTGAGACATCCTGTGTATAATTTTCCTTAAGTTCTCATATTGCTCAATGACAAATTTAGTTTAAAACGTAAAATGTTAATTAGTAATTAGTCTGGAGCCATTTTAATTGTATAGTGCTATTGACGCGTTAAAAAATGAAACCCAACAGTTGGCTCCCACCGAGCTATTATTACTAGGTTAACAGAGGGTTAGTCCGTTATACACATTTTCATATATTTTAATAAAAATTGAAAGTAAAATAAGTATTTATCAAACCCATTGTAATCATAGCGTGGCCAACAACCAAATGAACATGTATTACATTTAAATTACGATGGTATTATTGTATTTGTTAAGTTGAAACATTTCCAAATGAGTAATGATTGTTGTTTTATAACAATAATACGTCCTATGTGCAAAATAATATATAAAATACTATCTTTGGCACGGTTACCATTTTTGCTTTTGATCATGAGACAATTGAGACAATGATAAAAAACATCGATTAAGTGGTGAATCAAACATTTCAATTTAAGGTTACGTATATAAGGAGCGAAAGATCATTGTTTAATTTCACTGAATCTGACAATTGGGTTTTATGTTCATAAGTGCAAAGTGCCGAGATGATTGGCAACTCACATTGCCGTGGCTGGAAGTGTGATAACTTCAACTTCGAACTTAATGCCAATACTGCTATCACTTGTCAAACCAGAGACAGACAAACTTGACGTATTTCCGTTCTGCCAAAGGTGTGATGCAAATTCTCACAGAAACCTATCATTTTAAATTAGAAATTATCTACTTTTATAAGTGATGTCGAGATTATATTATTGATATCGTTCCACTTGAATGATTCAGTATTTGAGGTGACTCCTAGTTTCTAAACTAAAACTCCAAGCATGAACCACTCCAAAATGTACCTCGTTATATGTTGATTTCAAACCCACTGATCTTACTATCCAAGGAGGAAAAGTAACGATTCTCAAAGATCTGCCTTATATTTCATCGTATATGGGTAACGCAACGATTTTACCCCTAGCCGACTGATGGCGTACTTACTCACTTGCAAGAACATTGTTCGAGAAATAGTTACTGCTTAAAACGTAAAGTAGACACTACATCATTGACGATCTAACCGAGTAAATAGTGACTATCAATCGATGTGACTCAATGAAAGATTGAGTTACAGTTCACGGCGGAGAAATACCTCTTTGGGATCGCAAGATGGAAATTCAAAATCAAGTTTTCAATGTAATTTTCAAACACCAGAGCTTATATCTGCCTCAAAGAGATAGGTTGTTATATATGGCAAAGATCCATAGATAGGTCTATAGGTCTGTCGTATGTGACGTTTAGGTGTAACCACGTTTAGTTAAAGAAATCGTTTCGGTATGAATATATTACCTTGTAAAATTGTTAGGAAAATTAGATCTGAAAAAAGTATATAGGCATATTCAATTTTAGACTACCGATTTATATTCCCGATTAAGTACAGCGTTGTTCAATTAAACGGGCCCATCAGTACGGGAACTTGGACAAACGTTGTCGTCATTTTGGTTATGCAAATGAAACATACTAAATCCAACTTGGCGATCAAGAAACTTTCAAGTTGACAAAAGTCCACGACATTCCCGTTGCATTTGGGTTATCCCGCACGCTCTAAATGTGACTGGTCGAATTGCAATGGAGCTAACTTGCCGCCGATTCTGACTTTGGCTGGTAAAAATTCGAATGCTTATTCCCGCGACATGGCCTAAACTATACACAGACCATGGTACCGGCTGATGGCTTACAGCATCATATGCTTGTCACACCATGCGGCCCATCTACAAAGAACATCTTTCCGAACAGATACAGCCACACAAGCAATCACAGCGATTCAACACACAGACACTTGATGCTAAGAACATTTGAGTAATCAATCTCCATTTTTCTTAATTGATTGTCGGACGTGTTTTTACTTTCCCAGAAGTTTCTTTATCCAGAAGTTCTTTCATACTTGTTCCAGACTGTATGATAAGACATTATTTCCTTTTCAATGCTCAATATTTTATTTTATTATCTATTTATTTGAGTTTTAGTATCTAATATTTTATTTATTACTACAATTGACACGTTTTTGCTCAAATTTCAATTTCTTCTGCTCATTTATCATTAATTTTATCTTTTCATGCTTATTAATATTACGTTTGGAGCATTTAATCAGACAGGCACAGATATGTTTTTTTGTGACTTTTGCTCAGTCTTATGCGATGTTTCCACCTGGTACGCCCTTTCTTGTTCAGAGAATTTCCATTTATTTTCACTTTAACCTTCATTATAGAAGTTTTTCACATTAGTTCAATTACGTTCATTGCGCCCATTCTCGCCACATTTTTGAAAGAGGGGCTGTCCTCTAAGATTAGGTAACAGTATCTTAAAAGATTAAATGTAGGTGTGAACGCTTTTCACTCTTTACCCAATGGGTTTTTTACTTTTATATTGTACATTAATATTTTTAGTTTATACAATATTTAATAGTGGGTCAAAAATATTATGTTCAATTCATTTTTTGTCCGTCCGAAGCATAATTTTTTACAGAAGTTTTTTATTTTTTAGACAGTTCTATAAATGAACTAATATATCTAATATATCTAATGCTAATCAGATGTTTATAATGCTTTTTGAATGTTCATATCAGGCACGTTGTGGCCGACTCAGTTATCAACGTATTACCGATGAAAGGTTAACATCAATCCTTTAATATTCTGCTAAAACTTGATGAGCATCCCTTGACTACAATTATATTTCAGTCAAACAATAGTTCTTTGAAACGGTATTTGAAGTTTTGATACATACTTGGAATATCATTGATAAAAGTGTAACGAACGATATGAAAACTGTGTGCTGCTTAGGACAGAAGAGAATATTTTGTGGGCGTTATTATTATTATTATATGTTACATGCATACAACTTTGTGAATGCTATATACACAAAAATGTCCACACTCACAGCATGACATCCATATTTCCAACTTATATAAATGGTCTCACGCATCATAAATACAATATATTTTATTTCTATATAAATAACAACATATTTCTTGAATATCTTTTAAAAATCTTATTGAATTATTAACTATATTTAATAAATAAATATTATTATTCAAATGGAATATTGAATATCGTTTACAATATTATTATTATTATTATAAGTTTTGTAATAAATAAGTCCATCCTATGTTGCGTTCGCTGTATACATACTTTAATCACATAAAGAAATAACATGATATGAATAGATTACATGTGAATCATTTATGATTGTATGAGATTCATATTTTATGTCTTTTACAATGTTTTTATTTCTTTTTATATGGTGAATTTCGTTTATTATGACTGCATGTATAGTTTTAGCTAGTTTTCTAATCTAAGGTGGACCATTTATCAAAACAAATAGAACTGAATTCATTTGTTTTGACCATTATATTCACTAAAGGAATTTTATTTTGTCATAACATTCCATTTTAACCAAACTTTTTTCAAATTTGTAATTTGAATCTAAGAATCAAAATATAAAATAGTTCATAGAAATGCAAGTTCATATACAGATTCAAAATATTTTTTGTTCTTCATATAATTAATTATATGGATTGTTATCATTGTAAAATTTAAATTCAACAATTTATGTAAATTGGAAATTTACGCAATTTACTCGTTTGCAATATTAGCTTACAAGTAAGTTGCTTGCAAAACTGATTGTGACGTCTGTTTAATTCAGGCATTGTATATATTAATTATATATATGTATATAATGATATTTGTTATAGATTATATAACAATCCCTTTATTACGAAAAAAACTTTACGCACTGTATAAGCGTTAATTTTGTGTAATAATATTTTCATAAATTCAAATTACAAGACAAATGAATATTGTTTGTAGTCACAAGCCGCAATATACAGACGACGACTTCACCTTGGGTGGTCCCTATGTATCATTTTAAAATGTTGTTTGTTGACGTTGGGCGATTAGATTGAACTTGTTGGAAACTTCATAGAACGCCAAACTAATCCTTATGAAAAAGTGGTTTTGTTCAGTGTTACTTAAACTGACGCTTGAAATGTCTGAAACCGTTTTGAACAACAGTTCCCAAAGTTTGCGAAAGTCAAAAGATGTCTAGGCACTTAAACTTAAAATAAATATAAAAAATTTTGACAAAATGGAACAAAAAGTGCACTAAAAAGTAAAAAAATAATTGCATATTCTTGGGTCAATTTTAGTTCACCTAAGAAAAAAAATTTAAATATATATGAACAATTATTGTTATTTTTTGAATCGGTTATCAGCATAGCGAAATCCACATAAAATTTGGACACCGCCTTTATACACCGATAAAGGACACCGTTTTCTTTTTGTAAAAAATTTTTTATTGGAAGTCGGTTTTTAAAACAATTTATTCTTATTTTTCCATTATGAATGAGTATAAGCTTTCAAACAAACAAAAAATGTTCGCAGAAATCGGTGAGCACATATAAAATGAGGGTTTTTCTCGATTTCCAAGGGATCCCTTCTTCAGAATGCGATTTGGTGACAATGGGACTAATCGGAAATCAAACCATATAAAACAAAAAATTCAAAATCGGTTCATAAATGAAGGAGTTCTGAGGTAACAAACAATAAAAAAAAAATACAGACGAATTGAGAACCATCCTCCTTTTTGAAGTCGGGTTAAAAATAGAGTATTATTTGGAACTGACCACTTTGGACACGACATATGGTGGTAAAAATTCTAACAACAATAGTTGCATTGCATAATACTAAAAGCAAGAAAGCTATTTGTTTTTTAGTAATATTTGACCTGATCAGTTAAAAATTCCACTCAAAGAAAGCATCACATAAAGCATAATTGTCACTGATTCACAATACACTTACTTATTTTATATTTCAACCTAGTCAGCCATGTCAGTTCCCAATAAATTCAATTAATTTACAAAAAGCTTAACGTCACAGGAGATTTTGTCTGGAAATATTTCTGTGCTTCTAAACAAATGTGCTACTAAAAATTTTTTTAGCCTCAAAGCTTCAAAATGACAATGACGAATGTAATAACCTTACAAATATTCTATGTAAAATCATTGTATGGTTACGGCTTAGTAAACATCGATATTCGTAAAATATTTCTTTTAACTAATGCCTACTTTGCATTGCTCGAGTTAAGTACTAATGCGAGTTAGAAATAATCGACATGAAACAAGATTTTATTTAAAGCTCTTATAAATTTTTAGATTATAATATTTTTTTCTTGAATCACCAAATAAGTGACTATTAATAAAAGGTTCCGGCGCGCAGGTTTTCCCATTAAATATTTAAAAAAAATAATAATAATGCCAATTTCTTAATCATCTAAAACCTGAGCCATCCAATTTTTTTGTTTCGGTCTATTTTAACAAAAATATTTTTAAAATTTATTAATTTTTATTTTAAGACTGGAAACTCAATTTTATTTCTCAACGTCTGCACTACAACCCGAATATTTATCAACATTTCCACGAAACTATTATTTCAGGTAATATTTTCTACTTCCTATCATCAGTTAATCTAGTGGTACCAAATGAGTGGATTGTCAGCAGAACCAAAGCTGTGAGCAAAATTTCAGTGTGGTCAGATATCCTTACAAATAAACAGAAATTGAAGCTAAGGACGCACTGAACAAAAGCACGTTATATAATCAGGACAAAAAACCGGTTTGATTTTATTATAGAACAAATACATAAACACACATAGACAAATTCACTGTTCACATATACAAAATAATGTAATTTTGAAAAAAAAAATTTTTAACTTTTATATTTCGACAAACAAAACGGTGACACACGATTTTTATCTTTACTCTCCTAGTTTTTTTTTTTTTTTAATTCTGTCGAGTATTTTTTCGAATACAACAGATAAGTTGGGCGGGCATGAAGTTTTACATGATTCTAATGAGAGAGAGTGAGAGACAGTGAAAACTTTGATATTAATTATCTCGCGTTCTAAACGGTCAAAAATTCTGAAACTTCGGGATTTATTCGAAAATGTTATTTGTAGCCAGTGAAAAAACGAAGAAAACCAGTCGAAAAGTGGTGGTATGCTGGAACTTCCTTAAATAAAAGTTTGTAAAACTAAGCGCTGGTCTCGACCCATATAAACAGGTGGTCGAGTCCAGCAATATACAAAACGAACGGTATGTATACTTTTTCGAAAAAGTAGTATGTAAAAATTTACTGTAGTATAAATACATGGATCATTTGAATATTTAATAATAGCATTGTCTATTTGATGTAATTAAACGGTCTAAATCTCAATCTGAGTAGAAACAATTCATTACAATTTTTAACGTAGATATGTGTTCAATAGATTTATATTATAGTTTGAAATAAATTCATTAATAAGTTGATATAATCTTGATATGCAATATTGACATTAATGTATTGTACAGTATATTAATTATGTTTTACATGATTAATTTCTTTACTATTCGGTTTGCAATCAAAAATGTTTAAAATTATCTTGTACATATTAGAATAGTTATGATTCCGTATCATTATTGTTAGACTATTAAAGCATTACTATTTTCTGTCTTAAGAAAATTAAGCTTATGCGATTATAGCGATGAAAAAGATTTACAAAGACTTCGTCGAAAACGGTCGTCGATCCTGCTTTGTAAATACAATATGCCACAAAAATCACCTCGTTTGTTTTGATTATAACTTCTAAACTTAAGACAAACTCAAAAATTTTTAATGAAAAAACAACAATAATCAAAACAAATGAGGTGATGACTTTTGGGTCGCCTATACATGACCACCATTGCATTGATATATATATATATATATATATATATATATATATATATATATATATATATATATATATATATATATATATATATAATATATATATATTAATATCAGTAAATTTATCCAGAAAATAAATTGTTTACATTTTATTACTCGACGCTTTTTTTCTGTAAGTCTAGTATTTACAAAAACAGTTAATTTTAATATTCTAATATAAATTAATAAATTCGTTGTAGCTGCGTAGATTCAGATAATAGGGAATATGCATGAAAATTTTTTTTCACTTGAATTGAAGCATGTTTACTTGACAAATATCAAGGTAAAATTACTTTTTAAATAACTTTAAAAATAAGCGAGATATGAATGATTGAAATTCCCGATTAAACAAAGAGGGTGATAGCCCTCTTGATATGTTATGTGACGTCATATTACACTTTCACCATTTAAAATACAGGTAAAACTCCGTTTTTAGTATTTTTGCAAGAAAGAGACAGATAATAATCTTTAAAAGCTTATAGCTTCCTTGATATTTGTCGGATTTTAATTTCGTTTTTAAATATTATTTCAGTATTAACAGTATTTTCATATTCTGAAAATAAATGTGAAAAAAATTTTCATGCATATTCCCTATTGTATGAAGTATTACTATGGAACTCTGGAATCGAAAATATTTCTATAATTATTATCCTAAAAAAAATAATATTGAGTAATAAAATTTTTTCTATAAATGTAGGTACTTGTGAGCACTTATACATAGTATGTTGTGCCGGATAAACTCTCAAATTTAAATCGCAAAATTCCTCTCTTAAATTTCAAAAGTTTTCGACTTTTTGTCTTATCATAGTTTTATGGCAATTTGGCATGAACAATTTGTTCTTCTGACTCGATTACATGTGTGTATTTTATATTTAAAAAATAAAGTAAAACAACAATCAACATATAGCAAAAGCAGCATCCTCCACCAAAAATATTCCCATAATACACATGCCAACAAATGCGGCAATCTTTTATAAAAATTTTCATAGGGGATTTGCGTCTAATTCAATTTTCGAAAAAATATTTTGCATAAAACTATTTTATAACGAACTAGGTTTATCCGTGAAATTTTTGTGAGAGCCAAATGGATTGGGTTCAACTCAACTATGAACAATGAAACAAGACCGCGACTTTAGTGAACTCTTGATGAAATGAAACTATCCGCATAAGAAATACGATCTTGATACCCACCCACTTGATCGATTTAGTTAGTTATAATTTATTTTTTTTCGAAATTTATTATTTATTAACGTAATAATATATTGTATGTATATTTTTTCTTATCAATTGTAACAAATCGACATTAAATTATGTATTGTAATGTAATGTATATATATATATAGAAAACTTTATTTATATATTATGTATTATTAAATGATTATTACAATTGTCTAATGTATTATTGATCTATATTAAATCGTATTGTATTTTGTGAGTACAATTGTTGTTTAGGGCCAGGTAATCATAAAATAATAGTATTATTAATGATAAGAAATACTATTCATAATGTATTGAATATAAAAATTATTGTTTGATTAGAGACAAACATAATAAGAGTGTAGGTACTATTATTCAAGTTATTTTCAAAGTTTTCACAATATTTTTTAGAAAAGAAAATATTGTTTAATACAATGTGCTTTTGTTATTTGAAATATTCGTCAATGAGCTTTTCTTGTACTCGATACTAAATACCAATTTTTTTTCATATTAAATACCTCTACGAACACACTATATATTCCCTTTGTTACTACGGTAACTATTAACAAACTATTGATTGATAGTTTGTTAATAGTTACTTATCAGGCAAAATAAAAGTTTGGTTTCAATTGATTTCAATTTTATTTCATAAATTGCAATTTAATTAAATCTTTTTTAGTATTAGTATTAGTATTAGGAAAACCCACAATTAGGGATATATCTCATCCAATTAGTCAAATCGAAAAATTTGTAATGAGAAAATTTGTTGAAAACAAATTTTACTAAGCTTTATCATTTGATATTTTTACCAATTAATAATTTTACCAATAATAATTATTCATGTACATGAATTATTCACAGTTATTAAATAAAAAAAATATTTAAATTTTCGTAAAATCAGTTTATTTTACTACTATCTGAGCACAGTTCCTTCTTCAGAATGTGAATACAAAACTTTGAATACAAAATTATTCTCAGTTTTAATGATGTAACACTTAAATTAATAGTAAGGAGCAACAGAGTAACTTAATTTGAATTAAATTTTTTTTCCTGAAAAAATCGCTTGGTCTACGTAGATCTAACGTAGCGATTTGAAGGATATCAAACCGAGTCAATTAGATGCCACTAAAACATGCATAATATGAGATTATTAAATTCTTACAACTGAAAAATTTGACGAGATAGAGCATTGTTTATATTAAAGTATTTTTCAGAATAAAACAATAATTTAGTAAACTGTCATTGACAAAACTAACTGTTCCGAACATCGTGTAAATTAGTGTCATTCATTGTTAACTTGGCGTCATGACGGGCTATATCGCACGAATTCGACCACAAATGTTTTTTTACGATATCAATACAAAATAGATACAAAATTGTTTACTTAAAATAGAAATAATTTACTTAAAAACGATAACATCAATGGTGTAATGATTTACGAAATAGATGTTTAGAAAATAAAGTTTTTCGTCAATTTTATCTAAATATATATATTTCCTGCATTCGACCTGAATAGTTTTCCATTTTTAGTTATGATAAATCTAAAAATCAACGATTTATAGAAACTGATATAATAAAAATTTTAGCAATGTCAGCATATAAATTGAGATACGCTAGTTAATAATAGATATAAGTAAATTTTGTTGGGTTGTTTTGTGTGGGTTCGGTTTACTGTACTTAAATATAGGGATACTTCACAAATATTTTCTACAGTTAAAAATATAAATAATATATTTTTGTTTACGTAAGTGATGTTTTGGGATGTAGGCATTCATATGGGTATAAGTCGTACATCATAACGTAGACGATATTGTGTTCTAGTTAAATTGGAGATACGTCTTTTTATATTGCTTAAAAAATTTATACTTTAGGTTTTAGCGAATTTTCTCCAAAGGAAATGCAGCTATTGTTTCTGCACCAATGTTGGAATTTCGTAAAAATTTCTTCAAATGTCCATCGATCCTACCTACTAGATGTTAAAAATCACTATCGCTAAAATTTGTATATATGTATATATATATATATATATATATATATATATATATATATATATATATATATATATATATATATATATATATATATATATATATATATATATATGTATATATATATATATATATATGTACTTTTAAAATGTCTGTGGACAAAACAGTAAGGTCAATTTTGATTGTCATTTCCATAGTAACTATAAACTATAATCGTTATACATCGTTCTATTTTGGCTATTAATAAATTTAATTTTTGCAAATACTAAAGTCATATCAGACATTATATTTGATTTTGATCACACTAAAATTATGACCGCTAGAGAGTAATATATGTATTCTAAGGAAGTTTTTTTTATTTAAAAAGTTATAAACATAATCTGCATGATATATTCTCGAATCTCACTCTTGCCGGCGTTATTATGTTCGAACGGTATTTGTTATTTACTAAATAAATATATATTTATGACATGGGATTAGATATAATTTATGTACTTTATTAATAAATAATAAATGCAGTAGTGAAAATAACTATGATGCCATATGGTTAACCACTATAAAAATATAGTTTTTATTTTTTTTAAATATACCTTACACAATTATTTTCTATGAAAACATTTTAAAATTACTTATTAATAATTCAAGTAAATTTTTTTTTTAATTTCTCATTATTTGTCTCCGTTTATTTATTGAAAATATTGTTTGGAACATCTTTAATCAAAAGATTCAATATTTGACTTAGGTTGAATAGGTAGCATTACCATGAAAAAGTAAAATTACAGATGTGTTCTTTAAAATTGTTACTTATTGGACGACAAGGCTGTGTTATTTGCATCATATACGTTTTCAGTTTCTGTGCATACCCATGTAAACGGCAATCAGATTATATCAGAAATTTTTAAGCAGGTAAAAATAAGAAAATGGTACAAGTCAGATGATAACGGTGAAGTTTTGAGATGCCGCGAGACGAGACGAGAGTAGCATGTCGCTTGTATTGAATTGACTTGTAAACATTTTCTATCGCCTCGTCTCGATTTTGAAGTTGAAGATAATATTGAAAATTTTTTAAATATAACTGTAATATTTTTTTTTATTCGTATAAAATGCTGTTTTCTAATTTAATAGTTTTTTTTATATTTTAATTGAAATAATATTAAGACTATAGAAAGAATGAAACTATAACCACCCAAAACGATTTGCTGTTATGTAATTAAAGTACATTTTTACAGATCTATAGTACATTTTTCTATTAAAGATCTATAGAGATTGAATGATCTATAAAGATTGTCTCTAGAATATTTATCAAAAATCAGAATTATAATTTTCTTGAGCTTATTTATCCTTATGTCTGTATGACGACATTTTCATTTCGACGGCCATACACTCGTTTCATGTTTTGACATTATCTGTAATATTCTTTCAATAGGAACTGACTCCAATTGGCTCTTGTAGTTCACAATTTCGTTATTACGTACACAATGTTTAAAGAATTTTCTCAACGAATATTGGTTTGAAGCTTGATTTAAAAGTATGGTTTAATGAACTATTTTATTAAAACCTTTTTAAACAAATATTGATTTAAGAGTCAAGTTATGGTGTAAACATTCCGAAAAATGTGGTTTTTGGTCGTAATCATTGAGCCGGGACATTACACATTTTTTTCGCAATCAATTTTCAAGAAAATATGGAGAAATTGAAGAAAACAACTAGAATAAAAAACCATTTTATGAAAAATTAAGCGATATTGAAATCTTAAATTGTAACGAATGCTTATGTTTGTGTTGCACACTGTTTGTAGTCTGTATATAAATAGGGGAAATCAAATTAGTCAAAATAGTAAGTTGAATGTATTTTATGTTGTAGAATGAAAATGACATATATTTTCGCAATAATACCTACTTAATCTTACATATAAGATCTGTACTAGATTACTAAATGTGTTGTGTATACGATATACTATGAACTCTGCACATACTACACAGATTCTGTTATTATTATATACAGATAGCAAACTACAGATAGTTGAACAAAAAAAAAACGTAAAATAAAACCTTGTTTGACAAATATCATCAAAATAAGACTAACTGAATCACCACATCCACCCTAAAGTAAAGCTTTCAACAGTCACAATCTAATTTACACGTAACCATAAACATGTATTTTTACAAGTCGTTGTAAATGGATTTCTATGTAATAGCATTATATAGATGAAAATAAACGCGAACGATATTCCAGTTTTTATATTTTATATTTTTATATTTCTTGTATTTTCTATTCGAGTAGTATGTATATTTAGAGCATTTTAGAGTTCTTTTCAGAATGAAATTGCTTGTTTGGCTACCCAAAAAATGCCATATTTGTACCATTGCTTTTTCAACTTATACATATAACATAGATATATAGCATAGGGTGGAAGAGAAAGTATATGCTAAACTTCTTACGGTGATTATTGAAGGTGTTTAAATTAAGCAACACTTACAAACTTTTATCGCCATCAAGCTGTGTTTTAAGTGTTCAACTTTACACTGTGTATGCTGGAAAACCGCGCTAAAAGTTGAGTTCAAACGATTGGCACCACGTTCACAGTCATGTGCTTTTTCATGAGAAATTTTTTTTCCTAAGCCAAAAGGATCGCTTATAGCGTGTAAGTGTCTAAAACGAGTTCACCCCTAGTCAACCACTAGTATAAAACTAAATTCACAGAATTTAAAAATTATATAATTACTCAAAAGATGAGAGTACTTCTTAAAGCTCACAAAACTTTAGGAGTAAACTTATAACAATGCATGCTTGCATCTATATCAGTATGAT
This sequence comes from Nineta flava, assembly GCA_963920215.1. Lineage (NCBI taxonomy): Eukaryota > Metazoa > Arthropoda > Insecta > Neuroptera > Chrysopidae > Nineta > Nineta flava. The sequence goes on along the minus strand of OY986041.1, from coordinate 66,930,236 downwards.
CCGGAAAATTATAATTTTCTATTGCATTTGTATATATAGGCAAATGAATGATTTTTTTTACATTGTATTGAATAATAATTAATACTACATACACACACCATTGTACGTGAGTGCTTTAATATTACAATTGGTTTCGTTATTAAAATTTAAGATTATAATAATCATAATAATGGTTGTTTCATCTCCGTTTCTGAGACTCCATTATCTATAGCAGAAGCCACCCATATCATTATTCTTTTAACATTTATTAATTTTTAACCATACATTAATGGCGTGAATTGGAAGGTTGTGCGGCTGCGGCCGACTATGATAGGAACCATGCCAATATTCATTTGGAGTCCGAGAAGAGAAACTGCAGAAAACCTTCACAAGCATAGCCGGTTCATTCATTCTTGTCCATACGCCGACAGTTTAGTCAATTAACCACTTCATTAATTTGACAAACTGCCACCGTTGAGAATCGAACTCGCAACTTTCCTGTTCCAAGCAGAGCGAATTCCTTTGACTGCACAGAGGTCATTTGGACTGATCTAAAATCGTATATATCTCTGATAATATTGAATTTTTGAAATATGAAAAAAACTAATTTTCGCTTAGATATAAAGTTATATTATTGAAATGTTTCATTAAGAATTATTTTTTGGGTTTTTCGTGCTTATTTCGTTTTAAAGTCAGCTATATTTTGCTAGAAGGTTTTTTGCATTCAAACTTGTAAATATTCTACTCTATTATTTCATACTTATAAATATTCAACTATATTATTTATATACTTCAATATATTTATTTTTTCTATTTCAACTAAATAAAAATAACAACATAAGATGATGATTACTCTTCATATGATGGTATAGCGAATCAAATAAGTGTAAAAGAGATGGTTGCATACAATAGTCTATGTATATACGAATAGGTATAGTTCTTTTGTTATTACTTTCGAAGCACCTTCTGTTATATATACACATTTAAAGAATATAGTTGAGTCACTATGTGTATACATATACTATTATTTTGTTGGGTGGAGGAGGATATTCTTATTCTCTTGTGTAAACATTATTGACGATAATAGAAAAATTTTTGTGAAAAATACCAAGTGTATAATGTGAATCTATGTATATATCTACGTTAGGTACAACCTTAAACCCTTGGTAGGTGCTGCTACAAGGCTCTCCTTTTAATAAATATAATAAAAATCAACCCTTTTTACACAAAATAATTGAATAACAATATAGGTACTTTATGATTATCATATAAACTACAATTTATGAATATAATTTTATTTTCTAAATTGAATAAAATATGTGTTCACTATAAAATGGTCATGGAATTTATGCATTTACCAACTTCACCCCCTTAAATTTGGACTTTTTATTTTAACTATATTACGGCAATAATTTCAAAAATTTGTATAGGAAATTCTATTCTGACGTATTGCGGCAAAATTTGATTTCGTCTGACATTGGTTTCATGGTATCATGAAGTTCGGTCAGTCTTACCAATTGTCATGACTTGCTTATTTTATTCGTATGAGTTCGTTGTGAGTTCGTATGAGTTGTAGCTAGCGTGCTACTCCAATTAATGTGAGTTGACAGATCACGTTTGAATAAAATTGTTAATAGCAACTACGATGTTACCCATAAGTAATAAGCTAGCATCCGCAACTTTATTTAGTCGGTGGATTTTTTTACATTAGAATGATCACAGTTTTAACATTCACACATTCTTTAAAATATTTCGAGTCTGCTTTCCCAATATTCAGTTGTTTAGTCGGAACTAGCCCTTCCTTCATTTTACCGATGATAAATGAAATAGCATGTGGCCACTCTGTGTATGCAAGTGAGCATCTATGTCATACAATCTTTGAGTCTCACCAAGCCTATTGTTTCAGAAAGAAGGTTTTATTTAAGAACCTACGGCCTTGCACCCTGACAACTGTATGGCTAATATAAGCAACGGTTATTACCTTATTGCTTGAGCATTCTTTCAACCATCTTAGATTGCTCAAGTAATTTTGAGTCCATCTTTCAAGTTTTCAGCATCTAAGTAGGAAATTGTCCATATAGTCAAGTGCCAAGTGCCTTGACGTTCGAATCTCTACGTTAGTGAAAGTTGAAGGCTCTAAAAGTTGGTTGGTAGGGTTACTACACAAATTGTTAACTCAGCTTGTGTGAAAATTAATCTAAGGTAAATTCGATTTCAAAACTAGTGCTATTTCCAACGTCTGCAGTCAATTTTTAGTTTTGGACCCTATTTAGTTTTGGAAACATAGTTTTCGATAAAAAATGTTTGCTAAAAATAAACTAGCAACTTTTCTTTTTCGAAAACCAAATGTCTTTGGCACTATGTATTTGGTAAGGTTAGGTTGTAGTGGCTGTCTCGGACGGGACACACTAAAAGGCTATTGTGTTACCTATACTATAAGGATGTGGGTAGACGACAAGGAATTTGTATGCAGACTAGGAATTGGTAGGTTGTGAGACTACAGCACATTTTGATAGGAACTATGTCGATATTCATCTGGAGTTTGTGAATAGAAAATTACACAAGCATAGCCGGTTACTTTTGTTATTGTCTAGATGCCGACAGTTTAGTCAATTAATCGCCTCATTATTAAAAAAAAAAAATTTATTGATAAATTGCCACTGTTGAGAAGTGAACCAGCAACCTCCCATTTCCAAGCAGAACGTCAACATTTGGACGCCACTTTTAGACTGGATAATACAAATTCGTCACATAGGAGTTGCGAAGAGTAGCAAATTTTCTCCGAAGAAGGTATCATAATGAATATCAAATCACATTTCCAAGACGATATCAGTATATTAATTTAGTATTAGAACATTAAAATTATAAATATCTCTGTAAATATTAGAAATACGGAAAATAAGGCTATTTTCTATATAAATAAAAACCCATCTTTGGAATCGTCATTTTTATTCTTTACACATTCATTTAGCGTAGGAAATGCGAATTTTTTCTCCAAATAAAAACTCCGATGATAGAGGAGTCATATGGTTTAGACAATAAAACTGGACGTCAAAAATTGATATATCCTAAACTGACCTCGATCTTATACGACGAAGTCCTCTTATACATAGATTTGAATCCTTCACATAGAGAAAGATAGACAAGCAGAGTTTTTGAGATCCCAAAACACTTAAGATTATATAATTACATCAAAACATAAACATAATATTTATATTGTCATCTGTTTTAGAATAGAAAGTGTCCCCGGAAATCAATAATTATGACAGGTGTATGTATACAATTGCATAACAAATGATAATACGTATGTTCATATACATTTTGTGTGTGTATAATTATCGGTAATAAAAATATTATTTGGATAATTTAACACTTGAATTGAAATATATAATTATTTTGTATTTGTAAGCAAAGAAATATCCATCCCTTAACAAATAATAAAGTAGAATTAGGTATATCAATAATTATAGAGGTATTTAATTTTTTTGGATGATAAAATCCGTTAAAATTCTTATTTACAGACTTTATAAAAGGTACCTCTTCAAAGCACATTATTTAAAAAAAAAACAGTCATTTCAAAAGAAATAATAAAAAAAATAGTAAAATAAAAATCCATTTGATTTTACAATACCCCTTATATAAATATTGACTTCCATTGAAAAACATGTTGTTAGTTTTACGGGAACTATATCTTAAATTCTCAAGATTAGCTTATAAAACTAAATGATTGCTATGTATTTGTAATTTTTATGATAGTTCATTCGTAAACTCATTTTACTGCACAATTTGATGAAATGAAAATATGACGTTAAGCTCAGTGTCCTTTATTTAATTTAAAAAAATCAATTTTTTTAACCTATTTTTATTTAAAACCGTTTTCTTTACATTTCTTTCAAATACAAATATCCTATAGGTAAAGTTATACTGGGAATTTATTTTCAAATTATCATACTTTATTTTATACTTTTTAGCTCAAGAACACACTTACAAAATTTCAGCTCGCTATCTCTTTTTGTTTTCGAGTTATCGTGTTGTAAACTGACGGACTGACGGACAGACACATTTGCGGAAATGAACAAATTAGGTCATTTTTTGAACAAAACCGTTACGAACCGTTTTTTCAATCGTCACAAAAACGAAACTAAAGTTAATATACCGGGTGTATATTAACACAAGCAAAAAACCCGGGCATATATTATATATGTCCGGGGAGGGAGCATTATATATTATATATGATCCGGGCATATATTATATACCGGGTATAAAAACCTACAGCAAAATTACTACATCAGTTTTAATCATGGTTATTTATTTTCGACGATAAAGAATATTTCTGTGGTTGAATGTATGAAATTGTACCTTGTTTCAATCAAATTATTCGGATATTACAATTGGAATAGTCATCTTTGTAAAAATATACTTATGAATATTTTTTTCAGTTACGGTACTAGTTTTGACGAAACATTACTATAACATTATTAGCGAAGCAATACCAAAACACTATATACGTTATACTAGATATGCTCAATGGGCATAGCTGTAATAAGTAAAAGTAGCATACTTTATTTTATACTTGTTGCTTTGATTGTCACGAGTGAACTACCTGAAGAAAGCTAATCTGTATGTAGACTATGACCTAGAAAACCATCATATATGGCTAAATAAGCTCTAATAGGTAGGTAAACTCTAATGGTTTTGTTTATCCTTCAAAATCGCTATACAGTACAAACAGCTTGATCTTCACTTGGTCACAATTTTGGTATATTTACGATAAATCGAAAATTTTGATTGTGATATGACATACAAATCCTGCGGTTGAAGTTATTCAAGGTATTCATCAGTTTTATATGTACTTATACTCTTTATATATACTCCACAGAAGGAGTAAATATTTATCCTATCTACTCCAAGTGCGTTCGCTAAATAGTGTTCGATAGATCGGAAAGCCAAGTGTCGAAATTTAAACATGTAGGTGAATCTTAATAAATATAATCAAAATAAAATCAAAAGACTGAATGTATACACTACCTGTAGTAACTACCCGAAAGAGTGGGCCGGCAGACTAATGGGCTAATGCAGCAAATGAAATTTTGAGGTATACATTTTAGAAGGCCTAGATATTTGAAGGCCTAATATTTGCCAAGGCAAATATTTTAGATTCAAATTTTTCCTTGTCGGTAATGATCACACGTTTTTTTACATATATTTTCGATTGTAATTGGCTTTTATGAATGTTATACCACCATATTGCGGACGTAAAGACGTAAAAATATATTCTTTTTTAGCAAAACTGAACATTTCATAAATATTTAATTAGTTTAACGACAACGAATGGAAAGTTTATTTGTTTACAATTGGTTAACTTAATTAACTGAATTATATATTCACGTTATAAAATTTATGAGAGTGCAAAAAAAAAATTCAAGCCATAAATAGAACCATTTTTGTTATAATAAACACAAATGAATAAGTGTAAAATATATAAAATTTTGTAACCATTGTTTATTAATTAAATAATCTTATAGATTGTGTAACAAATGATTAGAGACATAAAACCTCTCTATGACTGAAATTTATTTTAAATATATATATATATATATATATATATATATATATATATATATATATATATATATATATATATATGTTTAAATGTTGTTTTTAACCCGACTTCAAAAAGGAGGATGCTTCTCCATTCGTCTGTATTTTTTTTTATGTGTGTCACCTCAGATCTCCGTCATTTATGAACCGATTTTGAATTTTTTTTTTGTTTTAAAGGGTTTGGTTTCCCATTGGTCCCATTGGCACCTAATCGCATTCTGATAAGGGGATTCCCAGGAAATCGAGGAAAATCTTCATTTTATATGTGATAACCGATTTCTGCGAAATTTTTTTTTTTTTGAAAGAGTATACTCATTCATAATGGGAAAATGAGAAAATTACCTAAGCAAAAATTTTTAAATATATATGTACAATTATTGTTGTTTTTGGAGGCGGTGTGCAAAAGTTATGTGAATTTCTCTATGCTGACACCGACTCCAAAAATAACAATAATTGTACATATATATTTAAAAATTTTTGCTTAGGTGAACTAAAATTGGCACAAGAATTAAATTATTTTTTACTTTTTAGTGCATTTTTTGTTATAGAATATTTGATTTTTGAAGTCGGGTTTCCATTCTGTGAAAATATGGTTTATTGTATAAAGGAGTCATTATAATTAAACACGGAAAAAACACAAAATGAGCTCTCTGCCCAAATGTTTCTGTATTAATAATTTTTTACAGCCTAAAAACTTCAAGGATAAACACTGGCTCTTTATATGTAAAATTTAACTTGCATTATAGAAAGCACAAAGTATTCGTTTGATCGCATCCAGTGCCTAGTTTTTAATTACACAGTCTGTATTCCAAACGTATAATATTATTGTATAAGTGCTGGTGTTTAAAAAGTATTTATGTAAATAAATGTATATAAAACTTAAAATAATTTTAAAATAACAATAAAATAAGAAAATTTACTTTACTATTTCTCTTAAACATTGATGTAATTAAAATTTTAAAATAAATAATATTATTTCAATTTATTATTAATAACAACGTTTGTATGCATATTATAATGGTCTAGTTATAATAAAAGAATAATAATAATTCAGTAAAATTGTAAAACGAAGTATCTCATATTCTTTTATTTTATGACAATATAAACTTTAGAAGATAGATGAGTATTGCTCCACTAAAGAATGTTAAAGTAAGGTTTCGTCAAAACTAGTACCGTAACTGAAGAAAATATTCATAAGCACATTTTTATAAAGATAATCAGCCAAGTATCCGCGCTTGTTAAGGCGTTGTTTCTATTGAAACTGGGAGGTTATGGGTTTAAATCCCGACACCGGCCGTTTGTCAATAAAAAAAATAATGGGGCGGGTGATAAACTAAACTGTCGATGTATGGACAAGAACGAAGTAACCGGCTATGCTTGTGAAGGTTTTCTGCAGTTTCCCTTTACGAACTCAGAAGAATATCGGCATAGTTCCTATCAAATGTCGGCTGCAGCCGCACACCTACCAATTCCTAGTCTGCACACGAATTCCTGATCCTCCACTCACATCATAAAAATGTAATGTAAAAAAAAAATTAATAAAGGTTGAAAAATAATGATGTGGTTGGCCTCTGTTATAGACCGTTGTGTCTCAAAAACGGAGGTTAAACCCCATTATTATTATTAAAAAGATAACCATTCCAATTGTTATATCCGAATGACTCGATTGAAACAAGGTACAATTTCATAGATTCAACCAACTGAAATATTCTTCATCGTCGCAAATAAATAACCATTATTGAAACTGATGTTTAACCAAAAAAATTTTTGCTGTAAAAACCCTAAAAACTACTCGAAGTTTTCAAAGAAAACTAGGTTTTTATACCCGATATATAATATATATCCGGTATATTCAGTTTAGTTTCGTTTTTGTGTTCATAAAATGACGTAATTAGTTCATTTTTGCAAATGTGTCTGTCTGTCCGGCCGTTAACACGATAACTCAAAAAGAAAAGGAGATAAATAGCGAGTTGAAATTTTATGTGCTTTAGAGCTAAAATGTAACGTCAAATTCGTGAATGGGTAAAATTGGACTATGTTTTGGCAAAATTGGCAAAGCTGCCTATTTTTGAAACCGTAAGAGGTAGAATGAAACATTGCTACTTTAAAATTAAAACTTTTGTAAGGTATTTTTTTTCATAAATTCATACGCGGCCTATCGCACTGCCGTGCTCTAGATATATCAGGTATATAAGCAATTAACTCAGTTAGTTATTTTTTTTACTTGTTGATCATAAAAATTTTGCGTCAAAATTGGTTCTTAGAGTTTGAACTTTAATTTGAATAACAAGGAAAAGTTTGAACAAGTTCGAAATCTAGTTTGGATTGTAACTACAAAAATATTACAACTATAGGTTAGGTTGTAGCGGCTGTAATGGACGGGACACACTTAGACCATTAGGTCCATTGCGGTACCTAGGGATGTGAGTAGATTGCAAGGAATTTGTGAGTAGACTTGGTAGGTTGTGCGACTGCAGCCGACTTTGATAGGAACTATGCCGATATTCATCTGGAAATCGTGAAGAAAATTGTAGAAAACCTTCACAAGCATAGCCGGTTACTTCGTTCTTGTCCATACGCCGACAGTTTAGTCAATTAACCTTTTTTGTTTTAAATAATTGATAAACTGTCGATGTCGGGACTCGAACCCATAACCTTCCCATAACAGTCTCAGGTAGAGCGCCTTAACAAGCGCGGCTACTTGGCCTATTACAATTTTACTCTTAACGAAAAAAATCTATTAATTCATTACCATGCTACACTAGTTTTTCTAAAAAACATTCAACAAAATATATAGCACAAAAAAATATCACATATATATATATATATATATATATATATTCACCAATGTATTTTATTATAACACAACCATTTTGATTTCGTGGTTTCTTATTCCGGAAGAATTTAATTTGTTTAATCGTAATATATATATATATATACATGTGTGTATATATATATAAGAAAACTTATGTAACGAAAGTTTATATGTACTACATTGAGTAGAGTATCCAACACAACGTAGTCATATTGTAGAATAAGCGAGAATCAACAATACAAAGAAGCGTGAGTAGCATTTAGAATAGCATCATCATTGCAATATGTATAAGATGTTCCATAAAATATCGTGTTTTGATTTGTAATCATTCAAATAAATATTTGAGGCGTAAATATCGACACTCTTTGTCGATGCATTACGTACTTCAAACTGATTGATTGCTCTTTTAACGTATGCCCTCTGTAACTGACATAGTTCGTATCTTAAAAAGTTTTGGATGTAAATCACACATTATTTCAATGTGGTAGAATAAGGTTTTTTCATGTATCGTTTCAAAGATAATTTAAACCAATCCAAATCGTTTAGGCGTATTAAATCCTTATTTATTCAACCTCAATCGTGTACTTGTAAAACACATATTTAAAGATTTCCGAAAAATACTTATTTAAAGATTTTTGAAAGGAAACCTACCGATTGCAGTCTTAATGAATAAAAATAATTAAAAATTTATGTGTGTAAAAAATACGATTTAGGCTGCGAGTGGTTCGAACTACTATACCAGTTTGCTTAATTGTAGCAAACCTTTCATTTTTAGAAACTTTATCGAAGGAAAGTAAGTTTATTTTTTCAGTTTCTTCTTACCTTTTCATAAACCAAAAATTTTATTGAAATCTTACTGAAACTTCCCATTGAAACTTCAGAGATGTATAGTTTGCCAGGTCGAAACAGCTGGCTACTATTCAGATTCCAGACCAGAAACTTGTTCGTGTGTTCATTACCTACGATAGATCATCTCAACGACCAGTTTCCAATTCTAAAATTTGACTGCTTTTGTATGATCTTTGTATTGTCGAAAAAGAACCAATAAATAAATTGGTTCTAACCAATACATTTTTTTAGTAACTATCCAACATGGAATAAAAACCAAAAGGCCGTTTTTTCGCCGAAATTTTCTTTCTTCAAGTGTCAACCGTCGGCAACCTTTTTTGGTTGCGGGTCAAAATCAACCAAAATGTGAGTAATCAGAAGACTTTTCAGGGTCGGTCATCTTAATACATCAATTTAGTATATTCTGGCTTAAACTTAGTCGCCTTAAGATGAACACAAGCATCAGACGCTCAAGCATCATGCTCCTGTTCTCACTTTCTAATAAATTTCAAATAAATTTCTTGTGTTAAAATATTCGAGAATCAAGTGGGTCACTTAAAATTATCAAATGTGACTCGCGGGTCATAGGTTGCCGATCTTTGGTCTAGATGATACCATTATTTTGTTAAAGAATATTGAATAATAGCTCACAAAAAATTTTTTTACTTGCCACGATCGATTTTGAGTGTTCGATGAAAAGTGTAAAAAATTGAGAAGTGTCCTACTCTCAGCATTAAATTTAATGTAGAAATAATTGAGATAGAGCTCCGGAATTTTTTTTGGAAATTTCTTCCTTTTTACGATTCAGCTTTAAAATTTTCTTAACAGTTTTTTTTAATAGATATTTGCAATTAACTAGACCCTTTCTTGGAATTTGTTTATAATTTTTGCAATTGTTTATGTGAGAATATGAATTTCTCCTCGATCATATTATAATTTGCTTTAACTCCAAACAGCAAGTTTTTGAACTTGTGAATTACACTTCTACCTCATTCGGAAAAATAGAGTCATATTTTTACGATATAGAATACAAACATACACACTCACCCTCATACGCGTAAAAAACATTACTGGTTTTAGTCTGGGTAGAATTGTCGTAATAAAGAGAAAAACAGTATAAACTATACTATATAGTATACGCTAGTTCTTTCATAATTTGTCTTATGTAGTCTTAATGGAAATTGACATTAGTAATGTATTGTGAAGCCTAAGCATACTTAAGGATACACTTTTCGACATATTGTGCTCATTTTAAATAATTAATATCAAAGTTATCATTCTCTCTCACTGTCTCTCATTAAAAGTATGTAAAACTTCATACTCGCCCAACTATTATCTGTTGTATTAGAAAAAATACTCGACAGAATTTAGAAAAAAACTAGAATAGTAAAGATAAATATTTATTATATACATTTTTTTTAAATCGTCTGTTACCGTTTTGTTTTCGAAATATAAAAGTTAAAAATTTTTTATTTTTTTCAAAATTACATTATTTTGTAAATATGAACAGTGAATTTGTTTATGTGTTGTATATGTGTGTTTAGGTATTGTTCTATAATAAAATCTGTTTTTTGTCCTGATTATATAACACAATGCTGGAACGTCATAACATGTTAATGTTGACAACATAGTAATACTGTCAAAGAAATGTAAAGATTGATTCGTTTACCACAGTCATTCGTGGTGTAATGGGCTAGAAATCCTGGCTAGAGGTCCTTGTTCGGTTCCTGATGAATGACTTAATTTTTTCATATCAATATTTAAAATTAAGTATTAATAAATTATAGATAAAATTTCAATATTTTTTATGCAGGCCACTCAATATGTACTATTGCATGAAAGTATATAGTATTACTGGCTGAACGGAAAACCAGTGACTATATCCTGTCTGATATTTTCCTATTGTGGTTTGGTGTGAGAATATAAATATGTGGGGAATGGTAACGTTAAGCGCCTGGAACAGTTACAATAATGATGTTGAGTTTAATTTACGATCCACACAAAATGAAATTTTAGTAATGTTACTTCTGCTGTATGCCTGCTGTTCGTTTGCTCGTAACAACATTTTCATATTAAATGACATATTATTTTCCTTGAAGTAGAAAATTTGCTATTTTTCTCGAAATACATTCACACTTTTTATATATAAGTGTTTTTTTTTCTCCATCTTTATTGCCTTCTTTTTTTAAATTCAAATTCTCTTCGTGTATTTTTTATTAATATTTAAGAAGAATGTTAGTTTATTAATTATGTAAAATTCTATTATAAAATTGAGAAGTTTCCAAATAAATGAATATTATATAGTAGTTTCTTATATTTCTTCAACATGAGTATATATAGGCTTTGTTGAAACTATATAGTGTTTCGAAAAGTGATTCAATTTAAAATTTAATTGAATAGAGACTTGCAGAAAAAAATTAAATATAAGCTTAAAAACTACGGTAATATGAGAAAAAAATTTTTTTTTACTAGAAGTAAGCTTTAACTAAATCAATATTTTGTTACACAATACGAATTGTTCAATATCTAAAATATACGAAAACAATGCTACATTGACTATGCGGTGGGCGGTTTATGAAATATCGCCTTATCGAGTCCTTAAGTTGTTAAATCAAATGAATTTTTGAGTTTCAAAGTAGATAGATAGATTGCAGAGGCTGCCCTGGACGGGCTACACTTCGACCATAAGGTCCATTGTGATGCCTAAGGATGTGAGGATGTGAGTGGATTGGAAGGAATTTTTGTGTGTAGATTAGGAATTGGTAGGATGTGCGACTGCAGCCGACTTTGATAGGAACTATGCCGATATTCATCTGGTGTTCGTGAAGGAAACTGCAGAAAACCGGCTACCCTTCTCAAGCATAGCCGGTTACTTCGTTCTTGTCCATGCGCCGACAGTTTAGCCAGTTTACCGCCCCTTTATTTTTATTCTTAATAATTGGCAAACTGTCGATGTCGGGATTCGAACACATAACCTCCCAGGTTCCAAGTAGGCATACTGCGCAGGCATAACGCCTTAGACCGCTCGGCCACTTTGACTGGTGGTTTCAAAGTAAATTGGATCTTAAAAAATCCAAAGATTAATTGTACGAAGTCACCCTATGGAAGACAAATCTTTTCTGACTTTTTTGGTAGGGTTGAAGTTATTCCGCGTCGAATGCAAAAAATGGGTAAGAATTTGTATACGTGAATGAGTGAGAATGGGAAATTGTGAAATGAAATTACACAATGGGATGCTGTATTTATCATAGGATACTGTGCACATGGAATATTAACAGAGGTCGCATTGATAAAATAAAAAATGATAATACACGTTATTTAACCAATTAAGTCAGTTCGTTCTTACATTTTTTGTTTGACAATTATATGTCTTTGTTGCAATTTAGATAACATCATTCTTATCATTAGACATCTTGACTGGAAATTGAATCCAATACCTCTGGCTTTTCGGTCAATTCAGATGCTATGGTATATATAGTATAATTTGAATAATTTCTCACTATATGATCTAGATGTGTATCTATTACTTGTTACTTGACTTTTTACACATATTTAGGGTATGTTGCAAAATTTGCTGCGAGCGCTGGCAGTGTTTCATCGCGCGTTCCCGTATTCATGACAGCACGCTGCAGCAGTACTGTGAAAAAAAATGACGTCATGAATTTTGTGCTATGAATGCTGCCGCTGAAAAGGTGAAGCAGTGAAAGCAATGAACATGGTGAATGAACATGGTCATTATGAAATTAAATAATAAATTTTTGAACATGGTTGCGTACTGTAAGTGCTGTGAACCGCGTTCCAATTTTCACGGCTTCAGTAGTAGTTGCAGTGCGCTTGCAATTTTGGAACGCTGTTCGCAGCGTGATTCATGGCGTTAACACTCAGAGCGCTGGCAGCAAATTTTGGAACATACCCTTAATTGTTTTTGTTAACTTTTTGTAAGTACTTTCGGTTATATTTTACTAGCAGAGGTAACTAGTTTTATTCACAAAATGTTTAGTCTCGAATCACCGTTCTATTAATCCCACAAGTAATGGAATGAAATGTTATTAATTTTTTAATTTATTTTGTGATTAAGTATTATGTAGTTATACTAGTCGAATAAGCATTAAAATTTCCACTAAAATTGAAAAAAAAAATTTTTATATATCGAGTATTTAAATGCTATGAAAGTTTTTTACATACTCTGACAACATACAATAAACAATAATTGATTTTTGTTGTTATTTTGTTATTAAACATATGTCAGTGTATTGTGACTATTTTAAAAAACCATAAATTTATAATAATATATATTGATTGTTTTGTGTCTGATTCGTGATTTTAGTTTTGTATTTAAACATCATCATTATGAAATTAAATAATAAATTTTTGTACTTCAAATTTAATGGTTTTATATATTTTATCACGTTCCAATTATATTTAAAAAAAATATTGCAAGCGTTTGATGAGTTGAATGCACTTCACCATATAAGGTTCCGTTTACAGCAGCAAGTTGTTGTTATACCCGGTATATATAAATATACAAGGTGTAGTAAGTTTAATCCCGACTTTGTAACGCTTAAAAATACTGATCACAGATATAAATGATTGGCATAGATGTTCATAAAATGGCCTAATTCGGTAACAAGCTGGCGAAATTATGTGTGTGTGTTCTAGAACTAAAAAAGTAAGTTCGTGAATGGGCAAAATTGGACCATGTTTCTGCAAAATGGGTAAAACTGACCAACTTTGAAACCGTAAGAGATAGAATAAATATGTAGGACAAAAATTTTTCCTTTTTTTAAATATTAATAACTTCTGTTATAAACTTCTTTACATAAATTCAGTATACACCGGATGTTTAAGCAACTAACTCAGTTAATTGCTATATTCACTTGTTTTATTCTATAATTATTATATTTAGTGAAGAGTTTTCTATACAGTGTGGACTTTGGACTCACATAACAAAATCTATCACTGCCTTTTTAATGTTCAAGTAATAGAACTAAGTATGCATGTTCTCTAAAATAGCATTTGTTGCCAAGACAAACGGGAAATGGTGTAAGCCAGTTTCAGAGGATATCAGAGGGGTTACAATGGAGTTTTCCAAATATCTTCGAAATTATATATTTTTCCTATAGTTTCTGTCTGTGAAGATATAGGATCAATACATCATACCGAAATCAACGTGGAAATCAAATTAGAAATGTTTAAAATTTGAGGATGTTGTTAGGCTGTGAAGTTATTATATATGAATTTAATTGACTCAGCTTTAAATTATTTTTCCAAAACTGTACGAGGTGGAGTAAATTTTTAAATAAAGTAGTTCCTAGCATAAATATTTCTAATTGTAAAGAACAACTTAGCTTAACGTTAACTCGCTACTCGCTCTTACCGTTTACGAAATGTCAATATAGAAATGGGGTAAGTAAATCAGATTAATTAACTAATTTAAAATTACTCAACCTAAATATGCAAACTGGTTGCCACCAAACTCTTCCACATTGGCCACGCTTCCAATTTTTAACGGTTTGGTTTACTCATTATATGTTTACTGAAAAGCTTGTCAGTTTGGCCTTCGTGCTACTATCATTGGTTTTGAGTAAAGCTATTGAGTATAAAGGGCCCTTCATAATTCTTTATTTATTTCCTTCGAATCGTGTCCCGTGTAAAAGTAAAAATATTTTATTCTTGTCATAGTTCGATAGAAATGCAATACTTATATGGAATATGGTGACATTATCACATTTGTTAATATTATATAGTTATCACTTGGAAATACTATACTAACAGGAAGATGGTGAACAATTTAAGATGGTAAAGGCCTAACACAGAAGCTTTCATTCTCTAAAACTCCTAAAGTTGTTTTGTCCACATCTAAAACTGTGGATAAGTCTCGATATTCGGGCAATACTTCTGTCAAAATTTATCAAAGCTTGTAGTGTTTATACTGTTATTGAATATATTATATGTTTGTTATTCGAATTGGTTCTAGATTTTATCTACGGATTTTAAAAATATTTGTACAATAGTCAATAAATATTAATTGCATTTGACTAATATTTAAAATACTATTGTGAAGTGAATTAGTAATATAAATAAAACATAAAATCTATCTCCTTTTGTCAACAAATTTTATTTACGCTAAACAAATTTCAATGAACAAAAAAATTATAAAATTTAAGAGATTTATATAAATTGTTCGTTAAGTATAGTTAATTTTGAAATCAACCAGGCTAGCTAGCTAACTAGCTATTGCGGATTTACTTTGTTCTGCAAATTTAACCCGAAAAATCATTACAAAATATTAAACGCAAACTCTGACGTCGTCTGAGAAATAAACAATTAGAAATTTGTGAAAATATCTTTTAAAATGGCAACATTCTGGACTCTTAAAACCCCTGTAAACCAGTAACGAACTCACATTCAAGTTACCGGACTTCTGTTCAGAAGGATCAAAGTGATTGTTTTAATTCCTCAAATTACCCACCTCTGCTAGTGCTATATATAGTGCACCATTCTTTATTATTTTGCATATTTCCAGCCTCTACTTTTTACAGCAAAAACACTGTTGATATCCCAATAGACTGACAGTTGATATACCAACAAAAATGCCGACAGTTTATTAAAGAAGGTGATTGTACCGTTGATTTTGTATATAAATAAATATATATAAAGAGTTTAATAATTTATTATTATTTATAATAATAAATTTATTAAAATCGAAGAATTAAATAAAGTTGATTCTAAATCGAAATTCACTATTCAGTAAATTCTATTATATTTCATTAAATCGTAGAATTTCTCCCAAAACAATGCCCTCTAGCGAGAGAATAAAGCAATTTAAAGAAAAAGGTTTCCTACAAAAGATATGTATGTTTTCCTGCAAAATACGAATATTCAATAAAAAATATGGGTTTCTATTTAAAATTTCAAAGTTAGACCCTGCTTCTCCCTTATAGGCCCATTGGATCCGAAATTCCTCGGGAAAAATTACTAGGGGTTACCGTTTGAAAGTTTTTAGTTCGAACCACCTTAAACGATTTATTATGCCGTGTTCAAACTTTTTGGCACCCGCTATATTTATTTTTCTACCTGTTTTTCAATTCAATTAATCAAAGATATTGTACATATTGATCTTGAGTATTTTTTTGTGTAGGCATATTTTATTTAGAATAATTTTCAGTAATTAGTATACTTTTTTATTCAGGTCATCAAGCATTTTTTTTTAAATGAATGAATTAACATTTTTATAAATAATAAAAAACTTTTCATTTATAGTAGGTACAGATATTATTATTTTTAAACAATCCTATGTAAAGGAATATTTAAAAAAAGAATTATTAAAAAAAAAAAACTCAAAGCAAAAGGAATACATTGTTCACTGGAAATACATTTGTTTTTGTCCGTGACATATTCAATGAATAATGTCCTTTCATACTTAGCTTTATTGGAAATTGTCATTGGTACAGTAAAGAGGTTTGAGACAGGGTGCCCTCTATCACTTTTCAGCGTGGTGCTTCAGCTTGTTTTCGAAGATCTCGGTATGAAAATAGACGTGATTTATTTATAAAATCTTTGATTTGCGGATAACATAATTTTGTTTGCACCAAGCCAAAACCAGCTTCAAACCATGATAATCCATTTTTATTTTCAAAGCAAGCGTGTAGACCTACTAATAAATATTGTTAAAATCAATGCTATGTCAAAAGTAAATCTAGGTCAGAAAAGGTCTTTAAATACTTAGGTCAGAACATATCATTCGAAAATGCGGCTGAGTCAGAGGTTACAAGCACGAACGAGCAACGCGTGGAAGATATTTTTGGCTCAAAGCATGTTTTTAAGAGAAATTCACTAAGCTTAAAGATAAAAACTTTCGATGCGTGTATCTTACCCTTCTTAACTTACAGCTTGCAAACAAGAACCTACACAAATAAAGAATATAAAAACTCCTTGCCAACAAAGCATGGTGCGCTCAATATTAGACATACGAAGAGGTGACAGAAAAGCTGCAACGAAATTAGGAAAAAAACTCTAAATAAAGACGTTGTAATTAGTGTAGAGATACTTAAGTGGAGATGAGCGGGACACATTGCGTGAATTAGGTATTATAGATGGGCATTACGGGCTACCGTATCGACACCGTATAATCGTACTAGTAAGAGAGGCGGGCTAAATAGACGCTGGCGAGACGAGCTGGTTTCCTTGGCTGATGGTTCCTGGACAATAATAGACGTGAAGACACGAGTGGTATATTTTGAAGCAGGCGCCTATTTGGGACGTTTATGTATACACAAATAATATGCAATAATAATAAATTAATCTTGACTCAACAACAACAAAAATGTAGCCAAATTCTGAGAACGACGGTCCTATAAAGATCTACTAAATTTGACCACCGGAGTATCGCTTATCTTCAATAACGAATTAACTAGAATTTTTTTTAAATAATAATATAATAAGCTGACGGACAGCTTAAGGAAGCGGTAAAGAGAAAGAGTATACCTATGTTTTATTCAAAGCGAAAACAACAACTAGACTAAAGTAAACAAAATAACAAAATGGCAAATGGGTTTTTATAAGCTAATTAACTAAACTGGCGATGTAAAACAAAAATAACAGAAAATACAATACTCATTTGCTTGTATTTATATTTATTCTAAGAGGTAACTAAACAACAATATTGTTACAAATGTTTGTAATGAAATAGCCTCTGTTGTTTATTATGTATTCCCAATGTTAAACATTTGTGTTTTTATAACATCCAAATACAATCGTAATAATCATAATCGCAAAAGACGAATTACATTCATTTTATTATTATTTTATAAATAATAATAAAATAAAAAACTAAAAATAATTTATTAACATTTTATTTATTTGTTTATTTATATATTTGTAAATAAATAAAAAAATGTATGAATTTTCAATTCAATGTACAATGTATTAAAGTAATTATTGAAAAGTTTTTGAATCGTTTTTAGAATAAAAACATTTCTGATGAATAATACGATGAATACGATGAATACATACCATTAGTATGTTTCAATAGTTTAATGGGCTAATTGGTTTATAAAATTCAATACCTATTTTTAATTGTATCGAAAATTTAAATTAAATATTCAATTATAAAAGTTCACGTTATGTTTATATATAATTTACATTTTATAATCATAGCTTTTGAAGAAGGCGGTATGATATTGTAGCGAACTTGCTACTTAAACTGAATATGCTTTCTTTATTTTAGATACCTTTGCATATCCACTGCCTACTCGTCCTTTTATTAAGGTAATTATTTTTGTTTATTATCTTAGTAACTAACAACAAACACAACACGTCATTCTATATATTTTATTAAATATAGATCAATCAAAATCTTTGTTAACGTCTTAAATTTGATCCTAAAATCCTAGAGTTTTCTTTAATATTATTAATATTTTATTCACGTTGTTTTTTATAAATTATTTATTTGCAGATTTTTAATTATTAGATTCATTTATTTTCATCCAATCTCCAATATCAATACTCTAAACAGCGCATATTGTTTACGTTTCATGATATTTAATTAACCTTAGGTTAAATCAGTTCTTGATTAAGCCAGCGCGGGGCCTGCAGCAGTGGTAACAAGAGGCACTTGCTTTGTTTTAGGTCCTAAAGTCTAGGTTTAAAAATAAACAGCACCTTTAAAAAAACATTTTTTCGATTTAATGTGGGTATATTTAAAGATAACATTAGTTGAATCAATGTCTCTAAGCAAATCATATTCTATGTTCCAAAAAGATGATACTATTAAGACGTTCTTTTCGCATCGTGTTCCTTAACTAATTTTTAATACACTTTAATGTTGAAAATAAAAACGTTCTCCGCTGTAATTGGTAATTATCAAAAACGAGTAAATGCGACAAACTATTTTTACATTTGAGAAACACGATTTTTTTGAATTTTCTATTAAAAGTTAATAAAACTGCAGTTCCACACAGATTTTTGCTGACAAAGGAAGCAACCACGGTTTTTAGTAGCTCAGCGAACTAAATCAGTTCGTCGGCTAGGCTTTCTTCCAAATCGTTTGTGTAAGCATTGCCAATAATTGGATTACTTTTCAAAATGTATTCTGCGGTAAAAATTTTAATTGCCGAAGTATTCCAAATACAATATTCACTTGATTGTAAGCTTCCATGCGTTTATCCAATGTAGACAGTACATTATGAGTTATGACAATAAACACCTTAATTTCAAAATAACCCCCGTGTTTGATTTTCTACAACTTTATCGCGTGTAGGTATCTCACTTGAAGTATGTTGCTGATATTCTTCACAGTCAGTCAGAAATTAGGCTTTTGACATTGCTTAGACGTACCCAAATTGCAGTGTTGTCAACTTAATGTAAGCGACACATAATGTATGGGGTGACCAGCGCTCAGTTTTAAAAATGTGCTAAAATTATTAATAATCATTGTGAATTTGGACATCACCATTTAAATGATTAGTAATAATTTCCGTTGAACGGAGCCATTAGTAATAATTTCCAATACGCGGAGCCCGTGGCATTTGCTTACTCTTTCAATTTAATTCATGAATCTAGACAGCATTGGAATTTATGAAACATAGACACTGCTCCTAAACCTAAACCTATAATGCACACTACACTACCGACCTTCACCTTCAATAGGCGGTGTCTTATTGAAGATTTTTCTTCCTCGAACAAAAAAAAAACCTATAATGCAGTGTTAATTTCGCTCAAGTTCAAGATAGTTTCAACCTTAGTTGCTATTGTTTTATAGTTATATTAGGACCTTGAAGGTTGTATTTCAAAGCAATCAAGGTTCAAAATCTACCGTGTAACAGAAACTGTAGAATGAAAGAAATGACTGATAATTGTACTATTTACTGCAAAGTGGTCAGGGAATTTGATCTTGTCGCGGTATCCTGGCTCTCTTTAACAAACAAAAATATATTAGTAAACGATATTACTAAATATTTTGTAATTGAAACAACACGCACGTTTTTGTTTAGAGAAAAGAAAAAAAAAATTAAATTAAACACAAGTTTTTACGAAACAAAAAAAAACCTGATTTTATTGCTTAAAAAAAATTATTATCCAATTTCTTTTTCAATAATTATTTTAATTTTTTTCACACAATGTCAAACTTTGAATTACTTGATCCAATTACTTGTACAAATTCCAACTTTATACTTTTATACTTTGAACTTATCAGACAATACTTCGATATTAAACTTTGATACTAATCGCACAATGATCGATTTAAAAACTCATCAGACACGATTTAAAAACTGATTTGAATCGACACTGGTCACGGTTTATATACCCGCAATGGGTCGTTCTAGAATATGATTGTGTTTTTGTTTTGAAAATATTTTGTTTTTGACAATATATTTTCGCATGGAGGCTTCTAGAATATTTTAGTATATCAACACCCATGGACGTAGTCGGAGTGTGCAGACTATTTATAAAATTAATTAAAAATTATACCTCTCCTTGGGTTTGACCCATTGTCACACCCCGCTTGGTTGATATTTTAATATCCACTTATCACACACGGCCAGTGCCCATTCAAAATCTATATACAAATTTTATGATACATTCATAACTGTAAGCTAGCTTACTTCTGTTTATTTGTTTTACAAAAATTATCTTGTTTTTACAAAATTATTTATTTGTGATCTGCTATTTTGAAAAACATTCAATTTGTATGACTTTTGATTAAAATTAAATGTAATAATTTTATTTAAATTTTTGATTTTTTTTTTAAATAGAAAAAACTTTAAATCAAAAGCAACAATTAATCTTATTATCATTTTTCGACTTAAAAAAAAAACTTAGTTTAAGAAAAAAAATAAATCGAGCTACATTATTTTCTTTTTGTACTTTTTATAAAAAAACTCCTTCTTTTTGCAAGGAGAAAAATATTATTTTGTTAAATATTTTTCGTAATATTTTACTTTCATAATTAAAATGTGTGTTGGATCAAAAAAAATTATTTAATAATTTTCATTACAACAAAATCTCCCCCTCTAGATTCCAACACACATTTTCTAATTTGCTTATTATATTTGGTCGACCAATTTTTGACTTAAGAACTATTTGAATTGTACTAGTACATTTAGCTAGCTAGCATAACTTAAAAGTGTACGTACACATTAGTTCTTCACTCTTCATCAACGGCGCCTGTTGTTGATTGCCGGTCGTCTGGGCCGCAAGTTGTACCCTGGCTCTAATGTTCTGGCCTCTGGCTCGTCCACACTTGGTACATCCCGTCGTCTTCCATCACCTCCATGCCTTTGACCCCCCAATCGATCTGGAAGTAGTTGGCCGAACACCTCGTTCCCCACACTCAATCTTCCCAGATTCCCATTGGCGGCGGTCCTTGCACTGGCCGGCTTCAAGAGACCTCCATGTATCTTCGTGGGAGGCACTGTATCCACAACATATATTCCAGCTGGTAAACTCCTCAGCACCCTGTAAGGCCCTTTCCATTTTGGTGCCAATCCACTATGGACACCCTCCACCTTACTGCTGAGCACTTGATTGCGCATCCAGGCGGACTATCCTGGTTGATAACTGAGTCCCGTCTCCACTTGGTCATTTTCTTCGGCATTGGCCAATTTTGTTTGCCGAGCTATCTCAACATTCTGTTGACGTTCTTGGCCTCTCTCGTTAACCCATTCTTCAATATTTTGAGGCTCCTCTTCCACTTGTATCTGTCAATCCCCAGGCTTCTTCATTTCTGCCCCCAGTAACAATTGGGCAGGCGAAAAACCAGTTGTTCTGTTTGCTCTGTTGCGTATTGCAAATAAGGACTTGTGTAATTGTTGGTCCCAATTCTTGTGTTCTCGATCCAACAAATGTAATCGCAACAACTTCTTCAATTCTTGGTTCTGACGTTCCGTGGGGTTGGCTCTTGGATGGTATATTGGTGTAGTCCATCTCTCTGTGTTCCAATCTTTGTTCACTGCTTTCCATTCTTTTGATCTGAACTGGGGACCATTATCACTAAGTACTGCTCTCGGATAACCATATCGACTGAATACTTCGTCTTTGAGTACTTGTGCTATCTTCGAGGTCGACGTGGCCCCTAGTGGAAATGCTTCGATCCATCTAGTGAAAAGATCAGTCACAACCAATATATTTGTTTTTCCACGTGATGTGCGTGGGTATGGACCCATCAAGTCGATGCTGACTACCTCCCATGGTGAAGTAGGTCTTCGACTTCTCATTGCTGTACTTGGTTTCTTGTTCAGTGGCTTCACTCTAGCACACGTATCACACCCTTTTACATATCTGCGTATGTCATCTTGCATCCCATACCAGTAGACGCGGTTACGGATTTGACGATACGTTTCTCTCCATCCAGGGTGTGCTGCTTCATCACTATCGTGATATCTTCTTAGAAAACCAAGTCGGCGTTCTTCGGGAACCACTGGCACTTCTTGTACCATCTGTTGACTATGGTACCAGAGGATCCCATCAGCTACGGTGTAATTAGCTCGTGTTCTGTCCACTCGTCGACGTAGATTGCTTCTCAGTGGACTATTGTGATCAACGATGTATCTTCTGATGGCAGTCACATCACGATCTTCATCCTGCCATCGTCGAATATCATCAAGTGTGGGTGTTTCCACTTCGATGTCGTTGAGGGTTATCGGTGTTTTTGCCCTCTTTTCAATCACCCACTCTGGAATGTCCTCCACTTCTTCGTCTTCAGCCTTGCCCTGTGGTTGTCTGGACAAGGAGTCGGCGGCTTGATTATCTTTTCCGGGGACGTGAATTATTTCGTAATCATAGGCTCCCAATGCTAATGCCCATCTTGTCAATTTGGCTCGACTATCCTTGGTTTTGTTCAGCCATTGGAGCGCTGCATGATCCGTGTATAATTTAAAATGTCTTCCTTCAAGATATCCTCGAAACTTCCTCAATGCCCAGATTATCGAGAGACATTCCTTTTCTGTAGTGGCGTATTTTCTTTCTGTGGGTCCAAGTTTCTTGCTGGCGTAGTTTATTATTCGTCTTGTCTTGCCATCATCTTCCATTTGAAATAATATTGCACCCAATCCGACGTCACTAGCATCCGTGTTTAAACAAAACGTCTTCTTAAAATCTGGATGTGCTAGTTTCGGTGCATTCACAATTGATGATTTCAGATTTTCGAACGCCTTCTGATGCAATGTTAGCCAGCGCCACTTTGTGTTCTTCTTGAGCATTTCGCTTAGAGGTGCAGCTATATCTTCGTAGTTTTTCACGAAGCTCCTGTACCAACCACATAATCCCAAAAATTGTCGTAGTTGTCTTCGTGTTCTTGGTACAGGGTGATTACTGATAGCTTCATTCTTCTCTTCCTCTCTGTCAATGCCGTCTTCGTTCAAAATATGTCCCAGGTATTTGACTTTGTTGCTGCCAATGACACATTTGCTTGGTTTACAAGTTAATCCATGTTGTTCTAGTCTTTCAAGTACAAGATCCAGGTGATGTAAATGTTCCTTGACTGATCGACTGTAGATTAATATGTCATCCAGGTAAACTTGGCAGAAATCTTCGATGTATCCAGATAAAACTTCGTTCATTAAACTCTGGAACGTAGCTGGAGCATTCTTCAGTCCAAACGGCATGACGCGAAATTGATAGAGACCTCTTGGGGTGGTAAATGCTGTGTATTCTTTCGATTGTGGCTCCATCTCAATTTGCCAATAACCAGTCTGAAGATCCAATGTAGAAAATATTTTTGCTCCATTGACTTTTCTCAACATCTCTTGCAGATCTGGAATCGGAAACGCATTGCTCTTTGAGATATCGTTCAATTTTCTGTAATCGACGCACAATCGAAAAGTACCATCTTTCTTCTTCGGCAATACGACGGGTGCGGCCCAAGGCGATGTGGATGGTTCTATAATGCCATCGCCTTCCATCTCTTCAATCATCTCTTCTAATACCCGTTGCTTCTCATTGTTGTACGGGTATGGTCGTAATTTAATGGGGGAATTATTCGTAATCTCAATCTTGTGTGTGATCGTTTTTGTCCTTCCAACTTTGCCGAAAACGCTGGGATGTCGCCGAATGACATCTTTTAACTGCTCTTGGTTCTCAAGGAGTTTAATTTGTAACTCGCCCAATGCATCGTTAATTGCTGCCATTTCTCTATGGGCTCCATCTGGTTTTCTCCATGCAATGCGGACTCTCTTATCACACCCCAAGTAAATTATACCACTCCGGTAATCGATGCTCACACCATTGTTTGTTAAAAACTCATGACCAAGTATCAAATGGTTCCGCAGGCCAGGTACAACCATTACTTCAACATTGAACTTCATTCTTGATATCATCACATCCATGCACATTTTCCCAAGAATTCTGAAAGTATTATTACATGTGGCTCCACTCCCTGTACTATCTCTGACAGGGTGCCATTTACCAATACTTCTTGCCAATTCTTCACTTATGAAATTGTGTGATGCTTGACTATCGATCAGTGCCAATATTGATCTTCCACGCACATCAACTTCCACAATTGGCCCATTCTGGTGTGAGTTCTTGGTCTCCATTGTTGTTAAATGGACCGGTAATTGTTGGTGTTCACGCCGATGTTGTGTGGTTTTGTGGAGGTTAATGTCTCCAGAACCAATCTCCTCCTTCATTGATCCTGGCTCTTCGTCCAGTGTTCGAACCGTGGTGCGTAACTCGTCCACCGATCTTGGATTCGAAATTTTTACTAGTGGACGTATGTTGTCGCGTAGTAAATTCAATATTATGGGCACCACGTCATCAATATTCCTGTCGGCGTGCACTCTTCTGAACAGCTGCACCTTCATATTTACGAACGCTTCTGTCTTTAATCCTGTGGGTTGGGAAACGGTCATTAATTCCAGTTCGGCTTTAGCTTTCCTTCCGACACTGTTGAAGAAGCTTTCCAACT
Source organism: Nineta flava (assembly GCA_963920215.1). Taxonomy (NCBI): domain Eukaryota; kingdom Metazoa; phylum Arthropoda; class Insecta; order Neuroptera; family Chrysopidae; genus Nineta; species Nineta flava. The sequence goes on along the minus strand of OY986041.1, from coordinate 66,905,106 downwards.
GCCACTTCCATTCATCGAAGGTGTAGCCCAACCCACGGTTCATTAATGCCCAATCTCTGGCTGGTCCTGTTAATTTTTTTGTGACCATCTCAATCCAACAATCTACGGGCAGATGCGTTTGTCGTAGTAATGCCGTTGCTCTGTTCAAAAAAACAACTGGATCTTCAGCCGGTCTACCACTGAACTCCGGCATGATGGACAGAAGCGTCGTTGTGTCCAATGTGGCGGAGCGAATGACTGTATTCACTTCTTGCGGATCAATACGCATGTCGCGCAGTTGTTGTGTCTGACGCTCTTCGATCCGTATGATGTCATCCACGACTTTATTGTATTGTTCATTCATTTTCGTTTCCATGCCATCAAGTCGTGTGGTTACGTTGCTTTCTATGCCTTCGATTTGTGTGCGGTTTACAGCGACATCGGTTTTGATGTTCGTGATGTCAGCTTTCACAGCCTCGACGTCAGTGCTTATTTGGCTGATACGTCGTACGCACACTTCTCTTAGGTTCTCCATTCGCTCCGACAAGTCCTCTTTCAGCTCTTGTTGGACTTGTTGCATTATACTTAATGTCTGTTCGCCCACTCTTTCTTCAGATTCCTGTAGTCGATTTCTCATCCTCTCTTCGGACTCTTGAAGTTGGTTGCTCATCCTCTCTTCGGTCTCTTGAAGTCGACTTCCAAGTCACTCATCCATCCGTTCTTCAGATCCTTTGAGTCGATCACCCATTCTTTCATCCAAATTTTTGAAGTTTGACATCATAGCTGCGAACATCTTTTCCATTGTTGATGCAATTGGCTCCTCCGGATCTGATACCAAACTTCTTTGTCGTTCCGATGTAGGGTTGGCTGGTCCTTGAGTCCTTGAAGTTGGTGTTCCTTGTTGCCTAGATTGGTGCTCCTCCCATCTTGCCTGTAAGACCTCTCTAGTGCCAGCGCTGTCCAGCTCTTCGGCCTCCATCATCTCACGCAGACGTGGCATGGGAATGCTGCGGCTTGCCATTGTAATTCCTTTCTTCTTCCGTGCGTCTCCTGGTCCTGTCACGGTCGCCACTTGTCGCGGTATCCTGGCTCTCTTTATCCTCAAAGGAGCGCTGCCCGAACCTGCAATGATTCCGATACTCGACAAAAACAAAAAAAAATATATTAGTAAACGATATTACTAAATATTTTGTAATTGAAACAACACGCACGTTTTTGTTTAGAGAAAAGAAAAAAAAAAATTAAATTAAACACAAGTTTTTACGAAACAAAAAAAAACCTGATTTTATTGCTTAAAAAAAATTATTATCCAATTTCTTTTTCAATAATTATTTTAATTTTTTTCACACAATGTCAAACTTTGAATTACTTGATCCAATTACTTGTACAAATTCCAACTTTATACTTTTATACTTTGAACTTATCAGACAATACTTCGATATTAAACTTTGATACTAATCGCACAATGATCGATTTAAAAACTCATCAGACACGATTTAAAAACTGATTTGAATCGACACTGGTCACGGTTTATATACCCGCAATGGGTCGTTCTAGAATATGATTGTGTTTTTGTTTTGAAAATATTTTGTTTTTGACAATATATTTTCGCATGGAGGCTTCTAGAATATTTTAGTATATCAACACCCATGGACGTAGTCGGAGTGTGCAGACTATTTATAAAATTAATTAAAAATTATACCTCTCCTTGGGTTTGACCCATTGTCACACCCCGCTTGGTTGATATTTTAATATCCACTTATCACACACGGCCAGTGCCCATTCAAAATCTATATACAAATTTTATGATACATTCATAACTGTAAGCTAGCTTACTTCTGTTTATTTGTTTTACAAAAATTATCTTGTTTTTACAAAATTATTTATTTGTGATCTGCTATTTTGAAAAACATTCAATTTGTATGACTTTTGATTAAAATTAAATGTAATAATTTTATTTAAATTTTTGATTTTTTTTTTAAATAGAAAAAACTTTATATCAAAAGCAACAATTAATCTTATTATCATTTTTCGACTTAAAAAAAAAACTTAGTTTAAGAAAAAAAATAAATCGAGCTACATTATTTTCTTTTTGTACTTTTTATAAAAAAACTCCTTCTTTTTGCAAGGAGAAAAATATTATTTTGTTAAATATTTTTCGTAATATTTTACTTTCATAATTAAAATGTGTGTTGGATCAAAAAAAATTATTTAATAATTTTCATTACAACAATCTTCGTTTGCCAATAATTTTTTTGCTGAGATTTAAGATCTTCTTGATGATTTCTCATATACCGATATTGTTAATAATCCCTTACTTGGATGGCGTAAGTAATCACGATTGTCCAATTAAATATACCCTCTGTAGTGGATATTAGACGGAGGCGGGTACACAAGAAAGTCGACAAAACGATATTAAAACATTTGAAATGTAAACCGTCATAAACGTAATTATATTTATTTTAATTTGCATTCAAATCAATATTAATTATGACTAATAATTTTATATTTCAACAAAAACAATAAAATTAAATAAGACACAAAGATACATTCAGCAAGAAGAGTAGTAGGTGGATACAATGAATATCTAATGTTACAATGTCACTAGAAACAAAATGAGAATGAATGAATATAATATACATGGGATACGATTGTAACAGATAGAATAAGTTGTGCTTGATAATCAAGATTTGTAGTACCGTTATTATCCTAATGAAGACGAGAAAATTTCTCCCTGTTGGACCATATCGCATCGTCGTCACTATTACAATTCAGTTACTATACTTGCCTATACAAAACAACTACAACATTACCGCAATAGTAATCACTGTTGCTTAACACAACTACAACATAATGCTTTTAAAACTTCGTTAGGAACATACATACATATATTATTACATCTCTTACAGTAAAAGTTATAACCTCTGAACCAATGGAGGTAAACACTGGTATCTACCAAAGATGGGACACTACAATATACACATATACAGCTTGTATGTTAAAATACACCCAATCTGCAAACAATGTAGAGTGTATCTATCGCTGTCTATATGCAGTGTACTATGATATGGTGTCTTTGTTACACTTAAACTGCATTAAAATTGTAGTATTGCAGTATTATAGTACTGCAGTATTGTATAACATGTAGCTATAGTATGAAATAACAATATATACTTATGACTCTCTAACTACAATCATTTATGTACAGTTGCATCTTACTCGTGCATGTATACATCGTCCATCGTGTTGTAATGATGATCGTCAGTGTCATCGTTATTTTCCATCGTGTTCGAGTGTGTCTACATGTATATGTAACAAAGACACCATATAATAGTACACTGCGTATAGACAACGATAGATACACTATACATTGTTTCTAGATTGGGTGTATTTTAAAATACAAGCTGTATAGCTTAGTGAGTTCATATATTTCACACAAGCACACACGGCCACAAGAGTGGCATTTTTTTTTAATTTTGCATTCAATTTGTGCCGAATCCATTCTATTTTCGAAAAAAAAGCTTAGACAAGCTGTTTATGATGAATAGCTATTGTTCCAGACAAACAAAATGTATTTGATACTAATCGACTGCAAAATTTAAAAAAAAGTATGTCACTTAAGTGGCTGATAGCACTTGCCATTTCAAACTCTGTGTGTATGTCATTAAAACGTGAAAACGTTTTAAGGTTGGGACACACATCATTGTATCGAAACTGAGGTCCAAGTGTCGAGTATTATACGTTAGGAAACAGCAGCCCTTTCTCTCCACACTTAGACTAGGCAGTAACAGCCGTAATGCGTAAGGGGTAATCCTAGCGGATTTTCATTCCAACAGACCAGTCATGCTCCAGATCCTCAAACTAATACAAGTCTCGGCAAAGGCGCGAGTCGTCCTTAAAACGTGGAAAAAAAATTACTTTTTACAATTTGTTTGAATGCTGTATTCAGCATTACGTAATAACTTTTTATAATAAAGATTTCCAGATCAGGGTTCCCAGTTCCCAGTTCTAGGTTCTATTATAATTTTAATTCTAAAAATTATGAGCGTCTGTGCAATGAAAGTTTCGCTTGTGTTATAATTATTTTGAGATTCTCAATCAATAATTTAATTTAATAGATGGTTTGGTATATTCTAAATACACCGCATCATACACACATAGAAATAGTGTTAACAATTATGTTAACTACAATATTAATATGCATCTCAAGTGTTCTATCGGCAAGGAGAGCACATTTCCAATCGTAACGAATATTCGTTTTATCTAGCTAACATTTAAATCCTCAAGCGATCGAGACGAGTGGCTTCATATGATATATTTTATTTAAAAAAATGAGATATGTATTAAACTATTTAGCATAAATGTAATTATTCGTGGAACATTAATCAATGAAAAAAATTACGTAATCGTCTTTAGATTTGAGAATGAATCCAGCGCAATAGGAAATATTTATTTCATTCCAACTCTGTTCAAAGTTATATTTCATATTGATTTTTTAATATATATAATATTTATAAAAGAAAAAAATGCGTTTACATACATGATAATATAATGTATAACAGGAAAAATTGATTCAAATAACAAATATATTCATATCACATAATCGAATAAAAATTGGATTCATTTAAAATTGTTGTCATCAACGATTTATCATCAGTCGAGCGAATAAGCATTGAACATTGACAGTTACTATCCTACTACTACTCCTATTACTACTAATACTACTATATATGGTAGGTTTAGTAAAATATAGTATAGAAGTTGTTTGCTAGCTACCTTTACGAGTATTATAGTCAAATACCATCAAACATTCTGTTACATATACAAAAGCTATTTATCTACTTCTACCTCTGAATTTTTTTACTTTTCTGAAGGTATCTAAAATGTGTTTACCTATATGTATATGGTACCGTCAAAGCTCGATGCCGGTGAACTAATTTCAATCGTATGAAGTGACAAAATAAGTCCAAAAATTTGCATATACAAATTAAGCCTTAATAAAATCAATTTCATCCGTCAAAAAATGCATGAAAATGAATCTTAAATACTCTCAAATCATTAAATAAATAAAAAATTCATTTAAGAACAATTCCATTCAAAAATAAGGGCAATTTTCGTGATCTCGTAGTCTTAAAAACCATGAAATCTAATCGAGCCAAGTACAATTGTCTGCATCTTATACCTGCATCTTGGTTTCTTTGTATTTGTAGGAAAAAATTTGACCTTAACTTAAAATAATTGGAAGAAATTAATTTAATAAGAATGAAATTATTTGATTGTTTTTCTTTACTATATGAATTACTTTGTTTTCGTCTCTTATAAAAATCAGTATCTCAGAGTAATAAAGTCATAATTTTAATAATGTTACTATTGGCGGCATACGAAATCTAGCCAACTTATCAATTATTTATGTAATTTTTTGCATGGAAAATATTTTTAATTTAAATCTTCCTCCATCTTTTTGGCTTTTCGAGTTAAAAATAAATAAAATCGTATTAAAAATAATTAAAGCATATATATGTGATACTACCCGATATACAAACGAACTGACAACTATGAAGAAGCATGCTAAGTTTTATGACCTTGAGAAAATGAGAAAATAGTTGTCAACTGCATGAGAGCATTGGTCCGGAATGACCTTGAAAGACATCCTCGGGACAAAATCCATAGCGACTCACAAAATTGATATGTGGAAAAATTTCTTATACTTATCTATTTAAAGTTTGTTTTCCTTATTTCTTATCTCACATATGAAGAATTACTGATTCCTCGTTTATATAATAAATATTTTTATCTCTTAATAAATATTATCCACCCTTGAGGTTCAATGCACTTTTATTCACGACACAAGTATTTTTTCAACATTATTTCTCGGGATTATAGAGCATGACAAAAATTTTTTTAACTGATCTAGTTTCTCTAATTGCCAGCTAAAAACGCGTTTTTGTTTCAAAGAATCATCATTCACTAGAAACGATGTGTTTAAAAAGTATTAATTTTATAGTTGCACGTATACCATATAATGCCATACCACACACTCCTTGAACTTTGCCTTGAGAAATGATTCAAATTGAAATCGAAAACTGTTTTTAAATATTACATTTTGACTAATGTAACTTTATGTCATGAAATCAAACTTGGATGGTAATGTATACAAATATAATAGTACCATGTTGCCAAGTATTCCTTAATATCAACGACAATTATATGGATCTAAAAAAATCTTCAATTTTATGAAAAGAAAATGAGCTATAGAGGATTCAATTTTCTTGCCCATGAAAATAATACAAACTTTCTTATTGTTCATACATTTCTATTTTAATATATACATTCTACTGAAATGAAAATAATTAGTACTGAATTATACCCCACGAAGAATAACTTTTCCATACATGTATCAAGATCTACCTCCCTTTAAAATGTGCATTCCAAGACCTTGCTTTTCTGAGATATTTTGAGATATCACAAGCACTTAAATTGAATATTACAGTAATATCACATAAATTGAGTAATACAGTAGTAGCACGTAAATTGAGTATTAATTAATTGAGTATTAATGATAAATGCTTTATTAGGAAAACTAGTATCTTAAGAAGTGGTGAGAAATACTTCATAGTAATTAATTACAATCTGGATCAATAATAATTACCTTCACCTACGGATCTGAGTCTGATTGTAAATTTGATTTCTGATTGTAAAGTGATATACATTTTACTTAGGAGCCAACATCATTCTCTTTAAATTCACCCTGTTAATTGATGGATTCATTGTAGAGAAGGGAAATTAGCTTACCATTTTAAGTGATTATTAAACAATCATAAGTCAAACAATCTTAGTTTTATTTTACTATGGCGGCTCTGCATCAATTTACCATAATAATTTCATTTCATTGCTTGGAAAAATGCAATAACCAATTAGATGAAATCATATAAATGGTAAATGAAGCCAAATAACCCTGAACTAACGCACCCGCAATATTTACCATGATATACTTGTGGTAAAATTAAACATTTAATAAGAAAATTGACAATTAAAACAAGTGAAAATAACAAATAACTGAGTAAATTGCTAAAATACACGGTATAATGAAATTAATTCAAACAAAAGTTATTTTTATTTAAAAAAAAGAAACATTTTTTGTCTTAAAATCTTTTTCTATCTCTTACCGTTTCATAGATAGATTTTCTCTCCTGGCGGGGGGAATCCCGGTCCGATTTATCCCATTTCCGTTCTTAAAAAACATAAAAAATTTCAGCTCGTTATCTTGTTTCGGTTTGAGGTATCGTGCCTACAGACGGACATTCGGAAATAAACTTATTTGGTTTTTTTTATGAATACGGAAACCAAATTTTTAATTAAACTGTACTCGTTATATCGCTGTAAACTATCTAAACCATAATTTTGTCGAAATGCATCAATACTTTCATTTTAAATGTTAAATGGATAACATTTAACATTTCAATAATGCATAACGATTTCAAATATTAACCATTCCTGTACACTGTTAGTAGAAACTTTTCACTTTTCTATCGTATTAATAAAAGTACCGATTGTAACACATTGTACCTACACACATATTTTAATCTTATTTTATGATTGCGTTTGTTATTACTTCATATTTATGTTATTAAAGTTCAATAAGCTACTCTTCACTTACCTGACTGATAAAATAACTTCATATATAATATAAAAAAGTTATAATGAATCCGATATTCACATCTTACTTATAATATTTTTATATTTAAAAAACTTTTTTTTATGTTGATGGAACTATAATGATGCAGGTACGTGAATATATATATATATATATATATATATATATATATATATATATATATATATATATACATATATATATATATATATATATATATATATATATATATATATATATATATATATATATATTACATACCTATATATCCCTTATCATTCTTTATAGATCAAGGAAATTTGTTTTGTGTATATATATATATTCATCTCTCTTTTTTTTTTGCTTTTATCATATAAAATTTAAGATGTGGTGGTGTTATGGTGGTACAGTATAAAGTTTGTGATTAACTATTAATACTTATACAACAGATTCGATGATATCAAGGATACAGTTAAATAATAACAAGACAGTGATGCAGGTTAAAAGCAAAATATAATTGTGTATATTTTCAGTTGTTAAAATAGAAGTTAGTTAGGATTATCCTTAAACTAACATATAAAATTGTTGTAGTAATGGTTGTGTTGTATAAAGAGCGATTATATTATTTATTTGTTATTTACGAATTTATAACTTATCCTGTTCGTATTATTAACAGAAAAGTGAATACAAATGTCTTCAATAACGAGTCCGCCTTAACTTTGAACTCTGGCAGTAAATAATTTCTTTTTGGGTCTAAAGTCAAGAAATCTATACACGCAATGTTTTGGGCAAATATTTTTTTAATCCATACCCATATTTTGAAAATACCATACAGTTATGAATTGTTCGTATAAAAATATGATAATCACGTTTCTGTGTTTATTAAATTAATAAATTTCATGTATTATATATTCATTCGGTTTCTGGAAAAATGTTTCAAATAAAAGTTTTTAGTATATTTTTAATCAAATAATATTTTATATTGATTCGAAAAGGAATGAATAAAGCGAAAATCAATGATACAATTTTGAATAATGATTGATAATTTTGTAGTTACGTATAATTAATATACGCTTTAGAAAAAAAGTCGTAAATCGTAAAATTTTTTGGCAATGCCTTAAAAAGTATGCGGACCACTTGCTTTTATTGTAAATTCTATTTTAAATAAAGTATATTACCTACCCTCTGCCGCAAATCAATTCCATAATGAATTATTTAATAAAGCTTTCTGAAGATATTGGAAAACATAAAATAATAATGAAAATAAATGTATTTTTTTGAAAGATCTTATTTAGATATACTCGTATTCGTAATATGTTTTATTCTTCCAATACAATCCAAAACGCATTAAGGTTATATTACAAATTACTCATTTGAGTACATATCAGTTTATGAAATCAAATCTAACGGAACATTTAACAATTTGTTTTAAAATAACACATCGATATATTATTAATATACTTCAAATCTCTTTACAATTTTTTACGATAGAATCTTGAAAGTTGTAATAATGTATGGAACATATTAATGCAGTTTCTTTTTTATGTTCATAGTATTCCAACACTACTTTTTTTAATTGAGTTTGTGTATAGATTAAGAACCAACAGTAAAAGACGAGGTTCCAAGTCGACTATTTCAGACAAATAGGTAGCTGTCGAAATTATTATTCTTAAATTTTTATACGAAATTATACTATATTTGTAGTTGAAAAACATCATTTGAAGAGTCTTCCCACTTATTTTTTTACAAATATCGAATTGGTTTTTTTCTAAAATGAAGGAAGATATCTGGTTCAAATTATTTAAGCCTATTATTGGGCTTGGATGTACAGTCAACGTCAAAGGTCGAGATAAAATTTAAAAATTTAATAATTGATTTGTGCCTTATTGATTCGGTTTTCAGAAAATGCTTCGAATAAAAGTTGTTCATTTTTCCGAAACCCAAATAAATAAGGAACAAATCAATTACAAAACTTTTAAATTTTAGCTCGGCTTCTGGTATTGTATGTACATTCCAATTCACTTATGAACTTTTCAAATCTCCTCGGTTCTTGGTTTTAGTGGGAAACGGTATGACATGAATCAAAGGTTTTATGTACAAAATTGTTCGTTATAATACCAGCGACTTTGGAGTTCGAAACATTTCGAAAACCGGACAAATTAGCCAGAAGACAATACTAGGCGTTGCCGGCCCGCTTCGCTGAGGCTGAGCGTAACTTAAACTAAGTAATATTTTTTTTTTTAAATGATTATTCGAATTACTTCGAATAATTTAATAAAATGATTATTCGTTTTATGTCAAAATTATTGAATGTATGATAAAATTTATCAAACTAAAGTTGTTTTTAATCAAAGAAATATTTTTTTTATATTTGAAGATAGGTTGTCGGCACATCTACCGTGGTAAGACGTACTAATAATTGAAATTTTAAGCTATCTATTTTTAAGAAAGGAATATTTTTGGTTTTTGCACTTTGTCTCTGTCTTTTATGGTTTCAAAATTAACGGTTTCAAAGTATTTGGATTTTGGTAACATGCAAATAACCATATTTTATTAAAAGAAACGTAACGTAATTTATATAGAAAATATTCTTATCTGATATGAAACTAATAATGAACGTAGCACTACTTATATTGAATTTAGGTTTCGATAAATTTTTATAAAATTTTGGATAAATATTATTTAAACTTTTCTGAAAAAAATGCCGAAGTATAGTGAGGTAAATATATTGGTACATCACTAGAGTGAATATTTTATAAGATTCATTATAAATTGTAAAATTTTTTATATTGCGACAAGCATTAGGTAATTAGTTTCTGCTACGTTTTTATAACAATGAAAACTTTTTAAGAAACGGAAAATATTGTTTTGAGGGATAAACGTACTGGATAATAATATATTTCCCAAATAGTATTTTAATGATTGTGTATCTGAACTGAATTGAATGCTGTAAACTACCTAGTAGTATAGATTAATCGAACTGATTTTTAATCAAGTTTCTGTATGTTACTTTAATTAGATCATTTATTTCTACACGTAAGAATAAAGTTTTAAAAAAAGAATAAGAGAATTATTATTAATAGGTTTACATTTTGATTCAATGTTTTTTGAAATCTGATATATATTGATAATAAAACGAACTAAAAACATGAAAAAAATGCTGAATACCAATTAAAAAAGATTGAATGATAACATTATTGAGTTGACAACATTCTCTCTGTGGCAGATTTCGTTTTTTTTTATTCTCTATGAATATACAACATTTAAAAATCTGGTGTGGAAAGTCACACAACTTCTATATACAGTCGCTATATAGTCATCAGGTCTAAGACCTGTTTATTCTGCACACGTTTAAAATAATAGGGTAGAGCTAACGAGTAATCGTTGTAAAGCTTCACCTAACACACATCCGCCTAGACTAAACGTCAGCATTTTGAGGTTGTGACGTACATACCTACCTTAAAAATAAATTGGAATTACCGAAAAATGATTAGAGCGAATTACCAATTCCGATGAAGTTTTTTTTGTCTAAAACCTTATTTTTTTCAAACTGTAGTGAAACATAACTAATGTTCTGGCGCTAATTGAGTCTCTAGATATCGTGAGCATACACACAAAAATTCATCCAAGGGCCAAAAAAGGTCAACTAGGTATAACTAATCCAAAGACTCCGTTGTAATTGAACACCGAGTTTGGACATCGAAGGCATAATCTTTATGTTACAAAAGGCGTAGTTGTCTGTACACAGAGGTAAAACTACTTTATCTATAATCAACAATTTAAAGTAACATGCATATTTGAATGACTCGTCGTTAATGAGGCAGGGCAACCTAATTAACAGAGAACATTTTGATCAGTATAGAGTATAATATAAAATATCATATACAGTTTACCTACCCTTCATTTTTATCGTTTTTTTTAACAAATAAATAACTTTTGGTTTGTTTATAAATTTATGTGAACCATTTTTTCGAATTGCAATTAATACTTTTTTTGAAATGTAAAACAACAATAAAAATTCTACATGTTGTAAATATCAACTGATACAAAAATTTTCATCAAGTGATAGTAATAAATTTCTAATACGTTGATGTTCACTGTCTTGTTTGTTTGTTTATAGTTTTGTTGTATTTAATAAACCTTTTATAATTAAATTGCTGGAAAAGTATGACTTAAGCCAATAAGAAACATTAAGACGTCCTAGAGTTTTCCGAATGTAATTTCAGGCACTTTCATACCCAACCAATTTTATTTTCCAAAAAAATGTTTCGAATCATTTTTGGAATTGTTAGTATTTTTATTTATTTATTGGATACTATAAATTTTTGCCCAACATTCGATTATTTCGGTGAAATGATTTGTTGGATATTTTTATCCTTTTCTTAAAAAAAAAACTATATGTTGTAATTATTACGCCAAAAATTCGTTTTAGATAGTTTGATATCATACATAAGAGTGAAGTTTTCGAGAACTCTAACCAGCTAAAAATTTGGTTATGTAAAAAAATTATTATTAATTCTTGAGCAGAATAAACTGGAAATTGGTTCTTTAGTCATATTACCAATTTCATCTCAGACAAGTAGTAAACCTTGTACATTGCCACGGCGATTTGCATATTTCTAGTCAAACGACTACTTGTCTCTATTTCGATCACACCTACAAAATATATATAATATTAGTTTGACATATTGATCTGCTTGAATCAAATCACCAACTACGTACTTGTATCAGCGTCGCCTACTCGGCTATTGTGTCATAAATATTATATTTTTGATATTAATGAATATTTCCACTCAAAAAAGGATAGCACAATATTCCATAATTGATTGTGGTTGTATTTGATTCAATTGTTCTAAAAAGGGGAAATCTTCATAAAAGAAAATATAAAGAGTGCTAGGGTACTTGCTCGCTACGCTGATAGTACCTCTACATTCAATGAAAAAGAAATGCAAACGTAATGTATTTATTTCTATAGGGATAGTTAGTTGCATACTTTTATAGATGTAGAAAGAATTTAGTGGTATGAGAGGGTTTGAGTGTTTTGCTTTGCTTGTTGGGTGAGTGCATGTTGTTGGTAGTGGTGTGTATGTTTTCAAGGTTTTGTGGAGGTTTAAATGTCGCCAACGTCATTGAATTGTGGTATATAGTGCAATAGCATTGAACAAAAACAAACATTAAGTATTCCCTTCTAAGAAAATGTAATACCATAGTATTATGGATTATCATACAGCAACGGCAAAATTAATTTATTGTGAGTTTAATACTTTCTATTTTTATACTTCTATTTAGATGAATAATCAGGAAATTATTTGAGAAGTTAGAACGTAAAGGAAATCAACATCAAGTTGAAACCATATAAATTGTTTTTGATTATCGCAGTAACTAGATAATATATTTCATCCTCGAGACATCGTCTTTGCGGATGCTTCCATGGATACAAACATATTATAAATTACAGAGGTGGGCATGGGTTAAAAATTTGAGCAACTGGACTCTCCATAAGCTGAGTGAGAGTAACAAGAAAGGTATGTTTTGAAGTAAGATGGAATGATGTTTCAACACACGGTGTCCTATCAATTATTTCCCAATAATTTATTTGATTTTATATGTTTCATTTGTGAAATTCCCGATTCACTAGATAAGAAGATGCGAAACAACTACTAAGTTTTATATTTATTTATTTTTAATAATTCCAGATATTCAAACGAAGATGGGTTTTCTGCGACGATTTCCCAAATACTTTTTGTGCTCGTAATTTGTTGGAAGGGTAATCATTTCGTTTAATAACGCGCAATCATTGGAATCCGGAAAAAATTTGAGAAAAAATTTTTTTAAAGCTGGAATTTTAAATTTTCTATTAAAAGGGGCCACTAAAAAATCACTCATTACAATTATACTTTCGAAATCATTAAATTGGTTAGTAAATTGTGAAATTACCGTTTCACTAAAACCTCTACTTTTATTTTATCTTTTAAAAGAAATTATGAGAATGGAAGAATGAAAGAAATAATTTTAACTAGCACGACTAGTACTTTTCACTTTTTTAATTCAAAGTAGACTTACTCGAAGAAACTCATTCAGGTTGAGAAAGCTAACATAAAATTCCCACTTTATGTAACTAAACAATTTAACCATTGAGAAATCAGTAACAAATTATCTCCCCCACCCCCAGCCTTATCATTGGCATGTTTATTGTATCCAGTGTCATCAAATTCCAATGATATTATACTATACCCCCTACGAAGAAAAAATAATTAAATCAGGTAAATAATTGTTTATTAGCTCTCCGATATGAATAGTTTAGGCAAATTATTCGGAATTTCCAAAAATCTTACAAGCGGTTTACAATTGTCCGCGGTAAACGGTAAGATCAAAAGATTTATATTTTATAATAAATATAACATTTATATTTTATTCATACATAAATCTATTACACTTTATGCCCCAAATTACCAGCCCAAAATTCCAGAGTATGTATTCAATGTATTGTATGTCTTAATGTATAAAAAAGAGTTGGTATTATTATATTTTTTTTCAGAAAATGTTTTAATTAAAAAAAGAAAATAATATTAATTGGTAGATATCCTGTATTTACTCTATCTCTCTTCCTACCTCTCACTCGGAGCTGAGGGAAGTCAAAGTTGTGAACATGTTTGTTATTTTAGTGCCTGTTTTTTCGTGCGGTAAATGACAGTTTGCCTATTCAATTGTTACCACACTACTTATATCTATTGCAAAAATTTATTTGCGTGCGCATAGTTTACTTTGCAATACATCTAAGTAGTCTGGTAATAATTGAATAGCCAGACAGCCATTTAACGCCCGAAAAACGGGCACTAAAATAGTACTTTTCCCGCATTAGTAAAAAAAATAGTATCTGAAACTCGTGCGGTATTGTCGAGTGCCCACTCGAGCGAATGAGTGGACAATAACGCTCTCACAATATACTAATCCCTACTTGCAGTGAGTAAAAAAAGATAAATTTAGATACTGTAATCAACAATAACAATGAACCAAGATGACTTTTCCATATTGAAGCAAAAATGAAGCATTTCGAATGTATCTACGAATAAAGTTGTGATAAATGAATTTTACTTCAGTTTTAACCCGACCACATTATCTGTAATGATATAATATCTGATTTTAATGATATAATAATCCTCATAATAGTTAATTTCAAAAGTCGTATTGGTAACTTGATTTTATATTCATCCTGATGAATCGCTCTGAGAAAATTAGTTTCGTATCTCACACGTTAAGACGTGAAAATTGCATATTTAAAGACAACGTTGATAGTTTGCTTGCATCTCCAATTAGAAAAACCACAAATATCTACAGTCAAGAAAGCAGTCGTTGTACAAAAATCTATCATTTTGTTAATAAGTTCTAGCATTTTGTTAATACTATGATGAAGAAAACCCTATGTACTGGGCCTATACACCCGACGCCAACTACCTCGACATTGGTGTGAAAAATAATAAGGGTTGTTTTAATAGCATAACATAACATTCAATAGTTTAATTTTGATAGTCGGTTCTATATCGTAAATAATATTTCTAAGGACCCATCTCTTATGATTACGCAATCTCATGTTCTTAATAAATTTATAGTGTTGTCGCGATAAACGAGAGTTAAAAAACGTGACGTGATTAGATTGTCGAATAAAAATTGTTTAATACAAAATTTTATTCTATGATAATATGTGATCATATATTATGAGATCACATATGAAAATTCATCGTCATATACGAAAAACGATGTTTATAAAATCTCGAAATTGCGGAATAAATGACTATTCTAATTTTTTTACCCAAGAGTCAAAATTTAACAAGATGAGATGAGATTTAATTGTTCCTCGACGACACTGAAAACATTCGTTTTTCACGACATACGAAACAAGATGTGACACAAAAGGCTATATCGTCTCGCGGCAGCACTCTAAACCTGTGTATTCTGGTTAGCAGAAATATGAAATAAAATTTTAATTGGATTTTTATTGTTCGTGAATATCTGATGTATTTAAATTAATGGTATTTATTTATATTTTCGTGAAATTAAAATCTCGTGAATAAAACAAATTTTGTCAAAATATGAATTTTATCGTTTTTTCCTTGTAGTCAAAGCGTTGATCTCGTAATTGTATTATTCTGTTTGTTTTGTAATGGAAACAAGTTTAGTTTTTACGTTAGAAGCGTTTATTAAGTCATAATGGGATGTTGAATGAAAATTTTTTTTCACATTTATTTTCAGAATATGAAAATACTATTAATACTGTAATAATATTTAAAAACGAAATTAAAATCGGACAAATATCAAGGAAGCTATAAGCTTTAAAAGATTATTATCTGTCTCTTTCTTGCAAAAATACTAAAAACGGAGTTTTACGTGTATTTTAAATGGTGATAGCACATTATGACGTCATAATGTCTATCAAGAGGGCTATCATCCTCTTTGTCTAATCGGAAATTTCAATCATTCATATCTCGCTTATTTTTAAAGTTATTTAAAAAGTAATTTTACCTTGATATTTGTCAAGTAAACATGGTTCAATTGAAGTGAAAAAAAATTTTCATTCAACATCCCAATAGCTCAATAGATGTTGCTCCATAGATTGGACTCAAATTCGCATTACTCCGCTAGAATTCAAAATAAACAAAAGCTGTGTTCGCTGTGTGAATAACCGCATTTGATTCTGGAAATTTTTTCAATTGACCTTGATGTATCGGTCGATTTTTTATTTTTCGTTATGTCTGAGTTTTCCGTCTTGCTCGTTTGTAGCATTACGTTTACAACACAAGTTCAGTACAATGTCCTGTTGGAATTCCTCTTCTTTGAATATTCTAGCATGAACGCCCTCGTTGAGTAACGTTAATTACTAATATGAGATAAATTTTATTAGAGAGAAATTAAAGAGTCGATAGATTTGGAAAAATTGTTACTAGAATTTTGATATTCACATGCTTTGACATGAGTTAAATTTATTTTTAATTTGTTTCTTAAACGTATGCGTTATATCCAGCAATCAGTAAGTTTATACATGTTGTAATCATCAAGACTAATCATTGAGGTACAAAATTTGCAACAGTGTACATATTAGACAGGCATACATTCATTTGTAAAGAGAAAAAGAGATAGGCAACAAATATATAATTTCTATCTCTTGAAACATGCACATTATTATTGGATCCTGTCTCTTCTCCTCTTTGCTTTTTCTCTTTGCCTGTCTTATGTATCCCAATAACTAGTCTTGCCGATTACAGCCCGTATATAAGAGTACTAGGATTTCATAAATGGAAATCAGCGGAATACACATTTTATCCGCGAAATAGAACCAAAAAGAAATGTTTCGATAACCCAAAGAGAATGCTTTAAATTAAAAATTTTAATATCCATTGTCTACGATCGTTCAATCAACTCATGTTTCTAACTAGCAATCTCTTCGGCAGCTGACGAACATTCCATATATACCACCTAGACTTTCACATATAACCATGCTTAGTAATCTTCGCCCTTATTTTTCACTGTATTTTCATTCCCCTAATTTAGAATTTTCACCTATTCATATTTTTTTTCGATTCATATTAATTTATCACATTGTTAAACGGAAATTAAAAAAAGTTTGATATCATCGACATATGATTGAAACGAAACAAAAACGCATAAAATACTTTGCACCCTTCAACATACGCACACACACACATACACATACCTACAAGAGGAAAGCTTTCAAGACTGTACGAATATAATACACGTAGTACATATTTCCATGCGTATATTATAAAAGCATGGATTAAATATTACCCTAGTGCTAAAGGGCAGAAATAGTTTATCTTTCATATACAATCTACACATATACACTATATAAAAGCATTTGACACTATATCTTTATCTTTGTCTAAAGTACTCAATTATTAATAATAACAAATAGTATGTACCTTTATCTCGATTGATATTATGTAAAGTATGTTCTGTGCAGCAAAAATGCACTTGAAGTTTTTACAAATTTGATTTTTAATATTTATATGTAAAATATGTCTAGGTTATCATTCAATACACCAACATAAAAAAAACTAGGGGTCTACCTACTTTGAAGTGACTATTGAAGAAAATAAAGTAGACAAAGATTCAAATATTTTGTGTAAATCCTTTTAATTTAAAAAAAAAGTGGGTTTACATGACAGTCTGGCAAGAATAAAAAAGTTTCTATGCATTGCTTATTAAGACATAGAGTGAACATGGAGTGGACGTTCAAAAAAGCATACAATCTGGCAAAGATGCAGGCATCATCATCTCATATAGTTTGACTTGGGAGAGTACTTTACCAGAAATTCAGCAAAGAGAATGATGAACAATGAGTCATGAATTGGAGCACAGTCAAAGATCAGCAAAGACAACCAGGACAGATACAAAACTTGTATTAGAATTAGGAGAATCAGACTACATTGAATGACACGATTTATTATGGAACACTGTAATTTTAGTAAACTAAGCCTAGAGAGCGATTACAGGTTCTGTGCAGAGTTGGAAGTTACAAGATGTATGTTACCAATATAGAATCCATAGAACGCAAGATTTTGTAATGGATTTTATCATTTTTAACGTGTTGTTGTCAATAGTAAAAATTGCGCTGTTCATAATAAAAGTTGCCAGTATATATTCATAATTTAGTAAAGATGATAGTGCCGAACATAAAGGACGTTAATGAACTTCAATATCAAAATTGATAACGAACGCATCAAAATAGTAAATAAGGACATTTATCTCGGTTCACTTCTGGTAAGAAAAGGTAACTATAAAACGATGTATAAAACGATGGTAACTATATGTATACGTAGGAGACATAAATAGAAGAATATTCATGGCGAAGGAAGTGTTTAAACTTCCAAAAATGATATGTAGTAAGAACATAACAACATACATACACAGTAAAAATAATTGTATAATTCATACGTGGTCAGTGCTTTCGTATGGTTGCAAATGTTGCTATTGAAACAGCATTTTAATTAAATCTCTGGAAACCAGTGAATTATGACTTTGGAATAGAATTCTAAAAATAGAGTCCCTTTCACAAATAATAGAGTCTGGAAAAGGACTGGGCTAACTGCACAAGTTTCAAAAAATATATATAAAAGACTATTAGAATTCACGGGTCATAAAGTAAGAAAAACTAGAAAAAGGAAGAGGGAAAAGAGAGAAAATGAACCAAGTTTTCAAGAAGCCTGCAACTTCAAAATATAATCATGGAAAATATTATACGCTTATTATACGATCAAAACTGATGGAAGAGTTTGTTGGAAAAAGTCTTAAAGACGACATGACACATATTCTAATCAACATTGCTTTCTTTTCCTATTTATTATATCGATTAATAATTTATATTTGTTTAACATGTATAATAAATGTATTAAAGCAATACTCATGATGTATAAATGGATCTCATGATGGAATTTGTAAACACGTCCGTCCTATGCATAATCTCAATTATAATTTTATTTGTTTTAATAGTAGTTTATAGTAAAAAACAAGAAAAGAACAAACTAAATTAGTTCAGATGCCCTGCATATACTGAGAGCCTGAACACACGTATAGGTGTATAGGAACATTTCGTGTTTTATATAAGAAGTTACTTTATATATGTTTGTGTGTGTTTATTTGTGTATGGACACTTATGTTTGTAATTGTAATTTTGTACCCATGTATACATGTTTGTATTATACTTTGTATTTACAAATAAATAATATATAGTTTTGCTTGAATTGTGGTTGCTTACTATTGAGTATATGAATTGCATGTTTGTCTATTGATGAATTTTAACATATGAGGTGTCATTAGATTCGTCTAAATTATGAAAGGCATAGGGTATAATTTTTCAGTTTAGCGAATTCACTTAGAATACATAAATCACTCTCTAGCGGTCACAATTTTAGTCTAATCAAAATGTAATTTCGTATCTAATATGTTTTTGGTATTTGCAAGGCTAATTTTATTAATAAATGGCATAGGTCAAGGGGGCAGGAGGGGGGGGGGAAATAGGGAAAGAATAAAATACAAAATATAAAATATCTCTCTTAATATTAGAACAATCGAAAAATATATCAGAAGTAAAATTGTATAAATCATGTTGGCTACAATTCATTACCTGATCTTTTTTCTCAAACTCTAATGTGTACATAGATATTTAGGATTTTAACTCTCAATCTTAAATTGTAAATATTTCTGTAAATATTAGTGTAATTGAAAAAATAATAAGATACAAAATTTAGTAATAATTAATTTTCTACTACTTTTCTTGAATTTTTCGATTTTTCCAATATTAAAGAAGTTTTGCCAAATTTTGTGTTTCTCCTTCCCTAAAACCCTCCTTTCCCCTTGTCAGATTTTAACGAATTTGACCTTTCCAATACCAACACTCTCACAAGTGCACACTCTGTAAGACGATGATCACTTTGCACATCTATTAGGTAGAATCAATGAACGTTTGAAGGAATTTTTACGAAATTCTATCATCGGTACAAAAGCAATAGCTCTTATTTCCTTTTGAAATTTGTTAAATTATAGTAAAAATTTTTTTTGATCATAACAATTTGGTTATCAAATAAAAGCTAGTTAATAGCGAATTAAAACTAAATCATGCGGTTATACAGAGTATGCACTAACATATTAGTTGTTGGTAGTATATAAAGAAGAACAAACTTATATTCAATAAACAATAGGTAATATTCAATACTTTCTTTTCTTCACAAAATAAAGAAAGTAGGGGAACGTTATTTTATCGTTTTCTTATACCTAAAATTCTAAACGCTTTACTTTATTTATTTCTATCAATGAACAAAATTATTTTCTATAAAATTTTCATTTCACACATTCATTTTATTTCCAAAACAACCCCGATTCTATAATGGATAGTTTTTGGATACTTAGGACGTTGATAGGCTATTGAGGTGCTTGAGTAAATTGAGGTGAGGTAAATATTTTTTTTTGTGAAAGTGCAAGTAATAAATTTGAAATTGATTGATAACGGGCGTATTCTAATGTTTTAAACAATATGTTTATGTAAATATTGTACATACAACCATTTTTAATGTTTACGAGAAATGTATACGTGAGTAATGTAGCCCTGTAAATTCTGAAATCTATATCAGTGAGTTTACTATGTATATTACTTTTACGATATACCATTGTATTACGCATGCTTTTCCAATTTACAGTAATAGGGAATATGCATGAAAATTTTTTTCACATTTATTTTCAGAATATGAAAATACTGTTAATACTGTAATAATATTTAAAAACGAAATTAAAATCCGACAAATATCAAGAAAACTATAAGCTTTTAAAGATTATTATCTGTCTCTTTCTTGCAAAAATACTAAAAACGGAGTTTTACGTGTATTTTAAATAGTGAAAGTGTAATTAGACGTCACATAACATATCAAGAGGGCTATCACCCTCTTTGTCTAATCGGGAATTTCAATCATTCATATCTCGCTTATTTTTAAAGTTATTTAAAAAGTAATTTTATCTTGATATTTGTCAAGTAAACATGCTTCAATTCAAGTGAAAAAAAATTTTCATGCATATTCCCTATTACAGATAATTGAACTGCAACTGTAGCGAAACTACTAATAATCACAAAATCTTTCAAAAAAATATTGAAAAAAGAAACAATCGTTGTGTTTAAGTTCCATTATATTTTTTTATTATTTTAAAATTGATATTTGTCCGCTAGGAGGGAGGATATGATACATGAACCGATTCTGCGGATTGGCTAATTTACTAATTGACGCTGAAGAAATTTCAGCTTGTTATTTCTTTCATTGAATTTGGACAACAGTAATATAAAAACCGTTGCTTATTTTGGTTTTACACATCGTCCAGTATTAAATCTGCACTTCCAGATTGTACGGGAATTTGGATCGTAATGGCCCGAAAACTAAAGCCCAGTATATACGAATGGAGTAATGTTCGTTCTGAAAATTTCACTGACACTAATACTATGATTTTGCAATCAAAGAGAAAAGTCTGAAACGGTGAATTATTGAAATTGAAGGAATTTGTGATATTTAAGGAATATTTATTGACCAGATGTACTTTGGAACTTTCATTACTACTTGACATTTGATAGATAGATAGATAGATAGATTGTAGAGGCTGCCCTGGACGGGCTACACTTCGGCCATAAGGTCCAATGCGATGGCTAAAGATGTGAAGATGTGAGTGGAGTGGAAGAAACTATGCCGATATTTATCTGGAGTTCGTGAAGGAAACTGTAGAAAACCTTTACAAGCATAGTCGGTTACTTCGTTCTTGCGCATACGCCGACAGTTTAGTCATTTAACCGCCCCTTTTTTTTCTTAATAATTGAAAAACTGCCGATGGGGATTCGAACCCATAACCTCCCAGTTTTCAAGTAGGCATACAGCGCAGACATAACACCTTAGACCGTTCGGCCACTTGGGCTGGTCTACTTGACATTAACGAAATTAATTTGTCGATAATCCAATGAGTTCATACAGTTTAATCGACGAGTTCGAAACAATAACTTCAAAGTTATCATTATCAAAGTTGTCCTTTCAAATAACCAACGTATCAGAGATACGAAACTTCATTTTATGGAGAATATATATATATATATATATATATATATATATATATATATATATATTTATATATATATATGTATATATATATATATATATATATATATATATATATATATATATATATATATATGTGTGTGTGTTTGTAACCACTCTTTCGCAGGTCGCCATAAACATTAAAATAATAAAAGTTGGTTAAGATCTATTTCCAAAAGAAAAGTGATGTATTTGTACTGAGGAAATTTCGATAAGTTGACGCAGCTCCTGCCTAAATAATTGTTTTTAAGATGTGAGCAAACTAAAAAAATATTGATGTAAATATAGAATATAATACAAAGTAACTATTAATTTCTAAAACATTATTAAGTAGGCACCATGCTGTCTACGTCCCCTTAAATGAAGAATGATTGAATACACCAGACAGGATAACAGTAGTTATTAATCACATGACTAATAATAAAACAGGGAAAAGAATAAATAACGTGTTCTTTCTTATTATCATTCAAAATTATTTTGTATTCTTTACGCTTAGGGTTCAAAACCAAAATTCAAAAGAATCGATAAATTTATGTGGTTCATATGAAGTTATTCGATTCTTAAAAATATATCTGCCTAAGAACGGCTAAATCATAAAAAAAAAGTTTGTCAAACTTATTTTAAAAAAGTCATTTCATTTTTTTTTCGCTAATTTTTTTAATTATCTTCAAACATTCTTCTTGGCCTTATTTGTTGTTGCACGAAACATTGCCGTCCTCTGTATACCAATTAGAACGCGAAATAATTAATATCAAAGTTATCATTCTCTCTCACTCTCATTCTTATTAGAAGCATGTAAAACTTCATGTTGTATTAGGAGAAATACTCGACAGAATTTAAAAAAAAAATTAGGAGAGTATTTCTTAACATTTCTTATATAAACTTTAAAAAAAAACTTGTCTGATCTTTTTGTTTTCCAAATATAATAAGAATTTAAAATATTATTTTTGTCCAATTATAAAACACATTCAACACATTCCGTTTATGGTAAATAGTGGTCTGACAACGTTGTGCGCCAATCTCTCTCAAGTTGCATCAAAGAGTGGGAATTGTTTCTGTTGGCATAAGCAATAATAATATATAGGTATATTCACAGAGCAACGTTGCCAGATCACCGTACCGGAAATATTTAATAGTATGTGTAAGTATCTGTGTGCCAATAATATGTGTAAGTATGTGTACACAGTGCTGGAACATCCTTAAGACGCAGAATAAAAAGTATAATGTAATATAGAGCATATGAATATGTTGTTTTAAATATTGTTAAGCAGGAAAACATCGTTAATCTATGTATGTAGATGATGTATCCAGGGTCGGACTGGGCCGAAAGGGCCCGGGTGGCTCCCTACGAGCCCGGGGTCCGGAACGGTATCATGGTAGATGGGATACTATCGGAAAATAATGAAATATACAAATTATTAATTATCAGCTGTGTATATATGCGCTTCAGCGCAGAAAATCGTCTCTCACGAGTCACTTGTGCGACGAATTTGTGAGAATTACACAATACGCAACGTATAAAGTGGTGCACGTGCTGATGTGCATGTGATATTGTGATAAATGTTTACATGCACATGGCATGCAACTTTGGCAGACGTCCGAACCGCTTCGGAAAAAACACATGGCGTCCTTTGCAGTTTGGTCTAAGACATCTTCGTTGTATTTTTCCTCAGTCTGAAATCTGAGCCATTCATGTCTTGCTGCCTAGGTGGAACGTGGTCACCCAAAAGAGTTTTAAACAGCTCAAAACATAAATAATTTTATGAATAGATTAGATAGATATTATATTATATTCGATTACGATATAATGCATCTCTTAAACAATGTCAAATGTCGTGTATTATGATACACGTCAAAATCGGTTGATTCGTTCAAAAGTTATCGCCGTTCAGAAATTTCCAAAACAAGTTTTAATTTTTCTGTTTCATTTCTAAGTATGTATGAACTAACTACTTTACATATAGGTCACAAAAGCCGGGCTCTAGCCTGCGCGGACCCCCTACCGAACCTACCGCTTGGCTTGTGGCAAACCCCGCAAGCCAGTCTCGTGAGGGGCCCGCGCAGGCTAGGGCCCGGCTGGCAAACGCCACCTCGACTATATGGTCAGTCCGACGCTGGATGTATCTAGATATGAGTAATCGAGGTCGAGAATAAGAAGTGCTACATTTTGAATTATAAAAATTTCAGAATTAAGATATTTTTGTTTGGCAACCTTATAAATAAGAGTGAATATCCAGGAAAACTATACCCAAAACTTTAAGTATAGTACCTGTTCCGAATTAACCAAATTACAATGTAAGAGTTTTTTGCTGTTGTTGAGATATTTGCTTCAATATCTTTGAAACGTCGTCTAATGTGAAGGTACATTATTGATTTTCCACCAGTTCATACATAATTTTGTTTTTGTTATTAATTTAAAAAATATAAAAAATCGTCTATACATACAAACCTCATACAAGTTATGAGGTTAGTTCACTCCAGAATTTTTTATGACTATTTTTACAGTCACTTTCATTCCGTATACGACGTATATAATTTAGACCATGGTTAAGTTGTGTATATAACATATTACGTCAGAGATATGGACGTAAACATTATAAAAATGTTGACGGAGACGGCATAAACTGGCGACATGCATACTTAAAGCTCTACACATGATATATTTATAACACATAAATTTATTATTCACAAATATAATAGTAAAAATTCAATTTTTCTTTCTATAAAATCAATGATATTATTACACATACAAGATGTTTTATTATCATTATTATATATTTTCTCCCTATATTCATTTTTTATCGTTCTTCTCTTACTCTTACTTACTGTATTTTTGTATAGATGATTATCTTCTATCTCTAACTACTGCTATAATACCATCATCTTATTGGTATATGGTTGAACACCAGTTGAGTCCCAATAGGATTTAAGCCACCAGAAATAAATGAACGATCGTTGTAATATATATATATATATATATATATATGAGAGTGTATACCATTAAACCCACAACTAAATAAACAAGGTGTTCAAAAAGTTTAATTCATAACGTTATATTCTGTAGGACATATAAACGTTCGGGACCTCGAACCCTTTGTTTTTAAGCTGAGAACACACAAGTTTCGGGAAAAATCGCAAATAAGATGAAAATGAATTGTAGTAAAAGTACATGTCGAATTAATACAAGAATTAGACATGTTTATATTATTAATTATTCTTATTAAATGAAGTTTTAGCTCGAATATACCAGGATATCTTGGTATATTCCAAGATGTTCATGGTAGTTTTTTATGTTTGAACGAAAGTTACAAAAAAGATAGTATTTTCTACAAAGAAGTTTTAATTATTCATGCACAAGCATTTATATCTTTGGTGCTTTTAACCTGTCGAGTGGGATAAGCATCTTAGAAAATATTAGATTATCAAATGATAATTAATGAGAATTCCTTCCGAGCTGGATGTAAACGAAAGCATTTACATTCAGAAATTCAAATGAAATATTATGAATTTAGACAATGGACCGGTTCCAAATTCAGATCTAATCCAAATTTTACGAAACAATTAATCGTCAGTATGCACGTCTCTCTGTTTCTAAACATTTTGAAATAGAAAACCCCGTTTACTGCGCAACGCATTACTTAGCACCAATCGAGAGCGACCTCAGAATATAGTTAAACGTCAGTCAAACATATATAAGCAAGGCACAACCAAGAAACGTCGTGAAATTGTCACCAAATTAGCAACGAATAACATATCCTGAGACCATATAAAAGTAATTTTAATAAGAGTGATGTTAACAAGAGTAAATCGAATGAGTAATTTCCATAAAATTTATTATATTTTAATTTTTTTTTTGTCTATTGATCTCTATTTTCTATCTATTTATAATTGTCAAATAGTAAATTACGACTAGCTAATTTATACTGATGATGACTACTTTGTAGTCGAAATACGTATTTATAATACAAAAACTGATCTAGGTATTGGGGCGAATTTGAAATTTTATCTTAGAAAATGTTAAAAATTTATAGGTTCTGGAAACGTCAGACAATTTTAGTCATAGTTAAGAAACATTCTCGCGAGTACCTATCTGCTTATAATTTTTAAATATAAATATTCAAAATAAACTTTTAATATCATTGTATTTTTATAATACAAAGAACACATTCCTATATACATACAACTGCTTCTTATAGTGTTGGTAAAATGGTTTTGTCTATGTTTACACCTGATGCCCCCAATGTTATGTTTTACTTCTTTCTATATTGATTTATTATTAATGACTTTCCATTAAATGTAGACACGGATTTTCTCCATTTCACTTTGTATATGTATATGTATACAATATATGAACATAAATGGTATAGCTTTGAGTTGATAGATACTACCCAGTATGTTCATTCCATGTATAAGGTCGGTATAGGTTTAGGTTGGTTACAGATACTTCTATATTTGAACTTCACTGAACCAAACGGAACTGACAAATGATCTTTTTGTTAGTTGGCATCTATAATAATAATAATAATAATAAAGTTTTTCATTTTGTTATACCGTTTTATCATCAACTTAACTGTCATAAATATTATTATTATTATAATGAAATTTTTTTTATAAATATATGACAAAAAAATATATAAACAACGCTCGTCTCCCTTCCTTCTTGTCCTTAATGTATTATTTCATTACGACACATATTTATCAATAATTTATTACGTTCAATATATGAAATTCAATTGAAAATAGGACAAAATGGGAATGCAAAACGTTGAGTATGTTGCTTTTTCTTTCCTGAATTTTTAATAAATAAAAACACTAAATTGGACACAAATATAGGAACCAATTTAACCTGAGGTGCATATTTACGACTCAAATATCCGAATAAAGGCAGTGTATTATAATGCATCAGTGGTTGGAGATAATATCCAGAGGTGAAGTATTTCAAATGTGATATTTTTCTCTATATATTGGATACTGGAATTGGCGGCTTCGCCGCGTATAGATACAAAAATAATGTATATATGTGGTGCACAAATTGCAAACTGACTGCAAATATTTCGTTTTCCATGCGTCCTTCAAGATTATTAAAAAACCGGTATATTGTTGCGTAACTCGTTAATGCTTATTTATAATTTTTACTTTTAATGGCGGTATATTATAATTATTATTGAATGTATTGTGTAATCGTTCAACAAACTATATTTATAAAATTCACTAGGTAGTTTTTGCAAAATCAGCATAAATACATTTGTTGATGAAATTATTGAAAGCGCGTGTAACAAAAATATATTTTAACTAAGTCGATTTTCGCATATAAAAACAATTGTGAATCAAAAACAGATTTAGATTTAGATTCAGGTTAATTGATTTTAGATTTCAAATTAGATTTTTTTATGAGACAGTAACATCTCATAACTACGATCAAAAATGTAAATTAATTTAGAATCGGATACTAGTCCGATATTTAACAATCAAGTCTATTCAAACTTCAAGAATCAATTCAGCCAAAATTAATTAAGTAACTAGTAACTAATTAAATTAAGTTTTTTAAGTGTTTTGTTTTATTTCTGACTTATTTACCTCTTGTAATATTAATTAACCAGAATATTACTCGTATTAAATTGGAAACATTTGGGTAATATCAAAGTTTCCAATTGGTTATGGTCAAGTATTTGAGACGTCGAATATTTAATCAACTGCCAATTTTCCACAAAAGGGCGTAACATAAAATTGGTGTCAACGGTGGGAATGCAACAATATGATGAAATTTTCTACAAATTTGATCCTGTGTATTTATTCGAATGGTCAACCAATCTCGAGTAGCGTGAAAAGTGAAAGTAGTGCACACGTATACACAGTAAATGGGCAAAGTTTACATTACTAATCGACTATTTATTGTTTTCCTATCTTTTCTATCCTTTACGGATAGAAAACATCTCGAGATCTGACAATCATGCAAAATAATAAAACCGTCGGGCGACACCTGGCATGTGTGAAACACCGAAACTATTTTCTATAGAAAATATACATGAAAGGATGGTTTATTAAAGGAAATAAATATGGCATAATAAACAAATATGACATAATCAAAAACAAAATATTCCGATTATTTTTAAAGAAAAATTTTGTCTTTATTTAAAAAATATATTTAAAACCAAGAAATTAAAAATTAAATAATTTCTTAAAAATTAGCACGGCTCAATACTTTTAATCAGTTACTTAAACTATTATTATTATTATTAACTATTTTGTATAGAAAATATGGATTGCCACCTGTGAATGATTTTTTGAACTTGTATATGTAACACCATCAAATCATCTTTTTAAAACTGATTTTTTATGTAATAGCACCTATGAATAAATTGTTGATCGCGTGGCGAAACTATTTCGCCAGGTCGTTGCTAGGTAACAAACGGTCTAACCCGCCGTAATAAATGTTTCACATCAAAAAATATAAGAACCTTTATTGACACATGACGCATAGAAAACAAGAAATTTACAAAAACCAATTTTCTACAAAACCTTTGACCTTTCACCTTTGATATCTTGATTCGTGGGTACGAGATTATATGAGACTTAATGTACGTAATGTAAAGGTTTGGCCAAAAATTCAGCTTGCGTTCATTTCGAGGTTGAACCTTTATTTTACCTAATATGACTGGGTTATAAAGATATTATAATGGTTTTACGTAAATACAGAAACATTATAATAAAGTATGCTTTTGTTATTTTAAGATTAAAATCTGTAGGATGCAATGTAAATTCATTTATCTTTAAGCTTTCTCCACCTAGAAATTCTCCTACAATATTATATTATTATTCATATCTAGGCTAATTTATGTGTTTTTATTTAATATTCATAACACTATTTTATTTATATCACCTACAAATTATAAACATTATTTAATATATATTTAAAAAAATAAACAGTATAGAAATAAAATTTATTCATTTTATATCACATTTTTTAAAATTAAGATTACAATTGCTGCGAGAGGCGATAAAAACGAGACGAGACGAAAATTATAATCCTGATTTGCGATATATACTCGAGAGACAGACGAAAGTACTCTATTGATCTGTAAAAATGGAATATACTCAAAACAGCAAATGATGCGTCGTAATCATTTAATTTGTTCTATAGCTTTATTGATTCAATTAAAATATGCAAAATTAAATAATCATATCAACCGACCAACAATAATTATTATTTTTACTAGTACAAAAAAGTTTTTTTTTTTTTTCTTTTTTCAATACGATAAGTCAATACAATACAAGAGACAAGTTACTCTCGTCTCGTCGTGTCTCGTCTACTTTATTTGCGAGAGACGTGGTGTTAATGAAAACATGAAATAATAAAACTACTAATAGTTATCTTAAATAAGAAATTTAAAAAAACACAAAACAGTAAGTCCGAATTCGAAATACTAAAACTAGAACTCCGCAGGAATTGTAGCATATAGTTAACTAAAAATACATATCGTCCTCTCATGTACGATACATTATCAATTATATATATGCATAGCTTACCAGTCCAAGTGGCCGAGCGGTCTAAGGCGTTATGTCTGCGCAGTATGCCTACTTGGAAACTGGGGGGTTTTGAAAAAAAAAGGGACGGTTAATTCACTAAACTGTCGGCGTATGGACAAGAATGAAGTAACCGGCTATGCTTGAGAAGGTTTTCTGCAATTTCCTTCACGAACTCCAGATGAATATCGGCATAGTTCCTATCATAGTTGGCTGTAACCGCATATCCTACCAATTTCTAGTCTATACACAAAAATTCCTTCCACTCCACTCACATCCTCACATCCTTAGGCATCACAATGGACCTTATCGTCGAAGTGTAGCCCGTCCAGGGCAGCCTCTGCAATCTATCTATGCATAGTTTATCGCTACAAAAAGGTAACATCGAGATAGTTCAGCAAATTTTGAAGACTCATAAAATAACTCATTTGAAGCCTTGCCAAAGAAAAAACAATGAAACTATTTTAACAAAAATAATGGTTTAATATTCAACTTGATCGCCATGTTAGATAATTCAAGTCGATTGTCAAGGGCTTAATACCTTATTTAATGCATATTTTGCTCGATTTATATTATATATTATGCTCACGGTGGGTTACTGAATATAACTCAATCTTTATTAATCATTATATTTCAGTTTGTCAAATGAATTAGAAAATCGCTAAATAAGTGAAAGCACAGGTTTTATGCATACACAATGAAGTACCATCCGATTTAAGGCGAGACAAGATTTAAAGGCAGTAGCATTGGCCATAGGGGCACAGCTAATTCGGGATAAAACAGATTACGAACAAATAGCCGTAAAAAGTAATGTACACAAAATAAACATAAAAAAGATTATCCTTTGTTGAATAACGTAACTTTTTCAAATATGTATATGTGAGTGTCATTTGCGGTATGTTGTTAAAAAAATATAGGATTAAATTTCTCCCCTTGTATTATTATTTAAAATAATAACCCACAAAATATTAATATCCACCCTATTGTTCATTATATCCAGAGGACACATATGATATATTAATTTTTGTCTAAATCAATTAAAATTAATAAATTTTGTTTTATTATTACTAAATCTTAACACAATCATAAATAAAACCAATCGTGCATGGTAAAATGATTGCACCCTTAATTTATATAACCACCATATTTTATGAATACATAGTGAGATTTAAGTGCATAATATTGTCTACATATGTCATAAATTCGTTTGGCTAATAAAAAAATAATGCCACTCAAGGAGTGATGCATTTGGGGTGGTTTGATGGTGGGTGGTTGAACTACCACACAAGAAACTTTACATGAATAGCTAGCTGGTGCCCGTTGAATAATCAAATCCCCTCCTAACTAAATACAAGATGTATGTTTTTTTGGCAAAGGATTATTCATGGACATATCGAATATATTAAGAAAATATTATGACATGTCCCATGCGTTGAAACAACATTCAAAACGCCAAAATTCATACTTGATTTAAAATAAGCATTTTCCTCCTTTATACAAAGTACAATGGATTGACCAGTATGTTCACTGGATGGCTGTGAACTATTTCCTACAGTAGATAAAGCGCTAGAGCCTTCAAAATTGAGCTTTGTATTGCCAGAGCTTCTTATGGTCATTTATGAGAGTAAACAATAATTTTTTTCTTCAAATTTCCTTTAAGAACTACTCGTCCATTTAATTAAGCTCAAGAGGAACTTTAACTGAATTGAAACAGTGTTTAACTTCCATCTGATAGGTAAAAGTTCCGATATGAATGATTCAAATATTGTATGTAAATTTTGAACACGGGTTGAAGCTTCGATCTCTCGAATATCTCGCAGTAGAGCGCAGTATCAATTCAGTGGGCTATCAATCCCACGTATGTTTAATTAAGTACACATTTTAGACTGAAGTAGCGGCGTTTCTATAGCGCATGTTACTAAAGCATAAGATTTATAGATTACAAAACATCAAAAATTTATAGCCAAAATTCTGTCATTTATGGCACAACATACAGGCGACTTTTTACAAGCTTGTATTTACTTTTTCCTAATTTGGTACAACATACAAATCGTATTGAAACAACCTTTCAGGCCATTTTCCGTTCTGATTTGAAACCGATATTTGGTAGATATATAATGGATCTTACATTTTACACATCTTAAAATATCGATAAATAAATGATGGAGGCGTTTATTAGTCCCGACTTTTTTACGGTTGAGAATGCGTTCATAAAATGACGTAATTAGTTCATTTCCGTACATCTGACCGCCTGTCTGCCTGTCTGTCTCGCTGTGTGTTCGCTAGTCTGTTGGAAAACACGATTGCCCGAAAGCAAAAATAAATAACAAACGGAAATTTGGGTGTCTACTCTAGACCATGCATCCCTCCCTCCGCTAGAAGGGTGGTGATATCTATCTTTGAAACAGTGAATTTATCGTCATTGCAAGGGACAATAAATGTTTCTTTTTTAAATATAAACAGTTTTTGTTTAAACTTTTTTTTCTAGAACTGAATCATTTTACCACAACTTCAACTCAAACATCTGTAATATCAGCTCAATATACCGAGTATTTAAGCAATTAACTCAGATGGTTCATTTCATTTGTTCTTTATTTAATTTCGTAGTGTCTACATAAAATAGTATTTAATGGAATTTAATGGTATGTATATCCACAAAGTCGAATAGAAAAGCATACAATAAATACTTCCAATTAACAACAAATAATACATTAATATATTCATGTGGTTTGGTGACAATTAGAAAGATCATTTATTCAATAAACTACTGCATTAAGAATTGAAACAAATGTGATAATACTTCAGGTTGTGTTTTTTAAATGAAACAAAAGATTAATAATATGAAATGTATTGTTTTCAAAATGGTGTAACACAAAGTTTATGAACACAAAAAGATAAGCATTTGTCAAACAAGAAATGAAATTTAACACATACCCATTACAATCTTAAACTTAATATAATAACACGTATGAGAAAATGATTCAATATTTCTTAACAGCTTTATAAACCAAGTATATTCACAAAAGCTGTGCTAATGTAATGCTGGTTTATCTGCTTATATCGAATCATCAACGTTGCAGACAATTGTCACTTAGTTTACTGATTTGTTTTTTCGTTGAACATATTAAAAGTTCATTTAGTGTGATTAAAAATTATTACGATCATCAATGTGGTAATTTACTTATAGGTATAAGTACTGTACCTAGGTACACAAATGATACCTAGATGTAGGTCCTTGGTACTATCCAATAAATATACCTTTACCTTGTTACCTTTTTTTGGATACCTAAGTATCTATAGGTACCTACATATGTACAAATAGCGTCAAAAGTTAAGCTAACATTTCCAAATTTTATAATGGATTTGTGCCTTATTTGTTCGGATTTCGGAAAAAATGTTTCGAATATAAGTTGTTTGTATAATGAAAAATTGTTAATATAGTTATAATGAACAACTTTTATCCGAAGCATTTTCATATTCAAAAAAAAAAATTTCACAAAATGGAAACCCGACTTCAAAAATCAAATATTCTAAAACAAAAAATGCACTAAAAAGTAAAAAAATAATTGCATATTCTTGTGTCAATTTTAGTTCACCTAAGCAAAAATTTTTAAATATATATGTACAATTGTTATTTTTGTTTCAAAATTTTTGCTTAGGTGAACTAAAATTGGCACAAGAATATGCAATTATTTTTTTACTTTTTAGTGCAGTTTTTGTTTTAGAATATTTGATTTTTGAAGTCGGGTTTCCATTTTTTTAATTCTCGCTTTTTAGTGACTTTGAAGTTCTATAACTGATTTTATTTGCCTAAATATGGGTAGACCTACTAAACGACCTACTAATTTTTAGTGCATTTTTTTATAACACTTTTTTTTTACCCTTTTTTTTTTTTTTTATTTTTAGTGCATTTTTTCATAACAGATTTTCAGTTTTTTTTAAATGCATTTTGTTTTTTTTTTGTAAAAATTTTTTTTTTTGGGGGCGGTTTTTTTTTGTAAAAATTTTTTTGAAGTCGGTTTTTAAAAAAATTTTCTTATTTTCCCATTATGAATGAGTATACCCTTCCAAAAAAAAGAAAATCGGTTATCACATATAAAATGAGGATTTTCCTCGATTTCCCGGGGATCCCCTCATCAGAATGCGAGTGAGGTAGCACACATAAAAAAAAAATACAGACGAATTGAGAACCATCCTCCTTTTTGAAGTCGGGTTAAAAAAAGAATAAATAAGGCACAATTCAATTATAAAATTTTGAAATGATAGCTAGACTTTTGATGCTATTTGTACTTATATATGAGTTTTGTATAATTCATTAATTTGTAATTTATGTATGATATAAAATTTTATTAATTTGAATTCGCCACTTTTTCCCAATAGTTTTTTATGTCGTTGAAATGGATATGAATCCCGCCAAATGTTTGACTTTTATAGTCAGAGTTCACGAACATTTCAAATAAAGGTTTATACTAATTTTCTCAAATATGAACATTTAATTCCACACTATCATTTATCAATAGCAGATAAATTTCCTTTGACAAGTAAGATAATAACAACAAAGTGAATTTATAGCTTATATACCCGGTATATCCTCAATTTACATGGTCCGATTTTGTCCATTCAAACGAACTTACTTTTTTTTAGCTCTAGAACACACACATATAGATTGCAGCTCGCTATCTCTTTTCGTTTTTGAGTCTTCGTGTTTTCGGACGGACGGAAAACTTTACAGAAATGGGTTAATTCGGTCATTTTATGAAAACCAAATGTATATACCAAAATGTTTTTTCTTTCATCAATATTTTCAGCCGTTACAAAGTCGGAACTAAACTTAATATATCCTGATACATATTATATGCCGGGTATAAAACTGTAAAAAGTAAATTTAAACCTAACTTGAACCTACTTTTTAGGTATTTTTAGACTGTACCTGTAATTCATATATATTTATTTGTGTATACTTAAGCGTCAACAATACGATGTTTGTCCAAATTCCATTTCGGTTACGTAAGACAAACTGTAAAAGACTAGCGTAAACTATATAGACAAATGTCATTGGATTTTTAATTAAAAACTGATATGAAAAATAAATGGGTAAATAAGGTCATTTTATGAACATCAAATGTATATACCAAAATGTTTTTTCTTCCATCAGAATTTTCAACCGTTACAAAGTCGGAACTAAGCTTAATATACCCTGATATATATTATATACCGGGTATAAAAGTGTAAAAAGTAAATTTAAATCTAACTTGTACCTACTTTTTAGGTATTTTTAGACTGTACCTGGAACTTTATCCAAATATATTCTATAATAAAAACCTATACCGGTAAGCAGGTAAATTTTTCACTCAATATCTGTACCTGTATCTATAGGCACTTAAAAAAAGGATCTATTACAACAGGGACAATCATACACTTAATTACGCGCTGGTCTATCATAAATGAAAACCTGAAATAGTTTTAGAAATTACGAACGTAGTATCTAGTGATTCAGTAACAATCAAATATATTATCTCACTGAATGAAGTTGTTGGGATCCTACCTCCAACTACTATCTTACACCCTACCTTAAACGATTATTTTACAAAGTTCATAAAAAAAGGATGATGTTGACAACAATAACAAAACGAAAATAAATGTTATTTAGCATCCATCCATTCATCTTTGAACAACAACAACAACATGAACAAGAAAACACTAATATAATATATTGTTACCAATGTCATTCGTTTTATAAGTCATATATACAGGTGAGTCAAAAATCATGGAGTTTTTTGAAAGGGTGGATAAGGGATGAAATTCTAAGATGAAAAGTCCTTGGAAATTTTTGCACCTGACCTACCGTTAATTAGATATTAATTAAATAAAGTAACTAATTAGAGAAGCGCGTTAACGGAATAAGAAATGGTGGGGAATTAACGCAGCGAGGATACGTGACGGGAGCGAGCTCTCCCCACCACTAACGTAGAGTGATCTTATGCGTTTCAAATCCGGTACAGTTCTTATAGTAGAGTTTTGAGTAATTTTTGGAAAAAAATTTACCTTTCTTTTTCCGAAAAATCTAATTAACTGAATTATTCAGCTTTTATTTAATTTCTTACGATGAAATTTTACGGCGGTATTTGACGTTGTTTTTATAAAGTTAAGAGCTGATTATATTTTGGAATCGATCGGTACAGTAGTGTAAAAATTCTTTAAACAAATTTTTGGGATTATCATAAAGATATTCAGGATAGATTTTTAGGACATCAAAGATTCAAGATTTTATAAAAACTCAGTTTTCGATAATCGGGCTGAAACCAAAAACTTCCTAATATTTGAAAATCTTCAATTTGATTTGATCAGTGCAAAAAACATTAATAAATTCTTAAGTATATTTTTGGTGAGCTAAATTATGGGTGATTCATTGCTTAAATTTTTTAACGAAAAATCTAGTTTTCAGGTATAATGAATCATTCAATTTTCATTGAATTGAGAGCTCGCTCCCCCCACGTATCACTGCTGCCGCTGCGTTCATTTTCCACCATTTCGTTTTCCTTTAACGAGTTTCTCTTATTGGTTACTTTATTTAATTAATATTTAATTAACCGTGGACCAGGTGCAAAAATGTTCAAGGCTTATTAACTCTTTCAAAAAACTCCATGACTTATGACCCTGTATATGTGTATAACAATGTAAAACATTATAAATTGCTTTAGTACCATAAAAGGACAGTCCTTTAAAATACATAGATGTAATACCTGTTTAATTGAAATTCTAAATACATTTTAAATTAGAGAATAATCCCAGTACGAATATTTCACATTTGAACTAATTATATAATTTTATGAGATTTATGGATGAAATAGTATGTAAGATGAATGTAACTTTTAAGAGATGAACACACATTGAGTATGCATCATCGGTATCATTTTATAATATAAACATTTCGCAATGTCGTTGTGAGATTAACTTTCTTTTTAACCCGACTTTAAAAAGGAGGATGGTTCTCAATTCGTCTGTATTTTTTTTTATTTATTTTTTATTTCAATGTTTGTCACCTCAGAACTCCGTTATTTATGAACCGATTTTGAATTTTTTGTTTTTGTTTTAAAGGATTTGATTTCAGATTGGTCCCATTGTCACCAAATCGCATTCTGGTGAAGGGATCCCTTGGAAATCGAGGAAAATCCTCATTTTGTATGTGATAACCGATTTTTGCGAATTTTTTTTTTGAAAGACCCAAAAAAAAAACCAAATACATGTAAAAAAAACTAAAAATCTGTTATGAAAAAATGTACTAAAATTAAAAAAAAAAAAAAAAACGGATAAAAAAAAAGTGTTATAATGAAATGCACTAAAAGTTAGTAGATCGTTTAGTTGGTTACCCATATTTAGACAAATAAAATAAGTTATAGAACTTCAAACTTACTAAAAAGTGAGAAATAAAACCTATTTTGAGAAAATGGAAACCCGACACTAAAAAGTAAAAAACTAATTGCATATTCTTGTGCCAATTTTAGTTCACCTAAGCAAAAAATTTTAAATATATATGTACAATTATTGTTATTTTTGGAGGCGGTGTCCAAAAGTTATGTGAATTTCTCTATGCTGACACCGCCTCCAAAAATAACAATAATTGTACATATATATTTAAAAATTTTTTCTTTGGTGAACTAAAATTGGCACAATAATCTGCAATTATTTTTTTACTTTTTAGTGCATCTTGTTATAGATTATTCGATTTTAGAAGTCGGGTTTCCATTTTGTCAAAATAGGTTTTATTTTTTTAATAAATACATACTTTAATGAAAATAATATTTAATTCATCGTTCGAATCCAATTTCGTTCTATACGGTTTTATTTTTACCAGCTTCTGTTTAACTTCGCATGTTTGTATGTTTTGGTCAAATCAAAATTTCGACTGCGCTAGAGGTTTATATTTTCGCACACATATATAAACCACGTGACTATGCAATGTAACTAATATCGTAATGCATATTTATTGTAATAGAATGTAATAGGATTTTTAGTCTTAAAAAAAAATAAATAAATTTAAAAAAATGATTTTGTTTTCAGAGAGTCATCAATATGTGACTTAAATAAAAGCTAGGGTCGCTCACTACAGTTTAGGGTGCACAATTAAAACTTAAGCACCCCAAGCTGTTATTAGTGAATTTCCTCCAAAGGAAATGTAGTGAATGTTTTTGTACCAAAGTTGGAATTTCGTAAAAATTTCTTCAATTTATGTTAAAAATGACCATCGTTAAAATTTGTATATATATATAAGTTTATGTATCTGTGGACTCTTTAGCGGTCACAGTTTTATTCCGATTGAAATGAAATTTGGTATTTGAGGCGCTTTTGGTATTCAAAAGTTCAAGTTAATGTCTCCCTTAATATTTGAAAAATCGAAAAATTTATGAGAAAATGAAATGTAGAAAATTTTATTTTTTACAGTGTAGTAAAATCGCATGAATATTCATCAAATCGCATGATTGTATGAACGAAAATTTTTTATTAATTGTAATAAAAAGTAAAAACTTAACATAGCAATAAACATGGCTAACTTACATATTATACTCTTACATATAATTGTAGAGAAAAAAGGCTCGATTAAATTTAAAACAGTAGTTATTTTTGTATAGAGATGAATGATATATAGACATACATATATTTCATAAACCCTTCTTCAATGAGATCATTTGATATATGATGACAGAGGCTCGTTAACTCTCTTAAAATATCAATGTTATTATTATTATTGGAAGATAACAGTCGGTTAAACAACAACAATTCATTATACCTACCTACCTTTATGGATACAAATGTAAACCAGTAAATGTGGTTGTTAGTACGTTCGTTGTGTTCTTTGTTTCAAATTTGAATGATGAAAAAGCGGTAGTGTTGACGTATAACCATTATTATGACCACATAACATCAATCTATGTTCGTAATCGTGACAGTCAAATAAAAGTACATACATTATTGGGTTCAGTCGGTGTGGTCTAAAAAAACTATCAACATGTAATGATATTTTAAGCATGTAATATTTAACCTTCAATATAATTGTCTATAGAAGTAATGCTGGGCACAAGGCATGAGCGGATCCAACTATAAAAAATGGTTGTGGTCAGAGCCACCCGAAAATCGGCCAAAAGCGAGTCAAAGTAAGAACTGCTCATGATCGATATAGTGCATTCCTACAAAGGAGATGTTTACAAACTATATGACGTCCTGACCAAGATTTTGTACAGTCTGTAGTTCCACGTGAGCAAAGCCGTGGGGCGAACGCTAGCAAATTAATAAACCTGTAAAATGTAAGTTTGTTCGCTCACGAAAATTACAAAAGTAAATTTGTGTTTGTTTGCACATCACAGAACCGATTTTGATGTAATTTTGATACCTTCAAAGGATATTAAATTAAATTAAACGCTAGTATACATTTTACATGAAATAATTTTATTTAGCTGCTTACTTAAATTACAAATTCAAGCTTACATTTCTTTTTCGCGGAAACGTTGACAATTTCATCGATATCCAGGTTCACATCTTTGTGTATATTTAGGAGAGCTAACCCGAATAATCTTTCCTGTGCTATTGAGGCACGCAACCAAGATTCTTGGTTGCAAGAGAAGAGTTTAAGCGGCAATTCATATGTGCACACGCTTACATTTAAATTAGTAGACGACAATGTACATTTAAATTAGTAGATGAGTATGCGCACCCAGTGAATAGTCATCTCTTTTTTCCAATACAAG
This sequence comes from Nineta flava, assembly GCA_963920215.1. Taxonomy (NCBI): domain Eukaryota; kingdom Metazoa; phylum Arthropoda; class Insecta; order Neuroptera; family Chrysopidae; genus Nineta; species Nineta flava. The sequence continues at coordinate 66,865,591 of OY986041.1, read as the reverse complement.
TATTTATGTGCCTAAAAGAAATAGATAATATGTTGTCAAAAATGTGACATAACGTGTCAGCATATCGTCTATGATGGCTAAGTACTTTGCTGCGTTCCGAATCACACACGATTCATTGTTTTTATTTTATTTTATTAAGGCATTGGATATAACATCGTCAGCCTATCGACCTCAATAAACCGTGAAAGTGTGACGTCACAAGTCTATTAGAGTTGTAGGCATGCCCATCGTGCCCACAACGGGGGATTCGCGCTTGGCACAAGGTAATCTGCAATAATTAAAAGTTGCCGTCGTTTAGCTGGGCTAGATCGAGATTATCACACTCTCACAATTCTAATGATTGATTTTCGGTCAATGTAGTTAGTTTATAATTTAATTGTTTTTATAAATGAATAGAGTACACCGAAACTCCTCAATGTTTTTGAAAACTTTACACCAATTTTGTTATTTTTTATTGTTTTTATGCCTGACCAAACAAATTTCGATGTATTCCATTCTAGTAGTCAATTTTTCCAATATGCTACTAAGGTTCACATCGAATTGAATTAAAAACTGGCATTTAGTCGTCATTTAATATGCCTAATCAAGAGAACGGTCTGGCGAACCAAAACAGAAATAGTAGCGCATACTTGATTTAAACTGTTAACCAATTTAAGTTTCCAGTATGCAGCTAAAACAGTCGGAGATAGACATGTGATTTTTCAGATTTTATTCCTTGCGTTGTATTCTGTATATAAACAAAACAAATATATAAGGTGGTTTTGTCTTCGTTTGATGCTATCATAACGCCTAAGAGTAGTGAATGGTGAGTGAATAATAATGAACGATAAGGAAACTTTCTTTGAAATTTGTATGAATTAGCATTTCATGCTTAGTTACTCAGCAGGGGTGTTGGAAGACTTGCAGTAGGTAGGAGTACTCCCCATTCACTAACCTGCGACGCGGGGAACTCTTCACGTTGTGAGCTACACCACAAACTAGCCAAAACCCTGTAACCCAAGGAATCAGGTTTAAAATTTAAGTATTTACTTAACAACGAAAACAATTACACGAGCTCTCATAACTTAGGAGACCGAGTTGGATATTTAAAACTAATGACAACACGTATTAGAACCACATACAGATATTTACGAAATTAGGTTTTATCGTTTCTTGTTTCCGAGGTTCATCAACATAAATTTACCAAATACTATCAATGTGTAACCAGAAATTCAAATTTGCCTACTTCGTACGGTCTCCTATAACCTTATTTCATAAAATTGGTAACATGATTTATTTTTCTTGAAAATCATTTTGCTCAGCTCTAAATTGTAAAAAAAAAAAGCTAAATGCTTGTATAGAACCTTATATGAGTACAAGGATGTAATGTGTTATTTTCGTCGCGGTTTTTTGAATTATGGTTCATGTTGGTTAATGTTTAAAAAAAAATATCGAAAACATTGAATAATTATATCGATAAATGTAGTTTATGAAACCATAAACACGCATACAATCTAGTCTTTTATTCAATATTCACGTTTCGTTTTATCTGATTGCCATTCCCTTTTTTGGTCAGCAAAATATATATATATATATATATATATATATATATATATATTACTATCAATCGTCCTATATAGTAGTGATAACACTTCATTAGACACCATGTAATTAATTTTAAAACAAAAGGGGAAACATGCGCATATATTTGCTGTATTTAAAATATAATTAAATTAAGTTACGAATTCCGAAGTTTCGAAGTTTCCACGCAATTCATAGTTAATGATGGAAATGTTTTCGAAGAGAGGTTTTTTGCAAAAACAATACATTTGTGGTTTGTTTTTATACAAATGGAAAGTATGTGCTACTTTTCATATCAATTTGCACTTTTTCTGAGAAATAAAATGCAATGTATACAAAAAGAACAAACCTATGATTTTGACACATATCCATTGAATTACGTATTTAGAATATTTTTATCAAAGTCCTGTTCTAGATCTTTTAAGAAGGATTTTTCTTGAAATTGAATAGGGAATTGTCTTTAATTTACAGAATATATCACGTTAAAAAATATTTCACGCACTGTTTTGAGATTAGATTGTTGTTTCACTATTTGTGTTGATTCACTAAGGATTTTATAAGAATCATTAAACAGAGAAAAATAAAAATTATCAATAAATTGAAAACTGCCAATCTTTAACGAAATGTTTATAAATCGTTAAGTTTCAAGTATACAGTTGTTTTAGTGAGAAGTATTTTATTAAATTTGGCTGACGAAAAGAATTTTATTTTATTATTATTCTCTTTTTAGTGAATCTTGAAGGAAATCACAATGAATATTACACCAATTTTAATTTCTCTTATACGTTATGACTATCTAATTTCCTGGTTCATTTTCTAAGTTTCTTGTCATTATTAACTCATTTGGTATTGCTAACTATATCGAATTCATCAAAAACGGTACATACTAGCTAAAAATATGACCAACCATACATAATTGAGAATCTGCATTGAACCTGTATTGAAATAAGGCTCAAAATTATCGTTTATAAAAGGGTATGAAAGGTAGAATAAGATACTAAATGGTAAATAAATAAGAATTTGAATTTTAGAATTTCATCATATTTCAATTACATTTAAATATTCTAAAAAACTTGAAATAAATGTATCGTATTCAATGTATTCAAATCTGAAAAATTTTCATTTCCAGAGTATTTCATCAATTTCGAATTACCGTTTACATAGAAGGGGACAATTTGCCGTTGTTACAAAATACTTTTATATACTTTAACCTCTATATACATATACTACAACGTGACATATGATATGGAGGTTATGTTTTCGATATCGAAAATGATTTTGAGGTTATTCGTTACCTTTTGAGGTTTGTTAATGCGAAAACTATCATTTGAATGTGTACCTTTGGGATAAATGTATGTCTATGAGTTATGTGACGTCTAAGAAGAGAGCGTGTACTAAATCGTTGAAATTTAATAGATTTATGTTTTCTTAGTTTTTCTGTCAACTCTCTTGCTTAGTTAGTCAGCTCTCTTGGTTAAATCCAATGAACACCAAATTAAATAATACCTTATTATGGTACTACCTAAAACCATTTTGTAAACTTTTTTAGGTAATCCTTTACTAGGGAAAATCTAAAGAGCACCAAATTAATAAACTAAGCACCTAAATAGCACCTTATTATGGTAATACCAAAAATCATATTGCGAACTTTTTTAGGTACTGTTAGCTTGACGATTTTTGAGATTGGTTAATTCCAAAGAGCACCAAAATCACCTTTAAAGCACCTGAATAGTATCTAAATATGGTACTACCTAAAATAATTTTGAGGACTTTTCAAGGCAATCCTCTGCTAGCTTGACGATTTTAAAGATTTTTGAGAAGATCACCAAATAAGCACCTGAATAATTATAATAATGGCACTATGGTACTATGACACCTAAATATGATCTTATGTAATCCATTTTGCACTTTTCTCTGGTGAATTAACGGAGGTAAACGTTGCCATGGCTGGGTGGAGTTTTAATACGTGCCTTAGTGAAGTGGAATTTTCGTTAATACAAGTTTATGATAAATAATAACCCAGTTAAGATATTTGTTACACCACAAAAATACAGTCAAAATACATGTCTACACACATCATACAGCATTTAATATTTTCCAGTAGATGCTTCCTCATAGCGCAACTGTATATACATTGAGAAAACTCGAAAATCTAAAGAATTTTCCCAATCAATTTGACCTAAAAATACAAAACTTGTATTTGAGACGTATGCTGTTGGATTATCGCCGCCTCTTTTTTAATGTGTACGACAGAGTTATGCCAGCCAACGAATGCATGTATATAATATTTATAGAAGTTATGTGAGGATTTTACACCAGATTTTCTATATATTGTTTCATATAATCCAAACAAAATACAATACGAGTATTATAAAAACAAATTCAAATATATAGAGTACATACATACATACATATACCTACCTGTGTGTCGTTTAATAATAATGAAACAACAAAGAAATACAAAAATGAAATAAAAAGCACTTCTTTGAACACTTGACAGATTTTTATTTTGACTACCACAATACGACGAAGTTCCCCATCCGCTCTCGACTAGCTAGATGCCCTCAGCGTTACAACCACACATGTGTGTATTGTGTATATAACAGAAACATCGAACGATCATCATTCGTTTGTAAATTTGAATAATATTTATTTCAAAACAATAAAGGTAAATAAAAAATGGAGTAAATTGTATAAAAATCGAAAAAATATATATAAACGGAAAAAAACGGTATCGCCTTGTGAATTCTTTATGGAAATATTTCTGTGTGTAAATTTTATATATTTTTATTCATGTGTACAGTATGTTAATTAAATACATGCAAATATATTAACTGAACACTGCTGGCCAGGATCAGATGATTGGTGCTTGGTCTCAGTAGGCCAGATATCAATATTGTCCGTGTAATCACTGTTAAGTAAATTAAACACGAAAATCGACAAAGTGATTGTTTTCGCGTTTATAATAATGTAGCTACTGATCATTTTCTCTAAAACTGTGAGATATTTTGCTAAACAAACTAAAGTATCTAGCAAAAAATCTTCGGGCTAGAGGAGTATCGTAAATTATCGTCAAGACCTGAATTTTGCTTTTGAGCACCTGGACCGCTAGAAAAAATACAATCACTAGTTATTGGAAAGAATAACGTTTTTATTAGGTTGTTAAAAAAGGCACTTTACATTTATGAAAACAACTAATTCAGAAATTAATATGTTTAATTCGATGGTCAACTGAACAGAACGAAAAATGAACGAATTTTCGAATGAAAATCATCCTTTTTGCGTTAATCAAAAAAAGCATCCTTAGTTATGTTTTATATTTTCTAGAGTTCGTACGCATTTACTTGAAAATGGAACCATATACATCTGAGGAAGAAATATATTTTATATTTAGCTCTAGGGTTCTCAAAAATAATGTTTTATACTATCCAGATCATTCTCTAACAGGATTGAACTATAGTTAAGACAGTTAATTTTAATTTGTTCAACTAATTTTTGTGCGAGCGAATTCCGTAAACTCAGGAAATAGAAGTGATGGATTTGAGTTCCTATTACAAAGTTTCGAAAGCTGTAAATACATTCACAAACATATTTCTCAATTGCTGCACTTACTATTCATTACATTTCATTACACTTCATTGAACCATTTGAATTGACACTCGGTATATACGGTTTTTAAAAATAAGCAAATAGGATTTTTGTAAGAATGATAGAACATCAAATGATTTTTTCTTCCATATATACTATCTTGGTTATTGATAATTTTTTCTTCTATATTATGCTTTATTGTATATAAAATGGCGTTATTTATGTATATATAAGTGCTTATATAAAACCAGGTTTATGTATTATATAGGTAATATTGTCAAGTAGCTCTCTTATACTCACGAATTGTCATCAACGATGATAAAACAGGATCGAGTGGGGGTGTCTTATATACAATATATATAAGGAAATGATTTTTTGGTGTGAGAAATGGTGTTTATATAACAATAATATACATGGTGAGTTGTTATTAATAGGAACTTTATATTAAATTATACGTGTACCCTGAGTGCCGTTGACTTATTCCCGGTGTAGTTAAAATCTGACGAAGATAGATTTTACGTTTTTCTACATTATAATAAAGTCACAAACAAACAAAAACTTTTACAAATCCAATAGTGAAATACCACAATGATAAGTATTTGAGAGATGTTAGATTAGAATTCGGCCTATCCAGGTTACCTAAGTAAAAATATAATTCGTAGGAGATGGAATAAAAGAATTAAAAAAGAAACAAAATTCTCAGAGATGATGTAATAGGAATACAAACGAAAATAATATTTATCTTTACTTACTGCCGTTTTTACTTTATTCCAAGTGTTTCAACGGAGAATTTTAAATCAAATTTCAATGAAAAATGTGTATTAACAATTTATTCATTGAAGTTGTACTTCTTTTGGTGCGATAAGAGAATTCGATCAGAGTGTATTTTCAGCATGTAACGTATAACTTAACATGCAACATCCCACTGATGTACCACTCGCTCGATCGATGTTACACAGTTTTCTGTCCTGTTCTATTGCATAGTACTTGGCATACATTGAGTAAAAAATGCGTGCCATACAGTAAAAATACTAAATTTATATATACATACATTAGATGCGTAGCAAAACAGACAAGTCTAAATTCGAGACTGTAATTTTAACGCAAGAAGTGACGCTGGTTCTGTTCATCACTATATATAGAATCATTGGTTTTAAATACAATATACAATTTATCTTTTGTAGTTTTTCACTACTATATCATTTTATTAAACTTTTGTGTCAAAATAGTAGTGTTGACCAAATTTAATATTATTTTAATAAATTATTTATAAAGAAGTATAACATCTTACGTGCGTATATAGGTACATACACCCTTTTTTTAAATAGTGAAACACGATACCCTGCGAATATTTGATAACACCTTGTAAACATATAGTACATTTTTGTACGAAAATTGAAACACTCTAATTATACTAACTAAATTACGACACTAAAAATTAATGAATTCATAAAGAAATTCTTATTTAATTCGTGCACATCAAAGATTGAATAAAATATCAAAATTATTTAAAACAGAAATAAATAATATATCTTTTGTATTCAAATTTCTCCTATCACGATTCAAATGACAAAAAAATTGTTCTGTACAATAAAGAGAAAAAGAAAGTTTAAGATATTGTGAATAAATTAAATAATTTTTTAGTTTAATTTGTTAAGAAACAAAAGTGCTATCATAATCTGCTCTATTTTTTTATATTTCAGTGTTATGTATAGACTTTAGTTTTGCTATAAATTTTAAATTGACGAAAACGTTACTAATCTTTGGAAATAAATTAGTTCAATAAAATATGTATTTCTTATACAAGGCTGAAATTTCCTTAGAATCCAAAATCTTCTAATGACACCATATAATATATAATATGCAATATACTGCAACTACGGTTTGTGATAAGTTAATCGTGCCTAGTGATCGTATACTAACCATACAACAAAATAATACACGCACAGTCTTAAAGTCTTAAATACTTCACAAAATGACCCCGATAATCTACAAAATGTTCATGTAATTTTGATTGCGTATAAGAAAAGCGTAGACACTTATGAAACAGTCTATAAATTTTATAAAGTTCATATAATATAACAGTTCAGTAGATAAATGATATGGTTGATAAATTTTTTACATTTAATATAAAAAGAATATATATAAAAATGAAGTATAAGCTTAGAAAATTTCGAGATATTTACGTGTTCACCACTTTATATTACAAACATTCTTGTACAAAAAATTTTTGACAGAAAAACAATTTTCTTTAAAATTTTATGTAATGGTATAAAATTTATCTTTGAAGAGAACGTTTTACGTGAATTGAAATTACCACTTATTGATATTTGAAATAAATATTTGACATACTAACTGTTTTATCGACATATTGTACATACAAATGAAAATCATAAAAGTTTTTCCTACGTTAGGTCATTGCCCAACAAAACTGAAATTTAAACTTTATTTATATATAATTTTATATATAAAAGAGGTAAGTGAGATTAGAAAATGGTGAGTCAAATGAGAATATTGCAAAGGAATGTGACGTCTCACACTTGTGACGTTCTGGTTTAAAAAGGGGGGTAGTTTTAAAAAACATTGTGAACTAATGTATAATTCAAATAAATAATGACGTAACATAATTTATTTTTTCTGCAATATAAATAATTCAACAAACAACAAAAAATTATGAAAGTCAATAATATACAAGATATAGCTTGTAAATGGGTAATAGTAGGGATTTGTTTGTCCAAGTTTGTCAAAAAACAAGTTAACATTAAAGGGAATTTTTGAGTAGTGAGGCAGTTCAAAAGATGGATTTAAACAAGTGAAGTCAAATTAAATAAGTTCAAAAGATGGATTCAAACAAGTGAAGTCAAATTAAATAAGTTCAAAAGATGGATTCAAACAAGTGAAGTCAAATTAAATAAGTTAAGAAGTGAATTAGGTAATTATAAAATAAATTATTAAACAGTAAAGTCGAGAAATTAGTTAGTTATAAAATAATAAGTAATATAATTAATCATGGAAACAAAATCACTTGGAAATTTTTAAAACAATAAAATTAAACAAACCAATACTTATGAATTTAATAAAAAGACAACGTATAAATAACAATAAAAAAAATGCGATCATAATATTTATGACGTCATATATTTGGACAAACAAAATTGTACAACGTATTCAGGAATAACAAAAAATTACCTTTTAATATATTATTGTAGAATCGAATGGAATTAAATAAAATTTTCTGTTTAAAATATAAAATTTAAAATTTCTTTTTTAACCAAAATGGAGTCAGATTTATTTAAATAAATTCAGTAAATGGAGTCAGATTTATTTTAAAACCTACAAACGAGAACGTTACACAATCCTTTGGATATCAACGACACAATAACAACGATTTGGAAGAATAACGACAAAATAAAAGCTCTTTTTGAAAACGACTTATGAAAGAAAATTTCGAGTGCTCGTCATTTTGGGTAAAATGTTTCCGCGCTCGTCATAACATTTTGACTGGAAAAGTTTGTGGTTTTGTGGTGAGTGAAGGGACCACTCATAAGTGGCCTGCATTGTCCGACGGTTACAACCCACAGGAAATCTTTAATACGGATGAGACCGGACTGTTTTTGATTTTGACCCCTGAGAAGACAATTTAATTCAAAGGAGAGCAATGCAAGGGTGGGAAATTGTCTAAAACACGAATTACAGTGTTAGTTGCTACAAACATGACTGGATCGCGTAAAGAAAAACTTTTAGTGATCGGAAAAGATAAGAAACCACGTTGCTTTAAGAATATTCACTCATTGCCTGTAATGTACAAAAACTACACAAGTAAAGTGTAAAGTCAAAGTAGCTAATATAGTAATAATGAACAACTTTTATCCGAATCATTTTTCGAAAACCGAATAATAAGGCACAAATCAATCAATTATAAAATTTTTGATTGATAGCTCGACTTTTCATATGTATATCGCTTATAACTACTCTCGAATTTACCAGCCAAGTAGCCGAGCGGTCTAAGGCGTCATGTCTGCGCAGTATGCAGTACTTGGAAACTGAGAGGTTATGGGTTCGAATCCCGACATTGGAAGTTTTTCAATTATTAAGAAAAAAAACAGGGGGCGGTTAGTTGACTAAACTGTCGGTGTATTGACAAGAACGAAGTAACCGGCTATGCTTGAGAAGGTTTTCTGCAGTTTCCTTCACGAACTCCAGATGAATATCGGCATAGTTCCTATCATAGTCGGCTGCAGCCGCATATCCTACCAATTCCTAGTCTACTCACAAATTCCTTCCACTCCACTCACATCCACACATCCTAAGGCATCACAATGGACCTTACGGTCGAAGTGTAGCCCGTCCAGGGCAGCCTTTACAATCTACCTCTACCTCTACTTTCGAATTTAGCGTCCTTAGTTAAGTGGTTCCTGCAATGCCGTTTCATCCGGTTTCGACTGTTTACATATTAAAAAATTCTATATTATATAAAATACGATTTTTTCGTAATTTTTCCAAATAGTTCTATTTCCTTGCAGATGAAATTCAGGGCTATTATTTTGTAGATGAAGAAGGACATTGTGTTTCTGAAACTGTTCTTAACGAGTTAACTTGCTCGTGGATACCAGTCTCAAGGCGCACTTTGCTGTTCAACCCATATTACAATCCTCAATTGAACCAGTGACATAACTGATTATCAATTCCTAAAGCAGTTCCTAATTTTAAGATGACAATTTTTTATATATTTAAAATAATTCATTTAGTTGATTAAATTTCCAAATAATATCTATATTATTTAATTTATTTAATGGAACTATACTATTAGTTAAATTTGTTGAACACATAGTTCGAATAATATAAATCAGCAAATGATTCAAATAAAATGTTGTAAATGATCTTATTGATTGTAAATTTATTTTCCTCTATTCAGTGGTGTAAGTAGTAATACCACAGATCAACATTGTTGGTATAGTTGGATAATATTCCTTAGTGCAAATAAAGATATAATGAACTAATAAATGTATTTCCAAGCTATTAAAAAAATCTCCATGTTACTATTTTTTAACCAATCCAAGTGACCGAGCGGTCTAGGGAGGATATGGTTTCGAATCCCGACATCGGCAGTTTGTCAATTATTAAGAAAAGAAAAGGGGGCGGTTAATTGACTAAACTGTCGGCATATGGACAATAACGAAGTAACCGGCTATGCTTAAGAAGTTTTTCTGCAGTTTTCTTCACGAACTCCAGATGAATATCGGCATAGTTCCTATCATAGTCGGCTGCAACCGCATATCTTACCAATTCCTAGTCTATACACAAATATTCCTTCCACTCTACTTACATCCTCACATCCTTAGGCATCACAATGGACCTTATGGCCGAAGTGTAGCCCGTTTTGGGCAGCCTCTACAATCTATCTATCTATACTATTTTTTAGAGTAAAACATAGAGTTTGTAAATACGAGTATTTACGGCTTTTAGTTTCAAATATAATAAAAGACAATATTTGACACAAAACTATCTTTGATTGTACATCTGAGTAAAATTCAATGGATCTTTGCATTTTTGGTTCAAGGAATGAATATAAATACATATATTCATTAAACCCTACTTAAGAATAAGTGAAAATTAATAACTTAAAAACCCCCAACGCAATAATATGAAACATAGTAAGAGCTTCCCATTACCTCCACCAAATGCATATATACAAAGCTTTTCTTTTTTACGCCAAAGGTTAAGAATGAACTGTAACATTTTTGTTCTAAAGTCATTTGTTTTAGAGCAATGGCTAAATTTAAGACATTTCGGTATTCATTTCAGTAAACATTTCGGTACATCGGTAAAAGTAGAATTTTTTATCACAAAATATATCGAATTTCAAATGTTCAAAGTGTATTGTGGAGGGAAAATGGAATTTAAGATAAGTTCATGAATCTAGACTGCGTTTATGTAAGTTATTTTTTCAAAAGTATCTAGGTAATAATAAAAAAGAAATTTTATTTATTTATTTTTTAGACATTTTTTACCAAATATGTGTACTCAGTTACAGGTCGAAGTATGCTGAACAAATGTGAGAATATTAGCGTTTACTTACTTTGAAATTTAAGTAATATGTCTGAAAATTGGTAACTTAATCAACAGCAATATTTGATATGAGAAATTATCCACATTTTGGTTTGGATCAAACCCACAATCTTTACTTTACGTTTAGTTGTCGTTTCTTTTCCTTAGTTATTTGTTTGTAACGCAAGTCTCTTTCAGTCAATCTGCTAGATGGCAATGGAAAATTGAAATGACAATGAACGTAAGTCAATCATAAATTTGTTATAGATTACTATTGACAACATTTCATAAGAAATTATTTATAAAATGAAAATTATTTTGTAAATATTTTGCAGTATAGAGAAGTTATGTTATTTGGTCCAAAACTAAAAATCAAACTTATCAACATATCTTCTTGAGTTGAGTATTAATATTAGTAAAATGGAAAAATTTATAATTAAATACTGATATGAAAAAATTAACTCGTCGACCAGGAATCGAACATCGGGCCTCTGGATATCTAGTCCAGTATGCTTCCGCTTCACCAAAGACAACTGTGACGTAACAACCAACCTTTTCAATAAGAATGATATGAAAAGGTTGGCTGTTACGTCACAATCGTCTTTGGTGTAGCAGAAGCATACTGGACTAGATATCCAGAGGCCCGAGGTTCGATTCCTGGTTGACGAGTTAATTTTTTCATATCAGTATTTAATTAAAAATTCAATGACAATGACATTTGTCTAAATAGTATACGCTAAAGTCTTCTACAGTTTGTCTTACGTAACCGAAAGGAATTTGGACAAACATCGTATTGTTAAAGCTTAAAGTATACACAAATAAATATATATGGGATAATTTATTATTAAGTTAAGTTGTGTTAAATTCATTTTACTACCATTTATCTACAGTGAGTTTTTTCTGTTACTCAATATATTACGAAAATATTTCCGATTTGGGCTCTCTGATTTATAACAATGAATATATTGAATTTGCCGTTATGTTTACTTATAATTATTGCAATTATGTAGAAACTAGCTTATAATATACGCTCCCGTCATTTTAAGGCTAAAATTTAATTTCCCACTGCTTCTACTACTTTAAATATTTATCGACACTTCCACCAAATTTCTATTTTAGCGTGGATTTCTGAATTTTATCTTTACAATTTTAAAATCTCACCCCGAATATATGAACCTTCAGAAAGACATGATAAGCAAGGTCCTGGCTATTGAAAACATATGGGAGAAGCGTATCTCATCGGGCTGAAGTAGAAGGGGGAGCACAATGAACCATAAAGTCGAAGTGCAATACTTTTTTGACTCCAAGATGAATCAATCAATCAATAGTAGAAATTAAAATTATTTTTTTGTAATTAAAAAAAGCAAGTGTAAGATATAAAAAGTATGTGTGACAAAGCATTAACACTGGTTAAACGTACGTCTATCGATAGGCAATTTATACGTCCCTATATTGCCTTGATAAATCCAACTGAAAATTCTTCTTTTTCCAATTTGCTATAAATAATCAACAATGATTTTATTATAATCAATATTATTAATCTTTCGATAATACTGAGAAGTCTGTCGTGTGGTCTCCCTTGATCGCACTTTGTTATGTGACATTCGGAATCAAACTCACTTCACTGCTTGTTTGTAGTTGTTTAAGTAATGATCGCCATGCTAGCAGTTAGGTAAAGAATGAAGTACTCAAAAACACAAACACTAACTTCTCAAATTATTTTTCTAAAATTGCGAATATTATAATTCAGAGTGGAAATAATTTTTGTCTTCTTGACTTGTTTGAAGAAAGAAATGATAGCACAAGGCGATGAATTATGTAGTAATTTTATAGCAACGTCTATAATAAGTTCTCTGTGTTGTAGGTACACAGAACTAACTACACAAAACGTGGTGTTTTTTTAAAGCAATGAATGGTTTGTTGCAACGGAAATCAGATAAAACTGATTTTCAACAGGAACGAATGCGCAGAATTTAAAATATTCCAGATGCTTTCAATTTTGTTGTTGTTGTATTCTTCTTATTATTATCATTTCTTTTCATCATATTCTTAGAAAAAAAAGTGATCGAAATATTATTATTATTATTATTATTATTTATAAACAAGGATATAGAAAATAAAAATGCTTTATGGAGTATATTTGGCCCAATATTATAATGTATTTTCACTGTCATATACGTACTACTTGTGCATGATGATATTATGTCATGTAATAGTCAATAACTGAATACAGTATTGCGTTTACTTTACATGAATTAATAATGGAAATGGTGTTTAAGATACGAAATTAAGAGAAGTAATTCCTAGAGTCGATTCACACTATAGTGCCGACACAGTTCGTTCTCGGTTCGATCTCGGTCTGGTAAAATATTATCAAGTGCATGTTCAAATTATAATGCCGATCATGGTTCGTTCTCGGTTCGATCTTGGTCTGATAATATTAAGCGGTAACATACGCTTCAGTGGGTAATAGTTGACTCAACCGGGAACAGAGAGCATTCACACTATCATTCACATGCAGTTAAAAGTTCGATCTCACTCAAAAATGTCTCTATTCTTCGTGACTGGAGTGTCTTCGTCTGGTCGTGATTGGACCGGGACTTGACTGTGACCGATAGTACGAATGGACACATTGTTTCTTGATCATATTTTACCAGACCGAGATCGGACCGAGAACGAACCGTGGTCGGCACTATAGTGTAGATCGACCATTAAGTTATCAACTTTACTGAAAAAACGATTCAAAATGTCATAACGTAGTTACAGTTACCCTAAAATAGCTAGTAAGCATAAGTATTTACTTAAGCTGACGCCACTATTTATAAATAAATAAATATATATATATATATATATATATATATATATATATATATATATATATATGTATATATAATATATAGAATGCTCACATTTTATCCGGAAAATTTATTTATTTCTCGAAAATTAATTCAAGATAGATAAAAATTGCAAGAGAGAGAGAAAAGTTGTTTCTTACACAATCTAAAAATAATATGAAACTTTAGAAAAATAATTGCCCTAAATAAGTAGCTTTAAAGTCGATGATATTATGAAACAGATATAGAGAGTTTTATTTCGCCCCCCCCCCCCCCCTATAATGTAAGCAAAGTGAACGGCTAGTGCAGATAATAAAACTCTCAAATCACCCTTTGAATAAGAATTGTAAACAGCGGGTAATACGTGAATAATCCATTTATCCACACAGACGCAATAAACGCTTTTGTGTATCTTCCATTATTTGATAGGTAACTCAAAGGAGCTAGTTGCCCTGAGAAGAAATTGTAACTTTCGGGTACAATTTCTCATATATCTATTTCTTCTTATTGTGTTTAATTTTTATTATAAGATACTTTAATTTCTGATAAAAGCGGTATATGTGGTCTAAATAAAGGTTATTTATTCATTATCAGGTCGAATCCATATCTCACATGTCAAACTGGCAAATTGAACAGATAAAAGGACCATTAAAAATGGCTGATTTTTATTTATTTTCAGCAGTAAATGAACTCCGAAGAGTGCCGCTGCAATCCCAAGATACAAAATATATAATTTGTGTTATAATGAATGGCTGCAATAAATTTGATACGCATTCAGTCACACAGACTACAGCCAAAATAGATTGAACCTATTTTGTCTAGTTTAGACCTATTTGTGTTTTTTAACCCGACTTCAAAAAGGAGGATGGTTCTCAATTCGTCTATTTTTTTTTTTTATATGTTTGTCACCTCAGAACTCCGTCATTTATGAACCGATTTTGAATTTTTTTTTTTGTTTTAAAGGGTTTGATTTCAGATTGGTCCCATTGTCACCAAATCGCATTCTGGTGAGGGGATCCTCTGGAAGAAATCCTCATTTTGTATGAGATAACCGATTTTTGCGAATTTTTTTTTTTTTTTGAAAGTGTATACTCCTCATAATGGGAAAATAAGAAAATTTTTTTAAAAACCGACCCCAAAAAAAAAATTTTTACAAAAAAAAAACCAAATGCATGTAAAAAAAACTGAAAATCTGTTGCAGTGCATTTTTTTATAACACATTTTTTTTATCCGTTTTTTTTTTTAAATTTTTAGTGCATTTTTTGTTTTAGAATATTTGATTTTTGAAGTCGTGTTTCCATTTTGTCAAAATATTTTTTATTATATATATGAATGTACCGTGATGGTGTTATACTGTATAGGTTTTCGTATAGACATACTTTTTTTTTATTCTATACATTATGTATTATTTTCGACAGATATTTGCATGTTGTTTTTTGTATTTTTTCATAAAAAATTTACATTTTCTTCACTTAAGTTAACGGTATATATAATATATTATGATTGACGTGCATAAAATATTAAAATATTTTATACTGTTTTATTGAAAAAATTTTTATGAAGAATATTAATTATATAAAAATTTTGTATATATATTTTTAATTATTTTTCAGTTTAAAATTTATCAAATACTCGTGTTATACAATTTAATCATACTATATTTCCTTTTTCTTTGTTGATGTTTTTTACTTTCTTCTGAAGTAACTCCCAATAGACAGAAGAAGTGATGTTTTAAAGTACAGATTTGAAATAATCTTATTATATACCTAACTACGTTAATAGGGAATATACATGAAAATTTTTTTTCACATTTATTTTCAGAATATGAAAATACTGTTAATACTGTAATAATATTTAAAAACGAAATTAAAATCCGACAAATATCAAGAATGCTATAAGCTTTTAAAGATTATTATATGTCTCTTTCTTGCAAAAATACTAAAAACGGAGTTTTACGTATATTTTAAATGGTGAAAGTGTAATATGACGTCACATAACATATCAAGAGGGCTATCACCCTCTTTGTCTAATCGGGAATTTCAATCATTCATATCTCGCTTATTTTTAAAGTTAAGTAAACATGCTTCAATTCAAGTGAAAAAAAATTTTCATGCATATTCCCTATTGTTTTAATACACACATATAGATGTAAACTTTTCATTTTCTCGTCTTTTTAATTCGTCATATTCATTTTTATGTTTAGCTTGATGGTGATTTCGCATAGCACTATTGATCCTTCCAGCCAAAGGTCCAACCAGTCCAAGTGACCGAGCGATCTAAGGCGTTATGTCTGCGCAGTATGTCTACTTGGAAACTGGGAGGTTATGGGTTCGTATCCCGACATCAGCAGTTTGTCAATTATTAAGAAAAAAAAGGGGGCGGATAATTGACAAAACTGTCGGCGTATGGACAAGAACGAAGTAACCGGCTCTGCTTGAGAAGGCTTTCGTTTTCCGCAGTTTCCTTGACGAACTCCAGATGAATATCGGCATAGTTCCTATCATAGTCGGCTGCAGCCGCATATCCTACCAATAGAGAATATGCATGCAAATTTTTTTTCACTTAAATTGCTTGTTTACTTGACAAATATCAAGGTAAAATTACTTTTTAAATAACTTTAAAAATAAGCGAGATATGAATGATTGAAATTCCCGATTAGACAAAGAGGGTGATAGCCTTCTTGATATGTTATGTGACGTCATATTACACTTTCACCATTTAAAATACACGTAAAACTCCGTTTTTAGTATTTTTGCAAGAAAGAGACAGATAATAATCTTTAAAAGCTTATAGCTTCCTTGATATTTGTCGGATTTTAATTTTGTTTTTAAATATTATTACAGTATTAACAGTATTTTCATATTCTGAAAATAAATGTGAAAAAAAATTTTCATGCATATTCCCTATTCCTACTCTATACACAAAAATTACTTCCACTTCACTCACATGCTCACATCCTTAGGCAACACATTGAACCTTTTGGTCGAAGTGTAGCCCGTCCAGGGCAGCCTCTACAATCTATCTATCTAGATGTAAACAAATATGACTTGTGGTGCTTACACCAAAGTACCATATCTATATAGCAGAGGTGAGCAGGAGTTGACTCGGCCAAGCTCTGAGTGAGAGGTAGGGAAGAGAGATAGAGTTACTACAGGGTAACCTACCAATTATTAATATTTTCTTTTTTTAATTAAAACATTTTCTGAAAAAAATATAATAATACCAAATCTTTTTTATGGTCACTATTATACAAAGTAAATAATACAATTCAATACATACTCATTCAATACATCATTCAATACATATCTTTTGAACCTTTAAGTTTACCGCTGGACCATTGTAATAAAACTAAAAGGGGGAAATTTTTGCAAAGGATAATTTAAATATAATTATAGTTTTGGAAATTCCAAATAATTTGTCTAAATATTTTACTATTCATATCCGAGAACTAATAAAGAATTATTTACCTGATTTAATTATTTTTTCTTCGTATGGAGTATGCTCAGTATAATGTCATGGGAATTTGATGAATTAAGTTAAGTTTTACATAAAGTAGGAATTTGAGTTCTTCGAGTTAGTCTACTTTGAATTGAAAAAGTGAAAAGTACTATTTGTAGTAGTGGAAATTATTTTTCGCATAATTTGTTTAAAAAAAAAAATAAAAGTAGTGAATTTAATAATGGAGAAGACATCGCAAGCAGTCTTGGATAAGTTCAGCAGTGGAGGTGCGGCGCCGTTTGCTAAGAAAAGGAGGATAGTTTTTGGCATCAACGAGTGGGAGCATCATTTTGGTATATACAAGAAAACTGATAAAGAGCTAATTTGCCTATTTTGTGGTAAAACTTTTATTTATATAAAAAAAAGTAATTTCCAACGTCATTATACCGTGAAACATTCTGCCGAGTTTGATAAATTCGAAATAGGTACAGCAGAACGCGATCGCGTAATTTCTGTTTAAAAAAAAAATTATTTTGAACCATCGTCCGCCAAAAAATTATATATTAATAAGGATGAGTTTACAAAAACCGCGTTATCTTTCAAAACAGCGTATAGAATCGCGAAAGCCATTTAGTGAATGTGACTTTATGCAGACGGTAGTGGAAGACTATGTGGACTCAATGTTCGGTGGGACCGAACTTGAAGAAGAATGTAAACAATTCGTTAAAGAAGTCCCAATTTCTCGTCGAACAATATCACGGCGAGTAGAAGCAATTGATGATAACATGACAAGTCAATTAAATGAAGACATTAAGTTTTGTTATTGCTATTCATTGCAGTTGGATGAATCGACCGATGCAACAAATACTGCGCAAATGTTAATTTACATTCGTATGGTTTTCGATGATTTATTTGTTAAAGAAGAACTCTTTGCGATGATTTCCCTACATCGCGAAACGACCGCCGAAAATCTCTATGCCGGAGTACTTGCACGAATAAAATCATTACCTTTAGAAAAATTTGTTTCACTTACCGCGGATGGTGCAAGTAATATAACGGGTTGTAATAACGGTTTAGTTGCACTTTTTAAAAAAATCCCTGAATTAAAAAATCTTTTATCATTTCATTGTATCATACATCAGCAGGAATTATGCATGAAAAGCCTTTCAGTTACGGAAATTGAAAATATTGTTATAAAAAAAATTAATTCGATTAAAACGCGCGCGTTGAAACATCGTTTATTTAACGAATTCGCGAAAAAAAACGATCCGGAATTTAGGGAATTAAAATATTATTCTCAAGTTAGGTGGCTTAGTAAGGGACAAATGTTTGCACGATTTTATGAAAATTTAGATGTAATTGTAAAATTTCATGAAGAAATCGGTGAGCCTTGCCCTGAACTAAGAGACTTTGATTTTACAGCAACTTTAGCTTTTCTCGTAGATTTAACTTCAATAGTTAATTTACATAATTTAAAATTACAGGGCAAAAATATTTATATTTGGGACGCGGTTAGAACTATTATAGAATTGAAAAAAATATTAGAGATGGCGGTAAATTTTTTTGGTGGTTTAAAAATTCCAAATAATTTTCCTAAACTATTACACATTGCGAAAAAATGTGTGAAGAGTGATTTTACTGAATTGTTTTTAAAATATAAATGTTTATTAGAAACGGTAATTTTACAATTTAATAATCGATTTAAAGATTTTGAAAATATAAATCTAATGAGTGATTTTTTAATGGCCCCTTTTAATAGACAATTTAAAATTTCCACTTTAATAGAAGTTTTTCTCAAATTTTTTCCGGATTCCAATGATTGCGCGTTATTAAACGAAATGATTACCCTTCCAACAAATTATAATTTATTAGGAGCCATGAACACAAGCACAAAAAGTATTTGGGAAATCGTCGCAGAAAACCCATCTTCGTTTAAATATCCGGAATTATTAAAAATATATAAAAAGCTTAGTAGTTGTTTCGCATCTTCTTATCTATGTGAATCGGGATTTTCACATATGAAACATATAAAATCAGATTCGCGAAATTCCCTTACGGATAAACATTTAGAAAATATAATGCGAATATCCCAAAATACATATATTCCTGATATTGAAAATTTATCAAAATTATTCAAAGAATAATAATAGAAAACGAATAATTTTTTGTTTGTTTCTTAATTATTTTATATTGTACTTATCCCTTTCCATTTTATCTCTTTATTTCATCTCCCTACCTATTCCTATCGTTCTCCTGATGGAAGACGCCTACCGTCTTCCCGTGGTTTCCATCAATTATTATGTTATTATTTATTAGTTATTATGTTATTATGTTATTATTATTGTTATTATTATTATTATTGTTATTATTATTATTATGTTTTTTGTGTATCTCTCCATACTGTAAAAAATATTTAAACAATAAACAATAAACAATTTTATAAAACTATTTCTAAATTGATTGAATAAATTATTGGGTAGTAATCGGTAGGACAACCTGTATTGAAACATCGTTCCGTCTTGCTTCAAAACATACCTTCTATACTTACTCTCACCCAGCTTATGGAGAGCCCGTAAGGCTCAGACGAGCTGTCTGAGCCCACCTCTGCTATATAGATCTATATTCTGAAGTGCGGACAGATATTTGAGATGAAAATTGTTCTAATTTTTTTGCAGCTCGTATCTCTTTTTGTTTTGAAGCTATCGTTTTCATCTCCATCGTCACCGCCACCATATAATTAATATTGATTATTGAATAAAAGCTATATTGACTTTTTATTATTGTTGAATTTTTGTCGATACTGTAAGCAAATTAAGACGTGTAATAGAAAGTGAGTGAAAATATATTTCCAATATTTGAACTAAACACATCCATCAGATAATTATAATTTAGCTACAAATCTAAAATAAGGTTAACTCCAACATTACTGATGCCAATATTTTTTTGGATGCTAATTTATGTAGCGCAGAAAAAGAAAATTGATGACACAGTCTGTTTAAAATCAACACTTCCGATCATACCGATTATGCAAATTTAAATTACATTGGATGAAATATAATACATTACACATATTGGATCGGTATGAAATCAAATATTAATTAGCGCGTTTAATAAATTATTATTATCATAATCTGTATCATCATGATAATATGATTTCAACAGATATACAAAGATAAAGGATGGACCGTTGTTCAAATTAACTTCATAATTTGAGGATTTAAAAATTAGCGTTCATATATGAGATTTTAGTTATACAATAAAAATAGGTACCTATACAATCAGTAATCAAAATTCGGGACATAGTGCAAACGTCATGAACTCAAAAGAAGATTAAAGCAAAAATTACCCATTAGCAATTCGCGATAATTTGCAAACAGCAGTTCGATACTGCTACAGGTGGTGTACACTTAGTACACCACCAGACCAAGTGGCTGAGAGGTCTAAGGCGTTACGTCTGCGCAGTATGCCTACTTTTAAGAAAAAAAAGGGGCGGTTAATTGACTAAACTTTCGGCGTATGAACAAGAACGAAGTAACCGGCTATGCTTGAGAAGGTTTTCTACAGTTTCCTTCACGAAGTCCAGATGAATATCGGCATAGTTCCTTTCATAGTCAGCTGCAGCCGCATATTCTACCAAATCTTAGTCTATACACAAACATTACTTCCACTCCACTCACATCCACATCCTTAGGCATCACAGTGGACCTCATGGTGGAAGTGTAGCCGGTTCAGCGCAGCTTCTACAATATATCTATCTATCTAAGTGTATACCACTAGTATGCCACGTTTATTAAGAACAGTCGAACCTGAATTAGCCAGGACTGGGTAAATGAGGAAACTCATTAAGTATAACTAAAATTCTATGCCCCCTATTCTTTCCCCTCGGAAATCGCTATGAGTGTGATAACAGAAACCTCTGAGAGAGTTATTTTTCACCTCTGAGAGGGTCTTTCCTTACACCATGACAATCGTGAGTTTGTCAAAAATTAAATCGAGTTTTAATAATTTCGTAGAATGATGAACGCCTATTATAAACAAATACAAATCAAGTGGTTAGTTTCGAGACGCAAGTTTATCTATTACTTTATTTATTTATATTACTGATCGCTAAGGAAGACACTCAAAATGTCTTAGCGAAAAATAAAAGTGTTAGCCGTTTAGTTATATTTAATTCAAACTGTGAATGAGTTCAAAATAGCAAATTCGCAAAACGTCCTGTTGTATCTGTTAAACAAACCCCCAATCGAAACATTCCCATCAATGTTTTCTTAAACGTCTGTGCATGAGAGAACCTGCTTTTGTACTTTTATAATTGATACATTGGTTAGGAGAAAAAACCTTGATGCTATCCTTGATACTATCCATGATCCACAGTACCAGTCTGAATAATGGTTTTTATTTCTGTGACAATGTTACTGAACCATTCAATGACCGTCCCTCCCTTTACATTAAATCCACAACTTTTGATATGAATTTGATGATATCACATTATCTACATATGTGACAAACGATTCATATACATAGTGTATTATTTTCATACAATATGTAGAACTGTAATCAATTCGTGTATGATTAAAAAACCATTTTCATATGTGATTTTTTTGTTGGCGTTTTTTATTTTAATGATATAAATAATTGCATTTCGATTTAGTATTTAAGGCGCACACAAACACATTCACTCTGTGGAGTTTATAGTTAAACTAATTAACACATTTATTAATGAGTTTTGATATTATACAGATTATATTATTTAAATATGTACCAGCCAAGTAGCCGCGCTTGTAAAGGCGTTGCGTGTACCTGGAATCCCCGACATCGTCTGTTTTTCATTATTAAAAAGGGGGGGAGGCGTAAATTGACTAATGCAACCGCATATCCTACCAATTCCTAGCCTACACACAAATTCCTTCGACTTCACTCACATTTTCACATCTTTAGGAATCACAATGGACCTTATGGTCGAAGTGTAGCCAGGGCAGCCACTATAATCTATCTATCTATCTTGAGGAACCAAAATTGAATAATTCGATGAAAATAAATATTATCATGTACCAAAGAATCTACTATTCAAAATAACAAAAACTCATCTCGTATATATACGAGTAATGTGGAAAATAACTCTAGTCATAAAATTATAATACTGTGCTTAAACTCTGTATGTTGTATTTTAGCTTCACTAACCTAGAGTTAGACTTTACTATATGCTAGATATTTACATCATCATTTCTATATTTTGATAATAATATCTTGTCGAGAAGACTATATCATTTTCATTCATATTGTATAGTATATAGAATACTCGTATAGTTTATGTATTATTATTATTATACGATGGACGTTTCAAATTTATATCGTGGTCTCATTGTGAAATCTGTTTTCTCACGAAAATCCTAGCCATTTCATAAAGCTTCGGCGTAATGTTTCAACATAAATAAATACACGTAGTGCTTAGGTGTTTCGTGATAAAAAACCATCATACTTCGACGAATAGTTTCTAACATAATCTGCCTTACTTTATAGTCTCATTGTCAATTCACGAAAAATCTAGACCCTGCTTGATAAAAAATTGGCGTATTTTTTCCATGTATAAAAAAACTACACGTTCTTACTATGGAAGCCAAAACCTAAGACTTATTTATTGCTTATTATAATGAATATTATGCAAATAATGTTACTTCGGTAATCGGATGAATAATACATTTTTATTTAACCAGTTAAAAAACTTATTTGCATTTGTCGAATTCTGTACAAAGCTATAAATGCAGTATAACCTCAAAGGTTACATTGTATCTCCTTCAGTTTCAAATCCTAGAAATTTCAATAGCTTTACCCACGATATCTGAAATTTATAGAACGGCTATTAGTGCGGGGGCCCAAAAACACACAAACCCTACCATCTCAGGGTACCGATGAAGTGAACGATTGTAGTACTCGATTGGAATTACCTTATTTAATTCCTCAATCGTAATCTTCATTTTTTAGAACGAAATGCTTACAAATTACAACCTAATATAAGAATTTTAGGTTGGCAAACATCTTTTCTTATGCAAATAACCGGGCGAATAAAAATACATTATTACTCCTATTTTTGAATATTTATTTATATTTAATTTTTGATTATTTAGTGACAGCTTTTTTGAATGAAAGACAGCTTTTTTGAATGATATTAATATTAAATAAATAAACATTGAGTTGTTTTAAATTTAATTTTGAATATAACTTATTATCTCAATCTAATATACAATATACTTACTTTTCTTTGACATTTCACGTAAAACAAAATACCTCTTTTCCTTGAGCACATTACGAAGCTTCATCATTTAAACAACGGTAGATTATGTAAGACACAATCCGTCGAAATAAGATGGGATTTTCAAACTGCGCCCAGGCACTGCATGTAACTCTCCATATCTACACAATACGCCGACGTTTTATAAAATAGCTGGGATCTTAATTTTGAATATAACTTATTATCTCAATCTAATATACAATATACTTACTTTTCTTTGACATTTCACGTAAAACAAAATACCTCTTTTCCTTGAGCACATTACGAAGCTTCATCATTTAAACAACGGTAGATTATGTAAGATACAATCCGTCGAAATAAGATGGGATTTTCAAACTGCGCCCAGGCACTGCATGTAACTCTCCATATCTACACAATACGCCGACGTTTTATAAAATAGCTGGGATCTTCGTGAAAAGACAGATTTCACAAAGAGACCACGGCATATTTACTACTTAGTTAAGAAAGTGTTTCATAACATTTTAGAAATCCGTTTTTTCTTTTTGTGTGTATGTAAACGTATATTATTTTCCACATGATATTTTTATATTAAAAAGGAAAAAAAAAACTAAAATCTTTATTTCAAATAAACTTCATATAACAGAAAATGTCCATTTTTTATTGTCCGTCTGAGTTTTGTCCACCTAATGAAACAGTTTTAATAAAACGTTTATATGTTTGCAAAAGAATTGTCATCTTTCCAGTGACTCAATAATTTAAAAGGTTTCTATGAGGTAAAGGTGGTAATATGGGCTTTTAATTTTCTTTTTTTTAAATCAATTTATTAAGGAGAAGTTGTTTTTATTTTTATGGTAACAAAAATTAGAATAAGAAGAGATATTGGTCTAAAAGTAATAAATCAATAGTAATAGTCGTATAAGTCGTAAACGGTAAGTGATACAAAAAAAATTAATAAACAAAAAAAATAGGAAATCTATCTATCTACAAGAAAAGTTATTACCATTTTTGGCCTAAAGTGCACGGTAATGTTGATATAGGCCGATACAGTTTATCTCAAAATGGCGGCACTTACGGCGTCGAAATTTCTAAGAATTTTGTTCATTTACATTCATAGTCTAAGAGCCGAACAGAGATCCACCTTCACCCATCTGTTAACCAGATGAAACATATTTTTTATGAAGTTTCATTAATATGTGAATACGCCTAATGCAGTGCCTATCAAAATGCTGTCATGGCTTTTTTTAATTAAATCAATTTTAGTAAATTTTTTTTTCTGCCCTTCACCCACTTGTTAACTAAGCGAATTTTTTTAACTGATAGTTTATAATATAAATAATAAGCCTGGGTAGTAGTACCTACTCATTTCCGGTCATGACTACCTGGCAAGCAGGTTTGAATAGGTAAGTAAATATAGGTAACTACACTGATCTGTTAACCAATCGAATTATATATCAGAAGATAGATAATTTAATGATAAATGTGATCGTATAGTATGCCTGCAATAAACCAGCCATGAAATAGTAATGCCTGGTTTTGAAGTTTGAAAATCGGAGCAATCAAAGATGCGCGAGATGAGTTTGAGTTAACCAATCAAAGATGCGAAAGTAGAGCATCAGAAGCTTGTGCAATAGAAGAGGCGATTATGTTGTCAGCAGTTTGTCAGCCGATGTTGCATGTGAATATTTTTACTCACTCTATTTACTTTCTTCATTACAAGTAATCATCAATTTCCTATGGAGCGTGAAGTGTATTGTTTTGAAAAATAATGCATGATGGATGTGATGGCCATTAAGCTAGCAGAGCAACCTAAGCAGAACACAATTATAATTGTCTCATAACTAGAAGCTAATTAAATGCTAATTAAATGCCCTAATTAAAAATTAAATGCTCTATGTTGTGTCGTGTAACCGCATTTCACGATACTTTAATTAGCATTTAATAAACTTAATAATTTGATAATAAATGCAATATAATTAATTGATTTTTTAAATATTGCTCTGCTGGTTAAGTTAGCGGAGCATGCGATTACACAGTACAACAAAGAGCAATTAATTTTTAATTATAGCATTTAATTAGCTTAATAATTTGATATTAAATACAATATCATTAATTGATTATTAAAATATTGCTCTGCTAGCTTAATATTAAGCTAGCTTAATATTAAGCTAGCAGAGCTTGCGGTTACACAATAAAACAAAGAGCATTTAATTTTTAATTAGGGCATTTAATTAGCGTCTAATTATGAGACAGTTATAATTGTGTTCTGTTCAGGTTGCTCTGTTATCTTAAAAGACATGTGGATGTGACGGTAAAAGCTGGTGCAATTAAAGTACCAGAAGTTAAAATGCTATAGGTGGTTTACGCTGCTATAATTGTCGTATCAGGGATAAGTTTCGATCAATTAAAGACATTCACGTGAGCAAAGGTTGGTATTTCTGGCACAATGTTACAACCTAGGTATTGAGATAAAATCTGTACGTCACTGTAAAATTCTGTAATAACAAAATTACTACAAAACTATTACAGTTAAAATTAAAGTTAAAATTTTGTTTAAAATATTATTTAAGTGTAAAATTTTGTGTACAACAGGTAGACAAAAATGTCAATTAGTGTTAATTCAAAAACCATAAAATAAAATATCCAGAGGGAATTTACCTCTACCGCAAAAGTTTTTTAAACCTGTTTGTATAATAAGACAGTTTAAATGATCAACCCGAGACTGATTTAATATCAATTAAACCAAATGCCTTTAGTTCTACCATCAACAACTAACAAGGCAGAAAGATGTTATCTGTAAAATAATGATATTTTCTGTAATAATTTTGAGTACCAAGTTGTAATTTTCGTTTATAAATAAAGTATATTGTTGTTTTCTGTATACAGGGTGCCACAAAAAAATATAGTCCAAGCAATGATATCAGTATACAATATCCTTGGAAATGAGAAACAAAGCTCCTATACACATGAATTCCATTTATGGTTTCAACTTTTTCAAAATGGTTCAAACTAAATGACGTCTCTGAAACCAAGCGGCGTCTCTAAAAAAGTAGTGTTGCCAAACGACATAAAGTTTGATATTATTATTTTTGTAGGGTGTTAGTTTTTTCTAATTTTATTTTTTTGTTATTTTATTTTTATAAATTTTTAGTTCCTACTCACAACAAGAGGCAGTAATGTCTAACCTTTAATAGTACACGCAAATAGAGGTATAATCAACACTGAATAAAACAAAAGTGCGTAACATATTCAATTTAGAGGAACTCCAAACCACTCAGGCTTAGCCCGCTAATAGCAAAGCACCTTACACTGGAAGTATATTTGTAGTAGCATTCGTTTACCGACCCCTAAATGGAAAGGAAATTGTATGTAGACTTGAAATTGGTAGGTTGTGCGACTGCAGCCGACTTTGATAGGAACTATGTCAATATTCATCTGGAGTTTGTAAAAGGAAACTTCAGAAAATTTTCGCAACCATAGCCGGTTACTTTCATTCTTGTCCATACGTCGACAGTTTATTCAATTAACCTCCCCCCCCCCCCCCATTAATTAATTTTATTATAAATTAATATAATTGACAAACTGCGGCCGTTGGGAATCGAACCAGCAAACTCCCAGCTCCGGGTACAGTACCTTCAAAAACTGGACCACACGGACTGGTTCAGGAAGTATGTTAAACGCTGGCATAAAATTTAATAATATTTCATCACAATGCATTCATTTATCACAAGCAAATTTGGATTAGATTTAAAAGTGTAATTTTCTCTCTCTTTTTTTATACTATTTTAACTAACTAGCGGTAAGAAATAAGAAATTTTGTAATTACAATTTTTTTAAACTTTTTTTACGCATAAAGTTTAATTTACGGCAGTTTATTTAATTTTACACTCTGTATTTTTGTATATATGAATACATGTTACCATCACCGGATGCTTGATATAGGTGCCAGTTCTGATTAATGGGGATGACATCTGTTACCCTCCTGATGAACAGTTGAGCAATACAGAAGGGCACTATGTTGTCTGACGCACTATTAATCACTACAGCACCAATGTTCGTACATAGTACATTGTTACTGTTACTATACAGTTATGTTGTGTAGTTTTACACATATACACCGCTCGGCAAGTGCCATTGTCTCTTGCTGACATAATTGATGGTCGCTGACAATGGACAACAGCATACGTGTTCTCTGTATACACAATTACAGGAGTCTCTTGTTGTCTTCTATACGTAAAACACAATATTCACTTGGTATACATTATATTACATTGTATAACAAAATAGTTTGACGGACCACCCTATATACACATAATTACTTTTCATAATCCTCAATACCCCTTTCACCAATCACACTACCAAGACACCAAGTTTATGAAAAATATTTAGCAAATAGAAAAATCAATTTCCTCTACGGTTAAACATCGTAGTAGTGAATGGTTAAAGTTGAAACAAAATGCAATATCTCTAAATAAAGTCTCAATATTAAAGGCCAGATCTATTTATAAGTGAAAATTGTATTGTTGTCATGGAAACTGATAAAGAGAATAAAAGATGAAACTGAAAAATTGATAAAGAGTATAAAATACAAGATTGGAAATAATTAAGGATCTTAAAAACCTTATTATAGCCTTAACTATATTACTATAGTTTCAGATTAATGATCACTCATTTCAGATTAATGCTGTGTAGATCGACTTTAAATGGTAAATAAATACACGTGGTTTTGAGGTTATACACATATTTGAGGTTATACTGAACTTATATTAGTTTTCTTTGAATTTTTGTGAATTGTGATATATTAACAACTGCTTCTGGTCAAGGTTCATCACGGATTTTGTTATTTTCCTTTAAATGCTCTTTATTTTATTAGTTTGATCTCGTATTATCTACTTTCTCGAAAGTGCAACGTTTTTGAAATACACTGTTAATAGTTTCTATACACATAGTTAACTTTTAAAAGCTTTACACTTAATAGGTCACTATTATATGTACATGGTTAAAATAGGCCGAGCAATTAGTTAGACCTCATTTTATAATTATATTAACAATCCTTTAAACAATTTCAATAAACACATAATCTATTGACAATATATTTCAAATATCTAATAAACTTTACAGCGTACGAGAATATGGCTTAATGTTAGTTTTATGCCAATAATTAATTCAACGCAATACAGACAAAGGCAATGCTTGACTTTTGCGGGAAGTTTCGCTTAGTAGTGTAGGAATGTACCCAGATATCCTGATATATTTCTACGTTATACTTTTTTAAATCAATGTTTACTTTTCAGCTCAATATTTAATCACCAATATACAAATTTGTTGGTGTAGTGTCGTGTAACCTAGGGAGATACATATTCTACCAAGGTGACTAGATATTGAAGCTCAAGATCTAATATTAAGGATCACATTTGCCCTCCTTAAGATTTTATGATGCATTTAATAAACTTTTTTTTTATATTATAGAATATGTCAACTGTGTAATTATTTCTAGCTTTATCATTATTACAGTTGGCAATTTTCTGTAGCATGCTATTTAACCCTTTCAGGGCCATAAGACTGTGGGAGGTAAAGTAATCATTTTGGCTAGTTAGGAGATTCATAGAGCGCCTAATAAACATATTTTTTAATCAAAATACTGAAACCTGTAGATTATTGGAAGCCTAAACAAATATGTAATACGAATCCAATCATATTATCACACACTTTATCATAATTTATTGACACTTTGAAAACTGATTAATTTCATATATAACTTGTTTACTGATTAATTAGTATTTTATTTCTGATACTCATGAAAAATTTAACTAAAATTTAATAAATTTACATAATTATCCAATCTTCATTTCTGTTTTAAGTATAATGATATTCGTCTTCTCTTAATAAATATTTAAATTTTTAATGAAATGAATGCAGTAACACAACAGCCACCAGTAGCCTGACTATATATAATAACATAACACCCCCACACAAAATTCATAAATATCAAAGTAGCTGTTGGGTATTACGACTACTGACTGACACAACATGGCTGTGTATGTGCTTCTCTTCTGTTCTGTAGGGTTAACCAA
This sequence comes from Nineta flava, assembly GCA_963920215.1. Taxonomy (NCBI): domain Eukaryota; kingdom Metazoa; phylum Arthropoda; class Insecta; order Neuroptera; family Chrysopidae; genus Nineta; species Nineta flava. Next base: position 66,835,802 of record OY986041.1, on the reverse strand, counting down.
ATAATGTATGACAGTATAAATAATGTTATACAGCTGTTTTATGCAAAATATTTATTTATTTATTATTCTGGTATAAAATTAATTTTGCATTATGCAAAAAATGGATTATTTAAATGCTTTTATAAAAAATAGTTTTTTACCCCTCTGAATGTAGTTTGTTTATTTTTGATGATGTATTTTTTTAGTTATCATATAGGGGGGAGACAGATGATTATAGTGTGTAACCATTCATGTGGCGTTCAACATCGGGTTAATCGCAGGAAATACGTTGTAATTGTGGCGATTTACTATTTTATACCATAAAAGAGAACTGTCGGAAATACCAAAGAAATTCATGTCAATGATATGCAAAATATTATTCCAAAATTATTTGCTAACATATTGTTTAGTAGCTAGTTGTATTAAATAAGTTAGTCAGGCAAATGAAAAAAAGTGTGTGGTTAATATTACAAACTATATATATATATATGTGCGAATTTATACATAATTATACATACACAAAGGTTGTTTCCTGACTACTAAAAATTGCTGAGATCATTCACCCTCATAAAAATGTGACCACCATAACTTGAAAAATTTTAGACTAGAACTAGACAGATTCTCTCCAATTCCTAGAACAATTTTTGTATTTTATAAATACGTATTTCGACTACCAAGTACTCATCATCAGTATGAATTAGCTAATCGTAACTGTCTCCGGGATATGGAGTCAATGATACGTTACTCACAATGATGTGTTTCACGCACCAAATTAATTCATACTAACGATGACTACTTTGCTAATGGATACTGATGATGAGAACTATGTTGGCGTAATACGTGTTTATAAGACACAAATAATTGTTCCAGGAATTGGGGCCAAATCTGAAATTTAATTTCAAAAAAACCTTGAGTTCTCTTTGATTACCTTAATAATCTTTATATCAACCTATATTGTCAAGATCTTTGAAAAATTTCTAAAAAAATCTATTGTTGCATTTTTTGGCGTGAATAATCTTTTTTCTGACTATCAGTATGGATACAGAAAGAATAAATCAGCGATTCAGGCGGTAATGAAAATGGTGGAAAAAATTTGTGAAGCTATTGATCAAAAGTTTTGCTGCATGACATTCATCGATTTAAATGAGCTTTCCATTGTGTGATTTTTTTGGTACATAGCATAACTACGACACCAGAGGTAAAAACTTATTCAACCTCCCCTTTTATAGATTGAAAAGAACATAACAACCTGGAAAACTTTTATGCCTGATTATGTATAATAAATGTTCCAACAGGTTAAAGGAGTTATCGCTTAGATAATTTAATACTTCCATAAAGCATAGTCTCGCGAACAAAGCTCTTTACAGTCTGGAAGAATTTTTATGAGGCGTTTTTAAATAGTACATATTTTATATTTATTTCTTGTTGAAATTGTGTCTAAATTTTGTTTTATTATTAATATTTATTTAATAAATATTATTATTATTACTATCATGAAGAGAAAAATATAGTAACTATTAGATTCCTCCATGGTACTTAGTCCACGAAAAAAGGCAATTGAAATTTTTCAAAGCGGTATGATGAAATTCCCTTTCCTAATGAGAAGGAGCCCTGTGTTCTCTGGAATCTATCACCATACAGCGTAGTAATATTTCCTATCCTTTTTTTTCGTGTAAACACTCTCATGACTTCATTTTAAACTAATTTCAATTAATTAACATGTAAAAAAAAACTTCAAAACTACGGCAAAATAAGATAACAATTTTGTTTCGTAAAATTAAGGCCTGCTATTACAGTAATTAATACTAAATTTTTACGAAACAAATTATTTTTCAGTCAATAATTTTTACTTAAAACAATCAAATTACGATACTTGCATTTTTGAGCCGTTGTCGGGTACCAATTTACGATATTTTCTAGTGAGGTTTTTGATTGGATACCTATATTCTAGGAAGGAAATATTTTTTTTCAGCTCGTACAACATAGAGTTGCAATCAAAAACATAGTGTAAAAATGGGCCAAATGTTCGAGGTGATCCTTAATATAATATTTTTTCCCTAAAAAGTAGTGATATGGAAGAGAGGGGAAAGTTATTTACCAAGTGTAAGAAAATTAATATAATTTAGTATGTATTTAATATTTTCTCTTTACAAGTTTAAAGATTCAAATGCCATATGTTCAATTGATCGAGCTAATTAAACTTTTTTTCTTAAGGATAAGTATTTTTTTGAAACACATAGAAAAAAAACTTATTTAATTGAAATACTGAATTCAATTGTTTATCAAATAAAAGTTAAAAAACTATTTATAGTTTTAGGATATCTTGGCTTGGCCAATAGCAATTCAGTGTCAGCCAATTGCATTGCAGCGTAATACTTATATGTATTAATATGTTATATTCACCAAACAAAACATGCCTAAATTTTCGATTTTGGGATAGCAATTTCGAGTTTTCTCAACTTTTCAATAGATTTGGACTATACACCTAATTGTATGCCAAATATCAACTTTAACGAGTATTGGCAAGTATGATTTATATTTTTGTCCTCAGCTTAAAGATTGAATGGCGTTGTCGCGGTTCTTCGATGTTTGAATTAAAACATCTTTAAAACTATATATTTTGTAACGATGATATTGAAAACTGTCTGTTATAATAATGTAATCTTTCTATATTAGAACTCCGCTCTGTAGCTCTTTTGGTTCACAAGTTACAGGGGAGTCATATTTTACGTAAAATTTGATGTAGTTATATAGTTCAACCAACGCACTTAATATTAATTGATATTTAATCCAATCATTAACTTATACCGTACCATAAATACGCTTGAACCTTACAATGACTATAAACGTTAATTGTAAACATTTCTGAAACAATTAATTTGAATAATAAACACTTGACATTGTGAAATGAGTAATTATATTGAATTTATATTGCCAAATATTCTCAGATAATAATTTGACACCGTGTAAATGCATTCCGTAAATAAAAAGCAGATACGTTTATGATACAAAACCGTGTCTATATTTACACAATATGTTGACAATATTTTTGTTTAGTATTAATATTCATGTCAAACAGTGCAAGAGAGATCGAGTATATAATTTGCATGCTTCTACAATGAGTGCGTCTTTTATTATTATAAAATTTTTAGCATGTATTTTTTTTCTTGTTTTTTTTTTTTTCATTAAATTGTTGTGCATGCCTATGCACAAATAAGGTTCAATATGTACGCTGCATGTATTCATAATAAATGAATTTATATATAATAATGTATTTCATTCACTCCTTCAGTAACGATGTTGATCATAATAATAAGATTGTCTGTTTCGTCTATACGAATATGTGTTTATGTGTACATATGCAGATGATAACAGTATATAACCGACACTAACCATGAAATTTACCACAAGGTGATACAAAACTGGTGAAACATTTAACTCCGGGCAGGTATATGTTCTATACTAATATAATAAAGCTGAAGAGCTTTTATGTTTGTTTGTTGGTTTGGACGCGCTAATCTTTGGAACTACTAGTCCAATTTGAAAAATTAATTTTGTGTATAGCCGCTTCATGAGTTAGTTAGCCTTAAATATTGTTATTTGTTAAGTAAGTCGGAAAAAAAATTATATTTAAAAAATATTGTTGATTTTCTCATTTCCATAGAAACTACATTTTTTTTAAATAACTATAAAATTATTTTATTAAAAATTTGTTTCAATTTTGAAATGTCAACTTTGATTGTCGTTTCCATAGTAACTATAAACTATAATAGCACACTATGAATCGTTATACAATGTGGACGTAGTCGCGTGAAAAAGCTAGTATATATATATATATATATATATATATATATATATATATATATATATATATATATATATATATATATATATATATATATATATCTTGATTTGAAATATACATTATGGAAATTAAAAGAAAATATTTCATTTGATGTTTATAATCATCGTTTTATTTCATGTAGTTATGTATCAGAAGATATTTCGGGGTCAGATCTGCTCTGATTTTTCATGTAGTACTGTAAGTGCAAGGCAAAAAACCCCTTAAACTCGGCCTGTCGCACTACCGTGCTCTAGATCCTTCATGTGGTTAAGAACCTATTTTAGGAATTCCAAAGACAGAATGTAATCAACGAGTGTATGGACGGTAAACAGTAAAAATCGTGATCACTGGGAAAACTCGGAAAAAGAGTGTTTCGGAATGCACCCAATAGGCTGTCGTCTCGATACACTCAAATTGAAAAGGATGCAACTGCGGAAGGTTTTCGAATTCATCACCAAAAATTATCCCCTTCGACGCATCTGTACGCAATAGATACATCTGTACATAATAGACTCCACAATGAATCCATTATGTGCAGGCTGTGCGGCGAGGAGGGGGAGGATTGATAGATAGATTGTAGCGGCTGCCCTGGACGGGTTACACTTCGACCATAAGGTCCACTGTGATGCCTAAGGATGCGAGGATGTGAGTGGAGTGGAAGGAATTTTGTGTGTAGACTAGAAATTGGTAGGTTGTGTAGCTGCAGCTAACTCTGATAGAAAGAAAAGTGGGTTTTATTTTAGTTACATTACTTTATGGAATTTGTTGATAGATAGATAGATATATCTTGAGGTCTAAAAAGTATTGCACTTCGACTATACGGTCTATTGTGCTCCCCCCTTCTACTTCAGTATGACGACATTCGCTTCTCCTATTTGTTGGCAATGGCCAGGAGCTTGCTTATCAGGTCTTCCTGAACGTTCTTATATTCGGGGTGAGATGGATCGAATATCTTGTATCTACTGTAACTCAGAGGTTCGCTGTAAAAGAATGTGGCTGGATGTTTCTTCCTCCTCGCCACACAATCTGTACACAATGAACCCGTTTTGGAATTTGAATAGTTTTATTTCAATGCACATTGGTCCAAGCTCTTACAACTAACCGTTTATGTATTTTTTGCTTTAAATGCGTTACCAATGAAAACGTATTAATATTATTTTTTCAAGTACCTTGAATTTTTTTAAAACTATTAAATACATGAGATTCAACGGTACCATACTATTATTAGACCACATTATTAGCAATAAAACTTTGTAAAGTTTCAAATTGATACGTTTCAAAAAGGTCAAAATCGACTTTCTAGATTCATTCATGTAACTATTCACTCCGAGTGCAAAGAAACAACTTCATGACCAATGACAGTGTGTACAAACCATAGGCGTTTAACAAAAAGTTGCAGTTAATTTAGCTTTTACATGTTGTTTATTTAATTTAACTAATTATTTTTGTTAAACGCCTAAGGTTTTTTATACACTGACTGACATTGGTCATGAAGTTGTTTTTTTGCACACGCATAACGCTGTGAACAGTTGCGCTTGGAGTGAATAAACTTCATAAAAGTGTGTTAAATGCAAACAAAACAAAACAATGGAAAAATTCCTGTCATTTTATTAAACTCAGTCAAATGAATTAGTAACTGAAATGCCCTATCGACTTGAAATTCCTCTTATTATTAAGCTGAAGTAATGCATCAGATAACTCCAAACTAAAACTTTTTTTCTGTAAAATCTCGACTCCAGATACTAGTACTATTTATAAGAAAACCGTTTAGTACATCTGTTATTAAATATATAATAACAACCAAAATATGTAACTTGAATTATCTATCTTTTACAGTCATACCCTACATAATAATATAACATACATACATATACATACTAGTATAGCTAGCTAAACATTATTACATACTACATATTGTACACGTATAGTGAACATTGTGTTAGATGACATATACTTACTATAGTTACTGATGGTATGCTAACAAAAGCAGCATCAAGTGTGTGTATATGCATATGAATAGTGAAATCATATTCACAATAAATTATGTTGAATTTATTTTAATAATGTATAGGAATAAACATATTATATTATTAGTGTTCAATACCAATATTTTATCAATGTGCATAGGGTGTGTGTTTATGAAACTGTATATTTATATATATTTAATACTTATATCTTCTAAAATACATACAGCAAGATCTCGACTTGATGGGAAATACATCGGATATGGGGACTATGAACTTTAATGTTAAGATTTCATGAAAAAACTGCTTAGTATAATATATCTTTAATACTTGGCCAAATTGTCAGTACAAACGGATGCAGCTGGCGAAGAACATCTCGGCTCTTGGGTCACTAACACGGTCGATGATAAAATTTAAATAGTTGCTAGAATTCAACAACCTAGACCAGCATTTAAAAAGATGTCAATCTTTCTAACCGCAAAAATTCTGGATTTAGTTAAATTTGTCAGGTTAACTGCTGCATAAGCCCCATTCTTTTGTTGGGGACAGAAAGCTGAACACTTAATAAAGAAATGATTGACTGTGTATTAGTATTTGAGCTATGTACTCCATATTCTGTGGACTGATCTAGAGTCACTAAAGAAGAACTGCTCACTAGAGTTAACAAACAACGAGGTATCATTTTGTAGTTAAAAAGTGGAAACTACCATATACCGATCACGTCTGCCGGTGTGAAAAATATAATCACTCATCATGCTGGACAAGATACCAAGAAAGCACAGCATTGGACGTAGTTCAATATCTTGGTTACGAAATTTTTGAAAATGTGTCCTCGGTTAAACTGTTTCACGCTACTATATCGAAAGCTAAAATTGCTATAATGCTCGCCAACCTCCGAGCGGAGAAGACGACATAAGCAGAAGAAGAATGAAACAAATAAGAAACAGACCACTCAGTCAATGATGGAACTGAAATATTGCCTTAACTCACAGAAACGTTTACATATTTAACTCAAACCAATACGCTTGACCAACTGGACAGTTTTCTTAAATAACTAGTCATGTGGCTTATTTGCTTGTAAAATTTGGTGGAATTTCGCAAAATATTGTTTTCATTTTTTCCTAATATTAAACAAAGTTCTCACAAAGCAGCGAAGAACAGGAATAATAATTTTTCAAGACAAATACAAATCTTATTTGTTATTTTAAATTTATATAGATACAAAATAAAACTTTTTAACAAAAAATAGAACCGACGAAAGAAGGAAGTAACTGAAAAGCAAAAAATAATAACTTTGTAACAAAAAATTAAACCTTCGAAAAAAGAAAGAAAAAAATGAAAAAGTAACTTTTTAGTCTAACTAAGTCCTACACTAATGTAAATACCTAAATAATTTTGAGTCGGCGCCAAAAAATCTCCATCAAAATGGGCGAATGGTGAATCTGATTTTCGGTTAAAAGTAAATATTACAAAATATTACATCTTGTTTGTTTGGCGCCGACTCAAAATGATTTAGGTATTTACATTAGTGTAGGACTAAAAAGTTACTTTTTCCTTTCTTTTTCCGAAGGTTTGATTTTTTGTTACAAAGTTATTATTTTTTGCTTTTCAGTTACTTTCTTCTTTCGTCAGTTCTGCTGAGTGCTTTCAAATAGTGTTTATACACAGAACGTATATTATGATATTTATGATATTTTTCTTTAGTGGAAGCGCTGGGAAGTGTTTCTTAAAATTTTTTTGTGGCCAAATATTGAATTTTTTTTCATATTTATTTGGGATCAATTTTGAAGTATACCCTATTCAACAAGAAAAGAATCATCAAAATCGGACTAGTCTGTAAAAACTTACACGTGATCATACATCAAAAAAAATATACAGGTTGAATTGAGTACGGTAAAAAAGACTTACCTTCTCATATACCAAAGTACTGAAATTTCTTGTGTTTGTATACGCATGATTCTACAATCTACAAGTATACAATACATATATTCGTACTATAAATTGTGAAAAACAGTGGAATTTATGAAAAGAATGTGTATTTAGTAAAAGTATTACGCTCTTTAAGTCAAGATTAAGTTATTCTTTTTAATTATAGTGTTAACTGAAACACTGGTGTGCAAAAAATGGCGTAATTAAAAGCAGCTTGTAAACTTCAATATTTCTAACCGTTTCAAACTTAACCGAGTCTTAAACTTTACATGTTGGAGATGATACTACTCTTGTTTTTAATACTACCCCTTAGCGGTTGTACATTGAACGGTTAAAATATTACGTTGACTTGATCGAACTTATTTTAAATATATAATACGTTTGTAGAATAATGTTTACATTTTTAAAATGATTACAACAGGCATACAAAATGTTACGTGCTGTAAAAAATTGATAACACTCACTAAAAAACATTTACTACAATGACAATCCAAATTTTAGATTTTTATTACACTAAACGTTGTATTTTTATCATGGTATCAATGTTTTAGCATAAATCATTTAACTAAAACCTATGATTATTTTAATCGAAATTTTATTAAAATTATATTCAGTGAACACCTTGTTTTGCATAAATCAGTGTTATTTTTAGCTGATTGGTTAGTGGTTTATTAAAATTGTGTTTAATCATAAGTTTACAAAACATTGAAAACAAAGTTCTTAATCCGAAGATAGTCCGGGAGACCAAAGGGTTTTTTCAGGATGATGAGCATCAAGCTGGCTGGTACTTTGTAAGTAGCTTCGTTCTCACATGACAACCAACAATTTTAATTATAAAACTTTGGTAAGCAATGAAAATTTTTTGGAAGCCGTTGAACATTGAGGAAGGGAGACTCGGAATCCATTCCATTGAATTTTTAGGACGAAAATTTTTCGTCGTTCTTCACTAGATTATCTTACAATTAAACTTAAAAATAACTCGAAGTTTTCTGCAAACCGTTGAACATGTCGATTTGACCGTTCTCCAAAGTTTACGAGTATCAAGTTATTTTTAAGTTTAATTGTAAAATAATCAAGTGAAGATGAAGGAAAAATTGCGTCCTACTAATTCAATGGAATGGACTCTGAGTTCATCTCTCTCATCCTCAATGTTCAACGGCTTTCAGAAAATTTCGATACCATTTTCCAAAATTTTATAACGAAAAAAAGTTGGGCGTCTTGTCAAAACGAAGCTACTTACAAAGTACCAGCTTAATGTTCATCATTCTGAAAAAACCCTTTGGTCTCCCGGACCATAACTGTTCATATAGAAATTATTGATAAACGTGTTTCACTAAAAATAAGTTTTTACTTTTTTGTAGATTTTCTTTTTTGTAGCCGCATATTTTTTAAATAACTTGATTTGAAAACTATCAAAAACACTCGTGCTTGTGGAAAATGTTCTACATAATTTATTATTCAAAATAAAAACTCATTCAAAAGCGTAATCAAAACTCATTGTAATAAAATTATTTAGTAACAATTTAAATTCCACTCGAAGCTATTGTAGTAGTTTATAGATACAATATAAATACAATGTAGAACATTCTAAGTACTTTTATAATAAAGCAAACCCTCTATAACATCCTATTTTACAAGCTTTTATTTAACTTGCAATGTATGTATGTATATATGTATGTTTCGGGTCAAATCTTGCAAGCTGAATTAGAACCATTTCTTCTTATCCTACGGAGTTGAATTTTTACATGCATTTTTATGGAAAGCATGATAAGAATCGACAAGGGGAAAGGGGGGTTTAGAGGGAGGGAGAAACACAAAATTTGGTATATGTCTCTTGACATATATTATTAATATTGAAAAAAAACACATAAGAAGTAAAGTTGTAGAAAATTACTTTTACTATGTTTTTTACTAAAAAGCTTGTTGTAAAAAAATGTTTTTTTTACTATAAAAACTTGCTTAGTTTGTTCTGTAATTATTCTTTTCAGGTAGTCCGACTAAATAATAATTTACAGATAAATGATAATATATTTTATGGTTATCAATATTTAAACAAAATTTTACTGACAATGGTGCAAAAAAATGCATCTTGCAAGGAGTTAAAATTTAAATAATTATAAAAGATAGCGCATCATATTTTAATTCATCACATTGAAACATATAATATTGGCCCTTAATTGTAGTAACATAAAATTATTAACACGAAAACATTAAACGCTCAATGAGACTGCTTAAACCATTTTGCTTAAATTTTAAACTTAAACAAAATAATTAAATTTATTTTATGTTATCAATATTATAAGTTTTCTTTTAAGGAATTTTTAAATATTAAAATATTTGTTTTAATATTTTAAAATTAATTAAATATTACATTATAGGTTCACTTAATTGCTGATTTGATTGCTCCAAACTACTTTCATACAAAGTGCAATTGAAAAAATCTAATACCTATCGCGAAAGCGTTGAGATAATATTCTATCGATGTGTTTTCCTGATGGTTCATGAAATATACAACATCCACAATAGGGAATATGCATGAAAATTGTTTTTCACTTGAATTGAAGCATGTTTACTTGACAAATATCAAGGTAAAATTACTTTTTAAATAACTTTAAAAATAAGCGAGATATGAATGATTGAAATTCCCGATTAGACAAAGAGGGTGATCGCCCTCTTGATATGTTATGTGACGTCATATTACACTTCCACCATTTAAAATACACGTAAAACTCCGTTTTTAGTATTTTTGCAAGAAAGAGACAGATAATAATCTTTAAAAGCTTATAGCTTCCTTGATATTTGTCGGATTTTAATTTCGTTTTTAAATATTATTACAGTATTAACAGTATTTTCATATTCTGAAAATAAATGAGAAAAAAAATTTTCATGCATATTCCCTATTCTGTAAGTTGAGGGTTTGGTGAATATTTATTTAATTTTTTTTTTCTGAAATTTATAACTTTCAGTTTGAGAACAATTTTAATTAAATTATGAACATAATTATTACATTGACCGCAAATACAACACCACTTTAAATAAATTTAAGGAGACATGGTGATTTTATAACTCTGTAGTACTTCTATAATCTATTATTATTCTATTATATATGTATATACAATAAAATTTAAATCCATATTTTATTATGTATGTAATACTGTCAGACTCGTATATCGGCGTATATCGGCAAATCATAAAAATAGTTTATTATTAGAAAACCCGTACCTGCACGAACAGTCTAGGTCTTGAAATAAGTCTCTTCTCACAAAGTTTATGCCGTTCTTACAACTATGATTGTGAAAAGTTAATCTGTCAAAATTATTTTTTTAAATATTATTTCACATTATGAATGACGGTGAGATTATGTTTTACACGGGCACAAACGATTAAATAGCATATATAACGATCCATTATACGACTACCGAAGCTGATATACTGTAAAAAATAAAAAAAATGGACGCCAGATAGCTGGCCGATGTCACCTACAAGAAAATGAATAGCATTTAAGCTAAATACCTAAAAATTGAAATAATGAAACTATTTTTGTTGAAAACTACGCGATGTAGTTGATATTGTATGTAATTATTACCGAATTAAGAGTTATCAAAACAATTAAATTTTGTCAAATTGTATGTTTATACTTAAATAATAAATAAATAGTTACAAAATATTATTAAACATTTAGTAATCTGTATAAATAAAGTAACACCAAAACTTTTAAACTCTCGTTTACGACATGTTTTATTATAATAGGTATATATTGTTATCATATATTGTTATCATAAATCATAATTGCAGGTAGTTATGCCAAAACTATGTTGCCAATACAACGATGATTAATACATCAAGTAAAATATTCTCTTTGAATTTCAGTAATTTCAATTAACAAATTTATAAAATTTCATCAAATTTGGATACTATTTCAACTAGTTGAATGATTAGAATTCTGGCAAATAGGTCTCGTAGTTGAGAGAACTGATTCATTCAATTCGTCGTATTTATACCTGCTGTGCGGGTTCTATTGGGTGATTTCAACAGTCGTATTTGGCTGTCCTTAAAATGAAACTGTCACCAAATTAGCAACGAATAACATATCCTGAGACAATATAAGAGTAATTTTAATAAGAGTGATGTTAGCAAGAGTAAATTTGAATAAAAGCAAGTTTAACAAAAGTAATTTCAATAAAATTTATTATATTTTAATTTATTTGGTTTAATTTTTTTATTTAGTTGTATTTTTGTCTTTTTATTACGATTTTCTGTCTATATCTAATTGTCAAGGAGTAAATTACGACCAGCTAATTAATAATACTGATGATGACTGCTTTGTAGTCGACATACGTATTTATAATACAAAAACTGACCTAGGCATTGGGGCGAATATGAAATTTTAACTTGATAATGTTGGTAGCTCAACCATGTCTCTAGCCTTGAAAAAAGGGCTTAATTCTCAACATGCTCTTACTATTTATAAGTGTATTCTATACACTTTAAATTTTACCAAGCGTAAGTAATCATGGTAAGTTTTAATTAATTAAATTTGACCAATAAATCAAAATTTAGTTAATCGTATATGGTTTACTGATAATCTATCTCTGAAGGTAATATTTTCATTTCATAAACATTTATAAAAACATTATACAGGTGATTATATATTCTTTCATTTAATACAATTGTGAATATTCTAGTCTTCTATAAAATTATCCACAAATCTTGTTTTGTTTGTATATAAATATAAAAAGTGGTTGTAATGTTAACGAGAAAAAATTAAAAATAATTAATTAAACATATTTGCGATCTGTTACAGTTTTTATATCCAGTGTATGTCAATCCGACCAAAAACATAAATGTAAGAAAGGGCCGAGTTTTCGGGAAAATCCTTAATGTAATAGTTCCTTCTTAAAAAGTGATGATATGGAAGAAAGGACCGAACTATTTACAAAGTAAATAGCACTAGACTTCATATAATAGTTGCTTCTTAAAAAGTGATGATATGGAAGAAAGGACCGAGTTATTTACAAAGTAAATAGCTCTAGACTTCAAATAATAGTTGCTCTTTGAAAAGTGATGATATCCCATTAAAGAGCCGAGCTATTTACAAAGTAAATAGTTCGGTAAACTATTAACTAAAAAATTTAATGAGGGGTAAATTGATTAAATGTAAGAAAAAATTTTGTTCAAATTTATTTCATAAGTTTTCCCTTAGTATGATTTTAAAATTTTATAACGCGGCAAGTTTTAAAATATTTGAAATCATCAGAAAAAAAACTTGCCGCGTTATATAAAATTTTAAAATCATACTAAGGGAAAACTTATGAAATAAATTTGAACAAAATTTTTTCTTACATTTAATCAATTTACCCCTCATTAATTTTTTTAGTTAATAGTTTACCGAGCTATTTACTTTGTAAATAGCCCGGCTCTTTAATGGGATATCATCACTTTTCAAAGAGCAACTATTATTTGAAGTCTAGAGCTATTTACTTTGTAAATAGCTCTTTATGTTTTTGGTCGGATATCAATCCTTTTTGTAAGGCTTAAGTATACGAAGCCGAAGGCTTCGCACAAAACGCTACGCGTTTTGTTACTCTTCACGTATGCTTTGCGTTTCTTTACGCTTCGCGATACTTTACTCTTTTTAGATTCACATTTACAAAGGAGACCGCTTCGCGATATGTAACGTCAACTGGCTCTGCTCGCTTTTTGAAAGGCTTAAACATCAATATAGTATGGTTGTTATATAATAATAGTGACAATGAGAAATCAAACCCTTTAAAACAAAAAATTCTAAATCGGTTCATAAATAACGGAGTTCTGAGGTAAAACAATTAAATGTGTAACACTTGTATGTTTATTGTATAGAATCTCATATATGTTAGGTATTGACCAACAGTATAATAGAAATGTCTTAGAAATTCTCCACCAAATGCAAAAAACCCCACCTTTCTACCATGAATAGAACTTTAGGGGGTTGTTTTCCCATCTTTTTTGGGAGTGGTGAGGAAAAGTTTTAAGTTTTTCTAATTACCTTCTTAATTTGTAGCTATTAAGCGTCGAATGCAAAAAACCACATCTTTCTGACATGTATAGAAGAAAAAGGGTGCTTTTAGGGGTGTTTTTTCCATTTGTGAATGGTTGCGATTGGAAAATTTACTCTAATAAAATAATCCTGCTATTTTAATCCAGTTCCACGTTGAATAAAATAACCGTCCGTTCTAACATGAAAAGGGCAGTTTTAAGGGTGTTTTTCCTCTTTTTGGGGATTGCGATGTAGGTTATAAAATTTTCGTGGTATTCTGTTAATTTGACTTTATTTTGGGTCGATTGGTGAAAATCCCATCTTTCTGCCATGAATAGAAGTTAAAAGGGTAGCTTCAGGGGTGCTTTAAAGATTTTTTTTGGGAGGAAGCGATGAAAGTTTTTAAGTTTTTTGAATAACCTTCTTAATTTGTAATTGTTTAGCGTCGAATATAACAAACTGCATCTTCCTAGCATGTATACAAGAAAAGGGGTTGTTTTAGGGGTGTGTTTCCCATTTGCGAAGGGTAACGATGGAAAAATTTACGGTTTTAAAATAATCCTATAATTTTAAACCTGGTCCACGTCGAATGAATAAAACCTGATCTTTCTAACATGAATAGAAGTGAAAAAGGCAGTTTAAGGGGTGTTTTTTCGGAGGTTTCCGATGTAGGTTATGAAATTTTTCAAAGTAATCTGTTAACTTGACTTTAAAAAGAAAATCCCATCTCTCTAACTAGAACTGACATGAAATGGCAATTTTACGGTTGTTTTCCTTATTTTCGGGAGGGGGGGGGGTGCGATGCAGGAAATGAAATTTTTTAAAGTATTCTGTTAACTTGACTTTATTTCGGGTCGATTGGTGAAAATTCCATCATTTCAGCATATATAGAACTGAAAAACGTAATTTTGGGGGGATGTTTTTTCGATTTTTCGGGAGGTTGCAATAAAAAAAATTAAGTTTTCCGAAATAACTTCCTAATTTGTTGCTTGTAAGCGTCGATTGCAAAAAACTGCATCTTGTTGCATGTATAGAACAAAAAGGTTGGTTTTGGGGGTGTTTTTACCAAGTTCGAAGGGTTGTGATGGAAAAATTTTCTTCCTTCAAATAATTCTGTTATTTTGAAACTGTTCCACGTCGAATGGAAAAAAACCGACCTTTCTATCATGAATAGAAGTGAAAAGGTCAGTTTTAGGGATGTTTTCCCTATTTTCGGTGTGGTTGCGATATAGGTAATGAAATTTTTCAAAATATTCTGTTAATTTAACGTTATTTCGGGTCGATTAGTGAAAATTCTATCTTTCTAGCATTTATAAAAAAGAAAAACGTAATTTTGGAGTATGTTTTTCCAATTTTCCGGGGGGTTGCACTGAAACAATTGAAGTTAATAAATAATAATTGATCAATGCAAAATATAATAAAAAATTTAAAATGAGAATATAAATTAATGTTTATTACAAAATTACAAACAAAAATCTGTACACAATGGTCACCCATCCAATTACTGATTTTAACTAATGTTGCTTAACTTTTAGATGTTATATGCCAACTGCTGTATACAACAAGCCAATTCACTACTATAGGTTAAAAAAATTTTTAGTCATAATATAGTTCATTGTGTTTTCTACATGGGTGTTTAGTTTTAAATGGTCTTGTAGCGGTATCGCATTTTCATTATCATCATTCGATGTTAGATGTTGACACTGTGAACATCGCTCTATCGAAACAATTTTTCTCAAATTTTAACTGAGATTACATACCTGCTTTATTCTTACAATATTTTTATCTATTGTCGGAAACTAAAAATTTTCGTTTTTTCTGGGTTTTTACACTTCATTGTATCTATTGATAATACTTTATTATCTTGGATGCATGCTGAGTTCTAAGAATTCATAAATAACGTAGGGAGGAAGAAATTTTTGTCCTTTATTCTCTATAGAATAACCTTTGACAATAGAATCTGTTTATAATAGATTTTATTGCTGGGGATTTTGTAGGAGGATTTAAAACAAATTTTTCTTTTATTTAAAATAAAATATATTTCCTGATTGTACAACCAAACAGTCATTGAATACTTTTATTTTATAACCCAGGCATATCATATATTTTATATTTAATCAACTAATGTGTTTTTCTTCTGTTTTATAGATTGGAGAAAAGTTTAGCTATGCCTACCACCGCCAAGCAGGCGGTGGTCCCTAGGCCGAAGATGCGCCAAGCAGCTCCAGCCCCGACAACATCATCATCATCATCACCATCGACGCCAGCCACATCAACAACATCGATGCCAGCACCAACAGCAACAGAACCAATGGATGCAGACTTTCAGGAGGTGAAGAATGACAGGAAACGACGACGAGGGAGGGTGGATAGCACCTCTTCGAAAAAACCAGCGATATACGTATCGAACAGGTTTGATACCTTGATCGACATTTGCGATCAAGCTGCGTCAGCAACTCAAGTGAAGCCTAAAAAACCATCGCCCATAGTTGTACATATGGGCCTCACCAGCTTCATAAAAGTTGAGGAAGCAATAAAAGCGGCAGCTAAAAGTAGCGTCCGGTTCACGTTTGGACCTAAAACTATTAGTGTCCACTGCGAAACGGACCAAGATTACACGAAGTGCAAGGAACGATTGGAATCCTTGCAGATGCCTCACCATTTTTATGGTTCCAAGGGTGATTACGAACCAAAATTCGTAATCCATGGTACCATGCGCCACCATTCAGACGATATGGTGGCTGATGCTTTGAAGAACTTCGGCCTTGAGCCCAATAAGGTCGTAAAGTTCAGCCGAACAGGTGAGGAAACCATTCGCGTTTCGCGTCTGGTTCAATTCACCAAGGGGACGCAAGCGCAAAGCGTCCTCAAGGTTAAATGGATCGGTGGGGTACCTGTGAACGTCGAAAGGTACGTAAATAAACGAGGTGCAGTTCAGTGCTACCGATGCCAGCTCTACGGCCACGGTTCACGGAACTGTCGCGGAATCGTGCGTTGCGTGAAGTGCGGTGGAAATCACACTTCACGGGAATGCGCAGTCCCGCGATCGGAGCCGGCGAAGTGCTGCAATTGTGGCGCTGCGCATCCGGCCAGTTCCATGGAGTGTCCAGCACTCAAGAATTACGTGGCAACAACGGCATCACGAGTAGCAGGAGCGAGGCGCAAGGCCGCTCAGGGCGAGGCGCAACGCCGTCCACCACCATCATTCCAGGTCAGGGATTTCCCGGCCCTCCGTCATGCAAAAGACGGCAACGCCCCTAGCAGAGGCCCCCCAGCGCAGCGGATGACTCCAGCACCAGCACCAAGAATGAAGTTTGTTCCAGCACCACCTCCAAAAGTGAACCCGTGGACAACCAGGAAGCCATCAGAAAACGAGGTAATTGAGATCCTGTCCACTGCCCCACTTTCTCCAACCAACCCATTTTTTGAGTCAATCTTAGACTCTCCACTCTGTCCGTCTCCATTGGAGAAGGGCGAAAGTCCGAAACCAGAACTCGACTTCATGGAACTCCTGAAACTCAGGATCGACGTGGAAGTTGCATGGAAATCTTGCACATCGAATTCCGAAAAACTTCTCAAGTTTTTCCAGATGACTGCTCATTTATTCGAAAATGGCATTCCATCCTTCAAATTCTAGGTCCCAAATCCGATTTTTGCAATGGAACTCCCAAAGTCTCCTGCACAAACATCCCGAGCTTCACTCATTCCTCCAACAGCAGCAGATCCATGTTGCAGCCATCAGCGAAACATGGTTAAAGCCGGATAAGAAATTTAGAATCCCTGGATTCTATACCTACCGCCGCGATCGAGCCACCAGAAATGGCGGTGGAGTCGCCCTTCTTGTTCGACACGACGTCAAACATTCTTTATTGCCTCCCGAAGACGGCAGCCTTGAAGCCATCTCTATTCTTATCTCGGCCAATTGTGGTAATTATAAAGTTACGTCTTTATATAACCCTCCTAATAGACTCTTACAGGGAGTGGATATTGATCGTATTATGAGAACTCATGATCGCGTCATGATCATGGGTGATTTTAATGCGCGTCACATATCTTGGAACTGTATGTCTAACAATTCCAACGGAAGCGCCCTCTTTGCGCATTCTCTCAAACGTAACTTCATTGTTGCGTATCCGGAGGAACCCACCTACTACCCAGACGCTGCTCGGCGCCCGCCGCAAACCATCGACTTAGCACTATTAAAGAATTGCGACCTCATGTCGGATCTAGATGTTCACTTGGATCTGCAAAGCGACCACCGCCCCATCAGTTTCACTTTGGGTGAAATGAGGGGCGCTGCAACTTTGCAAACCCAGTTGAGCTTTGAGAAGGCAGACTGGAAACTTTTCAAAGAGTATCTCAACGTCGAAACCTTGATCACTCCACAGATCAAATCCGTTAACCAAATAGACTTGGAGGTTAGTAAACTCACGAGAAACATCGTAGTTGCTACCGAAAAATCTATTCCTAGGAAAGCCAGAACCTTCGGCTATCGACTTTACTTAGATGATGACACACTACGACTAATACGGACTCGGAACAAACTACGCAAATTTTGGCAAAGAGTTAGGCTGCCGGAGCTTCATGACGCCATGAAGCGAATGTCAGCTGATATTCGAGCAAAAGTCACGCGCACCAGAGATGAAATGTGGGACGAGAGGATTTCGGCTCTGACCACTCGTGACAATAATGTATGGAAAATTGCAAAATGTTTGCGTAAACGTTCCAACAGACTGCCCCCTCTCTCGTCAGAAAATGGGTACCTTTACTCAGATTCTGACAAAGCCCAACTTCTTGCTGACACCTTCTCTAAGGCGCACAGCTTAACTGATGGCGACGAATATCACGACGAAGAAACGGCCCGCCTGGTGTCCGAATCCTTGGAAAATGTTCGTTCTTCCGTCATTAACCCCATCGATGTCGAATGCGTGTCACCCCGTGAGGTTTCAAATATCTTAAGAAAACTTAAGTGTAGGAAGGCCCCTGGTGATGATGGTGTAACTAATGTTGTGCTCCGCTATCTTCCTCGAAAGACGGTAGTGCAGCTCAGTTATATCTATACTGCGTGCCTGAGACTTGGTTATTTCCCTGACCTCTGGAAATCTGCTAAAGTTTTAGCGCTTCCGAAGCCGGGGAAGCAACTTAAGTCACCTTCAAGCTACCGACCTATCAGCTTGCTGCCATCTCTCAGCAAGGTCATGGAGAAAGTAGTTTTGAACCGGCTGCAGTCGCATGAAGATATCCACAGACAGCTTATCCCCCAACAGTTTGGTTTCAGGTCAAACCATTCAACAGTGAGTCAGCTTCACCGACTCACTGACCACATTGCCACCGGATTTAACTGGAATAAATCCACAGGCATGGTCCTCTTGGACATCGAAAAAGCCTTCGATACGGTTTGGCACGATGGACTTATCCATAAACTATCCAAACTCGATATACCAACCTATATCCTGAAATTCCTGATTTCATATTTATCAAACAGAAAATCCCAAATTCATATCCAACAAAGCAAATCGAACCAATACCGTGTCAAAGCTGGTGTCCCTCAAGGCTCCCTGCTTGGACCCCGGCTCTTTTTATATTATATCAACGATATCCCGAAGGATCCTGCTACTGAAGCAGCCCTCTTCGCCGACGATACGGCAATCTATTGCTCTTCTTGGCAACCGAAAGCTATTTCGAGTTGCCTCCAAACCCATCTATCCAGGCTTGAAAACTATTTCAAGCTATGGAAAATCAAGATAAATCCCACGAAGACTCAGTCCGTTTTGTTTACTAGAAGGAATAAATTTTCCTCCTACCCACTTGAATTGAAGATGTTTAACACTGAAATCCGGCAATCTCAAAGTGTCGAGTATCTAGGAATAACTCTTCAAAGGCAGTTGAATTGGGCACAAGCCGCCAAAAAGCGTCTTGCCCTTGGAAACGCATCCTTTGCAGGACTATACCCGTTACTCAACACCAAGAGCAAGCTGGACGAACGTTTAAAACATCGACTTTACAAGTCATGTATCCGGCCCGTACTCACGTACGCAGCCCCAATATGGTCAAACGTTGCTCCTTCGCACCTTGCGAAAATGCAAAAATTTCAAAATCGTTGTCTTCGGACGATTTCGAAAAAACCCCTGAGATATCCGTCTGAAGCTCTCCACGTTGAAACTGGACATCCTACTATCCGTAAATTTATCCAAACTACCTCCAAATCCTTTTTCCAATCTTCCCGCGAAAATCCTTTCCCGGAAATCAACGTACTGGGTCAATTTGACCCGAATACGCTGCTCTTCGGGAAAAGATTCCGCATGCCACATGATCTCGATTACAACTAATTCTGTTGTTATCTAAATTGTACATATTTTCTTTTCTTTCCGTATTTCTATTTAAGTTTAGTTTTAGGGATGGCTTATCCATCCAACCTAGGTTAAGTTTCATGTCAATGGTTTTTGTATTAAATTTTTCCCATTTCTAAACGATGTTAAAACGACTCTATAATCTCGATGTATATAATTTAATAAGATGATATATTATAGGTAAAGCATAGGCTAGGAACTATACTTTAAGATGTGTTGTACTACAAGTTATGTAAAATATTGATGCAAAAATATACTTATTCTATTCTATTCTATTTTCATTAAATTATTATTATAATTTTATTTATCATTTTTATCTGTTGCTTAACAACTATAACTTCTCTCTTTTATCACGGTTGTTTTGGATGTTAACAACTTTGATAATTTACATATAAATATAATATGTCATAATTCAATCTAATAAAGATCAATTATATCTTTAAGACTTATTTATTATTTATTTAAATAATAATTATTTATTATATTAATCTATTACTTCAACATTTTGGCGCCCGAGCAGGGACTTGAACCCTGGACCCTTGGATCGCATTTTCATTAAATTATTATTATAATTTTATTTATCATTTTTATCTGTTGCTTAACTATAACTTCTCTCTTTTATCACGGTTGTTTTGGATGTTAACAACTTTGATAATTTACATATAAATATAATATGTCATAATTCAATCTAATAAAGATCAATTATATCTTTAAGACTTATTTATTATTTATTTAAATAATAATTATTTATTATATTAATCTATTACTTCAACAGTCTAATACAATCAATATTAAAATACCTAAGTGTCATCCAATCAGATTGGACTCTATAAAAATATCAACGAATAAGATAAATATATGCGTTCTAATGCTAATTTAATTAAAACGAAAATTGTAAAAATTTCCTTTTTTCCGATACAAATTTCCAGTTTTCGCAATTTTCCCGTCGGTTTGGGTACTACAGTTACCTACATGCCAAATATCAACTTTACAGCATATCTGGAAGTATCGTAGAATATTGATCTATTAGTTACCAAGAATTGTAGGCGTTCCCGCGAATTTTGCGTTTTGAAGTGAAATAACTTTTTAACGGTTAATTCGTTAACGTTGATTGAAAAAACTGTTTCTTATAATTCCGTAAAGTATCTATATTCGAAATATCAACACTGTAGCTCTTTTCGTTCAAAAGATACAGCACCTAAAAAACGACGCTAAATTAAGGTGTAGTAATAGCACTGTAGTGAAAAGTCCGAATGTCTCCCTTAAATCTCGGCCTTACGCACTACCGTGCTCTAGATATACAAGTTGTAATTTGATTTTTTTGATAACAAAGTAAGAAGTGTTTTGTAACGGAATTGAATCAGAAAAATATAATCGTAACCAGCGCTGAAAAATCATAATTTTATTACAATTTGGATTTTATTATCACTATCGGGAATTTATTTTAACTAACGTATCGTATGTTAACCAACGCCATCGATTTCGCATGGTCTAAATTAGCTTAAAACAAAGTTTATATCAAAATCGGGAACAAAAAAATTTTGTTCAATTTTTGCGATTTTTTTAAGGGAAAAAGTGCGATTTTTTTAAGGGAAAGTGCCCTTGGAAAAAGTGCGAAAAAAGTGAAGAAAACTTTTGTTTTCGTTTTTAATAAAAATCATTTTCTAGAGTAATTTTGACCCAAATAGAACGAAAATCAGGTTGATTTTAACGTCTGACCAACACATTTCAAAATTTTGCCATCTCAATTCATTCAGTTTTGAATTTTAGCACGATGGGTCTGATCTCTTGAAAACCGTTAATCGTATCGTATTTTAATCAACGCCATCGATTTTGCTAGGTCCAAATTACCTTATAACGAAGTTTATATCCAAATCGGGGACAAAAAATTGTTTTCAATTTTTGCGATTTTTTTAAGGGGTACCCCTTGGAAAAAATGCGAAAAAAGTGAACAAAATTTTTGTTCTCGTTTCTAATACTAATCATTTTCTAGGGTAATTTTGACCCAAACATAACGAAAATCTGGTTCATTTTAACGTCTGACCAACACATTTCAAAATTTTCCCTTCTCAATTCATACAGTTTTGAATTTTAGCACGATGGGTCTGATCTCTCGAAAACCGTTAATCGTATCATATTTTAATCAACGCCATCGTTTCGCTAGGTCTAAATTAGCTTAAAACGAAGTTTATATCAAAATGGGAGACAAAAAAAATTTTGTCCCATTTTTGCGATTTTTCTTTTCATAAACTCAATATATACCGACTATTTAAGCAATTAACTCAGTTAGTTGTTATTTTCACTTGTTCAAAATAAGTTATTTGATGTGTTCAATTCCTTCAAACTAATCTTAATGATTGGACTGAGTATCCATAGCAAAATTTTGCAAGAGATATATGCTCTGTTTGTAGTAAAACTTGGAGCTACTGTAAACTCATATAAAATTAACTTGAAGCAAATTGAAATAAGTATGTTCCACATTATATGCCGTAGGCTCAATTAAATTTAGGCAAATGGCATATTATTAGGCAAGAATTAAGACGATTATCAAAATAATCGAAAATACACATGTTTTTCTTGTTACCTGTAAATATGGAGCAGTATAAGTGTCAAATAGTTTACTGGTGTTTCTGTCCCAACAAACCACAGTGAATCCGAGGAAATTTGAAGCTGCATGAACTCAAATTTCCACATATATTAATCTTTTAGTAACATTTTGATCCTATTTATTTCTGTGAAATAATTTCTGTATAAATTTCTCATATCAGTATCCATTTTTAGCAATAACTGGAACACTAAGATAATCGAATATGTATCATTTCGCTCAATACCCTATCAGATTATTCGTTCGGTTTCAGAGATCATACGACAATTAAACAATGAAAAACAATTTTCCACTTTGTTAGCAAGATTAGATTTGTTTGTAAACAGTCTCGGCTTTGAAGAATCACCCGAGTCGAAATTTAGCCCTTCAGTAGAGCATACTAGTTATTATTTCTTTTGTTATTTCATGAGTGTTACTTTTTTAGGTCTTCAGCATCGTGTCATTAGAAGATATAAGGCCCTACAACTGCCTTGAATTTAGTGCAACAATTGCACATCAATGCACAAAAGCGTATTTTTCATCAATTTACCAAATAGAAGGTATAGGTACTGAGACTACTGATGTTATCAATAGTACATCAAGATATTCACTTTTAATCTAGATGTATTAATGATTCCCTAAATTTCGACTCGTGGTTGGAAACTATTTATTTCAAAAATTTTCTTCTCTTGTACGCTAAATAAA
The DNA here is from genome assembly GCA_963920215.1 of Nineta flava. Lineage (NCBI taxonomy): Eukaryota > Metazoa > Arthropoda > Insecta > Neuroptera > Chrysopidae > Nineta > Nineta flava. The sequence goes on along the minus strand of OY986041.1, from coordinate 66,812,431 downwards.
TATTAATAAACTGAAAATGTGTCTCGGTATCTTAGCTCTATTGAACTTCCAAAGGTGCACTGTAGAATCTAAAACAGACTACGATACTCGACACACAAAGGAACACAAAATATTCGTAAAAGTTTACTAAATTTATCCCAGCACGCATTTGATTTTAGTAAAAAAAATAAAAATTTTGCAATTCTACTCAAACCTGACTTTATTCGATTTGATAAAATAAAAAATTTAATTCAATTTAGTTTCGCAATTAAGAGTCTATTTCTCTTTACAATACAATTTTACGTATAATACAACACTCGTGGATTTTTACTTTAACAATCCTATTTTTAACTGATGCTATTGATCAAATACCAATTTTAAACTCATCTTAATTGATCATATGTAAATTTCTAACTGAACTTCGAATTGGTGAATTGCTGCCTTATATAATGTCAGAAGACTGGTATGTTCAAACGAATCAAAAATATATTGATTTTGAAAACCATAATTTTTTTCAGAAACTTTTTGAACAATTCTTTCTTGCAGTCACGGTTGCATTTAGAGGGGTCGATAATGTATAAAATTTATTAAAAGTAATATTGGTTCATCTGAGATACGAACCAAGTATAATATAGATATGATACCCTCTGAATAGCCACTTAGCCCGCTCGACTATCTGAATTCACATTCATCATTTCCAAATTTACAATATACAGTAATATAATAATAGTTGTTTTTGCACTTGTTTACATTTGTTAGAAAAAATTTCATTTGTACTAATACTTTTTATAAAATAAATAAATTTTTAAAGAAAAAGAAAAATATTATGTCTTATATATTTTTGCTTTACAACTTTTTGTACTTAAAAAAAAACTTCTTCTTTAAAAGGAAAAAAATATTTTGCCTTAAATATTTCTCCTTTACAACTTTTGTACTTAAAATTGTGTGTTGAGGTCCCTAAAATTATTCTTAATAATTTTCAACACAACATCAACAATTCTGTCCCATCCTAAACCTACGCTGAAAATTTGACTGAAGTTTTATTCAATCTCAAGTTATGATATTGGTGGCGTAGGACCGCAATACCACGTGATCCATCTAGTAAAATTACTATTGTATTAAATTCCCTTATGCCTGCTACATTTATACCTACATGCTGAATAGAGAATACGAAAATGTAACTGGTTTATATATTTTGGCAAGTACAAGTTTATATGTATTTTGTAGAAAATCGATAACGTTTGTATAAATAATTTATTATTTTATAAATATTGCCTTACATAAAACATATAGTACCTTACTCTACGAACAACATTTGAACAATTTTAGACACAATCTAGAACATAGAATTAAATTTTTATACACGCTAGGAGAAATACCTACAGTTTTCTTTCATGTGCTCACAAATTTTCATTTATTTATATGTCAGTATTACTTTGAAATATAATTTGTTTCTGTTGACTTGGATTTTGTTCGATTCATGTTGAATTATTTTTCTATTTGGTTTATAATACCATAATATTAGCCATTTATTAGAAAATTGGGATTATAAATTTTTCAATTGTTACACAGGTTTGAAAATATGGCCACACTTTATGTGTTATTTTACTTAGGAGCTGAATTCGCCTAAAACCTTTTCATCTATTTATATGACTCTCATCATGACTTAATTGTACATTTCGTAAACTGAATGAATAAGGCACAAATCATCTATAAAATTTTTAAATTGCCAATTATACCATGACTTGACGATTTCTATTAAATGATTAATTTGGGCCAATTTTTGGAATGTAAATACAATATGACTTTTAGAATCTAAATATTCTGTGTTATGTATGTAAGTATATACAGGGTGACCCGTATGTCACGTACACAACTGAAGGCATGGAAAGAAAATTGAATTCTGAGACAAAAAGTCCTTTACCATTTTTTAATCAGACGTACAGGCAATTAGTTATTAATTAAAATAAGTAACCAATCAGAGGCGCGCACTGGGTTACAACAGACACACGTACATGCATTCCCACATACGAACATACTTACAAACACTACTCACCCACGCTATTGGCCGCCTCTAATTAGTTACTTATTTTAATTAATAACTAATTGCCTGTACGTCTGATTAAAAAATGGTAAAGAACTTTTCGTCTCACAATTCAATTTTCTTGTATAGGCTAATGCAAATGCATGTTTGAATCCTCAATTATATTTATCAGCAGTTGGAGTATTTCATTCAACCAAATTGGATGAAAGTATGCTACGGATTTAAGTAAAATGTTTAGTGGTAATTTTTGCTAATAGCTGGATATATAGACTATATACTATGGGAAAGATTCGATACTATGGGAAAGATCTTTGAAAAACGATTATTTTCCTCAATAGAGTTTGGCTTTAATATGTCGCATAAGATTACATTTACCGTAAGCCCGTTTTTACACGTGTAAGTTTTGATGAAAGTTTTCAATCGCAATAAATGTATGTAATATAACGATACTTTCATCTCTTTGTACATGCAGAAATATATCAATCGCATGTTTTGTTAACAGCTTATAACTCTCGTCTTGCTAAATATTTATTTCTTTATCAAACACTTCAGTCACATGATCATAGTAAACCAACCACAAGGAAGTACGCTAATCACCCTATTCTTACATCTAAAGTTACATATAAGATTGCATCGAAATAGATGGTAGGTCTTATTGTGTTATAATAGCATAGTTTCATCAAAAAATACTACTGCGCTTGCTCACCAAAGTATGCGTTATGAATAATTACATAAAAAGCTACATGTGTAAAATAGCCCTAAGGTTTAAAATCAATTGCGTCCATATTAATTGTACATATCCAGTCAATGATAACAGGTTAATCTTTGAAATATCAGGATTTAAAGATTTAAACAGGATTAGCCCAGCAGTGCGCATGACCTCTTACACAAATACACAGATACTTATTGACAAATTTAATTTTTCTGTTTTTTTAGACTCCATAGCTTAAATAGATTTCCGAATAACTAAAACATATAAAACGTCACAAAAAAACTCCAGATACTTGACACGATATATTTGTAGTTTCGAGCAACTATCCATCACTCCAATTTTGAAGGAATCGTAGCTAAGTCATGTGAGGAATACAATCTTAAACTTTTAAATTGGTAAATTTCCTGTTTCATTTTAAAGACTTAAATTTGGAAATTTGGAGTTATTCGAGCACATTAATTTTGTCGACCAGATAATATCATTTATGAGGCTCTACCGATAAACTATCAATTTCTTGTCATGCTTAGTTGGGCTCATAGTTATATACCTACGAGTTAGCTAGTTTTTTTTTTTGCTTGTGCATTAAGCTTACCACTTCTCTTAGGTGCATAATCATCAATTTGACTAATATGTGGAATGCGAAAACAAGAACAAATCATTCAATTACAACAAACTCAAATCATTTAATTAAATGTATTCGACCAAATAAATTTATAAGAACTAATTTGTATCTACAAATGGTTATTAAACTACATAGGTAAACTATAACTATTACTAAATGTATCCAATCGAATATAATCAATTAAGAGATTTATAGGATAATTATAATTTTATATAACCATAAATTAATCATATCAACTACTTTAAATTTATCACAATATCGATATTCAGTGGACAGTGTGGTGCTCTAAGACTGACATCAAAAATATTTAAAATTAAAATATTTTTCTGAAAATTTCTTTAACATTGAAGTTTGTAATTAACGTTTCATTAAAATGTTTTCAGTAATCATATGTCAGGTGTTAACATTTACCATCGTGAAATTTCATTTGTAACAAAATCTGGTTTCTCACAGACGTTTCTCAAAGCTTTGTTTAATGCAGTTTTTCAAAACAATGTTATCTTCCAAATAATCTAAATGATATAATAATAATTTAAATGATCAATCAAGTTTGGAGTGATTATCAAAAAAATTACGCACCTGCTACTTACAATAAATTCAGATAATATTTTGTTAAATGAGTTAAAGTATCTTTGATGATTGATCCAGATTGAATATATTTGTAAATTTTCATTACTTGTTTATCAAAAATTGCAAAATAAGTACAAGTCAATAAGATGCCCTTTGAGTGCCGTATGGTGTCACCACAACCACTGCATTTTATTTCTTCCTGGTATTGAGATTGTATAATAGGTTAGAAAACTTTTACGATGGCTACAATACAAGTTTTATGTTTCATGAATAGGATAATCGTAGAAAATATTAATTCCACTACCATAACATGTCAGGTAACTCAGAGGTAGAGCGTTGGTAAAGAATGCCAGAGGTCATGGGTTCGATTCCCATCGTATATGTGTATGATTTTTCATATCTACCATTTTATGTCAAAAGAATGTAATTAGTATTCAGACACTTCCGTTGGTATAAAATAACCGAAAATCAAGCATACTAACATTGGATAAATAGACGTTAGTTTACAATACAACAATTTAAACATATTTTTTGCATATGATTTATAGTTTTTAAAGTACAATTAACCGAATATGTTTGTGGTAAAGAAACCTAAAAATTTAGTACTTTACGTATCATTTTGACTTAATATTTCGATTGAAGAATTAGGGGCTGCCCTGGACCGGCTACATTTCGACTATAAGGTCCATTGTGATGCCTAAGGATGTGAGCATGTGAGTGGAGTGGAAGGAATTCTTGTGTGTAGACTAGGAATTGGTAGGATGTACGGCTGCAGCCGACTCTTATAGGAAATATGCAGATATTCATCTGGAGTTCGTGAAAGAAACTGCAGAAAACCGTCACAAGCATAGCCAGGTACTTCGTTCTTGTCCATAAGCCGGCAGCTTAGTCAATTAAACGCCCTTTTTCTTTTCTTTTTCTTAACAATTGACAAACTGCCGATGTTGGAATTCGAACCCATAACTTCCCAGTTCGAAGCAGACAATACGCCCCAGACATAACGCCTTAGAACGCGCGGCTACTGGGATGGAAAAAAATTAACCAAACTCATTCTTTTAATGTATTCTATAGTCGTATTCAAAGTTGACATCTTTTCGAAAATTTATGTAGTCTAAAAAAGTTACCAAAAAGCTATGAATTCAATATATCTCTAAGTATATAGAAAAACATCATATTATTGAAACGTTTTAAAATAATTTTAGTCAACTTTAAGCTTGCCATCCAGTATAAACTATAACAATTGCACAGTATAATAATCAACGGCTATAATCGTGCTCACAGTTAAACCACAATTATCTCTTATAGATCTGCTTTCAAATCGTATAGTTTACTATTAGATGCTATTATATACCGTTATACTCACTCGTATATGAATGTATGAATTAAATGGTAATATTACCTACAACCGTATCGGTACGTAGTTGGTACATTAACAATGATACAACTCTCGCTATTTTGAATTTCATTATCATTACAGTTAAACTTCATAAATTGCATCTAGTTATATACTCATATTTATACCATGAATATATAACATATCATATTTATACCAAGCCAAGTGGCCGAGCGGTCTAAGGCATTATGTCTGCGCAGTATGCGTACTTGGAAACTGGGAGGTTATGGGTTCGAATCCCGACATCGGCAGTTTGTCAATTATTAAGAAAAAAAAAGGGGCGGTTAGTTGACTAAACTGTCGGCGTATGGACAAGAACGAAGTAACCGGCTATGCTTGAGAAGGTTTTCTGCAGTTTCCTTCACTCCAGATGAATATTGACATAGTTTCTATGATAGTCGGCTGCAGCCGCATATCCTACCTATTCCTAGTGTATACACAATAATTTCTTCCACTCCACTCACATCCTCACATCCTTAGGCATTACAATGGACCTTATGGTCGAAGTGTAGCCCACCCAGGGCAGCCTCTACAATCTATCTATCTAAGCATTTTGACTATTATTTCTATTTGAAGATATATTTTGGAATCACGATAAAATTAACCGTAACGTAGCCCATTCCAATTTGGAATATTCTTTTAGATGAAAATCTACTGAATCATTTGCGACGGAAATAACGTAAACTATCACCAAATCGCCTAAAATAAGTTTGTGGTATTTTTACGTCTACTCAAAAAGTTATATGGATTACATTATTTGACATGAATGATTGACATGAAAAATCGCACACATCTAGGGATGGAGATCGAACCCGCGTGTTCTGCCATTCTAGACCAATGTCTGTCCAACTGTCCAATTAACATATTTTTTTGAATTGTTTTTGTAAACTACCATAGCATCTAAGATAGCGCAGTAGGTAAAGCATTGATCTAGAATGCCAGAGGTCGTGGGTTCGAGATCCATCACTAAATGTGTATGATTTTTCATAGCAAGCATTTTGATGTTAAATAATGCCATCAATGTTCAATCATAACTTAAATATCAAATTGTGTAAACGCTACTCGCGTCCGTTGGTATAATATAACCTAAAGGCAACCATACTAATAATGGATATCAATAGACGCTCTTTTACAAAAATAATTTAAAAAAATATGTTAACAGTACTTAAACAAATTTAATAATACAAGGACATCAAAATGATGGCATAGGATAATATGCATTTCTCTACCATCACATTTAAGGTAGCTCAGTTGGTAGAGCATTGGTTTGGATGCCCGAGGTCGGGGGTACGATCCTTATCTCTAGATGTGTATGATTTTTCATATCAAGCATTTGATGTCAAAGAATGTTATTAATGTTCAGACATATAATTTAAATCCATTCCTATGGATATATGGTAGTCCAATCCAAATATTTGACGTGAAATGAAATACAGTCTGATGAAGACTACAATGTAGTGTGTAATATTGAGGTGTTTGTCTTGGAACACGATATTTAGAGACCAGAAAGAGCTTACAAACATAAGCTTCTGGTATAAGTTGGGATTGTCCCATCGGAATACTACAGTGCTTGACTTGTTCTTTCGGATTTTGTCGAAAACAACAAAAATAAATATAAAGATTATTAAAATAATCTGAGAAAATAATAAGAGAACTCTGTGTTTTAGAAATTCAATTTCATAATTTGCCCCGATTCTTAGATCACTTATTTGTATTTTATAAATACTTATTTCGACTACAAAATAGTCATCGTTGATGATGACTACTTTGTAGTCTAAGACAAACCTTTCAAAATGCAGCAACTTAAAATCTTTCTGTGACTGGCTTGGGTTGTCGCAAACATGTCTTTTCTCCATGATTTTTAGCCGCCTTAAACCGTACTAAAAAAAATTGAATTCTTCTTTAAATAGTATAAACATGTCGTTCGTTTACCCTAAAGTAAATGGATCCATATACAATATAAATATTTATTTGGTATTGGACATAAAAACATCAATAAACAATAATGAAAATTAATGAAAAGCAAATATAATACATTATATTGCAAAAACTTTTGCTAATACTCCAATTTTCACAACATATTATAGAAAACAATGATAGATGATGACCCAGTTCATATATACAAACCAATAACAATAACAATATATTTGGTAAATATCTCTGTTGTATTTGTAAAACTTTATATCTGTATATGATTGTAAAGTTTTGTTAAGAAAGTGAAGTAACAAAACATCCGTTATAACTAAAGCCAGGCAGGCAGGCAGGTATGTAGGTAGGAAGGTAATATAAAGAGATACTTCTTAAATGTAAACAAAACATTTACAAAGTAGCAAATAATATAATGCTGTATACATGTGTTTACATGTTTACAATTTAACAAGAAATGTTTACGGAGAAAAATTGTCTAGATTACATTTGTTACTACTATTCTACTACTTCCAAACACTACTACTTACATGAAGTTCAAACTTGTGATTTTATAAGATGATAATATTTAATACAAATATCAGTTGTTTTATTTCAAAACAATTATAAGTTTACTTTCTCTTTCAAGGAATCATTTTATTTAAAACTCCATTCTGATTTTCACAAATAGAATCGATCTCAAACAGCCAATGAATGAAGAGAGATTCAGCGTGCATTGATCTTAATCATCTATTAGGCTTCAAAACAATAAATTAAAATAGTAAAAACCAATTTTTTCCGTAACATTTCTGTTCATAATTGATTTATAAACGTTTACCGTTTTGAGTCAGCGCCAAAATTTAGAATCAAAGATTTCAACCTTGAATGTTCAATTCAATTCAATTTGTACTAATCGCGTAAAGTACGGGAACAGATTATCTTTGTATTGATCCAAGGTTATAAAATACCGATTTCCAAAAAATTTTCCCCAACTCTGCAGCGGATATTTCAAACGTTGATGGACTTTTAAAATGTTACGCATGCTTGCCAATTAAACTGCAAGTCATTACATGTCTTAACGAGCCTGCAAAAATTTCCATACTCTTCCACAGGGCATGATTTCCATACTGGGTAGAAAGACTTTTTACAAATAATTCGTCCTTATTTGTTGATTTTGGAGTCATCCATACATTGAGTTATGTAAACACTAACAGTAACAACTAGTCTATAATAACATTACAAATTTTAATACGCTATTGGGAACTGACATGGAAGAGTTGCTTAGATAAAATGGCTGATTTTAGGTTGCAAATTTAAAATAAATACGTGTATTGTGAATTAATTAATTTAATAATTTACTGTTGTTTTTGAGTGATATATTTTTAACTGAGTAGAGGTTAAAATGTTGCTAAAAAAGAAATAGCTTTCTTTGCTCTTAGTAGTATACAATGCAACCTTATCATAGTTTGAAAAACCAGGCGTAGTGACCAAAGTGATCAGTTCCTAATAGTTACTTTTAAAGATACCAAAATTACGGTAAGTTAACTTTAAAGTTACTAGTATTTTCGGTTATAGAAAACTTTCTAATTGTAGTAATATATTAAAGCAATACTTTTTCGTACATATTATCCGATTATAAATTTAACACTCAATATTTGCTTTTCAATGTTGAACTTTGAGTCGTATTTTAAGTCTGTCGTATTTTAAGTGTATCCAAATTATGATTTAAAACAAATCTTTAGTATCAAAACAGAATGTTTTTTTTCTACTATTATTATTTTAAAAAAATTTTGATTTATCTCCTGGTTGACATGTTTGACAAAGTAAATGTTTGACCTCATTATTGTTATCAAATTTCGTCAGTGGAATAATTCTACTCAATATAAACCTTACTGATCCAACATCGTATGTTATTATATACATATGTATTATTTAAGCAAACAAAGGCTGCCCTATATTGATAAGACATGGTTTATATGTTTATAGTCCCTTTTTTAAGTCGTATATATAGCATAAATATCATATGCATATAAACATAGAGAAAAAAAAAACTGGAATATATAAAGAATCAAATTTTCTTTGATGGTCAAATGTTTGTTCAATGAACATTTTTGGAGTATAGAAGAAGTTGATTTCTAGGTAACAACATATACATTATGTTAGTGACTACACGTTAATGGTGCTAGTTAACCATTCTCATAGGCTACGTGTGGGGTGTGTTGATACTATACGGCTAGTATGTACAACATGAGATACTAACTTGCTAGAGTCTAGTAAGCAATGATTAATTTTCTCTCTGTGGCATTTCATTTCCGTGGACTTATAGATTCATACACACAACGTATTATAACTACTAGTATAGACCTCTTCTATATGTTGATGATAGCGTCGGTCGGACGGACGGCAACAGCCGGACGCCTGCGCTTACTCATTTCCCTTTATCACTTCGTGCTACTCAACATATATATATATATATATATATATATATATATATATATATATATATATATATATATATATATATATATATATATATATATATATATATATATATATGTATATAATCACAACCTGTACTATACGCCGTGTCTATTCAATCGGTAACACCATAAAAACTATATTTGTTTTTTTTGTAAATGATTGTAGTGCGATGAATATAAAGTTCTCATTTAGTCAAATGAGATTGATGACGATTTTGATCTAGTGGGTAGAGCATCTGCTAAAAACTTAAGTAAGGGTCTTCATTTCAGTGAACAATTTTTTTTAGTTTGTTTGAAATTATTATAATAAATATGAGAAATAATCATTGATTTCATATAAATAACAACAACAGCGATCCCTAAGAAAAAAATATTTTGTGAAATTAGAATAATGCCAGTTTATTTTATTTTATCAAAGTATTCAACAATTAAACAAAGATGCGGCATTATTTATTTCATATGTTTTTAGTAGCGAATTAAAATTTTAAATGTTTGAATGTTTTGCAATTGTAAAAAACTTCAAACCTAAATTTTTATTATTAAAATTAATTGCTTTTCATCTTATAGAGTCTTAAAAGCACTTAAATAATATGTGTGTGTGTGTATGTTTGGTAGAAGTTGAATGTCCATCGATTCTACCACAAATCCTTCTAAAAGTATGAAATTTCACTCTTGGAGGTGATATATTTCAGTAAATATAAATGTAGGTGCCTTTAAAGAATTCAACAAACTTTACATTCATAAATCATAATAAATTAATGGTTATTTTTACCCGGTATACATCGGTATATAATATATTAAGTTTAGTCCCGATTCTGATAGATCTCGTCAACATCATAACTCTAAAACGAAAAGAGATACCGAGCTGCAATTGTGTGTGTTCTACAGCTGAAAATTGTGGTAAACTTCAGGTAAAATCAACCCATACGTCATCCTGCTTGGGGCAAAATCATAAAAAGCATTTAAAAGTATTTAAAAAAAAATGTTCCTTTTTATAAAATTAACAACCTTTGTTTGAATCTTTTGTTCATAAGCTAAATAGTTTTGCCACAATTTCAGCTTAAATATATATAATTAATCTTGATTATCATTTTTGACATCAACTAAGTATGTCCGGCATTTGAAGAAAGCTCTTTATTTGCGGAATTTTTTGATAAATTTGTTCTGATTTTGATGCATACGTAATAGAAGCTAATAAACTTGAATAAAGCAAAGTACTTGTTAGGCCATCTTAGCAAATGAATTTTTAGTGTAGATACATCTCACCATTCAAAATTTGCAATACACTTTTAAAGAGAAGCTTTTCACGTGAGTGAAACGTTATATTATTATGACGCTAGTATGTTACTAAACTCGGTATACGTTATACCGTCACAGTCATCATCATCACCATCACTATATATCGACCAACCGTGTGCCCTGCCCCCACTCATACCCCCAATTTAATATAACTTATGCCTACATACGTTAAACACATACTAGTATTCACGAAAATCACTAGATACGCACTGTGTGAAGATACTACATAACGCATAATGTATGACAGATATTTTGTTGTTTAGCTGCTTACTCACAGGGTTTGGTGCCTCAAACCGGATTTCCTATCCAGCTCCTAAATATTGGTTGTCATAAATTTTATACAGGTTAATAATAATATATCCGGGTATTCATTCCATATCGTCTCATTTCATTTCATTTTCCATCCTCACCTAATCCCCTACTCATGATTATTAAGTTAGGATAATATTCTTGTTGTTGTATCAAAAACTGTTCACTTCACTTCTTTAGAATTATATATGATTTGTTTTTGCACTTTAGTATCCTCCGGAATTTGTTATAGGAGTTAGATGTAATTCGTTATCATGGATTCTTAGCTAAATTGTATTTGAAATAATTGATATTAATTTAGTTTCTATTATTTTCTTCAATTAGTATTATTAATATTAATATTATTATTTATTTTTAACATCATGAACATGGCAAAATACAGTTATAATTTTCAAATTGATAAATTTACAAACCTGATAAAAATATTGAGTTTCTCTATCATTCAACAAAGTAGAAGGCCCATATTGTTATTGGCAGTACGAAGTAAATTAATGGTGCTTGAATAATATTTTGATATTAATGTTTTGATGTGGAAAATCATTCACATCTATGATGCAGATCGAACCCACGACCTTTAGCTTACCGTACCAGTGCTCCATCCACAGAGGGACCCAAATTATTTGGTAAGATGCATGTTACTAACTGCCTGATGTAGATTCATTTTTTAATGTCATTAGCCGTGTATCGATATTGTATATAAAAAATAATTTGAATTAAGGTTTAATTTAAAAAAAAATTGGGTGTTTAGTTTTAAAAAGAAACTAAACACTTTATAGAAAATAATTGAATTATCAATTATTTTCATAAATAATGAAGTTAAGTTAATTAGTAATTTTAATTAAAAAGTTATTATGATGTATTTTTAAAAAAAATAATGAAAACTGAATATACGGTACTTTAGAAAAAAAATCCAAAGCAGAGTATTGTATGTGGAATTATAAAAATTAGAAAACGATCGGTGCTAATGCCATACACGTAAATATAAAAAAAAAACACGTTGAACCGAAAGTCTTTCAATAAAAGCTGGGCCCATTAAAAAAGATAATATTGAGGTAGTAAGATCTTTACTATCCAGTAAGTGTCTTAGTTATCGACAAGTGATTCGAATCTGAAAAAAAATAAAAGGTACACAAAAGGGAACAAAACAAATATATGTTAAGATAAAATATATTTGAAATAAATAATTTCTAATCTAATACACTGATAGTACAACTATCCTTAAAACACTAACATTGGTTGTACAAGTTATGAAAAAAGAGATTACATGAATATGTGCTAAATTGAACTGTAGTAAAAGAAAACTACAGTAAAAAAAAAATATGTTCAAATATGTCTGATTTGCAAAAAATATAAATATGGATTACAAATTTAATTCAGATACATAGTTGTATATAAAGAGACATTACGCTTCTGTAAAGAAAAAATACACGGCCAAAAAAAACCAAGCGTATACAAACAATATAGTTATAAATTGAAAACGTCAATGCATATTCACATAAAATATAAATTGTACACCAAAAGTGTGTATAGAATGTGTATTGAATTGTTACAAGTTTGAGAGACCACAAGTTTCGGAATAGTGAATTAAATAAATTATACAAAAAAAAATATACTTAGATACAATCAGATAGAAACCATTAATTCGCCCATTCGATATTTCAGCACAATCCATAAAAAAATATTCAACTTGTAAATTGAAGAAATAAAATTTTAAATACCATCTGATTAATTGATGTGAATCAACTAATTTTAGTAATTGTCTTCTTTTTGTAGCTATTTTTTTTGTGACTCTACTGAGCCAACTAATTTTTGTAACTACCACGATGAGAGGACTATTGTAACTAACAGAGAGAAATACTCTTTTTAACTGAACTGAAAGAAGTATTTTTTGTAACTCCTTGATGAGACGATTTTTTGTAACTCAGTTCATGAGATTACTTTTGTAACTCATTTTAAATATGTGCTGAAATATTAAAGTAAGCTTGTATATACGCAAGTCATTTCTGATCTAAGCCAATGCCTGTTGAAACTATGCAAATTCTCAACTAGCATAAACCAATAATTATATAAATTCTTTGAACAATAAAAATATGAAAAAATATCAATAATAAATTTTTATACAGTGGAGTATTAAAAAAATTATTCTCCACTCCAGGGGGCCAAAAAATTAGCGACATGCTAATTGGAAAATATTAAAGCAAGAATGACATGAATAGATGAATAAAAAATCTTACAAATGTGGATTAGACGTGAAGATTTAAACATATTTAGATGTTTAATTAGGATGCAGTAACGTTACCATTCCCTTGATATCCTCTGAGATAGTATGGCCGAATGTTGTATATCGACATGCCGAAGGTTTTCTTATTAGATTTTGGAGCTTTTAGCCTAACTGAAGTTGGTGTAGTGAACTTTATTATCTTGTACGGTCCATTGAATTTTGAAGCGAATTTAGGTGCGATATTCTTGTTCATATTCGGGGCCAAGTTTTTAACCATGACCAATTGACCCACTTTATATTTAGACAGCGTTGGTTTATTTAAAGTTTGGTTGACTCGTTGTTGGTGAGCAATCTTTAACGCATCTTGTATATGTGCTTGTGATGGTTTAGCAGAACTCGTGATTAACTCAGTTAATTCGTTTATAATCACAAACGGCGTCATTAACTTTCTACCAAAATAAACTTCAGCTGGTGTTGAGTCGATTGTACTTTTGTAGGAGTTGTTGTAATTGAAAATTACAAAACTCAAAAATTTTGACCAATTTTTATGTTGTACAGAATATTCTTTGAGAATGCATCCTAAATTATATTTTATCTGTCGATTGAGGCACTCGCTCTTGTTCGAAGATGGTGTATAGCTCGAACAGTAGGCAGCTCTAATACCATTATTAAATAAGAAGGTTTTCCACTTGATCGATGCAAAGGCTGGTCCGTTGTCGGCTACAACAACCGTCGGATATCCGTTTTGCAGGAAAATCTTCTGTATCAGTGAAATGGCAACGTCACTGGTCTGCCTTTTACATGGAAAGGCGAAAGCAAATTTTGAAAATCCATCTACAATAGAAAAAATATATTTAAATCCTTCACTTGATCTAATAATAGGACCGATAAAGTCGACGTACAAAGTATGTAGGGTATACTCCGGCACGGAACTACTCAACTGAACCCTATCGTTACGTGTATATGGCCTTATAGCCTGGCACACTTTACAGGTTCTGACATAGTCCCTTACTTTCGCATAGAGGTTTTTGTAGTAAAATATTTTACTAATTTCACGGAATGTTTTAATTACTGAATTATGCGCAGCATACTTGGAATCATGATAATATCGAAGAACGTAATCGAGTAAATTATCTGGTAAAAATATACGTTTTAGTCGATTCCTTCCGACGAACTTATAAATTAACCCATCCTTTATGCAAAAATTAGGGACATTCATCTGAGCCTTAAGGTTTTGATAAATGATTTTACATTCGGGAGAGTTACGTTGCTCGTTTTTAACAGAAAGGTAATCAAAATTTGTATTAGCTAAAACGTTAATAAAGTTCAGTTGCGCATTGTTCCTGATTTCTTCATTCACCGACTCTAAGTCAGTTTGATCCAAAGTATTGGTTATCTTTTTTAAAAGGTTTGCATAACCTGGATCATTGCTATGCAACTCTTTAACTTTAATGAAATTTTTGCCTGAATCTTGATTTGAATCAGAAAATTTGTTCACTAATATATGGTCAGTTTCGTATAACCTAGATAGAAAATCGGCCATATTGTTCAATTTGCCCTTAATATGTTCCGGGGTAAAGTCATATCTCGAAATTTTAAGGATCCACCTAGATAATTTATTAAATTTATTGGGGGTATTAAAAATCCACAATAACGACCTGCAGTCAGTCTGTAGAGTAAACTTGCGGTCGGTTAAAAAATCTTTAAATTTATCTAGGGCCGTCACTACTGCGAGAAGTTCTAATTCATGACTGTTATATTTTAATTCGGCTGGATTCAATTTTCGAGAACAGTACATAATGGGGTGCAAACCGTCATCATACTTTTGAAGTAATACCGCGCCCAGACCAGTAGCTGATCCGTCAGTTTGTAGCACAAAAGGTTTGTCAAAATTAGGATGTTTTAAGACAGGCGCACTTACTAAAGATTTTTTTAAAGTAGAGATTGCATCAAGATGAACCTTAGTAATTTTGAACCTTACACCTTTCTTTTTTAAATCGTTTAACGGAGCTACAATCTGACTGAACATGGGAATATAGCGGGAGTAAAAAGCCGCAGCCCCAACTAGACGCATAACTTCTTTGACGTTTTTTGGAGTTGGCATGTCATTGATTGCTTGCACCTTAATAGGGTCTATAAAGCGTCCCTCAGCGGATATTACGCTACCCAACAAACGTACCCTCGACATACAAAATCGAGCCTTAGAAGGATTAATAGTGATACCGATAGACTTTATTTTAGTGAACAAGAGATTCAGGTGATTTAAATGTGATTCAATGTCGGGTGAATGTACAATTAAATCGTCATAATAAATAAGAAGAAATTTATGACGAAATTCTGCGAGTATGGAATTTAAAAAACGAGCTAATGATTGACTAGCCACCTTTAGCCCGAAAGGCATGGTATTGTACTCAAACAGACCATATTGTGTGACGATCGCGGTGACATGTTTCGAGTCATCTGATAATTTTATCTGATGAAAACTGGATTTCATGTCGAGGAGTGTAAATACTTTCGAATTACCTAAGCTAGCGAAAATATGAGCCATACTGGCTGAACACATCGGATCAAACTCTATATGTTTGTTAACAAACCTATAGTCAGCGACTAACCGATAAGAATCGTCTTTCTTTTTAACAAAGAAGACGGGTGAGCTATAATTAGAGTTCGAAGGAGAAAGTACCCCTTGTGTAACAAGCTCTTGAACATGCTCGTCCAAAAGTTTGGCTTTATCGGGTGCCAGATAGTAAGGAGCTTTACAAACCGGAATGTTATCGATTAACTTAATTTTATATTCAAAACCCTTGGCAAGACCAGGAACGTCAGAAAAAATCGATTTAAAGTTTTGAAGAAGTGTTTGCAACACTTTGGTTTGTTTGCTATTAAGATTTACTTTCGCTTCGACAATGGTATTAATAATTCGATTATTATTACAAAAACCCGAAAACGGTATTTCAATATTAGGATGAAAATAAAATTTGATCGTCGACTTAAAGAAGTCCAAAATGATGTTGCAATCTTTAAGTGTGGCAACACCTAAAATTACCTCAAACGGTAATGAATCTACTATAAAAAAAGTTTGAGTCCATGAAAAATTAGCCAATTTAAAATGAAGTTTCGCAGTTAAATTACATTTTAAAAAATTATTTCCCGGCAAAGAAATAGTTTTATCAATTGATTCGGTGACGATGTTTCTATTGTTAGATTTTAACTTGTTAAAAGTCGCAGTTTTAATAGCATTAACAGTAGCACCGGAATCGAAAAGTGTTAATAAAGGATAACCTTGAATGAAAATGGTTTGTAGAGGTAAAATAGTATAATTTAAAATAACATCATTAATAAGAAACTTGGGGTCTATTGCGAGTTTTTTGGAACCGTAGTACTAACATTTATATTATCCTTCTTTCTTTTAAAACAATATTTAAAATTGTGATTAGTACCTTTACAGAAGGTACAAAAAAATTTAGAGTCATTATGCGTATTTTGAATTGAAGTAACGTTTACACTGACGGGTGTTGTAGTTATTCGCGCTTGAATTTCCTCAATTTTAGTGATTAGTTGATACAAATCCTTATAAGTATCGGGAATTTGATATAAACCAAGAATAGATAGTACAGAATTATTGGCATGAGCAAAAATAATTTGTATGATTTCGGATTCAGATGAATCATTAAGTAGGATGTTCGCGAATTTTATTATTGAAGGAACAAATGTCGAAAATTTTTCAGTGTCAGGTTGATTTCGCCGGACCAATCTATCAATTAATATCTGTTTAGTCAAAGGTGGAATATAAACTTGTAATAAATTATGTTTAATATTTTGCCAAGACAAAGAGTCAGCCAAACAAGTAGACCAAAATGTTTGTGCGTTCGAAGCACACCTATTGATTAAAGATTTCAAAAGAACGTCTATAGGTAAAAAATTAATATCAACTAAATGTTGAGTATCGACAATAAACTGTATAATATTTTCTGGAACCGAAATGTCCAGAATAGTGATTTTATTTATAAAGGAATCAATACTCGGTTTTGCAAAAAAACTAAAATTTGAAGTTAATTGATTTGAACAAGTGCTATTATTTGATAGAGTAGTTGTAATTGTTGCCAAGGCATCGGTAATGCTACTTATCTGTTTGCTTTGATGTTGTATTTGTTGCTGTACATCCGAAACGTGCAGCACTGACGCATGGAACTGTTGAGCTGTAGTCTGCATCTGCGTAGTTATAGCCGCTAAGTTAACCGCTGATACTTGATGAGGCGTGATGAATAAGTCATCTGGTGAAGCTGGAGGATCGTCATCTCCTGGGGTACCTGGTGTATTACGAGTTGTTCTCGGCATAATGAAAATTTAAACCACAAACAAAATAGAAGAAAGAGAAAAAAAAATTAGTACTAAGTTAAATATAATTAAAGAATTAAAGAAAATGTAAAAGATATAAATGAATAAATATAAAGAAAAAATTATAATCATTTCAAATTTCAAAAAGAATTTCAGAATCACAAGTCGAGCTTTGTGAAAACTATCGAAAACAAAAGACACATATGGATATTTGCTCTGCTTCCATATGTGTATATAAAAAATAATTTGAATTAAGGTTTAATTTAAAAAAAAATTGGGTGTTTAGTTTTAAAAAGAAACTAAACACTTTATAGAAAATAATTGAATTATCAATTATTTTCATAAATAATGAAGTTAAGTTAATTAGTAATTTTAATTAAAAAGTTATTATGATGTATTTTTAAAAAAAATAATGAAAACTGAATATACGGTACTTTAGAAAAAAAATCCAAAGCAGAGTATTGTATGTGGAATTATAAAAATTAGAAAACGATCGGTGCTAATGCCATACACGTAAATATAAAAAAAAAACACGTTGAACCGAAAGTCTTTCAATAAAAGCTGGGCCCATTAAAAAAGATAATATTGAGGTAGTAAGATCTTTACTATCCAGTAAGTGTCTTAGTTATCGACAAGTGATTCGAATCTGAAAAAAAATAAAAGGTACACAAAAGGGAACAAAACAAATATATGTTAAGATAAAATATATTTGAAATAAATAATTTCTAATCTAATACACTGATAGTACAACTATCCTTAAAACACTAACATTGGTTGTACAAGTTATGAAAAAAGAGATTACATGAATATGTGCTAAATTGAACTGTAGTAAAAGAAAACTACAGTAAAAAAAAAATATGTTCAAATATGTCTGATTTGCAAAAAATATAAATATGGATTACAAATTTAATTCAGATACATAGTTGTATATAAAGAGACATTACGCTTCTGTAAAGAAAAAATACACGGCCAAAAAAAACCAAGCGTATACAAACAATATAGTTATAAATTGAAAACGTCAATGCATATTCACATAAAATATAAATTGTACACCAAAAGTGTGTATAGAATGTGTATTGAATTGTTACAAGTTTGAGAGACCACAAGTTTCGGAATAGTGAATTAAATAAATTATACAAAAAAAAATATACTTAGATACAATCAGATAGAAACCATTAATTCGCCCATTCGATATTTCAGCACAATCCATAAAAAAATATTCAACTTGTAAATTGAAGAAATAAAATTTTAAATACCATCTGATTAATTGATGTGAATCAACTAATTTTAGTAATTGTCTTCTTTTTGTAGCTATTTTTTTTGTGACTCTACTGAGCCAACTAATTTTTGTAACTACCACGATGAGAGGACTATTGTAACTAACAGAGAGAAATACTCTTTTTAACTGAACTGAAAGAAGTATTTTTTGTAACTCCTTGATGAGACGATTTTTTGTAACTCAGTTCATGAGATTACTTTTGTAACTCATTTTAAATATGTGCTGAAATATTAAAGTAAGCTTGTATATACGCAAGTCATTTCTGATCTAAGCCAATGCCTGTTGAAACTATGCAAATTCTCAACTAGCATAAACCAATAATTATATAAATTCTTTGAACAATAAAAATATGAAAAAATATCAATAATAAATTTTTATACAGTGGAGTATTAAAAAAATTATTCTCCAATATTAGCTCGAATAGCCTTTTGGTGAACTTAAAACTATTCGGAAATTACTTGGTGATTTCTTGGTGAGAATTGTTAAAATTTCATATTCGCTTCTTTCCAATTCCATATCCAACGTAAACGCCGGTAAATAAAAATGAAAATCGAACAAACAAATGAGGGTTTGTAATTGCAGCTACAACTAATCAAACAGTCCGAAATAATAATTAATGAAAACAATCATAAACGGTTTGAACTTTTTGAACTAATTTTGAAACGCGTTTTATAATGTAACTCTATACAAAAGCTCATGTATACTGTTGAAACATTTATATAATTTCCACTTTCACAGTCCAAAGTTTTTATTTGGTTTTAAGAATCTTCTTTCTGTTCAATCGGCAGTTTTTTTTCAATACAAGAGCAATTATACTTATTATATTATTATACTTACCCCTTATAAATGAATCAGGTAAATATCAAATCAAAATATCTGTATTTGCAATAAAGCTTACAGTGTTTGGCATACATTAAATAATACAAAATAAAACATAAAAATAAAAATTATAATTCTGTATATAAAAATTAAACAAAAGTTAAAACAAAATAGCAAGAATTTGTACAATAATTTTATAAATTTTAATAGATTCTACCTAAATTACTACTCTTCTAGAAAAAAACTTCTTAATTTTAGTGTCCCACATATAAAGTAGTAAATGTCATTAATTTTATTTTTGTTAAGGTCATTTAATAGATTAATCAATTGGTCCGTAGGTTCATCATTATTCATGTATTTTTGTATGAAATCGTGTCTGTAGGGTTTTAGGATCGGGCATTTGAAGAGGAGGTGTTCCAGTGTTTCTAGTTCATTAAAATTACAGATTTGACAGATAATGTCTTGACTCCATCTATAGCTCATGTTGTTAACGGTCAGTTTAACGGTTAGAGTGCCAGAGACTCTTAGTTGGCTAATAACTGTTATGAGTCAGGTAAATGTTATGCTTACCAATTTTATTTTTGTAAATCGGACATTGAGGGTTCAGTTTTAGAAAGTTCAATATCATAATAGAAATGGATAGAATTTTTGCTTTCTGTGTTTATGTAAATCGATAATAAAGATTGGTTGCAGAAGACAATGAGTAGCACAGGTGTTGGCTAAAATATAGTAAATATTCGCTAGTGCCTGTTGTTCATCTGACAGTTCATATTATATATATAGGACACAAACAAAAAAATACACTTAAACTAATATCAAATTCCCCCATAAAATATTATGGTGAAAAAGTATATATCGAAATAATAAATTTTAATCTAATTTTTCCGTATTCAGAGACAAATAACTTTAGTTTACACGTACTTTTGAAATATGTACCTATGGCCTATCCAGATACTTGACTCATGTTAATTTTTGGAAGGAAAGATAAATATTCAGGAGCTATAGTAACAACTTGGGAAAACTTGGGAAAAGCGTCTACAATAAAGTAAGTGATGCGGCAAGACGAGACCAGCATAGCATGTGTTTTGTATTGTATTGACTTGTAAAAGTTTTCTATCGTCTCGTCTCATTTGGCTTTTACAGATTCTTGAAAAAATACAATTAAAAAAAATCATTACTTTAAATATTTATACATAACTTTAAAATCTTTTTTCCATTTAATTTATTTAATATTTATAATTTAATTGAAACACTATTAAAGACTAGAAAAAAGATATTATAGCAAAAAAGATATATTAAAAAAAAACAGTCAAAATGATTTCCTATTTTGTGGAAAGTATATTTTTACAGATTAAATATCTATAGAGATTGAAAGAAAGTGTAATTGTCTGTTTCTCGAATATTTATCGAAAGTCAGGATTCTAATTTTCGTCTCATCTCTCGCTGACGTATCCTCGTCTCCTCTCGCAGCATCTCTAAACCAAATATCTAAATACAGATATACAGTAGATGCCCTTAAATTATAGGTAAGATGGCGGCCATAATACTTATTATCAAGTTATATAATGAGATATATTTTCAAGATCATAGTAGTAGAATAATAATTTTAAGGCCACCAAGTAATAAAACAATAATTCTCATTCGATTACTATTTTAAATTTGAATATGCATTGAACATGAATTTGAATATATGTCTTCGTCAGAATTTACGGGAAATGGAGTGTACCTTACCTAGCAACCAACATATATATAAACATGTACTTTTTAAAAGCTTTTATTTAACTTGCAATGTATGTATGTATGTATGTTTTTTTTTTTTGGGAGGGCGGAAATGCATCATGCACTATAGGTCATCATGCCCTACTCGTGTCGGACTGGCCAAATGGCCCCTACCGAACAAAACCCTAACTTCTTTCCTCATAACTTTATCTTCCCGTGGTACAACCGTTACATATTACTTCGCGAGAAGGCTTAAACAGTGGCTTCTTCCTCCAACTAAGTTAGCTATTCGTTAGCTGATATTCTGCTACGCTACTAGGGGTTCCTGCTGCGTTCTTCCTTTCGCAGCTCCTTAATTGTCTTGGGTTATAGACCCAGAATTCCTTCTACATGACTTCGATGGTAAAAAAATCGCGTACACTCGAAGAATACATGTTCTGCATCCTCCACTTACTTTTAAATTTCGGACATTCCGGGAATTCCGATAGTTTATACTTGGTTTTGAGCCATGCTCATTTCAGCAAAGAATTCTATTATCCTGTGTACAATGCATTCTAATATCTTACCCGCTGTGTCTAGCATGCAGAACGGACGGTAAGAAGAAGGTTCGCCTGGAGGCTTTTTTGCCTTAAGTAGCAGAACAAGTCGTTGCTGTTTCCACTTTGCGAAGAACACACCCTCCTGTAGGCATGAGTCATATATATCCAGGAACATACCAGGTGTTGAATTTTTACATATTGCTTTTACATGTTGGTTCAGTTTTGATGATAACGCATTTTTATGGTAATCATGACAAGAATCGACAAGGGGAAAGGGAGGTTTAGAGGGAGGGGGAAACACAAAATTGTGTATTTCTCTCTTTATATTGAAAAAATCGAAAAACACATAAGAAGTGAAGTTGTAGAAAATTAGTTTTACTATAAAAAACTTGGTGTTAAAAATGTTTTTTTAATTGAAACTTATTATAATTAGTTAATTATAATCGCTGTAGGTACTCATGGCTGCAAAATTAGCGTTCTTTTCTCAAAATAATATAATAATTTGTGCCTTTTATACGGTTGTCGAAAAATGCTTCGGATAAAAATTGTTCTATAATATAGTAACAACTTTTATTCGAAACTTTTTCTATAGAAGCGAATGAATAAGGCACAAATCAACTATAAAGTTTTGAAAAAAGAACACTACTTTTGTAAACCATAGTACAAAAAAATCAATTAATTATTCATTCGATTTTATTCTTCAACACAATAAACATTAAAATCAAAATTCAGAAGCGATATAAACGATACAAGCGGCTGAAAAATTTATGATTATGTTCGAAATATCGAAATAATTTTAGTAACGGACTGCTATTTTCTAAATGTATACAAAAAATATTAAAGGTTAATGTACTGATTATTACACTTGATATATTTTTAATACAATTGAGCTTCAAAAATTATTCTGAGTATTTCTTAGCGTGATTTCCATCATCAAATAAAATAATTTTTTTTTAAAAAGAAAAAAAGTTTTGCATATAAATTTAAAAAAATAAAAAAAACATTTCTACCTCCATATAAGTTGTATTTTTATTTGAAAAATTATGATAATACTTTCCGCATTTGTATACCTACATATAATGGCCATTTAATTTAAATATTTACTAATAACTTATTTAGAAAATCTAGAAATTTTGAGTTTTATTTAATAATGAAACATATGCTTAGAATTGTTAACTAGTTAAGTACACTCCGGTTCATAAAAATTGAACCAGTTTAAACATTCCCAGTGTTACTGTATGTAAGATGATATATATATATATATATATATATATATATATATATATATAGTAATGTATACGCTTAGAATGTAACTTCGTAATTCAATTTTTATGAACGGGAGTGTATATTTTCCATGCTAATATATAAATGTGAAAATAACTCTGTTTGATACCTCTTCACGACTAAACGGCTGAACGGATCGTAATGAAATATGGCAAGGAGATAGATTATATCCAGGGGAAGGACATAGGCAAAAATACATATAACATAAAAAAAATACATATACTCGAACATAAAATTTCCTTTTTTTGGTGTCGGTTAAATTTTTTTTTGATTTTGTCATTTCCACAGAAACTATACTTCTAAAAAATAACTATAAAATTATTTTAATTAAAATTATGTTTCAATTTTAAAATGTCAGCTTTGATTGTCGTTTCCATGGTAACTATAAACTATAATAGCACACTATAAATCGTTTTATATTGATATACATAATAAGGTAGCTCAGTTGGTAGAGCATTGGTCTAGAATGCCAGAGGTCGTGGGTTCGATCCCCATCTCTAGATGTGTATGATTTTTCATATCAAGCATTTGTTTTAAATATATGTATATTATAAAATAAAAGATTAAGTGTTATAAATTTATTTGTCGAAATTTTGAATAAAATCAAAATTAATAAAATAGCTATTCATAAATTTACAAACGACATATAGTCGATTAACTAAACAGCGGATATCAAATATTTTTATACCTGGTATATATATATATACTATTAACAAGGGTATAATAAGTTTAGTCCCGACTGTGTAACGGTTGGAAATATTGATCGTAGAAAACAATTTTTGAAATAGGTGCTCTTAATATAACCTAATTAGTTCATTTTCGCATGTGCGCCCGTCTGTTCATGGACACTATAACTCAAAAATGGAAAAAGATAACGTGCTGAAATTGTGTATGCCATTGAGGTCAATTGCCTAAAATGTGAGGTCAATTTCGTAATTGGGCAAAATCGAACCTTTATTCGTTCCGCAGGGTGGAAAATATGCATCTTTAAAACCGTAAGAGAGACAAAAATGTTCCTTTTTTTAAAATCTTTTGTTTGAAATTTTCAGGATAGCCGGGTATTTTTTCAGGCCATTCATTACTTGAAATTAATTATTTTTAGCCTTATTGTAAAATTTCAGAATTTTTTATACACTTTGACGTAATCATAACATCTAATAAATAATAGTCATAAGTGAAAATGATTTTATGAGTACTAAAACATTACTGTACATTATTAATTAATATTTTATGTACACACGGAGGTCGTAGCATGGAACTTCACACAACATGTTTACATGTATATACTCTTCTAGAATAATTTATTTAACTAAATGTTTTTTTTTAATGTTAGGTAAATCTGATACATTTATGAATAACATTGTACTATGTAAAGCTTGTTTCGTGCATAAATAAATATTGTGTATAATATTATAATACAATATTATATTACTTATACATCATGCAGCAAATATAGTAAGCACATTGTTATTATAGCTTGAGCTAAACAATAAACAGAGAATTTCTCCAGGACTCACAAAATAAAAATAGTAATAACTACATAAAAAGACATTAAAATATTTTGCTACTTGCTAGTAGTACGGTTCTTTAAATGCAAAAAAAAAACGTTATTTATGTCTCATTCCGGAAGAAAGTATGAAGTTTTCTTGTACGTGCTTCAACATTACCGAAGTTTATTTTTAAAAGCTTTAAAAAAAGATGGCTCTGTGTTTTTCCCTTGTACGTTTGTATGAAAACGATATTTTCAGAAACTACACGAAAGATTTTTATGATTCTTTCAGTGGGGTAATATTAATACTTCTAGGAAGGTTCAAGTATATTTATTGACTGCAAAGAAAGGAACGTACTCTGTTTTCGTAGTATGTTTGCGTCAATTGTTTTTTTTTGTGTTAATTATTGAATACGGTAGTTTCTACGTGCAGGAAACTAAAAAGTACGCATTATAAATTTAAAAAAAATGTTGTTAATGAAATGGCTTCAAAAAAGAAAAAAGAAAATTATAAATAATTTACAATAATAATAAATACAAACAATTACATATGCTTTTCATGTACAAATTAATTACCTACCTATTGGTAATTAATTTGTATATAAAAAGCATCTGTTATTGAATGTATTTAATATTATTGTGAATTATTTAGCTCCTTTTTTATTGGTCGGTTCATTTAAAATGCTTTTTATTTTTCATTAAGAATTTTGCAATCGGATTTTACCAAATTCATTTGGTAATTCGCAGAGTGCTTCGAGAAAACATTGTTATTAAAATTATACGTAAAATTTTATAATTTATTATACGTCTTACCGTTTTGAAAATAAAATATAGGAATGATAAAAGAGATTTTTTTTTAAATGCCATATTAATGTAAATTTTCTAGTACAACGTAATTTGATTTTGTATATTTGCTCAAGAATGGATAGAAAAGGAGTTATTCAAGAAAAAAAACTGATGTTTAACTCCGTAAAACCGATTGAAAACAGTATTTCACGACGTGTGCTCGTATATTTTTGTAAACTATTAACTGATGCATGCATGTTTCAGGTTTTTTTTTCGGAATGGAGGTATTGTTAGCTAAAGAACCGTACTGTAATAGCTTAGATCTAACTAGAAATGTGAATGTTGTGCGTGATAGAAAATTCTTTTACATAAAATAATAGTCTTATTACACGATTTAAAACAAGTAATTATTATTATTAGTTTGATATACTTAGATAAAATACGATACAGACGGGACACATTTATAAAACTAGTTTTATAATATTTCTGTTATGTTAAATTATATAAAAAAAAAACGTCACGCTGTGTTATACTATTAGTATAATTATATTCCATGAAATTAATTTGCATTATATGCATTTTTAAATAATTAATGTTTAATTATTTATTATTTTATAATGCTCTTTTTATTATTATTTTTTTTATTCCGTACTCTATTTCATTATTTAATTGTATGTTACATATTCATATTATATGTTAAATATATAAATATATGGGTGGTGTTGGTACACTTTTTATACTGGATGATTCAATCAAACTATTGTGTTTATTTTGTGTTCAATTAACTTAGTATTTGATCCTCATTTAGGGGAACCCGGGTCTCAGCGGTTTACTGGGGCAGATTGATGTTTGACGATTTTCGGTGCGCCTTGACACGGGTGTTATTAGCAAGCGGCAAGACGTAAAACTAGACCAACCTGTGGCTTTTCAACCACGACATTGATGTTAGTCTAGTTTTCTTGGTCGTTGGAGCGTGAAGTTTTAGTATTGTGGTTTTTTGCTCCTGTTTTATAACTTATGATGAGCTTGTAACCAAGATTAGGTATACATACTTGTTTACATTACAACTACACTTAGTACAAGCTGGAAGTATGTTTAATTGACTTTAGTTTTACGAAGTAAAATGTTTATTTATCTTTTTCGAGTGAGTAGTTTATTTATCTTTTTCGTATGTATCTTTTTCGAGTGAGTATCGTGTCTCTATAACCTGTATCGTGTCTCTGGGACGGAACGGGTTAGGCAGAATGGGGTAATCCATTCTGCTGCAAAGTTTCACAATGTCTTCTAGCAGACACAACTGACATCAGGCTTGACATAGGCCTTCAAGTGAAGAGGCTAATTTTACTACACTTGGGTGCTGTTGGATGACAACTGACAAAAGAGTCGCTTTATTTCATTTTTCACCTGCGAGAATAGATAGGGAATATGATGAGGCTGTGAATCCTAGTGTATGAATTTTGTGCATAAACTTATTTTTTCTGCATTTCCTCCATTCACGGGGCAGAATGAGACAAATCACATTATTTTCTAGTGCTGGAACGTCCTTAAAAACTAATATGTAATTTTTATCGCTAGAAGACATAGAATTCGAAAATATTCGCTGAAATAGAGATTTGGTGGAAGTGTCGATAAATATAGTAGTGGAAGCGATGGGAAATTACATTGAGATTTTTACGCTTAAAATCACGGAAACTAGAGATATAATAATAAAACGCGGCGAAACCGCGGCTATAAGCTCGTTTTTTTAAATTTTAAGATGCATTATCCAAACCGTACAAGTTTTGAATATGTGTTTCAGACATTAATAAAACAAATGTGGTATTCTTAAGTATGACAGTTGGTGGAATGGTGGCGATTCCATTTCGTTTCCGAAGAAATATCTTGATTAAAAGTTGTTAGTATTGTTATCATGAACACTTCATTCTAAACACTCTTTTAAAAACCGAATGGACAAGGCAAAATTGATTTAAATCTTCAAAATTCTGAACAAACAACGCCACTAAAGGTGTCGTCAATATACACAAACTTGCGTTAAATAATTATCTGAATTCGAAATATTTTATTTCAATATTTAAATCAATAATAATCCAACTTGAAATGAATAATATTTGTGTTTTAATATATTGCTGTTTACTTAAAATGCTTCCTTGTCGGATACTTTTTTTTTCATCTTGCATTACATCCATTCTCACACTTAAGAAGAATATTTAATGTAAACAGAGCCCAAGTGTCTGTATGAAAGATGATCCTAATATAGGAAGTATAAAAGGCAAAAACACGAGCGGTAAAATCATCTTTTTACCATAAAGGAAGGGCTGACCTACGGTGTAACAAGGGGTGCGGCAACAGAGAAACACATTTGCAATACTAAGCACGTTATAGTAACGCCTTGACAATATGTGGTGTATGTCATGACTTATTCTACTGTTTTTTGTTCCGTTTTTTATTTTTTATTTTTTTAGATAAACTGAAAAACACTTCGCTAAATATAAATGTTTTCAACGTTTCTTAAAAATACAGAAATAATGTATTCACATTGTTATTGATAAGTGTGTCCTGGACGGGACACAGTTATCCATTGTGATGCCTAAGGATGTGAGGATGTGAGTGTAGGACAAGGAACTTTGGGTGAAGACTATGAATTGGTAGGATGTGCGGCTGCAGCCGACTTTGATAGGAACTATGCTGATACTCTTCTGGAGTTCGTGAAGGATATTGCAGAAAACTCACAAGCATATCCGGTTACTTCGTTCTTGTCCATACGTCGACAGTTTAATTAACCGCCCCGTTTTCTTTTTAATAAAAAAAGTATCGGCAGTTTTGCCAAACTGCTGATGTCGGGATTCAAACTCATAATCTCCCAGTTCCAAGTACTCACAACGCCTTTACAAGCACGGCTAATTGGCTGGTATAACATTTATAACAACCACAAATTTCTAATATAACAAATGTACAAACTTTCATACTTGTAAGAAAAGGCAGAAATGTGTGAAATTCTATGACATAAAATGCTTGATGTGAAAAACGAAGTCACGACCTCTTACCTTCTACACCAGTGCTTTACTTCTAACCCGCCAGATGCTATTATAGGTGGAATGCATGTAATTCTTCACTATCTTAATGTTATATTGCGTGTTTTAAACTATTTACATATTCAAATTGTTTTTGTGAACTTGGGACTATCCATCCATATTGTTATCTGAACGGTTATTCTATACTAACAGAGGTGACTAGCGTTTACTTACTTTAAGTAATATGTGTAAACATTGGTAACATTCTTGGACATCAAATGCTCGATATGAAAAATCATACACATTTTGGGCAGGGAAAACTGAAGCCATTATCTCTCAAAAAATTTTACCAAATTAAGCAAGCGTATTTAAATTTTACCAAATTAATGGAACCCAACCGTACAGGCAACCATACTTACAATAGATGAATACTTGTGCCAGTAGACTATTGAAGAAAGTAATATTTATTTTCTGGATTATTTCTAGTTGTGATTTTTACTGAGAACTGGACACAAGAAACGTAGTTCTGGTATCATAATTTTTTGCTTGATATTTCCAAGGGCACTATCTTAAAACAAGTTCATAGACGTTGAAAATAACTTTTCGAAACTTTTGACACACGGACAAATGCAGAATGAAGCACAGAATTGATATAACTCCATGATGTGCGTACATACGTTATAGTGAATGAATAATTTTAAACCATTATATTTGATTGATATAATTTTATAAACTCCTACACATCAGTTATAAAGTATACACTTTCTCATAGGCAAGTAATATAGATACTTTTATACTAAAAAAGTAGTATAATGATTTCAAGTATATACAAATTTATTACATCTATTTGTTTTAAGTGTGACTTTTCAAATGGATTCAGAGTTTGACACAAGTCTTAAATAACAAACGTATTAAGTTACCAAAAAATTATATAAAAAAAATTAAAATTAAAATATGTTTCATTTTGTTACAAACATAATGATAATAATAATAATAATAATAATAATAACATTAAGCTGGAAATTATAAATATGGTACATCCCGTTTCAAATTCACAGGTTTTTTTTGTTGCTAGGGGATATAAAACGTACTGGGTTTTTTATCAATTTTTTTATAAACAGAAGCTTGTATCGATTTGACAATATGGTAATTGTTTTGTTTCTGTTTTTTGTTTAATAGGAAATTGGTGTATTGTGTCAATGTTAAAAATTTGATATCTTGAAATACGAACCTTACAACATTCAAAAAGATACAATTTTTTCCCTATCTATTGTAGAGTATTTATTAATGAGCCTGTACTTCAGACGACATTGCCTCGACAAATCTGGTTGACTTAATTTATTGAATTATAAGTCTAATTAGTTGTGTACGAGCAAAACGTATAAAATATATATTTGAAACGAAATAGGCTTTATTGTTGCCACTAGTAGTCTACGAGGCTAAGTCGGCTTTATTTCTTCGAATTTTAACAAGTTTTCTAGATCTTGGAAATGGCATAGATGAGAGTATATGGTGCCTCACAAAATTCAATGTTTTTGTAATAATATTTCGGAAGTGTTTGGCCGCAGTTTGATAAAGCTTTAAGCTTATTTTATAGGGTAGTATATTGGAAACCTATTTTATGAACTCGTATAGACGAGTTTGTTGACCATTTACTATTCTGTATGAATTCATGAGCTCTTTTTATCCGAAATGCATCAAGGTAATAAATAGTACATCTGTTATTTTCTGTGATTTAACACAAGCGTTTGACATCATTCATCACGACCATCTATTTGTGAAAATGGAACGCATGGTTATTCGTGGATCCGCTCTCAAGTGGATCGAAAGTTATTTAACTAATAGGCAACAGTTTGTCTGCATTGACTCAAATAAATCTAATGTACGAAAATCTCCATCTTTTTCGGTACCACAGGCCATTTTCCATACTAGGCCATGTGCTATTTATTTTATATATTAATGACATGTCTGAGAATAATTGGAACTCAAGGCTTTTATCCCTTGCGGATGATACGACAATGCTTGTATAAGGAAAATCGGCCTTTGATGTTAAAGCCAAAGTGAATAATGATTGGTTGGAAGAAATTAATTTCTCCACAACCAATAGTTTAATAATAAACTTTGGCAAATCAAAAGTTATAAAATTTTCACGACGATTTGTACAAATTGATTTATCAAAAATACAGATTGAATGTGTCGCTAAATTCAAACTGTTTGACAGTGAAAAGTTTGACAGTGATGGACAATTTAAACTGGAATCTGCATATTATGAATGTAATATCAAAGATATCCAGATACGCATATGCACTTCGAAGACTAATAATGATACCAAATAAAGTACCAAAATAGTACCAAATAAAGTTCTAATAGCTTTTTACTACTCCTACATCTATCCATACTTAAAATATGCCATCCATCTATTTCAGCTCGTTTCATAAATTGTATGTGAAACAAAAAATTGTTCTACGATATATGAACCAATTTAAAATATCTGACTTATGTACAGCTTTTTTTCAAAAGTTTGGTATACTTACTCTACCTTCTATTTTTACATAGCATGCAGAAATATACGCAAGGAAAAATTTGAATATACCACCAAAAGTTAATGTCGTTCATGATTATCCTACTAGAAGTAAATATACTTTAACCATATTTAGAAAGAGTCCCAAAATCAGTAGCATTCAAATTTACAACAAACTTCCGGAACCAATTACCAGTATTACAGATAACAATAAATTCAAATCCAATTAAATTAAAATTATATCTAATCTTTAGAAATTTATATAACATAGAAGTGATCTGTAAAATATATTATATTTATATTTGTAATTGACGAAACTATTATTTCTGTAATGAAATCTACAGTTAATAAAGTAATATTATTATTATTCGACTTAAACGTCACAGATGGCCATCAGGCCTTAAAAAATAATATAATCAAAATATTTTTACACACCATAAAAATTGTTGGTTAAACGTTTCAATGTCGCTTTTTCGTTTACTATTTTTGTTATTATTCTTCTGAACCATGTTTTGTATCAAACGGGATAAACATATTTTCAAAAAAAGTATAATTTATTTGTACCCACAGTGAATAAGATGACGACCTAAACAAAACAAAAAGTTTTATCCCATAAAACAAAATATATTGTGAATAAAATACTGTTTGATAATATGATTCTATGAAATATGTACCTTTAAAAATGTTATTAATTACCAAAACTATTGGTACTGTATTAAAGTAACTGAACGACATTAATAAGAATTAATTAAAGTCATTTAATTATAAGTAAAAAATTTTTTAAAATAATCGAAATTTTTTTAATCCTAAACGATTGGTTGATTTTCCCAGAATTACTCATCTTTTCAATATTAGATAAATAAAGCAATCAGATAAATTGAACTAACGAAAACTGTATTAAAACCGATAATATTTGAAAATACTTTAGGTAAATCGACTAACAAAAGGTTATAATTTTTTGGAATCTCATTTTGATTTGACATACAAATGAACATGTTCAACTATCTTAATATTATTGTAAATAACATGTGATATATTTCTCATGTGTCATCTGTGTATTGTGACCAATCAGAAAAATGTATACTGTTTCGATGAGGTGAAATGTGATGTGTACATAACCATGTTGACACTTATCATAACACTAAACAAAAAATAATTGTGAATATTCACACAACCTGCGTAAACAGATATAGTGCAGGTGTTACGGTCAAATATCATCAAGGATAAATCTGCTTTTTGTGACAAAATTATAATACTTTGTCATCCTTTTTAGGTTCAATTGACTCTCCTTGAAATATATAGTCAATTGGACGACTATATATTTCATCCACATGGAGAACAAAACTTATTATACCCGGTATATGTAAATATACAAGGTATATTAAGTTTAGTCCCGACTTTGTAACACTTGAAAATATTAATCCTTGACATAAATGTTTGGTATAAGTGTTTATAAAATGGCCTAATTCGGCCATTTCCGCATGCCCGTCCGTCTGTCCGTCTGTCCATGAACCCGATAACTCAAGAACGAAATGAGATAACGAGCTGAAATTTAAGCTTTTTTATGTGTTCTGGAGTAAAAAAGTAAGTTCAAGTTCGTAAATGGGCAAAATCGTAACATGCTTTCCTTAACGTGTGCTAGGGTGGGAGGGAGGGGTTTGTAAAAATATATATGAAACCGTAAAAGATAGAAAAAAATTTTTGAACAAAAAATCTTCTCATTTTAAAATAAACAACTGTTGTTCAACAAATTATTTTCATAAACTCAATTGTTTTCTCATAATTTATACTTAAATGTTCCTCGGAAAGCGAGTTTTTAACAATTCGAATACGCAGAATTGTAATGGGTATTGAAACAATTAACTCAATTAGTTATTACATTACTTGATTTTTTCAAGATACAAAAAACCTAAAAATGTAGTTTATGTATTATAATATGACGATTTTAAACTACGTCCTTTTTACGATTAAAAAGGACGTCTAATACGACCCTTTTTACGATTTTAAACAAAATCTCGTAAACTGCATACCAAATCTCCAATTTAGTATGATTTTTAATCTACAAATTACTATATATAGTGTACTATATATATTGCATCTTAAAAAAACACAAAAATTCAGTTGTCTTGACGACTTATAATATAGTTTCCGAGATATACCGCCTTCATATGGTTTTGTAACACTTTACATGATAACAATTGAATTGATAAGGCATAATCTCTTTTTCCTTCAATAAGGCATTGTCCTCCATAGTAGTTCAATCGACAGTATCCTGTCAAGAGCCTCGCCACCCTTTGAGTTTCAATCGAGAACAGTCGAATGGCCCAGCTGTGTTTATGCAGAGCTTGCCCTGCGCAAAGTTCCAGTAATTGAGATGAGCTTGTCATAGCCACTCCTTGATTCGGTAAATTACGGAGCATCTTGCTATGGGAATGACAGGCTCAGATGAAGGGGGCGTTTGAGACGACCCCTGTCGTTGTTAAAACGATAACTCAAAAACGAAAAGAGATAGCGACTTTATGTATGTGAGTTCTAGAGCTAAAAAGTAAGATCAAGTTTGTGAATGAGCTAAATCGGATAATGTTTGGGCAAGATACAAGAAATAGAACAAAAACTTGAAAATAAAAGATGCTCCTTTTTAAAAAATAAACAAATTTTGTTTAAAACTTTTTTCATACATTCAGTATATGTCGGGTATTTAACTCAGTTAGTTGTTGTTTTCACTTGTTTATAATCAGTTCTTAAATGAGTTATAAATAGATGTGATTGGGGACCATCTTAAAAATGATAAAAACTACACAAAACAGGTAGATTTTCTAGTAATTTATTAAGCAATATATGGGATGCAAGTGATGTGTCTGTATCACGGTAAATGTCGTCATTATATGCATTATGATCACTAGCACTCAGATATGCCATCTAGCGATGCAATTCATCAACTAACCAAAAAGGTTAAATTCTGACAACTGTTATATTTCAATCTAAATTATATTAATATATTTTGATTATTATTGCGATTTTTTAAATTAAAGTCGATCCAAGTGAATTGTTTTTGCTCATGGAATTTCCTAATCGAAAAAGTAAAGTAAAAATCAAGTTTTCAATTTTCCACATTCCAAACAAAATATTGTTAATAGAATCAATAAATAAGGATATTATTGATAGACCTTGCTTGGATCTTGGAGTTTGGATCCGTGTTTTGAGAATTCGAAAATAAGTAACGGCTAGTATGGTATATTTCATTTAGTGCATATGTTTACCGCAATTTTGTACGCCAAGCCTATTGCCAGAGAACTCAATACATATCATGTAAATTCACTTAGAAACTAATTAAATTCTACACAATAACCTCAAACAAATATAGCGTATACGACAGTCAAGTATAAAATACGGTCTTTGCTATCAAAACCACACGCTGTTACTGCATCCTTGTTGTTGAAAGCTGTAAAAGAAACATCTTGTTAGCTTTTGTGTCACATGAGAATAAAAAAAATAAATAAATAAAATAAAATCTTTCTATATGTTGTATATGTTGTGTACTACTTATGCTTTTTATTACAAATATCATTTTCACTTTTCATACTGATATTTTTCTTTATATTAACTATTTTTTTACTCTGTAGCATCTGTGTTCATTTTTAATCTTAAAAAGAAGATAGTGGGAGTTTTCTGTTCATAAATAAAAGTCTTAGATGGAAATGATAATTTTTTACTGACATACAAAATGAATCATATTATTAAGGGTTAACCAAACCCTGTAGGTATAAATTAATATTTACATTTTTATTAACTATAATGTCAAATTTACATTAAATAATCTGAGCATGACATTTTCGCTGTGTATTTTTTCTTTAAATAAACTAGACTAGGCGCATAACATTCGCATATTAGCGCATATTCTTCAATTTATCTGAGACTAGCTGACTCGAACATGCTACGTACTGAAATTTTATCCAAACTATAGTTTGTGGGAAAAAAGATTTCATAGAAAATTTGTTTGTTTTTAGTAGATAAACAGTTTTTGTACATACAGATTTTCTCTATCTTATACCGTTTAAGAGATAGGTCTATATTGTGTAGCTATCACACGGCCAAGATTGCATGAAATATAAACTTTGAATAGCCTATGTCACTTAAGAGTACACTCATACAAAATTCCTCATAATTTCCTCGTACAAACTTACAAACTTGACCTCTTTATTATATTTGAAGTTGTAGAAATTTCTTCAATTTCTTACATTTAGATTCTTAAGACATAAAGTGTTCTCCTAAGTTTAATTTTTCCATTATCGGTGTTAACCGTGGACAGAAATTTAGAATTTAACTATTGCAAATTGTTTGTTAGTGTCGTTTAAAGATGGTCTGATTTTCACATTAACTATTATAAAAATAAAACAGACTCTCCTTCTTTTTAGTCAAAGTGATTTCATTTTTCATCTCAGTCGAGGAGATAGTTTGACTTTAGTTAAGGTAATTATTCGCTCTTACATTTTCGTAACGATTTCTTTATTGGTTTCGCTAAAATGATGATGAATTCTATGTTAAGTGCAAATAAATTTTATTTTCACGATGCCAGGTGAGTATAGTAGAAATTAGAAGCTAGAAGTCATGTTTACTTCCAGTCGTGAAACTCACTGAATAAAACACAAATTATCTACCAAAGCTATTGATGAAGAAGGGTTGGAAATTTTTTTACAATGTACAATAGTATTGAGAACAATTACTTTTCAATAAGAGTGAAATTTTCTCCATTTTTATAAACAAATATGCACATATTATTTAATTCATTTTTCTATAATAATAATTGAAGACATATATAAAATATCTTACGATACGGAATTTTAAACTAGCCCAAGAAACAATATTATTATCCCAAAGTTGTCTCTGTTAATCGTTTTCAAAAATTTCTGGCTGGGTAAGAAATTCAGTTTTGTAATTTCAATTCTTGCTGTACCTCATTCCACTTCAATATAAAAATGCAGGATGGTGTAGTAGGGATTTTTCAAAATAGGATTATTCATAATAGGAATTTTTCATAAAATGTAAACATTTTATGAAATTTATAGTTTATGAAAAAAAACTATTTCTAATTTGTATTTTTTACCCATTTCATTCATCTCTGCAACCGTTCAACTGCCTTTAAGTTTATTAATAATGAGTGCAATCAACACTAAATATTTTTCTTGATTTAAAAAATCATATTTTACTCCTTACTAACCCTCCTACCATTGCTTTCTATAGACCTAATTCACAGCCCTACACTTTTTTAAATTCACTTATAAGTGGTTTTGTATAGTCGCATAATGAAAAAAGTTAACTTAAATTGATTATGAAGTATCGACCTTCATAACTTTCTCACTATAATATAAAAGCAGGAACATAGTACTTACTCGTTTGTAATCCTACACGAAATTAATTTATCGAAATTTAAAAATTTCCTCTAGATAATATTTCAAGAAAGTGAACTCGGAAGGTCGATGAACGTAGATGGTATACAGTTTTTTTGTTCATTAAAAACTTATAGGTATCAAACTTTTTTTCGAATA
This sequence comes from Nineta flava, assembly GCA_963920215.1. NCBI lineage: Eukaryota > Metazoa > Arthropoda > Insecta > Neuroptera > Chrysopidae > Nineta > Nineta flava. The sequence continues at coordinate 66,775,566 of OY986041.1, read as the reverse complement.
TGATTAGTTCTAGTGTTGATCGAAAATAAAATCACACTGTCCAAAGAGATTCAACAACTTCAAATCTTTTTCAACAAAAATATAAGCAATTTTATTTAACAAGATTTATTAACTGAAATAAACATGGAAAAAACTCAAAATGAAACAACAGGCAAGTCTCTGTTGATATATTATTCAATATCGTGCAAAAAAATGAAGGGTTATAAGTTTAATTATGACTTTATTATACTATGAAGTATATTCTTATTATATTTTACATTTGAATTACAAATTTTAGCTTTACCTATATTACCCACAAACATATAGACGCCAAATGCACAGCAAGTCAACAAGCAATAATATATTGTGTGTATACATTGAATTTTGTTAAATATTAATAAAGAACTCACTGAATATATATATCATCGATTTTATAAAGTGATCAAACACAGTGACCAAACCAGTGACGACTACTACAGGCAGACTTACAGAATAGAATAATAATATATAACTTTGTTGGAAATATATCTATATAATGAATTTTATATATATAGAGTGTAACATGACCAAAATTTAAAAGGTTATTCTTTGTGTGATTTCATCATGACTTGCTCCATTAATTGGATTCGTCTAGGTCGTGGAGCTGATTAACAAAAAGTTTATATATACCTATGTTTGAATTATGGAAAAATTGTGTATTTTCGATCCTAAACGGGTCCTGTTTCAGAGATTTCGATTAACTATTAATAAATTAACCTAATTAGTAGATAAAATTAAACATTTATTTAAAAGAGGATGTAAGATGATAAATGATTATATTTGAGTCATTAATAATTATAATACATTTAATTAATTAGAACACAAGTTGAAAGATATACAGACTGTGTTGGAATGCTTTTCCAATAGAGAATCAATGTTAAATATTATTTATTAATGGCAGGCCGTGTGGTTACTATGCGGAGTCAGTCAGTACAAATGTAATGAGAGTCATCTCATATGCGTATGGTAGTTCGTTTGTCATTTAAGAGTGTGTACTGACTCATTGACTGTGTATACTTTGTGTACTGACTCATTTAAGAGTGAGTACTCATTACATGTGTACTGACTGACTCCGCACAGTAACCACATGGCCTACCAGTAATAAATAATATTTAACATTGATTCGCTATTGGAAAAGCATTCCAACACAGTCTGTATATTACCTGTATTGAAAATATAGAATGAGTGTCTGAATATGTTTGTTGATAATTACCAAGGTAATTTACATAACAACAATTATTGTGGTAATTTGGGGAGGATATAGTTGAGGAGGAATGGTTTCTAAAAGAAAGCATAATTGATTTTAGGAGCGTGCCGCTACATACCTCCCCCCATCATTTAAGAAAGAAAAACCTCAAAAAAGTGTGAACATTAATGATCTTTGTTCAGAGGGAAAAAACTTCCCTCTATGATTTGGATTTTTCTTAATTTTAATTAAACGTTTGTTGTAAAATGATCTAAATCAATTTTTTACCGCTCAATATTATCTCAACCAAAGGGAGATCGAAAACATATTAGAGGACCAAACAGTCATACAGTCATGATATTAAATAATTACTTTTCCTACCAAAATTATTTCATATTTTTATATTACACCTTGTATACATGTGGAAGTATATGAATATACACTAAGTGTATATATATATATATATACATATATATATATATATATTTATATATATATATATATATATATAAATATATATATATAAATATATATATATATATATATATATATATATATATATATATATATATATATATATATATATATATATATATATATATATATATGTATGTATATATATGGTAAGTAAACCACTATGACCACATCTGACACTGACATCTAGTTATCTTTACCCTATGATATGACCTTTCTTCCTTCAATGCATCCCATCATCAGTAATATTGCCTATACTACCAAATAGACCACCTATCATTTACCAAAAACCACCTTAAAATATAGTTTACATCGTTAACATTGTACTATAAGTATGGAGCGGAGAATATTGGCTGCATAAACATCGTTATCCCCGTGTGCGATGGCCGTTTTTGGATTCATTACTCCCATAAATATTCGGTTTCACTTTCCGTATGGTTTACCATTTGTTTAAAATTTGATTGACTTTGAATGTTTTTTAGCTGCTGAACACGGAACTTGTTAGGTTTTGGAGAATAATTTTTTTTAATACTCCACTGTATAAAAATTTATTATTGATATTTTTTTCATATTTTTATTATTCAAAGAATTTATATAATTATTGCCTTATGCTAGTTGAGAATTTGCATAGTTTCAACAGGCTTTTGCTTAGATTAGAAATGACTTGCGTATATACAAGCTTACTTTAATATTTCAGCACATATTTAAAATCCGTTTGAATTAATACTTCTTTCAGTTCAGTTACAGAAGGTACTTCGCTCAGTCTAATTACCAAAAGTATTTCTCTCAGTAGAGTCACACAAAAAAAATAGTTACAAAAATTAGTTGATTCACATCAATTAATTAGATGGTATTTAAAAATTTTATTTCTTCAATTTACAAGTTGAATATTTTTTTATGGATTGTGCTGAAATATCGAATGGGCGAATTAATGGTTTCTATCTGATTGTATCTAAGTATATTTTTTTTTGTATAATTTATTTAATTCACTATTCAAAAACTTGTGGTCTCTCAAGTTTGTACCATATGTGTATGTAAAAAATTTGAATTTTATTAATGGGTATTTAGTTTAAAAAAAAAATGTGTGTTTAGTTTTAAAAAGAAACTAAACACTTTATAGAAAATAATTGAAGTATGTGTGTATGTAAAAATATACCACACTTTATAAAAAACTAAACACCGAATAGAAAATAATTGAATTATCAATTATTTTCATAAAGTAATGAAGGTTAAGTTAATTTAGTAATTTTAATTAAAAAGTTATTATGATGTATTTTAAAAAAAAAATAATGAAAACTAAATATACGGTACTTTAGAAAAAAAATCCAAAGCAGAGTATTGTATGTGGAATTATGAAAATTAGAAAACGATCGGTCCTAACGCCATACACGTAAATATAAAAAAAGATAATCACGTTGAACCGAAAGTCTTTCAATAAAAGCTGGGCCCATTTAAAAAGATAATATAGAGGTAGTAAGATCTTTACTATCCAGTAAGTGTCTTAGTTGTCGACAAGTGATTCGAATCTGTAAAAAAAATAAAAGGTACAAAAACGGGAACAAAACAAATATATTTTAAAATAAAATATATATTTGAAATAAATAATTTCTAATGTAATATACTGATAGTACAACTATCCTTAGAACACTAACATTGGTTGTACAAGTTATTAAAACAAAGATTACGTGAATATGTGCTAAATAGAATTATAGTAAAAGAAAACTACAGTAAAAAAAAATATGTTCAAATATGTCTGATTTGCAAAATATAAATATGGATTACAAATTTAATTCAGATACATACTTGTATATATAAAGAGACATTACGCTTCTGTAAAAAAAAAAATACACGGCCAAAAAAAACCAAGCGTATACAAACAATATAGTTATCAATTGAAAACGTCAATGCATATTCACATAAAATATAAACTGTACACCAAAAGTGTGTATAGAGTGTGTATTGAATTGTTACAAACTTGAGAGACCACAAGTTTTTGAATAGTGAATTAAATAAATTATACAAAAAAAAATATACTTAGATACAATCAGATAGAAACCATTAATTCGCCCATTCGATATTTCAGCACAATCCATAAAAAAATATTCAACTTGTAAATTGAAGAAATAAAATTTTTAAATACCATCTAATTAATTGATGTGAATCAACTAATTTTTGTAACTATTTTTTTTGTGTGACTCTACTGAGAGAAATACTTTTGGTAATTAGACTGAGCGAAGTACCTTCTGTAACTGAACTGAAAGAAGTATTAATTCAAACGGATTTTAAATATGTGCTGAAATATTAAAGTAAGCTTGTATATACGCAAGTCATTTCTAATCTAAGCAAAAGCCTGTTGAAACTATGCAAATTCTCAACTAGCATAAGGCAATAATTATATAAATTCTTTGAATAATAAAAATATGAAAAAAATATCAATAATAAATTTTTATACAGTGGAGTATTAAAAAAAATTATTCTCCAGTTTATTTAATTAAAATATCCGCGTCCATGTATAAGGAACGTATAAATATGTTGTGCCACTCAGCCGCTTTTTTTAAGTCATTTCAAACAATTTCAAGAAGGTGCAGATTGAGTTTCAATACATTGACCGATGGATGTTGGGCGATATTTGTGTTTTTACCCGTCATGTACACCGGAGTTTTCTTTAAAGTGTATTGCAATGCATTTTTTAATTTTTTGAATATTATTAGAAAGAAACCTACCTTTTCGGAAAATTTTTTCAAATTTTCAGTTTAAAGGATTTTGGTTTGATTTTAAGGGCTTTTGAATGCACTCACACAAACAATATATTGCTTGAAAACTAGCTAAACTGTTTCTATCCGTCTTATTGAATATTGATGCCAACTGATGCCTACACTTACTTATAATAGCGAACGGAATTTTCAAGAATAATGTAAACGTTCATAAGCGAAAATGAACGCCAATCAATTGCGCTGATAAACGTAAACGCTGATAGCGTGTAAGCGTCCAAAACGAATACGCTCATAGCGTTACATATTTATATTTAAATACCAATTCCTGCCATCTATTGGTTAATGTACTGAAATACAATCTGCGCTTTCTCTAGGTTAGGTTAAGTTCAGTTTCGCATAATAAACGTACGTAAGAACTTTAAATTATTTATTGTCTTTAATTGTAATGCAACAAGTTGCGGGGATCTATCTTCTTCTTAAGCATTATAAATTTGTATTTATAAATATTACCACTGGCAGCGTTATGTTGTGAAATTCGTATTCATCCAGTGTAAGATTTTAGAATAATTCAGGATATATGAGAGTTTGTTATGGAGCTAGACATTGAAACCCGAAAGTGGTTTGTTTGATACACTAAGAAAGTTGAATGTGAAGTAGGGTAGGCGTGTGGGATTGTTAGAAAATGACTTGAACATATTAACAAATAATGCCATCTGTGGCTAACATCAAATGCCATCTCTGGCTACAGATAAAGCTTAATAATAATAATCCGTCTTCATATATTTATTTGTGCATACTTAAGCGTCAACAATACAATGTTTGTCCAAATTCCTTTTAGGTTACGTAAGACAAATTTCAGAAGACTAGCGTTTACTTTATAGACAAATGTCATTGAATTTTAATTAAATACTGATATGAAAAAATTAACTCTCCAACCAGGAATCGAGTCTCGGGCCTCTGACAAAGACGACTCTGATGTAAGGGTCAACTTTACAATATAACCCGTCTATATAAAAATTTGATATTCTATGACTTTCATTTGGATACATTTACGTACAATGTCTGCATGTGAGTATATTATTCTTAAACATTCGACATTTCTATAACACATATTTCAACCCGAAAACATCATTCCAGTGAGTAAATAACATTGTTATAGTACGGAAAAACCTGAAAACAATTCGTCTTTCAGTAAATATACGTCCACAACAAAGTTACTTTCTCACTTAAATGTATTATAGAAATATAGCATATGTTTAGTATACAGACGGACATTGAAACAATCGTAGTCGTTTGTTAAATAGGTAGGTGATCGTTATTTCCATTCACAAAATGATTGGGGTTGGAGAGTAGTGTAATAATGTATTGATGAACGGTGGGGTGGTGGCGGCACGACCAGTTTACTTTACTATATGTATGTATATATATAATATGTACTAAAAGCAATGGGTTTTGATCGACTATAATATATTATAATATTATATGTTTCTTGAAGTCTTTGGCAATCGTAAAAGTAATTTTATTATCTTGTCTTGATCCCTTTAACAACCCAAAAACAAGTAAAGAGGCGTCTTTAAATATGTAGTTTTGTAAATTTACTTATCCCTTATTGTATTATATGTTCATAATATACCTACTAAACTTTTCTCGAAAGTATATTTCGTAAATGAAGTTAGCATGACTGATTTTTTCAATGAAAAATCACTTAAAAATTTAAATTTTTATTTATTGAAAATTTAACCTTGAATTGAAACTGAGATACATTTTTATTGTGTATCTGTGTATGTTATTGGTCGTAGAAAAAGTCGTCCAATTTCCAATATTAATTCTAAGACTACGTAATGATACTCAACTTTTGTTTGTTGTCATGAAACTATAAGGAAAATTATAGTTGGCAGAATTGCCTTAGTCTTGTCCTTAATAAGTAAATGAAACAAAATTAAGGGTTAATCTCTAAATAGAGATTTATTTAAATACTAAGCCAACTTTAGTTAGAACATGCAAATACTAGTCAAATAGCGTCCTTAGATAGACAGATTCTAGAGGCTGCCCTGGACAAGCTACACTTCGGCCATAAGGTCCATTTTGATGCCTAAAAAAGTGAGGATGAGAGTGGAGTAGATGGAATTTGTGAGTAGACTAGGAATTGGTAGGATATGCGGCTGCAGTCGACTCTGATAGGAACCATGCCGATATTCATCTGGAGTTCGTGAAGAAAACTGCAGAAAACCTTCCCAAGCATAGCCGGTTACTTTGTTCTTGTCCATACGCCGACAGCTTAGTCAATTAACCGCTATTTTATTATTAATAATTGACAAATTGCCGATGTCGGGATTCGAACCCATAACCTTACAGTACTCATACTGCGCAGACATAACGCCTGAGACCGCTCGGCTACTTGGACTAGTAATAGCGTCCTTAATATACAAACGTATTTAATAAACATAAGCGAAACTAAAAGATACAAAAAAATATTCAGTGTAAGTCCATAATTTACCACATCAATACAAATTTGCGAATTTTAGACGAGGAAAATAGATTGTTACAAAATATGCATAGAATATTATCATCACTTTGGTCGTCAAAACAATTTCTAATAATGATCATCCCCTGGTAAAATTGTTTTATCATGCTTCTCTTCGGTTTATGCAAAAGTACCGTTCTCGTGAGCTTTATTAAAAGCGGATGTCTACAATCTGACCCAAGACAACAACATATGATACAAAGACAACATATATATCTGGGACACCTCTGTATAATCCAAGGTTACAGGATTGCATTACCAGTGTCCGTCCTATATATGAATAATATTTTTCCTGCAACAAGTTTCTATCAAAATCCCTTGTAAGTTTTTTGTAGTATAAGCAACCAATTTCGGTTATATGTCTACATAAATCTCAAAATCCATTATATTGTACAATTTCCAATATAGTTCAGAAATGTAATTTTATGCGATAAAATACGATTTCATTGCCACCTATTGTAAAATCGTCTCTGGTTCGTTCCTATTTGTTTAATCAAAATCCATAGTTTTGTATAATCAATTTTAATTTTTCTGCAATTGTGGTTCAAGAATCGATGTTTAAATTTGAAGTATAATTATTTGAATTGATAGTAAAGTTCCTCTGTTTAAAGTTCCTCTGAACTTATTATTTTGCAATGTCTCATTAGGCTACAAGACTGGCTTTTATACATAACAGTACCAGCTTATACACTCCTGATATTCAGACACAATTAATTGAATTAAACTGTTACAGAGGGTAAAATATAAAACTGACCATGCTATCTTATCATTCACGTAGACTGTAGAGGCGGCGGTGTTTCACTGTGTAATGCACATGTATTTTATGTGTCTGTGTATTGTAAGGGTAATTTACACACTGTTTATTTAATTATTTGTAAAAAGTACATATCTGTACGTATGTGTATAGATAAACATACCTCTCGTTATGTCAATAAATTGTATTTTATTAGACTTGTTTTATTATTTTAGGCGGGTAAAAATATACGAATACGCACATTGGAAAATAATGTTTGTTTATTTTTGTATAAATTTTCTTTTACTTTTCTTTTTTTTATAGTTAAGTGATCTTTTTTATAGTAAAATATAAATAAAATTTGGATGTATGTAATATATTTTATTTCGACTTCTGATTGTCAATTAAATAATTAATGTTTAAACTGTTGAGTATGAATCATGCAATTTGTATATAATTCGGTAAAATGTTAAAATCGAATAAGTAATAAGTAGGATATTAATAAGTTAGTAATTAAACTGTTCGTTGGAGTTTAATAATGTACCAGCCAAGTAGCCGTGCTTGGTTACTTAGCTGTGTGTACTTGCAACTAGGAGCTTATGGGTTCGAATCCCGACATCGGCAGTCAATTATTAAAAAAAAGGGGGTGGTTAATTGACTAAACTGTCGGCGTATGGATAAGAACGAAGTAACCGGCTATGCTTCTGAAGGTTTGCTGCAGTTTCAGAACTCCAGATGAGTATCTATCGGCATAGTTCCTATCAAAGTCGGCTGCAGCCGCACATCCTACCAATTCCTAGTCTACAAACAAAATTTCTTGTCCTCCACTCACATCCTCACATCCTTAGGCATTAGGCATTACAATGGCCCTTATGATCGAAGGGCCATCCCGTCCAGGACAGCCGCTACAGTCTTGAATCTATCTATCTATCTATCTTAATAACGTATTATTTTGGTTAATATCTTAACCAAACATCGTCTACGCTTGTATAAATTATAAATCGTAAAAAATATATACAAGAATTACGTATTATCATATTTAAAATAGTAAAGAATAGTTTATAGAAAAAAGTTTATACAAAAATAATTTATAGTCCATTAAAACTAAAAATATAAGTAACGCATTAAAAAGCAAAAACTATTCAACACGTTAACATCAGCTTATTTCTTTTTATGGGGTGGCTTTGAAATTTTCCAAATTATTGATATATTATAATTACTGACAAGTGAGTTAATTACTTACTTACCCAGTATATACTGATTTTTTCTTCGATAAATATTTTCAACCATTACAAAATCGGAATTAAACTTCGATACTAGCCACCATCATCAATTAGCATGTGGACTACTATCATCGACATGCGAACCTACTCGCAGCTAGATGAAACTTCGACATGCGATCCATCATTTTTACACGCTGGCGTGATAATTTTTAACAGCTAATTAATAACAACAATGTTTTTATTTATTTATGCGCAATATAATTACATTTCTTGGCGAAGACAAAAAGCGCCACATGTTTTTGAAATAAGCTAACTGTTATTTTTTTATTACATAATGTTTTTTTACTCCACCAGATATGTATTTCGTTCCTTCTTTTCGAATTTTGTTCTGAGATATGCTCGAAAAAACCAGATTATTATACTGTGAATAGAATTGAATTGCATTTGCAAAGTTTCAAGTATGTGCAAAATAAGATGTGGGTGAAAATTAATTTTTATATTTAGCTATTTACATATATGCCCAATACATGCAAATCAACCCTAAAAAAGCGCTTTGTTCATTTTTGAATTATTCTTATAAGTAAGAATGTCCGGCATGTTGAATATATGCAATTCCCATATCGTCCCAATATCTGTCTTTACCATACTTACTGTGTATTCAGTCTCTCATTCTTTCCGCATTTCAAATAAAAAAACTTGAAATTGAAAACTTTTTTGTTATTTTTGTTTGTTATTAACTATATTTTTAAAAAGTTTGGGGTGCTTGTTATACGGTAATATGGTGATATACATATTGTTGTCATTCTCAAACTGTTCTCGCGGCATCAATTTCCCCTAAAACAATATAAACGATAAAGGATGTGAAATTTGGAATTGTGCCAATCCTGAATCTACATTTCTTTTGGATGTTTAAAATCAAATCTTCAAAAGTCAAATGTATTTTTATGGGACACCTCGATACATATGGTAAACAAGTAAATTTTAAAATACCCCCTACGCAATAAATATTATGTAACATAATAAGAACTTCCCGCCACCTCCACCAAATGTATATGTAAAAACACCAACTTTTCCTATACATCATCTTGGAAAAGAGCTGATAATCTTTAAACGCAAGGAAACCAGCTATCTAATAAAAAAACGCATGCAAATCGGTCCACGCGTTTGTGCGTTTGAGAACCACGATTTCACAGACCCACAGACAGAAAGGCAGACTTCAAACTTTTCCCCTCTTTTTGCGTTGAGGGTTAAAAATAAAGAATAAACTGAAGCAGGAAGCACGTAGTAAATTAATCATTAATCGGAAATATGGGAAATAAAAATCGTTATATTGTAATAGTAATAAAATAGTTTGTACTTCTTAAAATACAATTATTTTGTTGTATGCGTTTCTGCAAGTATTAGTTTCATTTGGTTGTAAAATAGTTCAACGAAGAATTCATCAATTAATATATTTTGTTATATAAAAGATATTTCTAATAAGTTGAACATTAAATTTAAAAAATAATTGCAAAATATTAGTTACTAGGAAAAAATAGTTTAAATTTATTTTAAAATAAGAGAATTTATTTTATATAAAATCAATCGTTTATTTTGTTATTCATACGTTAAACAATAACAAACTCACAAGAGTCTATTTTCTTTGCCAATTGGCTTTATCGTCGTCTCCATATGATAAGATTTCGTTTTCACTATTTTGATATAGAAAACACAACAATAAATCAAAGGAAACTTCGATAATAGGTTTGTAAGTTTAAAGTTATACAATCTTTGTCGTTCCCCTTATATCTTCTATATAGACAGTAGTTTATGTAATATTGAAAATAATGTAGTCTATACATTGAATTGCTTCAAATAAAAAGAAACTTTTTTTGTTTTGATATGCTTTTTCTACATTCGCATTAAAATGATTTTTCTTGAAAATAGTACTTTAGAAAGCATAAAAAAGTTTTTATCTTTATCTAAATCTTGAGTTTTTTTACAAATCAGCTTACAAAAACGATGGTAAAAAGATTTAAAATGTACAGATCAAACTGTTAATTTCCCCAAAATTTCATAAAAACGTAAAGGGCATATGCCGATCTTGAACAGCCCATTTTATATCGTTTTATTAATATATTGTTTACAAGCATAAAATGGCGGCGTTGCCCGGGCTTCAAAAAATTCTTATAGAGAGTGCATAGGAAATTTTTGTCAAATATATATTTTTTTCTAAATTTTAACAGTTCAAAATCCCAATTTTTGTGTATTTATTGACAAATAATTGATTTCCAAAATTTTGTTAATGCAGGTATCTCTATAGAAACAATGAACTATATTGGATATCAATTAGTCAAAAAATCTTATAGCCGTTGAAAAGCGGTTATAATTTTGTAACGGCTTAAAATTTTGAAATTCCGATAATTTTCTTGGAATAGAAAATTTAACTAGGTTCTTCTCTCATCATTATCTCCCATAGTTTTCTCCAAACAATTCGGATAAACATATACACACACAACATTTTTCCTTTTTTTATATAAAGAGATTATTGATTTTTGTAAATAAATTTTTTAATATCATTTCATATGGCAGCTCTGCATAAAACTTTTGGAATGAATTCGGATTTACAGCTATAAAAATGGTTTAAGTATTACAATCTTTTTCGCTTTTCCAAGCAAATTATTGGAGATTTATGACAAATGTTTCATGACGTTATTTAATAAGAGAACAATAAGACCACTCAGTAAGACTTATTTAACCAACCCAATTAATTTTACTTGGATATACTTGGATATACTTAGAATACTTGGAAGGTTTTACTATACGCAAAACGTGAAAAACTTTTGTAAAAACAAAGTTCAAAGTTCGAGAAATGCGATGTATTCGAAATACAGTTCCAGAAGTAAGAGTATAAAGAATAAAATAACGGAAATCATCTAAATCGGTAAATCCGAAATCCGAAAAACGAATGCAATATAATCTAACATTCGATAAAGCTTTGTTCGTAAGATATAAAATGTGGAAAGTGAAAAATTACACTTACTCATTAAAAGCCCGAAAGTCGAAAACAAAGCATTAAATTTTTATAAATAATTCATATAAATAGTGTTGATACTAAAAGGATTTTTTGTTAGAAATTTCCGCAGAAGTATCTTTTGTCTACGGAAATGGCTTTAAAGTATTTCAAACAAATTCTATCTATTCGTTCAACAACAAAAAAAAATTTTAATATTCCAAAATAATTAATTCAAAACCTGATTACACACTTTTCAATAATGGGAAAATAAAAATTATTTCGAAGGCGTGCTTTTGCTGACAAAAAATATGAACATGATACAAATCCAACAATACAACAAAATTAAACTTAATTAACCACGCTCTTTCCTCGTCTCACTCTAATCAACTTATAATGATTCAAAAAGAAAAAGTAAGCTAAAATTTATCCATTACACAATTATACTAAAAATTTCACAAATCCAAAATGAAAATTATTAATTTAAAAGATAAATTATATTATATTTAAAAATACAACTAACAGTTAAAACTTTTATAATGAATATGTATAAACGAAGCAAAGAAGAGAATCAAGGCAAGACGAAGAATATTATATTTCCGACCGGAATTTATGTTAAGAAAATTGTATATTTACTTTATGAATCATTTCAAAAATTAGTTTTTGTTTTTTGTAAAACTAATAAATATAATATGTGGGAGACAATGATTAAAGATTGCATAATATTACACCGCTGAAAATAATTATTTTCCCAGTAAAAGAAAACAAGTTTTAACACAAGTTAATGCTTCTTATCTAGGTTTATTTAAAAATCATACGACCTATGAATAAAGTAGGCTACAAATGCGGAACATTGTGCAGCAACATGGAACTCCGCCTACAGAATATTTTGCCTACAGACGTGCAACCAAAATTGGGTACATTACTTTATTACTTTATTACTCTATCTTAAAAATTCAATCACTTGTCATCTTATTTAATTTGTAGTTTATTTATCTACTTGTTTATTTATATGTATCTCTAATCTATGTAATAAAACAAAAAAATATTAGGAAAACATAAAATTATAGATAATATGTTGCAAATATCGCTACACACGAGCAATTTGTACAGCAACATTAAACTCCTCCCACAAAATATCAAATAATTTTAATTTTTACAGCAACCAGATCAAGAACATGAAATGTTGTTCTGCAACAGCTATACAGACTAGCAACCTACTACCGAACATTCATTTGTCCTTAATTTAAATAAGTAGCAGAAATACGATTTTGGTCAAATGGATATCGCATATTTAAGAAGGATATTTAAGAAAGACATATGCAGGAGTTTTTATAGCTTCTGTAATCACAATTTGATTTGTTTGCATCAAAATTGCGCGTCTGTAAAATAATAACGCCCTGGGGCTTGTTTCAGGAAACTCTGAAGTTGTATTTTTATTGCCATGAACTCCTATTTTTTTGTCTTCGTTTCAAAAGTTATAAACATTTTTCCTAAGGCGTCACGTAGTTGATGCCAACGGCGAAATTTTTTAAAATCGATCTTAAAATCTTAAAAAAGTTCATTAGGACTTGTTACACATTGTTATCCATTTTTGTCAAATGGATTTTTTTAAAGTGTTCTTTATAAACTCTTTATAAACACTTGTTAAAATTGACCTAAAATCAACCAATATGCTCGTTGGTAGCTTTTATTAAGCGCTTCCAAGTTTATCAACTTTCACAAGTTCATGTGCACCAATAACCATTAACGTCTTCAATTTTATATTTCTTTGTAATAAAAAGTTAAGGCTATACGCTCGAAATTTTAAATGTTTAAATAATAAATAAAATGTGTTTTACTACATTTTCTGAGATTACTTTTAATTTTCTTTCTTCTAATTTCCTTCTGGTGTGTTTTCCACCAAAAACATTTTGGAGGAGCGAACCAAACCAAGTTCTCGATATTTTCTTATTAAACTTGGTCCCCTCACCAAACAAATGCCACTCTACTTAGTGAATGTATCACTGTAATTAGTAAGTTTTGATGTATTTTGTAATAAATTAACAAATAGTCATATTATCACTCACTGTATTTGTACATATATCCTAAAGGAAAAACAGTAAATCCGTTTTATACCAAATTTAATAAGTAAAGTGACTAATTAAATTATAATTTCTTCCTTTCTTATAAGTTCTTACAACAAAAAATAATAAATCAATAAGTTTCTAATTAAAATTGTAATAAATTTACTAATAAATGTCACATTTTAAAACTTTCATATGTATTTGTTGTTAAATTGTTGGTGTTTGCTTAGTAAACTGTTTTTGTTACAAGATGTTTCAAACAAATATTAAATGGTCTTTAGGGAGATCAATAATACGTTCAAGATATATATCAGGCATTGATGCAGACAAAAAAATTTAAGCCAACTGAATTAAGCCAGGTGAATTATTTATGAAGGTTTGACACTTTTTTTTTGTTTATTAACATACTGGATACACCTGACTTAAAATAATAAATGGTATAGTCCAAGAGTTTAGTCAAAGAATTCATTTAAAAAAAACCGTCACAATTCATACAAGCGGTTCTTCAAAATAAATGAGCAAAAAATATACCTTTCTTTTCAAAAAAAAAAAACCAATTCTTAATAATAATTGGCAAAATAATTTTAAATAAAAAATTCTACCAACCAGATTTATAAAAGATAACGGATTGTAAATGTATTCACTAATAAAAAAAAACCATAATCGTGAGTTGTTTAATAAGATTAACAAATTTTTGTTAAAACCATCTTTGAAACAACCAACGTTATTTTTTCAACTCGACCTAATAGCTATGCTCTAGGTTGTGCTATACTTCCAGTAAAAATTTTTAATGAGCATGAAACTGGAATATGACGTGTATCCCTGATAAGTTCTCATTTAATAAATGTAACAATTATAAATCCAGTACGAGATTGCAAATCAAAAATCTTTTTCAGGAAAGCCGTGTTACTTTTAGAACCAACTTTGACTTCTTACTTTTCATATAACCTGTTCTACTGATTACTAGCGCAGAGCAGAACTCAGATTGTGATTAACTTTGCAGGTCTTGGGCATAATAAAAATGTGTATAGTCCCTTTTCAGTCCATTTGTTTTGCCCTGCAATTACAATTGATCAGATATTTATTCAGTTTTGAATGGTTTCACAAGACGATTAATGTTGTCTTATCTTTGTTTATGCAATCAGGAAAACGAACAACGTTTAATTTAAAGAAACGTCTGCATTAGTAGCTAACTTGGCAGACGTTGTTCTGTCCAAAAATTCCATATAAAAAAGCACATTGAATTTTTCCCAAATTTTCCGGACAGCTTTCCAATTTTTCTCTACCCTTGAAACATTATACGGACTATTGTTAACATTTTAAAAAATTAGCCAAATCGGTCCAGAAAAAGTCGCGTTCAATTTTTTCCTGAATTTTCCAAATTTCCGGTCAACTTTTCCAATTTTTCATTCCGTTAAAAACGTATTCGAACTATGATGAACAATTTTTTTAAAACTAGCCAAATCAATCCAGCCGTTCTCCAGTGATGTGGTTACCAACGATCAGAATTTAATTTTTATTATATAGGTGTTATACTATTCCTTCTTCGTTGGTCTGTCTCAAACTTGAAGTTTTTATAAACCTTAACACGCTGCAACGTTTAATTAGATTTGCTTATTCCTTAATTTTGTAATGTATAAACCAGAACGTATGTATTCTCTCGGACAGTCAAGCTGCCTTAAAAGCCTTGTCTGGATCTAAGGTCACCTCAAGGGTAATCAAGGATTGTCTGGAGGAACTGCTGGAGCTGGCAAAACGGAACAATGTTAAATTGATCTGGGTGCCGGGTCACAGTGGTTTCGAAGGAAACGAAAAAGCAGATACCTTAGCAAAGAAGGGAGTCGGAATACCCTTCATTGGCTCAGAGCCTATTTTAGGAATTCCAAGACCTGCATGTAAACAGGTAATCAACGAGTGGTCAAATGCTAACCACCGTGATCACTGGGCAAAAGTACCGCGGCAGGAGCCCGGGAAGATACTGCTTCAGAGTGCAACCAAGGTATCTCTCGATGCACTGAGGCTGAACAGGATGTAACTGCGGAGGGTTACCGGATTCATTACCGGGCATTATCCCCTGTAGAAGTATCTGCACACAATGGGACTCCATAACGGGTGTATTATGTGCAGATTGTGTGGCGAGGAGGAAGTAACATCCAGCCACATTATCTTTGACAGCGAACCTCTAGGTTACAGCACATACAGTGCTATTATACTTTTGAGACCCCAAGATGTATCTATCTATCTATCTATCTAAATTTGTCTTGTAATATACATAACTTGTGAATTTGTAACAGGAAAACGAACCAAAAGTCCATGAGCATCTTATACATTTAAGGGAGCTAAGTAGTTCGCTTGTACTACATTAAAAATTATATATTTATACCACCCTGTATATATTATTCTTAAGGACATACAAAATAAATTCGAGTATAACTTTCTAAATTTATAACGATCATGATTATGATTATGATTTTAATTTCTAATAAACAATGAAAGTTAAATGGTCGTCGATCATGGTAGTCGTAGGGTCTCTTCGTATAAATTTTATTACATCAATAAAATTTAATACAATATTATTTGTTGAAAATTTCAGTTATTGAAATTACTTTTTGAATGAAATGAAATCAATTTCTTTAAAGAGACATTATCAACATATGTTGTATTCATTACATATATCTCTCTCTCTTTCTCTCTTAATATTTATGTGTGTGTGTATAGTATTATTTAACCCTTTAATGACAAACACATTAATTTGAATGTTCATTCTATATATATTTTGATATGGTTTTTCGTCTTTGTCTACTCATCTATTTCTGTTTAGTTTCGATATTTACTTGTAAATGTATATATGATATTACTTTTTAGGTATGTTTTATCTAAGGTACAGTAGACAATAATGCATCCCCATCAATATGGCTGCCAGAACAAGGTTGGTTTTAAATTCAAACTGAAATTACTAAACGAAAGAGAATTTTATTTCTGTCATAGTTATGAAATTTAGGTGTTCCTATAATCGAGACTCTAATAGTATATGGTCATGTATGTTAAAGGATGCGTAAAATTTTAATGACTATGAGAACCTTAAAATTCTCATTCGTTTAGTAATTTCAGGTTGAATTTAAAACCACCTTGTTCTGACATCCATATGATGGGGATATATTTTCGTACACCGTACAGAAAAAAATTGATAAGACTACGGAATATTATTTACCTGCTATCAAAGTTTTTGTACAGATTCGAAAAATGTGGCTATATTGTATCCACGAGGAAAAAGAGTTCGTTACGCAGGAGCTGCGTCAACTTAGCGAATTTCCTTACAATACATAAATCACTCACTAGCGGTCATAATTTTAGTGTGATCAAAATGAAATATAATATCTGATATGACTTTAGTATTTGCAAAAATTAAATTTATAAATAGCCAAAATAGATCGGTATAACGATTATAGTTTATAGTTATAGATTATAGTTTATACTATGGAAACGACAATCAAAATTTTTTACAATAAAATATATTTCATGTATTCATGTCAAACAAACACAAAATATTAAATATCTCTCTTAATATTAGAATAATCGAAAAATGTATAATATATGTGAACAGAGATATGTAGAATTTTAACTGTCAATCTTTAATTGTAAATATTTCTGTAAATATTAGTGTAACAGAAAAATTATAAGAAACAGAATTACAATAAAACTTAGTACCTACAACTTAACTCCTGATAAATTTTTCGATTTTTCAAATATTAAGGGAGATAGTCAAATTTTGTGTTTTCCCCTCCCTCTAAACCCCCTTTCCTCTCGTCCGATTTTACCCATTAACGATCTTGACCTTTAGAATACCAAAAGCGACTCAAATATCAAATTTCATTCCAATCGGAATAAAACTGTGACCGCTAGAGAGTCCACAGACATTTTAAAAAATTTAGCGATAGTGATTTTTAACATCTAATAGGTTGGATCGATGGACATTTGAAGAAATTTTTACGAAATTCCAACACTGGTGCAAAAACAGTAGCTGCATTTCCTTTGGAGGAAATTCGCTAAAAAGTGTCTTTATAACCAATTGTTTTGTCCATTTTGGATATATGGTTAGATTAAGCATAAATTATCGATTTTTGATTAAACACGAAATCATTTTATTAAATCATTGTAGCTAGAGGCCCACAGCTAGACAAGCCCACAGTATTTTCCTCGCCGTGGACTAGACTATTATACACTTCAACAGTTGTCGCACAGTATTTCTATTAAATTATATTTTATTCAAAAGCGTAATTTGGTAGGACAACTCTTGTATTTAAATTTTGAGCAATGCGAATGTGATAATTTTCCAAAAACCCGGATTTGGAGTGTAGATGTGTGTAAAAACTACATTCTGTGAAATATACAGTTATTTTATAAAATAACTTTTATAAAATCTTGTACTGCCATAGCCCGACCTAAAATGTATATATAAAAAATGATTCCCAACATAAAATGTTAGGTGGTGTCTAGTTAAGATTTCAAATAAAAATAACTAGTACCAAACCACCTAGCACAAAATAATAAATTCCAATAAAAGTTAGCCATCAGACAATTACAACCTTAATTTAAAAATTCATTCAAACATTTTATATCAATTTGATCAATCTTTTAATTTCGACAACTTCAGTTTGTTCAGTAGCGGCGGAATTTTTTTTTATGAAATATACAAATTAAGGTAAGCTAATACTGTCCAAGGGCTGAAATATTTTGTTATACAGGAATATTTACTGCTTCGGTTCGATTGTAGAATTCTGAAAAATAATATCGAAACACCTATTTATTTTATTTTTTCCAATTATCTTTCTGTACCATGAACAAAATGTGTTTAGTTTAGTTTCTAATTAATTTCTTTCAAGTCTTAGGTTACGATTGTTTCAGTTATGGTGATAACTCTGTGTTTAGTACATTCGATATTCACCTTGACACGTTTCATTGACATTGTTTAACTATCAATTAAACATGAATATTTATAATACAATTTTAAACTTGGGTAATTTTTGAGACCACCCTAAGTATCATCACTAAATTTGGAAGTTGGCTCCATAGTTTTGATGCAGGCATTTTAAGTAGCACTTCAAGATGTTAATGAGAAAAAAATTGTTTATTTAAATAGTGAAAGCTAAAACTCAAGAGTGAAAACGTACCATTTACTGTTTTCAATGCTTGCTGCCGTATATTTGTTGTAAATGTTGATTATTGTAAATGTAATGAATAAACGGGTGATATGGACCGACGATGATGGGGTTTGAGAGATCGGTTTTGATTAGTTTTGTGTATATTTTGTGTACAATAGTGGTCGTACAAAAGTAATATAAGGACCTGCTGCAATAGTCAGCTTTCAACAAAATTGTTTATGAATAAATATATATCTCATATATTGTACAACTGATGGTCAAATATAAATAATTTCAGAACAAGAGGAGACAACAGATAGATACAGTTTTTTTCTGTGTGTGTTTTAAATTAAACGATATGAAATATTGATTACTCAAATATAATTATCTTGTTGAAGACTTTTATAGACAGTTCTATGGTGCTGTTGACAGTCAAATATTGACAAAATTTATTGAATTGGAAAAGTGTAATGACTCTACTGATCTACTGATGATAATTAAACGATATCGTTTAAATTAAACGATATGAAATATTGATAACTCAAAAATAATTATCTTTTTGATGGCTTTTATCGACAGTTCTGTTGACCGACAGTCAAATATTGACAAAATTTATTGAATTAGAAAAGTTCTACGGTTTCGGTTAAAATTCCGGATCAAATTTCCGAACTTTCAGCTGTATAAATTGTTACGGGGAACAAGTTTACAACGTTAAGGAAGTTGTAATGAAATTTTTAGAATTTATTTTTATTTCTACTTATTTATGCTAAGATAATTAATAAAACACCAAATTGTCCCATTCGAAAGAGCACGGATAAATTTTTCGTTAGCTAAAGACTACCACTTTTTATATGTTTTTATATGTTAAATATCTCTGTATTGGTTGATATTACAGCTTTGGCAGTTTAATCAATGTTAAAGACGATCCCATTTTGAATTAACTTTAGTCTTAGAGCCCAAACAAATGCAGGCAGGAACAGAGGCAGGAAAATATGATATTTTCGCTGTTTATGTCGCTTATTTGTGCAAAACTAATTACTCTATTTCCTTGAAGAGATAATTCGCTAAAATACAAAATCAGTCCTCATAACATATCAATACCAAAATTTCCTTTGAAATGAAATGAAATATTCAAAATTAGGGTACACTAATAGAAGGAATTTCTTGAACCAATTAAATATGTTTTCTTCAAAATATGACACTCTGAAACAAGGTTTTGGTTTCCTTTCTCCAAGTATCATATTTTGAAGAAAACATATTTACTTGGTTCAAGACATTCCTTCTATCAGTGTATCAATGTTATTAAATTTAGTCGTTTTAGCCTTCGATTTTAAAGTTTTAATAATACAACTATTTAATCTTTTTATTTAATCCAACAACATCAAAAAAAATTAAATAATGTTTTTTTTTTTGAAATTTAATACTATAATTATCAATTACCATTCATTCTAATAATCCATTAGATTGACCATAATACATCCATGCAATGTAAATAATATAATTCACCCCTAATATTAATAATGGAAAAAATTAATATGAGTGAAGAACTAAATACCATTGTAGTAGCTTAAATGAATAATTATAATCTAGTGATAGAATATTTTATGCTATTTATGTTGTTGGCATAAACGAATTAAGGTTATTATTATTTGACTAGTAATCAGTTCTAATGAACTTTGTATATTGTGTGGAACTCAAGATGCATCATAAATTTTGTAATTCTCCGAATTCTCATGATGATTTTCGCTTGCTCTGGTACATTTTATCAATCGTGTTGGGTAATGTACAGGCAAATTTAAGAATTTACTTTTTCGAGGGGCTTAAATTATAAACGTTCTTTCCCTACTCCTTTAGAATAATTAATAATAATTTATCCTTAATAATATTCAATAATTTAAGAGAACTGATTTTTATTTCGTCGTGATTATTCTACTCTGATTTGAAAATTGTATGGTGAGCACAAAATTAATCACAATGCCATAATATATATTATAGGAAACTATTATCCCTCAAGGTATAATAGTTTCCTGTCCCCTAATTGTGTTTACATGCCGTTTTTTAATTGTAGCTTGGTGTTTACGAAAATTTTAAAACAAAATGATCTGGGCCCACGATTACTATTGACCAATAAAATGCACCCGCGAAACGTAACCAACTACAAATCCTATAGGAGCAATTCATGATGTAACAACGTATCACTAGTCAAATGAGTATTTGTCTAAATTTATTTGAGCCCACGATATGTATAATGTATTTATGATGTATGCTCGTATGTTCCCTCTTTCATAGGATCTTTAAAATATGAAGGTAATATTAGACGAATTACATAAGCGCATAAATACCTAATGTAAATGGTTCCTACAATTTATAAATAGTGATTTAAATTCTCCGTAAGTATAAGTACCAGTTTTATGATTCTATATAATAACCATGTTCAAATAACTGACAGTGCCCCTAAGTAGAATGTAGCAAAGTTTTCATTACAAAAAAATCGTAAAACGTCGACAACAAATACATACTAAAGCTGTGGATATCTCTCGCCAACCATGAAGATTGCCTAATTCAGCTCTCTAGGACGACTCTGAGAAGTATCCCAGTGGCTTTTCATTCATAAAAATATGTACTACTTGTGCTAAATACTTTGAAGAAATCAAGGAGATTGTTAAATTTTCCGCTACACAAAACTCTATTTAGAATTATGATGATCTATGAGTAAGTAAAGAAATTAATGGTATTTGAACATTTGAACATTAATTAATTATAAATAAACAGCAGTTCGTGACGTGACCTTTGAGATTCCATCTCATCTTGATAAATTTAAGCCCAAAGAACTATTTAGATTGACATGAAACATCATACTGATTTTGAATGGGGATGTATTACTCGAAATTCAGCTTTCCGGACCAGAGCTCTACAAACTAGTCTTCGGCGATAGTTTATCATAGCCAAAAGGCGATAATAACTGTATATGGATAGACACAATAATTACAAAAACAATTAAATATAACCATATTGAGGTTCCAAGGCCCAAAAAACCAATTACTTCAAGAAGATATAAGGTAGCGTTGGACTTAACTACCGTGCCTCAAGATAATAAAAAAACTTGATGCTGCTTTTAATAACTATTTAATAAAATATGTAATAGGGAATATGCATGAAAATTTTTTTTCACATTTATTTTCAGAATATTTAAATACTGTTAATACTGTAATAATATTTAAAAACGAAATTAAAATCCGACTAATATCAAGGAAGCTATAAGCTTTTAAAGATTATTATCTGTCTCTTTCTTGCAAAAATACTAAAAACGGAGTTTTACGTGTATTTTAAATGGTGAAAGTGTAATATGACGTCACATAACATATCAAGAGGGCTATCACCCTCTTTGTCTAATCGGGAATTTCAATCATTCATATCTCGCTTATTTTTAAAGTTATTTAAAAAGTAATTTTACCTTGATATTTGTCAAGTAAACATGCTTCAATTCAAGTGAAAAAAAATTTGCATGCATATTCCCTATTAACGACACTTAAAAATGAAATAATTATCGGGGGTGTACGGAAAATTATTATTTGACAAATCGACAAATTTGTATGCTTGGTCTGTCACAATTGTATAATATGTGTAAACTAAATAATACTCCTATATTATTGATATGTGAATAAATTACTAATAGTAGTTACTGTTTAAAACAACAGCCATTCCTTAGAGAACAGCATTAAATCATTTGTATAGGTAATGACTCGTTGTATGTTACTTTCATTAGTTAACGATTATTTAACGCCCTTCCAATTCTTGTCCCTCATTTACTTCACCTCTATAAGGTCACCTCTGCCAATGTCTATGTATGTATAAAAGTGTACTAGTATGTATATGTGTGTCTAGGCTTCAGACAATGTAAGTAGTATGACGATGAGTGATGCGTAAAAACCCTATTGTATTGTTTCATGTATTCTTCGTAATCTGTGTCCATTTAATGTTCAAAATAATCTTATGAACTATATCCCCATTATCCATCATATAAAATGGTTCTTGTCTTATATTATGATTATGCTTGGAGCTCAAAGACAATTCTCAGTTCACATAATATTTTAATGTTGGTTTTGGATTTAATTTTCCTTTGCAATTTCTAATTTAAAGTTATGATGTATTTTTATTCTTTACGAGTAAACTTAAGAGATAAGATAAGATAAAATCATTATTAACTGTATCCGACCTCACAGGATTACATTTATTAAATATTTAAATAACATTTATATTTATTATTACATTTCCATTTTTTTCCCCCAATTCCTAGAACAACACAAAGTGGTCATCGTCAGTATGAATTAGCTAATGGTAACTATCTCCGGGATATGGAGTCAAAGATTTGTTACTCGTGTTTCACGCACCAAATTAGCAACGAGTAACATATCTTTGACTCCATATCCCGAAGATAGTTACGATTAGCTAATTCATACTGATGATGACTAATATGTAGTCGAAATACGTATCCATAAAATACAAATAATTGTTCTAGGAATTGGGGCAAACAAAAATTTTTAAATTTAATTTCAAAGAACCTAGAGTTTTCTGGGATTATCTTAAGATTGTTGTGAAACTGGAAGGGATAAGTAAGGATGGGGAGTTTATCCTATGCTAAATGCATTGATATCTTATCCATTGCCAACTCTAAGTAAGTAAAAATTAAATGGTTTCAAATAATTTAATTTTTGTATAAAAAAAATATTTTTGTAAAAAAAAAATATATTGTTTAAAAATTTAATAATTAAAAGAGTTTTAATAATTAAAAATATTTTTTTTTGTATTTAAAAAAAGTTGTATGGTGATAAAACTAGATAAAACCACTGGTTGGGCGAAGGCCTCCCCTAACAGCCTCCATATTTCCCTATTCCTTACCTTGCGCATCCACAGACATCCTGCATATTTAACGATTTCGTCTCTCCAGCGTTTTATCTGGCGTCCCCTTTTTCTTGTGCAATTATAGGGTGTCCATGTAGTCGTTTTATTAGTCCAGCGCGTATTCTCAAGCCTCGATACATGTCCCGCCCACTGCCATTTTAACCTTTCAATGTGTACTACTACATCTTTAATTTTGCTCTTGTTTCTTATGTTTATAGAAGATATTTTTTGCGACTTTTTAATACTGAGCATGGCTCGTTCTTGCGCACGTTGGCATGTGCGAAGTTTTTTATAGTCTTTTTTAGTTAGTGCCGAAACTTGAGATCCATAAGCCAGCAGCCAAACTAAATAAAATTTTGTTTCCAAACTAAATAAAACTACACAAAAATAAATATAACTAAAAATAAAACTAGATTTAGAACATTTTTCGATGTACAAATTTAATTATCTCAGAAACCAAAAACAGGATTAATTTGAAATTTGATCCAGGTATTTATAAGACTTTGGTAATTATTATGACAGTTTTTTTCATAAAACATTTCTGATTGTCGAGATATAGATTTTTATACCACTGTGATTACCACCTAGCCCATTTAAAAACAGGATCAAGTTTAAACTTTGACAGGATATTCTTTATTATTTAAATAATAAGCTGCCAAATCTTGAAGAACCTGTCATTAAATTGATTTTTCTTCATAACAACCTTAATAATCTTATTGTTTACAAGAACTCTATCATTGAACATTTTTTTTAAATGTTTATTTACAATGGCCTTTTCAAGATTTATTAATCAAAATTATTTAATTAATTACTTTTGTTTCAATTTTTCACTCTAGCCTTTGTCCAAAATTGCCATTATATGTATGGATTCCGTTATTTTCACATATAATTAATTTTTACTATGCTTACTTAATTCCGAACTCTTTATTTTAATTAAAGTTGATAGAACAAACTCTTAAAATATCAATATAAGAAATATAGGAGAAATCCTAACAATGAGATAAAAATGAGATAGAAAAAACTAATATTTTTCTAAATAGATTTCCATGTAAGTAATTCCATTTTTTAAACCAGAACTAGCACATTTATATAGGTACTGTATCCACTATTTCAAACAAATCCTGGGTAGCAATATTTATTTTAGAATGCCTCGAGGGTGCAACTGTATAATAGACACAATTAAATAAATTAACAGAATTTATTTTACAATCATAATTAAAATTAATTTAAAATATAAATAATAAGTATTAATATTTTTATGACTTGCAATTTTCTAATTATAAAAAATTGTACTTTAACTTCTTCCTCATTTGTATACGGTAGGTATCTACACATTCATTTCATTTTAAATATTAGCTATTAAGAAATATATAATGTAGATAGATAGACATTGCAGACAAGATGAAAAAGCAAATGCAAATTATAATTATTTAGCATTTTTTTTATTACAATTTACCCTCTGCTATTTTGATAATAACAGCATGATTTCTACCTCTTCTACTTGATCATGAAGTTTTTTTGGATAAGTCTGGATGCATGCATTAGTTATTAAATGCTTGTAAACACGATATATTGTGAATGAAAAATGTTAATAACATTTACATATGATTTCATCTCTTTTTAGTATAATAACCTAAGTATTGAACGATGGAGTACTGACCGAGATGTTTAAATGTTAAAAACAATTATTTTAATCAAGAATATAGCGTTAGCGCCATATCGTCTCTTTAATTACCGTATTTAGGAAACGGTGGAATCTGGAATGAGTATAATAGTTGTATGTTCATTACGGAAACTAAGCATCTGATTCTATTGTGCGTCAAGGCGCTTGATTTTTTTTCAGGTTGACGTAGATTTTGGATCTTCTTCGATGACAATTTCTTAGATTATCGTTAACTTGCATCAGTCCCGGGAATATCTCAGAGCGAGGATCTTCCTTCTGATCTCTTCTTCATTTATAAACTCTTCTCTGTGGCTGTGGTCTTCAGAACCACAGAAGATATCCGGTTCCCTTTTGGGGTGTCGTTCCTCCGTTTTTTTAGGACCCCTGCGACCTATGTTTTCTTCATTCTTTCAAAAAGTTTTGTGTTCATAATTTTTTACTCAGTTGGATAGTTGACAGGTACCATCATACTTAGCTATATCTTTATTAATTTCATAACGAGGCTTTTTACAGTTTTTATCTATTCAACAGTGTTTTACAAATTTAATAATTTTATAGCGATATTTGATATAGTGTGAACAAAAAATATTAGAATTAAGAACAAATAGCTCAAAACTTTGTGACCAATTTGCAAAATAAATATGTCACACTTGATTGCCATTATGAATTTATATTGCAATTATTTTTTGCAGCACTCAAGTTTCAGGACCATCAATAGGGTCTTGGTATCCTTTCCATCACGATCCATATTTCGGCAGCAGAAGTAAATCATTAAGAAGATCAGGTTTTTTGCTATTTTGATATTTTGTTTAAATGAGAAATACTGACAAAATTGTGCATTCACTTCTAATAAAGTCTAGTTTTCATTGATGACTTGAATTCTGCTAGCTTTGTTGGTTGCTTTACATTAGTCCCTTACAGGCGGGGACAGTGGTGGCGGCCAGTAGTACTAACAAGTAATTGCCGCTAGTAATTATGCCTCTACTGTCCTCATGTGAAGTGGTACTACCGCATCAACGTCCAGTTGGCTACTGGCGCCAACCAAACTCAAGCAGGTGTAAGTAGATGGACCGTAACATGGCCAAGTAAACTAATGGTAGCCATTATTGGTCTATAAAGGACTAGCCACCAGTAGAGCACTTTATTCATGTTCTCATATATCCTCTGATATCCACATAATGAAATCATTTACTGTACTCGTGTGTAAGCTTACTGCCATTTCCCTGGCTGCCACTTCTAGTCGCCAGTACTGCCCACCACTACTGTCACTGTATGCACAGGGCTTATGTCAGATTTTAATTATATTGACGAAGACATTGATTGCAATTTGATATCGGTAAAATAAACTTTATAATCATTCTATATTTATAAAAGAATAATATTATTATAAAGTAGGGAACATTATTAAACGAATAGAAATTGTAAATAATTTAAAATGATAAATTAATCTAATTAAATTAAATTATTATATATCACCTTTTGTTTATAACGATAAAATCATGAAACCTGCGTAAAGGTGTGATGGGAAAAATTATTAAGTTGGCATTATGAGACTTTTTGTATTATACAACAATATATACAACCTTATATATATAGTATAATATACACTATAATGTTTATTTGTTATTCTGATACAATGATAATCGTCCTTGCATTATATTATCCACACATTTATAAACAATAGAAAATTACAATGCAGTATTTATATTTTACATGTATTTATCATATTTTTGTTGTCTTGTCTTGGGTACAAATAAGTATAATTTTTCATCCATTATATAACATTTACTATTATTTGCCAGATACAAAAGAAGTGGAAAACAACGCATTACATTTTCCCAAAAACTTATGAAAATATGAAAAATTGGAGTTGCCATTGATATAGACTTTTTATAGGTGGTGTACCCCTTTTATGAGACAGTTTAACTAACCTCTTTCAACATTTACCTACGTCTCTCAACAATTTATCTTTGTTTAATGTATACCTTAAGTCTTCCATGAACGTTTTAAGTAATTCTACATATTTTTTCTTTTTTCGTAGAATATATTATTTAAAAAATGTAAAGAGTTAAAAGTCTTAAAAAACTTTCATTCATTAAAAACCCCATTAGTTTTTTAATAAAGACATAAACTGCCGAAAACAAATTTCGTAACATATCTTAATAAATTTCTTTATTATTGATTATGGTTCATCATTAGAACACAATTATTTTAGTTTGATGAATCTTGTTATTACAAACAAATGAAACTTACAACAATCAATTATAGGGTTTTTAGTTTGTTAACATCTTTTTTTTCCCGAGTTACACGTATATTCCCGTACATAGAGGTTTTCTGGGGTATTTATAAATAAAAATTTTTTTAAATAAAACTACAACTACAAATGATTCTAGAAATACTCCAATAATTTTTTTCACGATACTATCATTATCTTTCATTTGACCCCAATTGATGTTTTTATTTTGATGATTCTTGTTACTATACAAACAAATGAAGCTTACTACAATCTAGTAGTTTATTCAGTTCAAAATTGATGTTAATCCGATAAAGTCGGGTTCCAGGTTGACAGACCTATGCATTTCCTTCGGAAATTGGCTAATAGTACAAAATTTTGTGACTTTTGATTCAACATCTATATTTTGAGATTTTCAGAGTGTCGTATTTAATTCCCTATGCGTATAAAAAGTGAGTAACGAAATTTAAAAGATATTGATGAATCTTTTAGGGGAGTTCAATGTTTGATACTTTTCAAGAATTAACCGTCAAAGACCATGAAAAACGAACAATCTTTTTTTGCTCATAAAATATTAATGAATCTAAAAAACGTGTAATAATTCTTTAAAAGAACGTAAAAATACACGTTTTGGACGAAGATACTTATAGTATGTGATATATGATATATATGATTCCAACTCTCTATATTTAATTAGTTTTTATATACCAAGGATGAAAGTAAAAACGTGACACTATAATTTGCATTTGAATAATAAAAATTAATTTGTTTCAGTATATGGGTAATCACTATGATAATAATTGGAACTCACAAATAAATAAATAATTGGATATAATTGTTAAAGTTTGAAAAATGGTATAAATAATAAAATAAAATATCTTTAAATAATAAATGTTACTTCAAAAAAGTAAAAACTAACTCATCTATATAGTACAGTGTAACTTGAATAATAGATTGAAAGCTAACGGGAAACTAATGCAAATAAATAACTTCGAGTTATGCTTGTTTTTTAAAAAACAAGCTAACAAACTAATAATTATGTAGCATAAATGCGACAACAAAAAATAAATCTACGAAACGAGGCTATCTAACACAAAAATTTTTTTGTGACGCAGCTATTCAGTATATAAAATAATTTTTTTGTACTTTCGGGACTAAAATGACAACTTTACTCCCTCCAAATAGGTACTAAAGTAGTACTTTGTCTCCCATGGGAGAAAAAGTAAAAAATTTGTTAAATAGAAATGTCATTTTGATTTTGTTGCTAGGATACGTATTAAATTTACTTTTTCTCCCATGGGAAAAAAATCTACTTTTTCTCCAATGGGAGAAAAATCTACATTTTATCCAATGGGAGAAAAAGTACTGCTTTACTACCTATTTGGAGGGAGTAAAGTTGTCATTTAAGTCCTGAAAGTGCAAAAAATAAAAAATTTACCGTGGAACTAAAGTGCCTTTAGTCCCTTAAGTACAAACTCTATTAAGAGGACAAACTTCACTACTGTTCCTTTCGGACTGAATTTAAGAACTGACTCCTGGATTGGTAGAATCGTGCCTTTATATATTGTCAAAATCTAAACATGTTCAAACGAATAACCAAAAACCTAGTTTTTTTTTCAAAACATATTTTGTGATATTCTAGCTTACCAATCCAATATTTGTATATACTACAACATAATATTCTGTTCGTAACTTGCTTGTGTGAATTTGGTTACATAAAAATAATTATTTACTTATTTACAATATTTTAATTTACTGTTATGTATAAAAATTATTTTAATTTGAGTTAATAAATTATTAATGTATTTTTTGATAAAAATAATAATTTTATCTTTGATTTTATTAAAAATTTAAACCAATATTCAGTTCTTTTCCATTACTTGATTTTAAAAAAAAAACTTTTTAAAGATTAAAAAAATAAAATAAATCAACCAAGATCTTATTGTTTTCTTTTTAGCAATTAGAATTGTGCGTTGAGGCCTCAAAAATTATTTCACTAATTTTCATTACAACAATACTATTATCTAGAGCACGGTAGTGCGCTAGGCCGACTTTAAGGAACACATTTGGACTTCTCACTACAGTGCTATTACTACAGGAAATATCAGATTTTACACTACATATACATTGATAGTAGTTTTACGAATAATTTGAAAAAAATAAATACATGAAAAATGGCGGAGATATGACCCATCAAGTGGGGACACTATTTTGAAAATACTTGCTGACGGTTTACATGATTTGTTTGTGAGGAATTGTCTAAACCGAAAAACATAAATTGTTTCTTATTTAGGATGGTTTGACTCAAATTTTTATCAAAATATTAGATAATATTATAAAGAATATGTGTTGTAAATGTTAATAAGATATACGAGGATAAGCTATACGAAGATATACGAGGTCAGTCCGAAAAGTATCCGACCTAACTTAATATCTCCGCGCTGGCGTTATTTTTCGTCATCAAGTGAGTTGCATCCTTCAAAAAAGTCCCCATTTGATTGAATAACACGCTCCCAGCGGTGTTTTCATTTTCCGAAGCAGTCCTGGAAGTCAGTTTTTGGAATAAACTTGAGTGTACTCGTCGCATTATCTTCAACCGTCTTTTTGTCGTCAAACTGGTATCCATTGAGCGGTTTTTTAAATTCGGGAAATTCGGAGTTTTCACGGAACTATGTCGGGACTGTATAGTGGTTGGCGAAGAAGTGCGATATTGTGTTTAGTTAAAAACTGCTGCACAAGATTCGATGAGATTTCCCACCGCTTCCACCACTTCTTAAATTTGAGGTTAAAATTTCCTCATTTCACTAGAGAACGAGGATCTCGATCAATAACATTCTCAGAACGAGGATCACTATCAACAGATGTGCGGCCACTTTTGAGACAATTATACCACTCTTTTATTTGTATTTTGCTCATACACTCATCCCCAAAGACCTTCTGCATCATTTGAATAGTTTCCGAACTAGTTTTTCCGAGTTTGAAGCAAAATTTGATGCAAATTCGTTGATCTGATCTTTCAGTCATTTTTAACAATAACAAAATCCGACGAACGCAAAAAAAGGCTTTGTAAAGAAATATACGCTGTGCATGAACTATATGTCCTGTAGGTGTCGGTGAGCAACCGATAAGTTCGTGATGCTTCACTGTTGCCGTTCATGCCTCGCAGAAGTCGCTCGAACACTCTGCCGCGAAGATATAAAAGCAAGTCGGTTACTTTTTGAACAAACCTCGTATATTGTGAAACAAGTAGTTTCAAAAAAATATAATAAACAGAAAAAAAAAACTTTAAAACAAATATTTTTTTAAAATACCTAATCTACGAATCTTGGTCCTGAATTACTTCTAGCATCCGAAATTCCCCAAATGAATTATTGCTTTAAAGGGCTGATTAAAATTTCTCATTTTCAAGGTTTTGAGCGCTCGTACCGGTCCAATCAATTCCTGAGTTTCAGGTCAACTTTCTGGCGCGCTTACTTCTAATTGCAATAACTTCGAAAATAATTGGAATTTCGAAATAGTTTAAGGTTTAAAATATTCTAAAAAGTATTTCTAGCCAAAAATTCGATTTTTTTCAAATTTTAAGGTGGTGTAAGCCCGTATGTAAAATAGATGTGTTTATGAGAGCACATTCATTGAATAATTGAGGCAAATTAAGTACAGTATATAAATTCGAATTATAGAGGTTTAAGAATCATCACTTCTATAGCAGTAAAATTTTAATAAGTTTATACTTTTTCAAAGTTTATTTGAATACAGGAAATCATATTGGGATCTCTGGCAAAAGACTTGGATTACAAAATTGCATCTAGCGGTAAAAATATGCACTAAATGAAATAGGGTCGAACCATCTTAATTAACATTTATAATGTAAAAATTTATAATGTAAAATCAATCTGAAAAGATATGTGAAACATCATAAATTCAAATTGAATACCATAGCGTATAAAGTGAATATCACAGCTTGTAAAATTCAAATTGAATTGTTTGGCTTTAAATTAAAGTCGATTCTAAAGGAGTAAACTCTAAAAAATGTTGCTTTCTTTTCATTTTAAAATATAAAATAAAACTTTCAATGCAAGAAATTTGTAAATTTTAGTATAGATTTTTTTGAACAGACTCTTATACTAGCCGTTAATTTTTATTGAATGCTCAATACTCGTATCCTACCTAGGCGTCTATAAATACTTTCCTCATTATCAAATTTTTTAATTCTATTCACAAAATTTTTTTACTGTAAGGCTAATAGACATTTTTGGCTTTTACAAAGTATAATGAGTACTGATGATTCCATATATATATATCTTTGTTATTCGCTCTATATACTTTATTTTATTTTAAATCCACATCATTTTCCAACAAACAAAAAGTAAATTTATCGCCATGTAGACTTCCAATTAAGTTATATTTTCACATTATTTTACAAACACAATAAACGATATTCATAAAAACAATTTAATAAGAAAAATAAGGCCTACCACATACATAACACAAAGTATATATAGACCCAAACATATACTACACAAACAATAACAAACAAAAAAAAAACAACCATTAAATTCCATTGTTTGTGAAAAATCAAAAATTATGTGAAACTAAGCATAAAATTACTTTACTGTTATTTTTTCAAACATAACAAAAACATATAAAAAAAAAGAAAAACATTACAATAAATATTTGTCATCATGCAAACATTAAATTTTCCATCATCGTATGTAACACGGAGGGTTCAGAAAAACAAAGAAAATATATTTTAAACTTATCACAAGCATACATTTAATATATACGTGAAGGTACAAACGTGTACACACAATAGGTTATGCTATTATGATTACTAGAGAACTGATATACAGGATGTCACCCTCCCTCCACAATCCCCGCGTGAACCTATTTTCAGTTGCAATAACTATATCCTTATATTTCCTATTGAATACAAAACAATTCTTAAAATATTTTTTGTAAACTAGCGTATATTTATTTCCATTGTTAGTATGGTTGCCTTTCGGTTATATTGTACCAACTGTAGTCGCCTCCGTTTACTTTATTTGACATTTATATAATATGCCTGAAAATTGATACCATTTTTTTGACATCAAAAGCTGGATATGTAAAATCATACACATCTAAGGATTGGGATCGAACCCACGACCTCTGGCATTCTAGACCAATCTACCAATGGTAGATGTGTATGATTTTTCATATCAAGCATTTGATGTCAAAAAATAGTATCAATGTCCAGACATATTACTTAAATGTCAAATAAAGTAAACGCTAGTCGCTTCCGTTGGTATAATATAACCGAAATTCAACCATACTAACAATGTCAATAAATAGACGCTAGTAAAATTAAGAATACAATGACATCAAAAATGATAGTGAAAAATCATATGCATAGCACTACCATAACATCTAAGGTAGCTCAGTTGGAAGAGTATTGGTCTAGAATGCCCGAGGTCGTCGGTTCGATCCTCATCTCAAGATGTGTATGATTTTTCATATCAAGCATTTGATGTAAAAAAAATGGTACAAATCAATTCGTTCGCAACCGAACGAATACTATCTACCTACCTACATTGATTGGTAGGTACGTAGGTGATAGTTTGGTTACTCGATGGTAACGTATCCATATTTCTGTACTTAAGTTACAAATTAATAATTACACGTGCTTTCCAAAACTTTAAATTATTGTCTAAATCTTAATTTAACGGTTAAAAATATTGATCCTAGAAAATAATTATTGGTATAGGTATTCATAAAATGAGCTAATAAGTCCATTGCTGCATATCCGTCCATCTGTCTGTCTGTCAACGATAACTACGATAAAAACGAAAAGAGATAACGAGCTGAAATTTTGTGTGTATGCTCTAGAGCTAAAAAGTAAAGTGTAGTTCGTGAATAGCCCAATCGGGCCAGAGGGGTAAATATCCATCTTTAAAATTGTAAAAGAACAAAAATTTAAACACAAAAGATTTTCGTTTTTTAAAAATGAACCTTTGTTTAAAATTTTTTGTCATAAACTCAGTATATACCGGGTATGTAAGATTAACTCAGTTCGTTGTTATTTTCACTTGTTTATACGGGTAAGTAATCAAGTAAAGACATTTCAATTCACCTAATTTAAGTTAAACTGATTAGCTACTACGTTGTAAATATTCGTCTCAAACTACCTTACGGTAACTTAAATCCACGTTTATTACTCGTTCCGTATTAGTATCCGTATTAGTATATTTCCGAGTTTATTTGTATCATCGAGTTACAGTAATATTATTTCAACTTACAATCTATACTACATCGTACTTTAGCAAAATCATCGTTACAAAATGGAAAAATATTCTTTCAAAAAACCATTGATTACATTTTTAACTTACAACTAAGAGGATGGATAAGCCATCCCTAAAACTAGCTTAATAGTATTGTAAATAATAATAATAAATAATTATAAGCTAAAATAATAAAATATAATAACATAAAAATAATATAAAAAATATATTTACTAATCGATTGGTCCGGAATTAGATACAATCGACGTCGTGTGGCATGGGGAATTTCTTTCTGAAGAGCGACTCGAGAGGGTTGAAGCGGTTCAAAGTGTTGATCTCCGGAAAGGGGTTTTCACGGGATCTTTGGAAGTAGGATAATGCAGTGGATTTGGAGAATTCGATTAGCGTTGGGTGCTCGGTTTCTTTGTGGAGTATTTCGGTCGGAAAATCGGATGGGTTTCTTCGAAATAACTCGAAGACATCGGTTTTGGATTGGTTGTATGTTTGCAAGCTGCGAGGCTGCAACGTGTACCCAGATGGGAGCTGTATACGTTAATATAGGGCGAATGCATGACTTGTAAAGTCGATGTTTGAGGCGTTCTTCCAGCTTACTTTTAGCGTTGAGTAGTAGGTATAATCCTGAAAAGGTTGCGTTTCCGAGGGCAAGACGCTTTAAGACGTTCTTTGTTCACTTCAGCTTTTTTTCCAGGGTTACGCCCAGATACTCAACGCTTTGAGTTTACTTCATTTCGGTCTCAAACATCTTCAATTAAAGGGGGTAAGAAGCGTCCGTATTTTTCCCTTAAGGTCTCTATTTATATAAAATCCAGTGTAGCGTGTGGTACATTCTGTATAAAGAACTCACCCTTACTGTATATACAATGTTAAAAAACAATAACATTACAGTTACAGAACTGTACATAAATTATATTTATACAACATATATTGTCATATGTTATAGAATTATAATATCTAGGTATGTGTTCTAGTTACCAGTGAGTGTGTAGTGTAGATTGACTGGCATGAATGCATGCACACATAGGTAGGTAGGTAGGTAGGTAGGTAGGTAGATAGGTAGATAGATAGGCAAGTATAAAATGTAGATACAGTACATACTCGCATGTATATACTATAGACCACAAAAGTTGATGTCAGCTTTAAAAATTTTATAATTAATTTGTGCTTTATTTATTCGGATTTCGAAAAAATGCTTCGGCTAAAAGTCGTTCATTAGAAATATATTAACAACTTTTATTCGAAATTTTGTTTCGAAAACCGAATGAATAAGGTACAAATTAACTATAAATTTTAAAAAATAACATCAACTTTTGTGGCCAAGTGTACATATGTATGTACATATTTAAACATTATTGTCATTATAAATGTGCATGTATAAAAAGGTATTATAATACTTCGTATAGAAGTTAGATTTTCAATATATATATATACTACGCCTTTACATTTATGCAAGTAGTATATACATTGGTTGGTAGGTAGGTAGGTAGGTAGGTAGGTAACTCTATGGTAACGTATCCATATTTCTGTACTTAAGTTACAAATTAATAATTATACGACAAAATCATACGTTATAGTTAAATTATTAAAATAGTCAAGTTTTACAATAAATTAGGGATTATGTGTTTTTAGTTTATTGTACTTTGTTTGAAATAATAATAAAATTAAAATTAAATTTAATAAATTAGAATTGTTTATGTGCGTTCTCACTTTTATTACTAAATTGTTTCTAGGTATGAATCGAAACTTGTTTCATTAATTCAAACACTCATGTGTCGACGAATGGAAAAAGAGAAAACAGTTCGTGGAAAATAATGCAATAAAGAAACATGGAAGCACACACCAATGACCTTCAGTAATTTCATATACCTATTTTGAAGAAATAATCCTATATTAGGTTCAACAGGCTAGCAAAGAAAAAATAATCTTACAAAGTAACATAGGACCAGAAGTTAACAGCTTAAATGTCGTCAAAATTCATTAATCATTTCTCACAGAGATGAGTGTTCCGGCTAATTCGAAAATGAATTAGAATATTTCATGATAGGTAAATGTTGTTTCTACTTACATTTTGAATGTAAGTTTGTCAAAAAATAGTTAAGTCGTAGCAAAGTTTCAAATGAGATTCCTGACAAAAGTTAACAACGTTAAAAACTTTCAGGGTTGTTTCTAAATTTTAAACTTGTTAGTTGTCATTCTAAATCCGGAAATCAGAACTACATTTTTTTCTCTTACACGCTCAAGTTTTAGATAGCACAAACAAACGAAAAATGACATTCATACGTTACGGATTATTTACACAGAAAATTACATTGTCAACTCTTTAACGCATGAAGACTCAAAAAAATCCAATAAAACGGCTTTAAGGAGATATTATTATTTTTATATATTACTATATTTAAATGAAGAAGATTTTCACATCGTGTGTTGATTTTCAATTAAACTCATCAAATTAAAAATAAGGCCTATGAATATTTGAATTATTTATTAATTAGAAGAATCTATTTAAATAATCTCAAATGAAATAATTATTATTAAGAATAACAAAATCAAACATTATTAGAACCAATTTGGTACAAATCAAAATATTGTTTCTTTGTATAGGAGTTTCAAATTATTGTGGCATTTGTAAACGAAGATAGCAAAACGTGACTGGTTTGTCTATAAAGCATCCCTGCATGTTTATAATAAACGATCTTTAAATTTATCCTATTAAATATATTGAAACTAATTGAATATATTGAAACATACTGTATAAGGTAAACATAAGTTTATCTACACTATATGTATATGCTATAATAAACTAACTCATTGTAAATCATTTATTTAATGTATAATAAAGCGTTCATTTGCAATCAATATTCAATAAATGGTGCGTTATTTCCTAGAGTAAGTATTTCCTCCACGTATTTCATCCATAAACCAACCATACCATTATATATACTACACTGTCTATTAAACCTCGTCGTAGACTTCTATTCAATTCATAGAATACAATTCAATACGATATTGTTCTAAATATATATATATATATATATATATATATATATATATATATATATATATATATATACAGTCAGTCAGTAACTATGTATATATTGTTTAAACATATGTTATTTTCCTGAGTTAGGTTTTCGAATGAATATAGAAACTCTAGTATGCATACTTGTGTAAACGTTAGAGTATGTGGTATATAGTCTTCTAAATATACACTATGTTTACATCAAATAGGTATAACGAACGTAGTTGTATGCTTTATACTAAACGTTAATCATTTAATAAAATTCAAATCTCAATAAAATTCGATCTCAATTTTTGTGGATCTCAAGGGCTCCAGCAAAATGACTGTCAGTGGTTCTGGTTGGCTCGCAGTTGTTTCATATTAAAATTTTAATTTCTCTCTTAATATTAGTAAAATGAAAAACTTTGTAAGAAGTAAAGTTTTAGTAAATATATTTTACTACAATTCATTACCTAAACATATTTTCTGCAACTCTAATGTTTACAGAAATATTTGCAATTTAAATAAAAAACGTAAAATCTTGAAATTCTCTCTTAATATTAGTAAAATGAAAAAATTTATAATAAGTAAATTTGTAGTAAATCAATTTTACTCCAATTTATTTTCTGAACATATTTTCTGTTACTCTAATATTTATAGAAAGATTTTCAATTTAAAAATAATACCCATAATAATAAATATTACAAATGCATCACCAAGGTTACTTGATATTTTTAATAGTATTAAAATGAATTGTTTCTAATGTTAAGATAGGATATTCCATATTTTGTCCTTTCTTCTTTCTCTAAACGCTCCGTACCCTTGATTTATTCTATTCATTAACGGACTTGACCTTTGAAATACCAAAAGCATATTAAACACGAAAACATATATATTTATATATGTGTCTGTAACCACTCTAGCGGATCACCATGAACATTAATAAGATTAAAGATAACATAGATCTATTTCAAAAAGAGAAGTGATGTATTTATTCTGAGGAAATTCGCTAAATTGACGTAGCTCCTGCGTAACAAATTATTTTCCGATGTGTTTATTTCGTAGTATTTTTTTTTTATATTAATTTTTAAATTAACATGACTTATCTAGCGCATGGTAGTGCGAAATGTGTACGTTACCGTGATATTACTTCTCGTTCTTTTAGACCATTTTTGACCCCGATATAACTTCTGAACGAAAAGAGCTGTAATGGTGATTTTTCGAATATATACTATTTACGGAATTATAAGAGACTGTTTTTTCAATCATCGTTAAGGGATAAACATTTAAAAAGTTATTTCTATTCAAAAATGTAAAAATAGCGGGATAGCCTATATAAGGAGTAAATAGTGCTCTCTATGGCTATCACATGAATATGATCAATATATTGCACATGTACACATACTAAACCCATGTATGTTATTTGGCAATATATATTCAATATAATAATAATATATAATTAATAGTTATAGTTGTACTTATGAGTTATAAGTCTCATACAATATGTATTTAATTATAGAGGACAATCAAAGTTCGGAATAATATATTATGAATAACTATAGGTAAATCAACCAAAGTATATGGTAAATATAGAGTTAATAGCATTTTTCCCACAATATCCTATTTAAATCGAACTAAGCAGTAATTATTATTAATTCGTTCGAATATGTATGGTATGTTTTTAGTTTTCCCTTGTAGAATATTAAGCGAATGATAACGCTGTATTTCGTAAATCATTTGTGAACATAGATGTCATCAGATTCAAGATGAATATATTTAAGAATAACTAAGCCTGGTAAATTTTTCAAATATGGTACAAGACTGCTTGGAAAAACATTCAATGAGAACAAAGTAATAAAATATATAAAAAAGGAAAACGTGTTTCATTTTTGCAACAATTATTTTAAGACTCTATTCTAAGATAAAATTTTCTTTGTCTGGCCAAAAATATAGCAAAAAGTGAAATAGTTTAGAGTTGAAAAATTTCCATGGGTGTAGAATCTTATCACAAGTATGTGCACAAAATTTTCTTAACACGCAATAGTCGACCATTCCTCTGTTTTTGGATATATTTTAAGGAAAATAATGTCATGTTAAAAGTTTTAGAAAAAGTCACCGAGGTGTTCGAACTTAAACTGAATGCATCGTAATGTAACATGACATATATAAAAATAATAGGTTTGTTCTTTTTGCATTTAAAAGATTATGTGTACAATGACAGTACACAAATTTTAGTCCTGATGATTTTTCGTTTTGTTTATTCAATATTTTATGATCGAATTCATTTAGAAAATAACAATTTCAATTAAAAAAATCTTATATTTCAAAGATTTCCGAAAATACGTTTAATTCTTCTTTAGATTGGGCAGATGGAATCACTTTTAAACAAGGGAAAATAACATATGACTGAGTTAATTTCTTAAATACCGTTCACATACTGAGTTCGTGGACTGCTTATTTTACTTTTTATTCACGCACAAATGTATAAAAACACAAAGTATAAGTATATAAAGATTTATCTCAATTAAAACCATATATACGTACATATGCTTTTATAATCAATGGTAGTTACATATGTTTGAGCTAAAAATATGGAAAAACTATTCAGTTTATGAAAAATGTTTCAGGACAAAGTTTTTTTTTTTTTTTAAAGACAAACATTTTTTTACTTTTATCTATTTTTCCATCTTTTACGGTTTTCAGGTCACGGGTAGCATGTCCTGCCGGAAGGATGCAAGAATTTCCGCTTGTTATCTCTTAATATTATGAATTATCGTTTTTACGTATGGGCAGACGCGCGGACAGACGGATATGCGGAAATACGAAAATATTATTTTTGTAATCTATCGATTCATTCATTACAAAGTGTGCATTAAAATAATACCCTTATATATACTCTAAAGAAAAATTTTGGTTTAAAATCGCATATATTGAAATATGTCAAATTTCAAAATCATATAAAAATTTGAAAATGATCAATTATGTATTAGTTGAGTAAAGAACAGCAAACCTCTTTCGTTAAAAAAACCGACAAGAAACGGTTCGCAATTGTATTCTCAACGATACATTGCACATGTTCGTAAAACTTTATCCTATGTAAGTATAATGATCGCCAAAATTGTCATTCTTTTTTCAAAATTTTACAGTTGCTTTATACCGAATCCATTCGGTTTTCGGAAAATGTTTTCGAAAAAATTAAAAAACAAAAATCAGATATTTTCGAAAAATAAATGTTTAAGGCACAATTAAAACATTTATAAAATTTTTAAAAAAAGAACGTCACCGCGGAATAACGTCAATAGTACATGCAAACATAATTTTCACAAAGTTTTCTCGTCTATGTGTAAACATAATTTTGATTATGCCTGTATAAACTATAAATAACTTATTATTAATAATAAAATATATTAGCAAATATTCTTGACAACCATATCAAAAAGTCAATAACTTTTAGTACCTATAATATATATATAACATTCACAGAGTTAGGAATTACATGAAGAAAGTCTATGAATATTAGTTGTTCAAGATAGTTTATGATAAAGAGCTTTATGAAGGACGTGAAAATGGGTTCGAGTTATTATATTAAATTGCTTACAAATAACGTGTATATATGTGTGGATGTTTGAGGGGCTAGAAAGTAGAAAGACTTATTTTGTTGTTTGTTGTGTATGTTTAGTTCAGTTCAGCAGAGTCGTCCGTCCGTCAGTCCTTCATAATAATAACTTTTCATTCATTTCATCGTTCAATGAACCTTTAATATAAATATATTTATTTATCTTTCTATGGTGGTATAATTATTTATATTAATGGCGAATACTTGTAGTAATGTATAGTTGATAATAATTAGTACACATAAATGAATATTACGTACCCTATTTTTTATAAAAATTAATTATTAGTATGCCTTTCTATAAAATTTACCCGTTTCGTGTACTGTTGATTTTCAAATGTTAATATTTCTCGTTTTAGCGAATATTCGAAGAATGTAGCTATTGGTTTTGAACCGATGAATGCCTTTCTATAAAATTTACCCGTTTTGTGTACTGTTGATTTTCAAATGTTAATATTTCACGTTTTAGCGAATATTCGAAGAATGTAGCTATTGGTTTTGTACCGATGAAGGATCTTTGGGAAAAATTTCTTCAAATATTCATAGAACCTACCTAATAGGTAACGAAAATCATCATTAAAATTCATATATATATATATATATATATATATACTGCACAGCCAAAAAAGTGGCACCCTTTGAAAAATTCATTTAAATTATTTTATTTGGATGTTTTTGCATATTTGTTGATGGGGGTACAGTTGTAAAAAAAACCTTAGAATTTACGGAAAAAATATTAATGAAATAAAAAGACAAATTTTCATAAATTTTATAATTTTAAAAAGCATTTTATTTCGATGTTTTTGAAAAGAATTGAACTTTTAACAGTGGATATTAACTCCTCTTGTACGTCACTTTTTTTGCTGAGCAGTATAGGCCACAATTTAGGTTGATCGCAATGAAATTTGGTATCCGGCGTGCTTTTAGTATTTGAAAAGTCGAGTTCGTTAATGGGCAAAATCGAACAAGGGTAAAGGCGGGCTTAGATAGAGGGGGAAACATAAAATCTATAAATTATCTCTAAATATTAGGTAAATGGAAAAATTTGTAAAAAGTAAAGTTGTAGTAAATAAATTTTTCCACCATTCATTACCTGCCTATATTTTCTCTAACTCTAGTATTTACAAAAATATTTGGAATTTAAAAACAATACCCATGAATATTATAAATTAATCACCATGGTTACTTGGTATTTTAATAATGTTTTTAAATGAATTTTTTGGATACAATAAGACGTAAATCAGTTTAAAAGTATGAAATACTGTATCAAAATTGCTATTTAAAAGTTGTTAAGAAATAAAATAAATGGATATTTTCCATAAATTGAAAGTTTTGTTGGGAGAATACAATTAAATGATATTAAGGACGTTCCCAAGAAAATCAGTTTTCTTATGATTCTTCTGTAATTTTGAATATATATAGTTAAAAGTATCTTCTACACGTAGAATTTTTTTGTAATGGTCCTTACGGTACTAAATTTGTAAATATTGACTGTTAAAATTTGTATGTTTATCATATAAAACTTAGCCCGATTAATGTTCTCACACACGTTTTATTAAATATCAATAGTAATTTTCTTTAGATTCTTTTAAAAAACTGAGAATTAGTTATTGAAGATATAGCAAACATCTTTCTACAAAAATAACAAAAACAAGCGGTATTAGTTATCTTATAAATATTGTTTAAGTCCTCAATTTAAACAAAACTTCCATTATGTAAACTACAATAGATCAAATAAAATATAGTAACACTACAGCAAAAAGTAACAGTGTACCTCAAATATATTTTATTTGATCTATTGTAGTTTACATAATAGAATTTTTTTTAAATTGAACACGACTGCTCTTTGGGAACGTCCTTAATGATTTTATTTATTAAATGATATTTGTATTCCTATACTAAATATTGTCCAATGAAATAATATATGACCACTCTGTTTAAACATATCATATACAATTTTACGTTTAAGTTTTTATTTCGTTCAACAGATAAATTGCTTAAATAATTTTTAATTGTATTTTAGAGTGTTAAAAACGATTATAAATGCCACATGATAACATCTATATAGTAACAGATTTTCGTGCTTCATAATTAGCATCCGAATTCGGAATTGGAATTTGAAAATTGAAGTTTCAAAAACTTAAACTCTTTGATTATCTTTAATGATATTTATATCCTTTTTTTTTTAAATTTAGTAATGATGTATTCCAATACCGTAGATTTCATATGCTCATATACTCCCGTAATCTCTTGCGGAACAATCAGCAGGCTAGATAAATATACTTGTATATAACTACTTGCGTTACAATCGAAAGATGGTAACATTTTTAGATGGTAACGAATAAACAAAGTAAAAATTTAATTAATAATATGGATTTTTGTACTCCACCCTACTTCCATAACGTTATTAAATTTAATTGTTTTCATTAGTTTAAAAAAATTTTCATTATTTTTGATGACGTGCCCCAACGGCCTTAAGAGATACTAGTTAAAATATACCTCTACAATTTATTTGTCATAAACATGCTAAAACATTTTTTTATTTATTATTTACTTTAATTTATGATTACTTTTACGATACACTTCAATTTTGATTGCCTTTAACGCCTATTAATTATTATACTATGATGGATTTATTTATATGTCATGGAAG
Organism: Nineta flava; assembly: GCA_963920215.1. Taxonomy (NCBI): domain Eukaryota; kingdom Metazoa; phylum Arthropoda; class Insecta; order Neuroptera; family Chrysopidae; genus Nineta; species Nineta flava. The sequence continues at coordinate 66,732,158 of OY986041.1, read as the reverse complement.
TAAAAATCTTTGACACAAAACTGTTTACGAATTTTTATTGCATTATCAAATTTTTAGGAGTTTATTCTCTATACACAGAAGATAAGCGTTTTAATTGTGTCTGTACGTTTTACCAAATACCCTATTTTGGTTCAATTGTTTGTGTGGATAGATGAATGTATGAATATCTGTGAACACGATATCTCAACAAATTCAGTTCAGAACTTTGCTTTTTAAAGCCTTCGAAATGTGGCTTAACTCTTGAAGTTTTCGAAGATGGACGAAAAATTTATTTTTGGATCTTGGTGATTCATCAAGATCCCAGATTCAAAAAAATCAATTATGTGACTAGCACAGCCAAATTTGGTCCGATTTGTCTCTCGAATATTTATCGAAAATCAGGATTATAATTTTCGTCGCTAACGAATTCTTGTCTCGTTTCGTTCTCCCGCGCAACACTTTTTGAATAGCAAAGCTAAATTTTGTTCGATTTTTCGATTCAACTTTCTTTGAAACCCACTACTAATCCAATATAGAATTGTATATCATTTTTCGACTGCGAGATACAATACTCATGTGGAGGTCATCTCACAAACTAGTAGCGATATCTCCGTTTTTCTATCAAAATTGAATTCCATCACCAACATTTATTGGATTTTTAACATTTATTATTTCTTTTCAGTCTGCATTAATTGAATAATTCATCAAGGCCAAATGTCATCTTAATTTCCCTTCTCTTTACAACCTTAATTAATAGTTAGGGGATGAATGGGGGATAAAAACATCAAACTTCAATATTTTACATCTAAGAATAAACTCAAATGTCAAAATACTGTAAGATTGAAATCGGTAGATATCTTATTTTATTTTATACATAACCGGTGGACCAGTGCGTTAAGGCATAAGCGGGGTATTGTATTATATTGTATTGTATTGGTTCGAGTCCGCATAAATCAATCATAACTTTTAATAAAATTTATCAATTGCTGATCCCCTTGAAATACGACCATGACTAAATATTCTAGAAGCATCTACAAATTAATATATTTTCAAAAATATGTTTTCAATATTTTCTGTTTGGTACAAACAGGCACTGTTCTAGAATGGTCCATTTCAAATCAGTCTAAAATTGACATTTGTATAATCTCAGTTTTTTTTTTTTTTTTTTTTTTTTTTTTTTATACTGTGTTAACATCATGGTCATTACACAGTGTAAAATATAAAAACTGAAAACTATGATTTATTGAGTCCTGATTAATTATAGTTTATTAATAAGATTAGTCCTTTTTAAATATTTATGTAGGAGTTTGATGTTGTGTTGGTTGTCTCCAAGAATTTGTGGTAAGTTATCAGGAAGATTTATTTCTTTTCTGACTTGTCGGTACTTAATGCATTCCAGAAGTATATGTCTCACTGTTAGGTGCGTGCGACACTTTTCACAGGTAGGTGGATCTTCTTTCTTCATGATAAATGAATGTGTAAGTAGTGTGTGGCCAGTTCTAAGTCGTGATAATGTGATTTCAAATTTTCGGTCACTTTGATTAGCTGTTTCCCATGATATTGTTTCATTTTTAATGGCACGAAGTTTATTTTGATTGCTGTTAATAGTTTGCCATTTATTTATCAATAGTGACTTTATCTTTGAATCAATATGATTTCTAAGATCATGATTGGAAATATTTGGAATTAAGTTTGTGCTATTATGGGCTTGTATCGCAAGACGATCAACCATCTCATTTCCATAGATACCCACGTGACTAGGTACCCATAAAAAGGATATATTATTTTTGTTGTTTATGAGCTGACATTGAATTTGTTTAATTAGAGCACTTTGGGATGTTTTATTATTTATTGCTGTTAGTACACTTAGGGAATCACTAATTATTACAAAATCTGTTGGCTTATGTGTATTAACCGTTAAGGTTAATGCATTGAGAATAGCAATGGCTTCGGCAGTAAATATTGAGGCTATTTGATTCAGCTTAAACATTTTATAATTTTTGTCACATGTAATTGCACAGGAGGTTGAGGTATCACTTTTGGAACCGTCCGTGTAAATTTTTTTATGTTTACGATATTTGGTTTCACAAATTTCCGAAAATAATTTTTTATATTCACTTTCACTGGTTTCACTTTTGTTATTGGTTTTTAGCGAGAAATCAATTTTAAAATTTAATTTTTTCCAGGGAGGGAATTGTTGAATTTGGGGAGATGGAAACACGTGTGTGAATGTTATATTTTCTATGTTGGTGTTAATAAGGATTTCTTTGAATATTATGGAAAAGGGTTTTGGGATGTTTTTTAGTTTGTCAAAGTAAGTGTTGTAGTGGGAGTTGCTAAGTATATTTCGAAGGTCAGGATTTTGTTTTTCATAAATATTAGCGCAATATTTGAGGAATAATTGATGCCGTCGGTTTTCTAGTGGTGGAATGCCTAGTTCAGCATGAAGGCTTGTTATTGGTGTAGTTCTGAGAGCACCAGTTATTATCCGTATAGCACTATTTTGTATGATGTTTAGTTTTGAGGTGGTAGTCTGTTTTGCTGCCATGTATATTACACTGCCGTAATCGAGTTTGCTAAGTATTATTGACTTGTATACTTTAAGAAGAGTTTCTCGATCTGATCCCATGTTTTTGTTTGCCAACACCTTAAGGAATCTCAGTTTAAAACAAGTAATTGTTCGACTAATATTCAGTTTAAAGTAAACCATTGTTGGATTAAAATAATCAAAGTTAAATAATCAAAATAAAAATAATCAAAACTAAAAATTATTGAAAAAAATTTAATTAAATTTTTTTTTTTTTGAAATCAAATAAATTCAGTATCGGAATCTGTTGTAGGTTCGACAGCGCTCCTTTTGAAGGATAAAGAGAGCTAAGATGCCGCGACAATACTTAACTAGAGATAATTTGCGGATTTTGTAACACTTCATGTATCAAATTTGTTTGGTCCGCTCTTAATAAATACTCTACGGTACAGGAATTACGACTACTAGATTATTTTTGTACATGGAAATCATCTTTGAAACTTTGAAATGTGCTCTTTTTGACCCACCCCATAATCCTCTCTTTAAATATTGTGCAAAATTTTTGTGTAAACACGGTCTTTTTCATTAATATGATTTTTTTCTCATAATTGCATTTTATTACAAAAGTTTTCTGTATATACATATATATATATATATATATATATATATATATATATATATATATATATATATATATATATATATATATATTTATATTTTTTCATGACTTCCATTCCATTCTGTGTACTTTCACTTTAGATTGAAAATAATTTTGTACTCTTAAAGGTATCAAAATTATACAAAGGGAGAAATTTATATACGTATAAGAGTTTTCAAGAGTACACACAATACACGCATTGCTGTCAGTCGATACGGAAAACTTTTTTTATTTTTTGAAACTTCTGATTAAAAATATACATCATATACACTTTTTAATGATGAAGTGAAAAAACCACACACTTTTTTTAAGTCTTCATTAAATAAACTCAACTAAAAAAAATTTTCTCAGAATGATAAAAAAAAACTGAATATTCAAAATGATGAAAATGAAAGAAATAAATCTCGTTAAAATTTCACCTGTTAACATACAAATGTACGTCATTTGATATTTCATTTTGTGATATTATTATAAATAAATATTTTAATTACGTCAACGCACATTAGAATCTTGTCTAAAACGAGACAAAAACCCGAAATTCGCCATTTTTGTCAACTTTACCCAGGTGTTTTGGATACAACTAAGTTTAGCCGGCTACATCTAGCTTTAGCCAATATTGGGCTTTACCCGTAACATGTATATTTGAGGTAATAATTTGTAATATCAGTCAAGCTGCCATGGAACACGTGTTATTGCAGACAGTGTTATTGCAATCAACAAACTGGCTACTCTTGAACGTACACATGGCCACAAATATAGTGTCCATTTTTCATAATTTAATAATTAATTTAGTTCGGTTTTCGAAAAAAAATGCTTAGGGTAAAAGTTGTTCATTATAAATTAATATAATAACAACTTTTTTCCAAACATTTTTCTAAAATCTGAATGAATGGAAGGTATTATCGACCACATAAGTCCATGTCAATTTTTAAAAAAAACTTCGAATAAAAGTTGTTACAAATATAGTAATAACTTTTAAAACCAATCAACTATAAATTGTTAAACAATGAGCACTACTTTTGTATTCCAAGTTTTCGTTTTTCTTTCAAATGTAAATTATTTGGGCATGTTAAATTATGTTAGTTCGTTATCTGCTAAAGCACCGATAATTGAGTTGTCAGCATTAACTTTGTTTCTTATGAAAATCGAATAAAAACGAGAAATACTAGTAAAGTTTTTAAATCTTTCTACATTCGGTTTAGATATTCAATAAATACTGAGTGTTTCCAATAACTAAACTTTCAGAAAATCTATAAATAATCTATAGATGTACAAAAATTTGACCATCGATTTTCAATTAATTCGTATAAACGTAGTGTTTCCCGAGGCACGAGGCGAGGCAAGATTTTGGCATCACCTCAACTCGCCTCGCTTTTTTAAATATCACCCTCGTCTCGGTAGAATGTGGACTAGCCCCGCCTCGGTTATGTTAGCTATCATCTTCGCCTCGACCGAAGTAAAATGTTTACTAAATTTGACTTATTTTGCATGAATGTGCATAATATGTAAAAAAAAATTTGTTAGAAAATAAATGTCTTTAAACGCGGAGTATAAGTTGCTTAGTCTCTAAATTTTTATGATTGACGGGGTCCCCCGACCGCACAATTTTTTTTTCTCTAAAATAAGAATATGCAGTCGATCAACAAAATAAAAATAATAATAATAATGGGGTTTATCCTCCGTTTCCGAGACACGACACGGTCTATAACAGAGGCCACCCACATCATTATTTTTCATCCTTTATTTATTAATTTTTACATTACATTTTTATGATGTGAGTGGAGGATCGGGAATTCGTATGCAGATTAGGAATTGGTAGGTGTGCGGCTGCAGCCGACTTTGATAGGAACTATGCCGATATTCATCTGGAATTCGTGAAGGGAAACTGCAGAAAACCTTCACAAGCATAGCCGGTTACTTCGTTCTTGTCCATACGCCGACAGTTTAGTCAATCAACCGCCCCATTAATTTTTTTTTTTTTTTAAATTGACAAACTGCCGGTGTCGGGATTCGAACCCATAACCTCCCAGGTCCAAGCAGAAACAGCGCCTTAACAAGCGCGGCTACTTGGCTGGTTAATAAAAATAATACATTTACTTTTCTCTATAAAATTTGCAAACCGGTGATGGACAAATTTATGATTATTATTATAAAAAGTAATCATGGTATAAAATTTCTTTTTCCTTTAAAATGTACGTATCTATTGCTTCATGTTTTTTGTAAAAAAACATGTTACTATATTGTTTTATAAAAAAAAATTACTTTTTGTAAATTTGTCTCGTCCGAGGCGAGGTTTTTGGGACAATATACCTCGCCTCGGTCCGGTTAGTAACGAGGATTAAAATTTTGAACCTTTCCTCGGCTCGCCTCGTGCCTCGTAACCTAGGGCCAAGGCCTGGAGGGTTTACCTCGTAGTCTCGTTGAAACACTATAATAAGAATAATAATAATAGTAATTCTTTATTTGTATGAACGCCATAGCTTTGATTTGGTTTCCATTCTGTCTAATAATCAAGTTTTGAATATATACTCTTTTATTGCTTTCATTTTAAGTGATTACTTACTTTCAAACAATCAAATACGAAATATAAGCATGAGTTTGTTTTTTATTATATGTATCATTAGAAAAACTCATTGCAATTGCTTAAAATTGGAAGAAGTGAGTGACTTGTCCAAAATGCTTTGCACATTTGAGAAACAATAATCTCCCATTACGATCGTACAAGGCTCGATCAATGCAAGCATTTTTTCGAAGATTAACGAAATGTTTTATAATCGTATTTAATAAACTTAATGTTTTATATCTCATTATTATTTAAAGGCGTTTAACATACCTGGTTTATTAAACAAAATATAGCAAAATTAATTATTATTTTGCTTGACGTCACCAATTTCAAAAAAATTGTACTTGAATGTATTAGTCGCATTTTATCTGATTTTGTCTAGTTACGGAGTTTGATTGGTCTCTCAATTTCAAAATCCATGAGATATGTTGAATTTCGTATAAAATTTGAAAAGTATAGCACATATTTGTTCTTTAGCATAATAAGAAACACAGTTTACTAAAATCGGATAAAAATTTACAGTAAGAGAGCAAAATTAATGAGCAATCGTTATATATTGAATAAAACGTAGCCAGATTAGAAAAACTGAACATTAGCAAAACTGAAACGTCGTCGTTAAATATAAGCGTTGCGCACTAAAATATTTTTATCATTTTTTGAAAATAAGCTGAATCGAAAATAAACATTATAATCTGGTGGAAATCTTCTTTCCTTTTTAAATTTGTATATTTTGATACAATTTTTAGATTACGTTAAGACAATAATCTCATAGCGTTATCAAAATAACGGATATATACCATTAAGAAAACAGAATAAAGGTAGATTAAATTCATTACCACTTGATACTAACATATAAAAAGCATTTTATACACAACATAAATGTTCAAATAATACAAGTTTAAAGTTTCTCTAAATGTTTCTGTACATTATAATCTAGCGTCAGTACACAAAATTGGATACTGCTGAAAACGGAATTACCAAAAATGAAAATTTAATACTACGTCAGTCAGTAGAGGTATTGTATGATGCAAAAGGTGGTGTTGTACCTACTTTTTATTTCTTTAACTTGTATATCTGGTATATCTAAATAACATTGAATAAGTATACATTCGACGCAGCTTGCAATGTTCTTCAACTGGTTATACTGTAAATTTTTCGCTAGGATGCGCCATCTAGGAGTTATAGGCGCATAACGAAAAATACTTCAAAAATTACGAGATTTTTTGGCTATCAAAAATTGTCCCGTGATCACCCGTGTTAGCATTTTTGATTTTTACATGTTTGAACCCAGATATACAGAAGTTAAAAAATAAACAGTGCTACACCACTTTTTTTACCAGGCAAGTAGCCGCGCTTGTTAAAGCATTCTATTTGGGACTGGGAGGTTATGGTTTCGAATCCCAACATGAGCAGTTTGTCAGTTTTTAAAAATTAAAAAAAGGCGGTTAATTGACCATACTTTCGGCGTGTGGACAAGAACGAAGTAACCGGCTATGCTTGTGAAGGTTTTTTGCAGTTTCTTTCACGAACTCCAGATGAATATCGGCCTAGTTCCTATCAATGTCAGCTGCAGCCGCTCAACCCACCAATTCCTACACACAAATTCCTTGTCCTCTACTCAAATCCCTAGGGATCACAATGGACCTTATCGTCTAAGTGTGTCCCGTCCATGACAGCCACTACAACCTAACACCACATTTTGCATCATACCCCCCTGTTTTGATCCTCTACTGACTGGTGTCTACTATTTTGGAGGATATCAAATCAAACATCAAAAATGATTAAAATCATTTTATCCAATCAAAAAAATATGTAATACAATAAAGGATAAATATGTTACAGTCTAGTGCTATAAACTTAACGAAAAAAAAAAAACATTATGCACATTATCAGTACTCCAACTATAGCCATAGCGTCACTTTATAAGGAATTAGGTCTAAACACAAAACATGCGATTGATAGATAATATGGCCATAGTTGGTTGTATTCTATAATTAGCGTAATATAAACTAAAACTGAACACCCCTTGCAGTATTGTAATACCTTTACTTCTGAGATTCATCTACCAAGGCGCTAAGTATGCATCATAATCATCATATACGAGTATCTGAAGGCATACAAATTAGTGACAATATGTTATCATGCAATATTCAAAAGTTTTCTGTTACTTCCTGATACAAATAGCTAGAATGTGGCTCAACAACGTTCCTCGGATCAAGCGTGCGCAGTTTTGACTTCAAACTTTATAGTGATTATGAATATTAAAACATGTATTTGATTTTTAGCTAAGAAATTTATTATAGTAATAAAAAGATTCTTTATCTAAAACAAACAATTTGGTAAGTTTGTGACTTGTGTTCAACTGACCTTAAGTTCAGGTATCAAACGGTTGTCTATTCATTAGAAATTGATTTAAAGCGACCTACAAAAGTAGACCTACAGTGTCAAACCTAACTGTTTTCCTGCTAAACGATTTAACGTTGCCATTATGGCTAGCGCAGCTATTAAGTGATATTTAAGAATCTGAAATTTAGAAATTCAGTAGCCTGAGTACAAGATAATAGTCATTTTAAGACTTAATAACAGTATAACATTACTAATAATAATGATCTGAACGTCACGTATTTTATAAAAATTTCTATGTTATGTGAAAATATTTACTATTTCCATCCAGAAAAACCCCATCGTGTCACACACTTTTCCATGATGCAGAATATAAACAGTATAACAGTATAAGCCATGCAGTTCGTTTTTATCGTTCCTCTTACGTTTAACCTCCCTTAACGGAAGTATACTCCTTGAGCGCTTTTGTTTTCTGCGCTTAGATCCCTTGAATGGCACTTCGCCATATCGTTCGTAAGCGTTCTTATCGATCTTGCGGTGATTTTTAGCTAAGTTTGATAAAAATCTGTTCAGTCGTTTGAAGATTATCAGCACTTATTATACATACAAGATTATGTATAGAAATAATTGTTTTTTAATTACATATAAATTTTTGAATTTTTATTTTACTTTTTACTCCTGTTTTCTAACCAATAAATTATGTCCCTAGAAATCAGAAATTATTCGTTTAATTTCAGCTTTTAAAATGTTCCGTTTCCACGTTACTCGGGTTCTGAGATGTTTTTTCATAGTATTATCCAAATTACAGTATTGGTGGTAGAAAATATACAACGTGAGAAAAGGCCTGTTGCCGTAAAGTTTTGCAACGTTCCCGTTCGTTATACACCACCATTCCACAAAGTTGGTATTTCGGTTGGTTGTTGTGTATAGAAGTAGATCTGTGTTGTCGTTATTATAAACTTCTCGAAACTGCTTATTGTTGTTAACAGTTAAACGCATTCATCTGTAAATATAGATAACGAACGTAGTAACATGGTAAATTAATATTATAAGTATTTTGTAATGTTTTGTGTGTTGGTTAGTTATGTTTACAAAACCTTTTACCAATTTTATTGATTTTGTTTTGTTGAATTGGTTTCCATCATGGAATATTAACTGTGTACGAATCTCATGTTATTTTTAATTATTATATAAAATTAACCATTAAATTGTATGTAAATAAACAATTAAAAAAAATGGAATATTTAAAGTAAGTCTATTATTATTATAGAGGTGTTATATTTGGTTTAATTTTTGATCTCTTAAATAGTATCTTTTTTAGTAGTAATGTGATTTCAAGGATCTATGCCCACTGTCCAAAATGGATGTTCAGTTTTCACCTGATGTAAAAGTGAAATTGTAGTGTGTGTCTGAACCATTGACCTCCATCATATATGAATTGCGGTTCTATATGGCGTAATACACAAAGAAATGGTACATTTTAGCATACACTAGAGCCATCATAACTGAATAGTTTAGTACCGAGTACTAATCATACATAAAAACTTCCGTGATAATTAAATATAGATAATAATGTCTTGAAATTAAAAGCCACTTTTAAATTTTATAATTACATTTTGAATAATCAACTTTTTTCAACAAAAATTTTGATTCAAATCACCAGAACACATTATATAATATATTATAGTAATTTTTCGCTTGCATAAAATTTGTTTGACAATTGGGTCTTACAGTTTTTTGAAAACATAGATAACTTGATATGACTTTTTGATACCTATTAGTTCGGAATGAGATCTTCATCTTAAGCTAGATAATTTTGAAAGCGATATATTTGTCCCAACAGTGGTCATGACATCTTTCTTTGTCAACCTGTTTTAAAACAATCTATTTTTTCTGGGAAATATTTAGTAAGTTTTAAAGTTTTTTTTAAGCATTGTTATAGCCTTTTTTTATATTTTTTCCATTTATTTACTTGTCTACAAAACTGTATAAATTAAGATCCTACAGCTAATGGTAGTGATATGAAATAAGGAAAACATTTTCGTCATAATTTCATGTAATAATTTGAATTTTGATGAATTTCCAGTCTTTTCATTCTTCTCATTTATTTTTACAAATTTTTAAGAGGAATATCAACCTGAAAAAATTCAAAATTTAGACATGTGTATTTTGTTTTCTTTGGTTTAAATACTTTAAAGTGTTTTATCATTCCCAATGATAAAATAAGCAATCTATCTATGAATGATTCACTCAAAAAAATATATTTATTTTATGACCTTTTTTTTTATTATTATTGTAAAGATTTAAAATATTTTACTTTAAGTAAATCTTGATTCTATGTATAAATTTGTCAAGGATATGACATTAAGATGACAAATTATATATTTTACAACTTAAATATTGAAATTATGTTGCATGGTAAAAACTATAAACTATAAAGAAAAAAATAGAAACGTGTAATACATGGTGGCCTATTATCAAATATCGGGAATCTTTACAAATTCGGATTAATAATAATAATAATAATAATAATAATAATGGGGTTTAACCTCCGTTTTTGAGACAACGGTCTATAACAGAGGCCACCCACATCATTATTTTTCAACCTTTATTAATTTTTACTTTAACATTTTTTTTTTTTTTATGATGTGAGTGGAGGATCAGGAATTTGTATGCCGACTAGGAAGTGGTAGGTTGTGCGGCTGCAGCCGACTTTGATAGGAACTATGCCGATATTTATCTGGAGTTCGTGAAGGGAAACCGCAGAAAACCTTCACAAGCATAGCGGGTTACTTCGTTCTTGTCCATACGCCGACAGTTTAGTCAATCAACCGCCCCGTTAATTGTTTTTTTTTTAATTGACAAACTGCCGGTGTCGGGATTCGAACCCATAACCTCCCAGTTCCTAGTAGAGACAACGCCTTAACAAGCGCGGCTACTTGGCTGGTACATAAAGAAAAAAATTGAAACGTGTAATACATGGTGGCCTATTATCAAATATCGGGAATCTTTACAAATTCGGATTATCTAAATAGGTTTTCTAACAAAGTTACGCTACGGTATATATTTCTATATATATATATATAATTATCATTTATATCCCGTGGCTGATTTTTAATGTGCGATCAATAGTATTTTAGAAGGACCAAAATAATTGAGATAGTTATTTTAGAGAAAAGTTCTACACAAAAGAACTGACAAAAACTGGAAATCATGAATATATTATTTTTATAATTTTAACTATTCATCTATTTGCTATCGTTTACGCGATAGATGGTAAAAATTCATTCCGCCAAGTAAAATTATATTATGGTATATGTTTTTTCCTTTATTTAAATTTATAGTTAATAAAATTTTCGACTCTCAACATCTTAAGTCACAATATAAATTCAAGTAGGAGGATAGAATCGGCCTTTCTCATAAAAATAAGTATTAAACATTATCATAATTTTGAAAAATTATGATAATGTTTACTAGATGTTTATGATTTTTCGGTTCCGTTACATATTATCCTCGCACAAAATAACCCCGACAAAATAACCCCGACAAAATAACCTCGAAACAAAATAACCTCAACTAAACTAACCTCATAACAAAAAAAAAACTGGAAACATAATAATCTAAAGATATTAATTAAATGAAATATATAGAACGCCTTTTAGTGCGGGGGCCCAAAAACACGCAAACCCTACCAACTTGGGGTATGACCGATGACGTGAAAGATTGTAGTACTCGGTTGAAATAATTAACATAATGCTTAATTATTGAAATTAAATAAGATAACTATTCCAATCTAGAACTTCAATGTTTGCTGCAATATGTGAAATGTATAGAACGCCTCTTAGTACGGAGGCCCAAAAATACGCGGATTAAAAAGCTTGGCACCAAATGTATATATATTTTTTTATTATTTCTTGTAACATTGCAAGGTTATTATTTTTTCAGGTTTCTTAATAAAGTTGTTCTTTTTGTTCAGGTTATTTTGTTACGAGGTTATTTTTGTGCGGGTTATTTTGTTACGAGGTTATTTTAATCGAGGTTATTTTGTCAGGTTTTTTTTGTCGAGGTTATTTTATCCTGGGGCAGCTAGTCGCGGCACCGATTTTTCATATGCAGCATTTGATGTCAAAGAATGTTACCAATGTAAATTTCAAATAAAGTAAAGTCACTTTCGTGGGTATAATATAATCGAAAACCAACCATACTTAAAATGGATTAATCAAAGCTAATTTAAAAAAATAAACAATTACATATGTTTTGTAAATAGTAAATACACAAATTAATAATACATTAACATCAAGATAGTGAGTGAGAGATCATATGCATTTAACTACCATATAACATATCGGGTAGCTCGTAGGCAGAGCGTTAGTCTAGAATTCGATTTCCATCCCAGATTCATATAAAGTATTTGATCAAAGAATGTTATCAAAATTTCTGTTGCAAGAAGTAAAATTGTACGCAGAAATTTAAAAAAAAGGTATTAAACAATGTAACTTTATCTAGAAGTTTTTCTTTTCTAACTGAAATTTAATTGAAACTGTTAACACAGTAGGACTAGTCCTGTACTGTTTGTTTAATTCAGTCTCACTGTATATCAGTCAGTAATTTCTTTTAACTGCAATGATGACAATAAGCCAGCCATGTATTTTAAAGCTAACATTATTAACACGGCTTATAAATGAATGCAGCAATGAAAAGATATTGTCATCAATTTATTTCAACTTGATTGTTAAATTAACTATTATCCAACTATATAAGCGCATTAAAGGTATTAAATTTAGTAGAGATACTCTAAAACATTGAGATGGTCGTGGCAGTTAGTGGCGGCTAGCACTTTGTGACATTTGACAACAATATTTAAATGTAAGCAACCAAAACTAAATTCAACTATACTCACTCTTTTACAAGTATACAACTTGAATGGGTGTATTTAACCTGGGCACTTTTTTACCTTAATCATGAGGATTAAAGTTTCTGTAATCAAATTTGGGTTACTTGGAAACGAACGAAGATAACGAGTGAGTAGTTTTTATGACGATGGAACAAAATGGAAGACACCTTTCTTATCCTTACATATTGCATGTAAAGGATTGTCCAATAGCCTACATAATATAAAAAATGGAAGAAAATTTTAATGTTTATTTGAACTTTCATTTGAATTTTCAAAAATGGTGGCTCTGCTATACGTCAAATTGAACGTTCAGGTAGTTTGATGCCCAAATCACTTGCACCCATTGAAATATTTCTTACCACTTTATAAATAATGTTGTGGAGTTCCTATATTCAAGGCAATGGCACGTCAAATTTGAACGGACAGGCAAGCGGATGGCGAGTGGTAATCTGGGTCTTTAAGTGATACCGAACCCCCCCCCCTCCTGCACCGTCCTTATGGACTCCAAATGGACGAGGGTAGAGATAGAGAGGAGGAGGGTGTCAAAACGTAAAATTTTTTGACAAGGGAACCGGATGAAAATGCGGTTACTTTTTTCCGAAACACCGCGGGCCGTTTTTAGTGCCAGGAATTGTGTGTATCAATGCCATCCGATTTTGGTAAAATTCACCCTCATTTTCGCCACCCCCACATCGTTATAATTGAAATAATGTGATGCGTTGCATATTATTCTTGAAACTCTCTACCAATGATTACGCGAAAATGAGGGTGAATTTTATCAAAAGCGGATGGGCTTGATACATACAATTGCTTGCATTTTTTTTTCGATTTTTGTGAAAAAAGGGTTTTTTGGCGACTTTTATGGGTTGTTTCCCAGAAACTGCCCATCAGGATCAAATGGCTTTTTTTACAACATATAGTCGTACCGTAAATAAGCTCATCAATTTTGGAGCGGTTGCCTCATAACTTTTTTTTCCTAAATTCGCGAGTACGAAAACTGCCCGCGATTTTTATATATAATACAAATGTTATTATATAAATAGGATATAAACTTCAAAAGAACCGCATTTTCATCTGGTTGCTTCGTCAAAAAATTTTACATCCCCCTCCCCCATCTCTATCTCTGCCCCCGTCCATTTGGGGTCCATTAGGACGGAACGGGGAGGGGGGGGGGGTTCATTATCACTTCAAGGCCTAGATTACCACTAGCCATTTGTTTGCCTCCCATCCAAATTTGACGTGTCATTGCTTTAACTACTATACAGTAGCAGTAACCTACCATCGCCATCAACTAGCTATCCATCCATCCAAGTATTATCCACTACTAAAATTCACTGTTGTGCATGTGTGTTGATGACTGTCTCAATGGGCATTCACATAGAGGAGTTAAGTTGAGAACACCATTCAAATGACCACACACGCTGACCACAAATGGTCACTGATATAATACTGTAATTGTATTATACATTAAATTGTTTGTGTATGTAGAGGTGTAATAGGTGAGAATGTAGTATGTATGTTTATGTGTGTAGACCTTTGGATATATCATTTGGGATATGACCACAAATACAGGCGACTCAATAATTAAGAAACATTGATTTTCTGAATGTATTAATTACAGAATAGTCACGACTTTAAGGTAGCTCCAGCACTGTCATGCATAATCAGGGAAAAAACTGGTTTGATTTTATTATAAAACAAATACATATTATACAACACGTGCAAATGTTTATATACAAATTAATATAATTTTGAAATTAAAATAAAGTTAAACTATTATATTTCTAAAACAAATCGGTAAAACGCGATTTAAAAAAAAATTTATTAAATAAATATTTATCTTTACTATCCTAGTTTTTTTTAATTTTAATACAACAGATAATAGTTCAGCGGGCATGAAGTTTTACATGCTTTTAATGAGAGACAATGATTACTTTGTTATTAATTATCTCGCGTTCTAAACGGTTAAAATTAAATTAAAACTTTGGGATCTATTAGAAAACGTTATTTTTAGCCTGTGAAAAGAAATGAGCAATATCTGCCGAAAAGTGATTTCATGCTGGAACTCCCTTAAATAAATCGTTTTTTTTTTCTTTTGACCCATATTAAGAGAGAAATTCTAGAGTATACACCCTCTAAACTCCTTTTTCTCCATGGCCGATTTTGCCTATTAACGAACTTGTTCCTTCAAATAATGAAAGCATGCCACGTTCCAAAAATCTGGTATTTGTCTCCACCTGGAATGAAATTTCCTGTACTTTAGTTTGTTGCTGCTAATGTTTCTAAAAAATCTTAAAGTTAAGATAAATGGGAAACATTCTTTATCTCGTTTTAACTCCTTTCATTTCAGTTTTTGTAAATATTTGCAACTTTTAACCAATAGACTTTTGAATAAATCTCAACATCGAACATTTAAACAAAAAAAAACTTTAAAAGCAGAGTCAAATTGTTCTAATCCGACTGGAATTTAAATCCGACACGGACGATCATTCATAGGAAACAAAGTGTAGGAACATTGAACAGGAAATATCTATAAATAAGAAGCAAGTAAATATGGTCAAGAAACTGTTCTTGTCCGTTAAATTATACAGGAATACAAATTTCTCTCGCACCTTTCTCTTAAATAAATTCGAAATATTATATTTTCTATAAGAATGATTAATTGAATTTTCTCTGTTAAGAAAACTCTGTTTTTACCCTATACGCTGCAAAATCATTTCATTGGTACAGGATCAATACCGGAGTTTTAAATAATTAAAGAAATTTGCTAAAATGTATTTCATTGATAGACTAAATAATAATTCCTTAGAAATTTGTTAATTTACCTAAAAAAAAAATTTAATCTATGGAAAAGAATTTTATTGTTTTAAAAGACAAAAGATATATAATACGGTGACGGATAGGTAACGCTATGATTTAATTAGTGAATAAATATTGGATATATATATATATATATATATATATATATATATATATATATATATATATATATATATATATATATATATATATATATTTATTTATTTATTTTGAAAGTCAGCATTCGATTACTTATGCGCTACCCTATACAATAATCAGGGAAGATTTCAAATTTCATATGAAACCATTCTTTTTAAACACTATTCAACGTTAAAGTAAATAAATAATATAAAAATCATTCTATATAAATATACATTTGTATAAGACCATTAATATAATCATTTATCCAATCCAATCCAATTGTATGTTATATTCAGTTACAATATACATTGTTTGATCTGATTCATATATATATATATATATATATATATATATATATATATATATATATATATATATATATATATATGTATGTATATGTATGAAGTGATCAAAGAAACACATATATTATAATTATTATTGTTATTATCAACAATTGTTAATTTAAAGATTCTAGTGTTTTATTATTGTAATTGGATTTATTTTTTATTGTTTTTAATCAAACATTTATATATATATATATATATATATTATATTTATATATATTATATTATATATATATATATATATATATATATATATATATATATATATATATATATATATATATATATATATATATATAATATAATATATAGGTATAACTATAATTGTATAATACATACTTAAATGGGACCCTGATTTTATTACCTTGCATGTAACAAAAAACAATTTTTATTTTTATATAATATTTTAATTTTTGTCTTTTAAAATTTAAGATACTTTTAAAATAACATAATGTTATTTATTGTTTTGTTAAGAAGCTTATTATGACCTTCTCCCCGGCCCCCTTATTTATCACTACTCTCTGATGGGATAGCCTCGGATCACTGCTCTCGGGTGGGGATCTAATTGGGTTTATAGTCGCTGCTAAATGGTAGAAAGATGTCGTCAAACTCACAGAATCTTCAGTCTCCAGTCAAGATCAGTGTTTAGGTTAATATTTTGCTATATGTAATCTATGAGCTAAACTACCGTGGTGAGTTTTGGCTGTTATTAATTTGGCTTACATGGCGCCTGTTTTACCTTTCAATAATTTTTCTTGGATTTTTCTCTCCATCATGGCGAAGAGCTTGATGAATCATCTGTCTAACACTGAAAAGCGAAGTGTATACTCATGAGTTCGTGACGCTAAACTGGCTGAGGCGTTATAAAATTTGATACAGAATTAAGCTCCTATAGGTCCTCTTACGACAGTTTCATACCGCTTGTGTTTAGTAAATATTACCATATATTTACAGTTTAATTAATATTAACTAGAAACTCAAATTACATCTTCAGAAGTACAGTTTGTTAAAAGTTGTAAGTAACCTGTAGTTTGCGCCAAAAAGTGTACACCCATGGTTTCAGTTGCTAAATAAGTATCCGACAAGGGAAAGTGATTTATATAGTATAGCCTTTAATAAGTGGGCTTAGGCTTATTCATATGAAAACTTTGTTTTATCGTAAGTAAAGCTTAGACCGCAAACATACGCTTTTTAAGAACTACTTTGGTTCCAAAATTTTTGATGAATCAATAAATTCATAAATAAACATGTAATGGGTAAACACTAATTATTAAATTAACTTAAATAATCTTTTTAACCACACTTCTTTTTTAAGGACGTTCCAGCACTGTGGTATATAATCAGGACAAAAAACCGGTTTGATTTTATTATAGCACAAATACAAAAACACACATATACAACATATAGAAAATACACTGTTCACATATACAAAATAATAAACAAAATACAAGATAATAGTTGGGCGAGCATGAAGTTTTAATGAGAGAGAATGAGAGAGAATGATAACTTTGATATTAATTATCTCGCGTTCTAAACGGTCAAAAATTCTGAAACTTCGGGATTTATTTGAAAACGTTATTTTTAATCTGTGAAAAAAATGAGCAAAATCTGTCGAAAAGTGGTGGTATGCTGGAACATCCTTAAGGAATGTGTACTTTAGATAGAAATATAATTTTTTCTGTTTATTATTACATATTTAATGAAACAGTATTTTGGGCACATGTCCTCTTTTACATGTACATTTCTAACTGAACATTCCAGGCCCTATTTACAAACATTCAAACATATAAAATACTACTTTGTAAATTCAATTAGATATTTCATGTACTTTAAGTACTTAAACGTTTATTATGTTTTTTTTATTATATGACTCAACTAATTGTACATAATTTAACATTTAATTGATATTTGTATTATTCCTATAGAGTATAGATAGATAGATAGATAGATAGATAGATAGATAGATAGATAGATAGATAGATAGATAGATAGATAGATAGATAGATACATCTTGAAGTCTAAAAGTATTGCACTTCGACCTTATGGTCCATTGTGCTCCCCCTTCTATTTCAGTCCGACGATATTTGCTTTTCCCATATGTTCGCAATAGCCAGGAGCTTACTTCCTGAAGGTTCATATATTCGAGATGTGACGCGCCGAATATCCTTCATCTGCTATAACCTAGAGGTTCGCAGACAAAGACAATGTCGCAGGATGATTCTTCCTCCTCGCCACACAATCTGCTCACAATGAACTCGTTATGGAGTCCCATCATATATATATATATATATATATATATATATATATATATATATATATATATATATATATATATATATATATATATATATATTGTTTACCAAACTGCTACCCACGTTTAGAGGTAATGTAGAATAGCTTATCTGTAGTCACAAAGAGCGTTTTGATATAGGGAAATATATAGAACGCCTTTTAGTGCGTGGCCCAAAAACACGCAAACCCGACCAACTGGGGATATGACCGATGAAGTGAAAGATTGTAGTACTCGGTTGTAATAGTTACCTTCCTTAATTTCAAAAATTTTACACACTATATCTCAAATAAATAGAACGCCTTTTAGTATGGGGCCCAAAAACACCCAATCCCGACCAACTCGGGGTATGAGTGATGAAGTGAAAGATTGTACTCCCTTGTAATAGTTACTTTATTTAATTTCAATAATTTTTGACACTATATCTAAAATATATAGAACTTGTTACGAAAAAGGACCTTTGTAATGGGAATTCCATTAAAATTCCGTTTAAACTAAAATCTAAAATATGACGTTTCATTTCACGCTGTTTTACATAACGTCTAATCGTTGACCCGCTGCATTGATAAATGCAAAACGTTTAAGCAATATTACGTGTTTAAGTTCAGTTATTATGTAAAACCGTTAAACGTCGTTCAGTTGTTTTACATAACGCAGTTGTTATGTAAAACAAATAGCGGTTTTGTAAAATAGCGGATTCGACAATCCATCTGCGACATATATATATATATAACCCCGACGAAGACGCAAGTATCAGCTAGTCGTATATATTACTAAATATATGTATAATATTACATACACGAACACTTAAAATGTTTCAACTGGTTCAATTTTTATGAACGGGAGTGTACAGCCAATAATATACATTATTTGGTATTACAATCTGCAAATTAATTTAGTATCAATTAAATATTGTTTCAGTTTGGTTAATGTTATTTTATCGTTGGAGAGAATTTTTGTGAGGTTTTGTGGTAGGTTGTGTATGTTTCTTTAGTTTTCGTATTTCCTGCAATGTGATTAGTAGTGTTATATGGTTATTTTAGTTTGGCATGTTGTACATAGGGGTTGTTGGGGTTTTGTTATTAGGTATGTGTGGGTAAGATTGGTGTGTCCGATGCGGATTCTAGCCAGAACTACTTCAAAAATTCATTGTTAACATGCATTTATCATAGATCTGAAAATGAGAAATAATAAATGTAGAGTGGTACTATTTTTGCGATTTCGTTACTCCGTTCGATTGCATATCACAATATTTTCTTACGAAAGTTACTTTCACCAAATCTTCTATGATAAGAGAACGAGTGAAAAAATAAAATTTACCTGAAAATAAGTATTAATGATTTTGAGAAGGAAATTCTTTGTCATGTCACAAATATTTGAACCTATGGTATATGTTTTCTGATCTCGAGAAGGAACTTTCATATTCTGGCCCAGCAAAAGCTATTTTAAATGTATATCATATTTATGTAACGAATTAGACAAAATTAGAGTGATAATTTCTTGAAATAAATTTATGTTAATTGAAAGTTCTTATCAATATTCACTCTACCTCTTATCTCTTTAATTGTTTCAAATTCCTTGAAAATATATAAATTTAATTTTTTTATTTTTTTGTTAGAAATGAATAATTTAAGAAAAAACCTACATATTTATCTTCTCTTATGGAAATCAACTTCATTCGTTTTAAAATTAATAATTATCTTTTGAATAATCTTTAAATATTGAACGAAACTGACTGTTTTTTATTGGTTTTCTTATTCAAATACTTCATTTTAATATTTATTAGACTTTATTAAATATATTGAGTCATTCTTCAATTTAAATTTAGTTAATAAATGCAGTTAAATATTCAGCCTAATGCCCACGGAGAATGTTTCCTTCTCTGTGGGAAAGGTATGTTGCACGTAATTTGTACTAAGCCAGAACACATGTATGACAGAACCAAATTAAACCGGAAATTTAACATGGAATAGTTCTGTGTTTATCTTCTTGAATTAACGATTTTAAAATCACCTCACGGACACTTTAGGTTATCACTGTTTGGTAAAAAATTTTAGGAAATTATACCACCTCTTATTGGTTATCCCAAAAAAAGTAATAAAATGTCGACTTCTTCGATACTTTAGTTTACCTATAACTCCTTCATGAATCACAAGATCAATTGAGCTTATTTTCAGTTTATCCTGTTGAGTATCCATGTTAAAGATTTATCAAATCGTTAAAGCCGTCTTCAAAACATATAGAAAAATTAAAATAATTACCTCGAATGTAAAAAGGGGGTGGGTTATTTCCCCAAAAGCATATTTTGCAAGGTTCCTGAGATATCATGTTCACAGGCACACATACAACCAATCCACCGGGCAAAAATTGTGTTTTTGACACCAGAAGATTTTGTATATAAGTTTTTTATCTGTTGATACGTAATTTATATAAATTCTCACAAAATAGCTCCGCCGAAATAATAAAAGAAATCGTACAAATTTTTTATTTTGCTTTTAATAAACTATTATGTAGGATTTTGCCAATAATATTCCCAACAGATCCCAGTTAGGCAAACTTATATCAGATTCGTAATTTCCCATTGGGTTTTCCAAATCATATCCTAAATAGATCCCAGTTGGGCAAAACTTATATCAGATTCGTGATTTTCTATTGAGTTTTCCCAATCATATCCTAAATAGATCCCAGTTGAGAGCAAAACTGATTAATTTTTATATTGGGTTTTCCCAATAATTTCCCGAAATAATCCCAGTTAGGTAAAATTAATGTCAGGTCATTGATTTTTACATTGGGTTATACTAATGGGTTCCGAAATAGATCCCAAGTGGGAAAATATAATATTACTTTAACAGTTTTTACATTGGGATATCGAAGTACGGTTTTGTTGGGTCCCGACTAGGACAGCCTTTTTTGGCAAGCCCTCTCGATTCCCTATTGGGTTCGGACATATGTGTAGGGGCAATTTGTAGTCGGGTTGTAGGGTCTATGTATAGAGATAAAAAGATTATGGGCACATGTATAGAGATAAAGGCAATAATTTCCTTAAAATTTTTGGTAGGAAAACATTCAAGATGTATGCATGCACCGTCACAGACTATTCATGTTACTAAAAATATAATTTATTACACGTACGTATACATGAATACATGAATAATAAACTTTTTAAATATTCAATATTGATTATGACAAATAATATAATTTATTGAAAAATGATGAAGTGGTAACTTTTTTATCCACTTTATTCTTGCATGTACGTCTGCCTGTCTGTCTGTCTGTCTGTCTGTAGGTCTATTATAATAATAATATATGAAAGTAGACACTTGAAAGTGGAATAAAAAAATCTATCATTCGAGACACAGTGGTTGCACAGTTCATTCAACAGGGGTGTGGTGGTGTGTGGTTAAGTTATAACTTTTTTTTTTTTTAACATCGACATTATGTGTCTGTCTACACACATCGAATTGATATAACAATTGATTTCTAGTTTCTCTTCTCTACATCGAATTCAATGTTTAAAAAAGTGATGAATAGTTTGGGGATGATAATATTTGGGAATCTATTGTTAAATGTTACAATATGTAATAAATTTGTTCTGAACTTACACGGGAATACTCTCTCCATTCGTTGCCATAATACATATATCTTTTTGCCAATAAAAAATTAATAATTATTAATATATGAAAAAAAAGTGTGGGAACTATTTGTATGGGTTACACACCTTTTATTTTTTTTGTTATATAGAAATTTTTTCAACTTTCATGTCATGTAGACAGACGTGTGTAGAGAGGATTTTAATTTATCTAAATAAATAAAATTGAAGCGTCTGTTTGTAATGTCAAGATAACAGCTTTTTACTTAATTGATATGAAAGTATATACGGTCTGTTCCAGCTAATCTCCGAAACGCCTGGGCTGATTTTGACGGGACATTCACTGGCAGATAGTTGATGTTATGAGGCGTAACTTATAAGGTGTAACTTTTGTTTTAGAAAAAGAATTAGGTTTCCGCTCAAAAAAATTAAAAACCATAAAATTATGAACAAAATCCCAATCTCCCGAATATTTTTACCGCTCGTACGCACCGAATAGCGCCTCGCACTGCTTCCCCCTCCATTAACTTAATTTTAATATATAAAGAGATAAAATTTTTTTTTCGTTTGTTCTGGGTAATCTCTAGAACTACTGAACCGATTCTGAAAATTATTTCACTAATAGGAAGCTACATTATTCTCGAGTAACGTGGAATGCTAAAAACCAAACGATGTGAGATAGAGAAAATCTTTAAATATAAAAAATTTTGTCTATGAAAAACAAACAACTTTTGTATGAAATATTTCTGCATACAACCAATAGTTTAGATATAATTTTAGTACGAAGCCTGTGCGGATCAGCTATAATAAATATAGAAATACACGTTTCAGCTGTTTTTCGAAAATCAACCCTTAAAGAGGTAAAATAGGGAGTCATAGTTAGTTTTTGTTAAGTTAGAGATATGAAAATTTATGTTCCAGTTATACATGATAAAATGTGTGCTTCCGAGTTTTTGGAAAAATGACCCTCAAGGGGGTGAGAATTTGTATGGAAATTCAGTATTTTAAAATAAGAGCCGTGAAAATTGATATTTAGCCTTTAAATTATAAATTATTAGTGTTTTAAGACAATCAGTCCTTGACGGGAAGAAATGTTATGTTAGTCAGTTATAAGCACGGGTGTTGTTAGTGTTTGGATAAATGGTGTATTTTTTTACCGTAACAAGAGTAAAATGAGGTGTTCAATGACAACAATTTTGATTATCATAATTTTGATAAGAGTTAATTAGTGAAAAATTGGTTCATGAATTCTTTGTGCGGAACACTATAAGAATTAATTGTACAATACCATAGCGTGTAAGATATGTATCACAATTAATATTTTGTGGCAAATATGGTAAAACAAGGCTTATAGTTTCCGTTAAAATTCATTTTTTGTATCTCCCACCTCTTCCACCCACAAAAGTAGCGAGCATTTTCCAAATTTTTAAGTTGATTTGTTGATTTGCAATTTTTAAGTTGTTTATTCGGTATTTGGAGAAAAGAAAGTTGATAGTAAATTTATTATGAACAACTTTTATCCAAAGCATTTTTTTTAAACTGAATTAAAAAGGCACACAAGTCAATTAGAAATTTGTTATTGTGGCGTTTTTATATTTGCGAAATTATACCTTAATAACTATTTTTGAGAATTTCTACCAAAAAGTCAACTAGTAGTAGTATAGGGGACACCGAAGCCTGACAAGTAAGCCTTTTTAGATAGATAGATACATATTGGGGTCTAAAAAAAGTATTGCACTTCGAACTTACGGTTCACTGTGCTCCCTCTTCTACTTTAGTCCGACGAGATTCGCTTCTCCCATATGTTGGCAATAGCCAGGAGCTTCCTTATCAGGTCTACCTGAAGGCTCATATATTCGGGGTGAGATGCACCGAATATCCTGTATCTGCTGTAACCTAGAGGTTTGCAGTCAAAGGTAATGTGACTGGATGTTTCTTCCTCCTCGCTACACAATCTGCACATAATGAACCCGTTTTGGAGTCTCATTGTGTACAGATGCTTTCGCAGGGGATAATGCTCGGTAATGAATCAGGCAACCCTCCTCAGTTGCATCCTCTTCAGCCTCAGTGCATCGAGAGAAGCCTTTTTAAGCTTTTTCCCGATCTCTGGAAGCTCATCTCCTCGATCTATTTCCCTTATTTCACCTCTTTCGTTTTAATCTTACCGTTCTCATTACACAATTTTATCGCCCGGCTTGCTTGTTAACTATTGAATCAAATGAGGTTAGGGAGGATTTGTTGGCAACTCGATCGCAATTTATTACAGTTGAATCACGTATTATGTCATAAATATTGTTTTAAAATATTCTTTGAATTATACAGTTTATTAAAAAAAAAACAGTGTTATCGAACATTAATATTAATTATTATAATCAAGATAATTGAAACAACTTTTAAAATATACTGTAATACAAATACACTGAAACTAGTAGCATGTTTATTAAAATAATGAATTTAGTTTTAATTTACGACCAAAATCCATAAACTATTTTGTAGATTTTGTAGTATTTTTAACCTGACTTCAAAAAGGAGGATGGTTCTCAATTCGTCTGTTTTTTTTTTTTTTTTTTTTTTTATGTGTGTCACCTCAGAACTCCGACATTTATGAACCGATTTTGAATTTTTTTTTTTGTTTTAAAGTGTTTGGCTTCCCGTTGGTCCCATTGGCACCAAATCGCATTCTGATGAAGGGATCCCCGGAAAATCGAGGAAAATCCTCATTTTATATGTTATAACCGATTTCTGCGAATTTTTTTTTTTTTTGAAAGGGTATACTCATTCATAATGGGAAAATAAGAAAATTTTTTTAAAAACCGACTCAAAAAATTTTTTTACAAAAAAAAAACCGACCCCAGAAAAAAAAATTTTTACAAAAAAAAAACAAAATGCATGTAAATAAAATTGAAAATCTGTTATAAAAAAATGCTCTTAAAATTAAAAAAAAAAAAAAAAAAACGGGTAAAAAAAAAATGTGTCACTAAAAATTAGTAAGTCGTTTTGTAGGTCTACCCATATTTAGACAAATAAAACTAGTTATAGAACTTCAAAGTCACTAAAAAGCGAGAAATAAACCATATTTTGACAAAATGGAAACCCGACTTCAAAAATAAAATATTCTATAACAAAAAATGCACTAAAAAGTAAAAAAATAATTGCATATTCTTGTGCCAATTTTAGTTCACCTAAGCAAAAATTTTTAAATATATATGTACAATTATTGTTATTTTTGGAGGCGGTGTCCAAAAATTATGTGAATTTCTCTATGCTGACACCGCCTCCAAAATTAACAATAATTGTACCTATATATTTAAAAATTTTTGCTTAGGTGAACTAAAATTGGCACAAGAATATGCAATTATTTTTTTACTTTTTAGTGCATTTTTTGTTATAGAATATTTGATTTTTGAAGTCGGGTTTCCATTTTGTCAAAATATGGTTTATATGAATGTAATATATTCGATTTTGTAGAACATAATGAATATATGTATGAATGTCCTTCGAATAATCGGATCGGATCGGGAGACGTCCATATTGTGGCGTTCGGTTTTAATATTTAATGTACTCTAAACATGAAAGTTATGTGAGTATATCATTCATTCACTTTTTTTTTCAAATATGTCACATGGTTTTTTTTTATAAAGATATTTTTGAATTATGAATTGACTTGAATCACGTGCGTTGTATACGTGCATTTTTTTATATTATTATAAAATCTACACACACAATACGACGGTAATATTATTACGATTTAAAATTTTTAACTATACATGTATATGTGTATGTATGTGTGAGTGCTATGCTGGCTGCTACGACTATTTTTGTATTGAATTGTTGTTGTCGTTGGGTTCTGCTATTGTTCAATAATTTTTTGTAATTTAATTCCTTTTATTATTTTGTTACGGTTTGCAAACATTTTTACATCAATCATATAATTTTACATTTATGTGTGTATAGTTTGTTTTATTTTTATTTTTGTATAGTAAGGGTAGACTATCGATTTTAAATGGGCGCTCAATTATATAATCTGAAAGATTAATTCATACCGAGCATTTTATAGTTTTCTAAAGGTTTGTATATAAAACAATTTGTATACAATAAAATATATTAAATTTTAAATCGTATTTAAGGTAGTTCACTCGTGACTGTTGAAGCTAGAAGTACAAAAACAAGTATGATAAACCTACTTATAACAGCTACGCCTATTAACTAGACACTGAGACACTGAGTGACTACTATAACTACCTTAAGGTATAACTACCTTTAGTGCGTTATATAGAGGAATTGTTTTAAATTTCGGTGAGTTCCATTGATGAGTTTTCATCAGATCTTTATTTTTTGAGGTACCAATGTTATTTTCAGGCAGTACATATACATAATTGCTTAACCATTCTAATCATTAAAACAAATTGGTTTTACTTGTAAAATGCGGTTAATTATTTTCCTCCAATTATCTCCTGAAACATATTGAATGAGACGCATTATACCATTGTTAATATCACAAAGGCTTGATGAAAAAATATTTCATACAAAACGTGTTTGATAAGCATTTATTATGTTTAAAGATTTTCTCTATCTTGCACCGTTTAAAGGTTAGGTTTTTAGCATAGCATACCGCTCGGACACGCAAACGTTTGTTAGCGTATGCCACTCGAGAATAGTGTTGCTTTCTAGTCACTTAGCTCGCAATGGTTCATTACTGTGGTTTTAGCAATCATTCCCACTTACAATAATTAATTTCCGGAAGTTTCCAGTATGTGTGTCAAAAATCGGTTGTGCTACCTTATCTTGTCATAAACTTAATGTTACAATTTTGCCTAAAGCTTTTACCACACTTGGGCACTTGATTATTTTATGCCTTAGTGAGTATTCTTTGATTTTCTAATTGAATTGAAAAAAAATGTATTGAAATTGTATAGTATCCTATACAATCTATATAATTGTAAATTATATAGTAAGTCCATTATGAATTTCTGCCCTTATGAGGAGTAGCATAGCTACCGCTCAGGCACGGATGCAAACGTTTTGTAGCGTATGTCACTCGAGAATAGTATTGCTAGTCACTTCCCTCGCAATGGTGAATTACTTTGGTTGAAGCAAATGGTTTTTAACTTTTTGCGAAGCTTTTAGTTTTAAGATCAGCCATTCCCACTAACAATAATTAATTTCCGGGAGTTTTCAGTATGTGTTTCAAAAATCGATTGTGCTACCTTATCTTGTCATTAACTTAATATTACAGTTACGACAATTTCATCTCGTTTTCTCATAGAAAAATTGCATCTGAGGTAGATATCGGGCGAAACTTGGTAGGGTACTTGGGCACTTGATTATTCTATACATTAGCGAGTATTTTTTGATTTTCTAATTTCTTTTCTCAACTGGTCTTGGTATTGTATAATATCCAAGTCCATTAAGTATTTCTGCTCTTAAGAGGAGGGATGAAATTTCTTTTTGGTTCAAATATTGTATTATCTTCTGAGGATTCTAAAATGGTTTTATAATTTTTGTCACAATTTTCAAGTTTAATAAGTTATTCCCAAATCGTTTTTGAGCAAAAGACGTGAGAGCTGAACGTATTGGAAGCTGCTTATATATTTTCTTAGCTCAATATGAATCCCATGAAATATTTAGAAATGTTTTGTAAAAACTTGATTACAAAACTTTATAACTAATGACGATTTCCCATGACACATTATATCCAAGCCTTCAACAGCGGATATTTAAGTAATTGATGAAGAACGAATTTCCTTCATGTACTCAAAATTTCTGTCAATTAATATTTAAAAAAACCTTTTGTTCTATTAATAAAATTGGTCACATACCCTCTATTATGTTCAATTAAACTTATCCTTTATAGGACTAGTAAAAATATGTGATTGAAACCATAGTTAAAATAGAATTAACGTATCATATGAGTAAAGAATATAACCAGAAGACATGGGTAGTATAAATTGAATGTAATTAATACAATAATTCATATTAAATATTATAATATGAAAACGTTTGATATGCGAACAATATATAGTTATTGTAGCTATATTGTCAAATAGATTTTATTATGATAACTCCAAGCACATTGTAAAAGTGTTAATTGTTACTACTCGATATTTCTCACAATATGTATATATTATTAATATGTATATATATACTTCCTATGTATATATTATTATGAAATTTTTTATAACATTAAGTTACGATTTTGACAATTACCTATATACATATGGTCCAAAAGTGGTCCAAATTAAAACTTACGTTATAGCTGGCGAGTTTATTTACGCTGGCGAGTTTATGAATGAGAATTAAGCATAAAAATTCGCGCAAAAATTAAGCATACAATTTTTTAAAATAATTATTATATTGATTTGTTGTAAAATCTTTTAGTTCTTTTTTTTTTCGTAATATTACTTTGAATTTCCCACTCCGGCTTTTATAAAATTGGTGATAGTTCATAAAATTCGGGAAAAATTAACAAAAATATCCCCTTCTTTTGAATTAATATATTTTTTCAATTTGTCGACAATTTTTTCAATTTTTCATATTTCGACATTAGCTTGTGTCACCCTCGATGTTAAAAACTATTGGAAAAATAAGAAAATTACAATTTTTAATTTATTCACAAAATTAAAATTAAAAAAATTATCTACAAAACTTTCTTGGTTTTACAGAAAACTATTAAATATTATAAAAAATCACATTGAAATGTTAAACCCGGCTATGCTTCTGGAAGTTTTCCGCAGTTTCCCTTCACGAACTCTAGATGAATATCGGCATAGACCCTATCTAAGTCGGCTAAAGCCACTGAACCTACCAATTCCTAGTCCGCATAAAAATTCCTTGTCCTCCATCCACATCCTTAAAAATGTATAATTACAAAAAAATTAATAAAAGGTAAAAAAATAATGATGTGGGTAGCCTCTGTTATAGCCTGCAGTGTCTCAGAAACGGAGGTTAAACCCCATTATTATTATTAGGAATTATTATTATAATGGCTTTCAGTGATCTACACTCAATGTCCATGGAACTGGAAAAATTATTCATAATCAAAACAAATTATTACAATATTACAGAGCGCAATTATGTAGAGTGATGAAGAATCAAGTGCTTGCATTCTATTGGTCGCTTCAACATTCACTCTCCCCTGAAGTGCTTCCACCCCTCATCTAAAGTGACTCTGTATAATCTATCGCTAGGTTTTTATGTCTATGGTAAACATACTGGACAAGTGTATAACGATTCAAATTTTCCATGATTCTAAAAATCGTAATACTTCAAAATTTTGCCATTATAGTGCCTGCCAAAACTATAATAATGACATATTTTGGGAAATAATATTTCCTGTAATTAATTTCTATTTAAGCTATTATGATAAAATGGCTTTGACAATATAGATGTAACAATAGTCAATAAATATTACATTGTAATATTAATTTAGTAATTATATTACCATATGGGTTCATTTATACTACATAATACGCATACATGTAAATGAAACAAATGACGACCATTTCTAATCTAATTATACAAAATCCTTTTTGTGAACGTTAATTAATAACCATAACAATTTTAGTATCGAACGGAACCAACATCACCATAGCCCCCATACATCAATATAAAAATTTATTTTATTTTAAGAATTACC
The DNA here is from genome assembly GCA_963920215.1 of Nineta flava. NCBI lineage: Eukaryota > Metazoa > Arthropoda > Insecta > Neuroptera > Chrysopidae > Nineta > Nineta flava. The sequence continues at coordinate 66,702,395 of OY986041.1, read as the reverse complement.
TGTCAAATATGTCTTTATACTTTATACTAGTACAAATATAATGTCATTATATGACAGTAGGTATAATTGCCATTTTTTTTTTTTTTTGACCTGTCAATCTTATGCGTATACAAAAACAAGTTTTTTTCTTCTAGTAACTAAATATAATATTTTATTTTTCTTAACAAAAGAAATAAAAGTTGTGCCTTATGTGTTTAGTTATATGGTGTAGTTGAATAAGGAACTTCTATGCGCGCGTCATTCATTGAATTATTATATCATAAGTACGTATCCGTCATTTCATCTTTGTTGATTTCTACTCTTTTTGTAAACTACCGAGTGTCACCACCCTTCCATATTCAAACATTTCAAATTTATAAATTTGACCATAAAACTCAGTGTGTAATTTTTTTTTCTACTTAAAATAAATTCATAGAGAATTTTTGTGTTCTCAGATTATTTTTAATTTATTCATAATGAACAGATAATACTAATAAGAACGAAATTTAAAATCGATTTGGATGTTTTTCGGCCATCCAAATTGTGTGGTTAATTATCGAGACCAGCAGTTTAAATCAGTCGAAGTTACTGAGGAGTTCACCAGAGTGCGACCACGAAAGTTGTAGGCCGAGAGTTATGCCACAGGAATTGGGGAAGGAAACATCGACCCACTAGGTCTAGTTTATAGTTTACCCACCAGAGAGCATACTCAAGCGCTATAGTTCCCAATATTGGAGAGAGTTGAATAATTGATATATGCTTTAACCCTTAAATTATGATTTTACTTCCCATTTCATAAAAACATAATTTGCATGGAAGCATAATGGGGGTTATATTTGGTGACGTCATAAAGTTTGTTTAATTTCCTTGGGTAATCATGTTGTGTCATTGTTAATATAGTGGATACTTATCCGAATTGAGAATTTTTATATCATTGGCTTTTCTTTCCAACATATTTTTTCCTAGTTGGTCGAAATAGTGCTCAACAATTATCGTTAAATAATCATCGTGATATTCGTACCGAGGAAAACGTAACTTTCATTTTCATCATTTTTCTATTCGTTTTGCATATTGTACATGAAATTGTAATTATATTGTCGGATTATTCAGACATATTTTATGCAACTCGAATCATTATTGAAAATGAAGGGCATTGAAGGAAGTACTACCTATTAGTTCATACACTATTGTAGTATTCAAATTAACGGTTGGTGTTTCCTTATTCAGTTGATAATATTTGCACAATCTTGTAGGTTAATCCTTGATCTTCAATTTTCATAATTATGATTTAAAGAAGCTTCTTTCCAATTTAAGATTCAATGATTTAAAGAAGATTAATGACTATAGGTTTAAATATACAAAAACAATGCGAAATATTCAGTTATTTAATAAAGTAATTTTGTATAGATAGATAGACGCACTGTACGTAAACTTTGACGTACAGTTCCCACCTTCTTTCCCCATTTTCTTGTTTTATTATTCTTCAAAGAGTGTTCTTAGTGTTCATTCTTCTCGATTTTACTTCCGGTTGGTATTTGGTTACGTATACAATTTAATGGATATAATACCATTATAAGAACGATTCTCGAGTTCTTCTTTACAAAAACCATTGGGTAGTAGGTAGCTATAAGTAGAGCAGCTTTGCACTTTGTAAAATAGCAGTATTATTATTATTATAAAAACAGGCGTATTACCACTACCATACACAAACGAACTTACTTACTGGCATGCCATGGCAGACAGCCTTGCTATAACTTTTTATTCTTTAGATGATAATTAGAAAAGAGATAGTTTCATGTATTATAAATATTTTCCATCTTTTATTATTAAATAACATACTTTAAGGTTTAATGAATTATTATTTATTATTTTATGTTTTTAAATGATATTATGAATGAAAGAAATAAATGTGAAATTTATTTATTATTCTGAATTTCTTGATTTACTTCAGTTAGATTTCTACTTTAAAAAGAAATGAGTAAAATAAGCAGTCTTCTTCTGGTGCAAGCTTCCAAAAACTTCCGCTAGGTGGATCCATGAATACGGAGGATATATGCGTGTTGATTCTCATCTTGGCTTCTCATCTTATCACTGATGACATTATAACATCATTTCTAGACTCTATTTAGAAACATTTACCAGTCCAAGTAGCCGAGCGGTCTAAGGCGTTATGTCTGCGCAATATGAAAACTTCGAAACTGGAAGGTTATGGGTTCGAATCCCGACATCGGCAGGTTGTCTATCATAAAAAAAAGGGCGGTTTACTGACTAAACTGTCGACGTATGGACAGTGGCGGATTTTGATTTGCTGCCGCCCTAGGCCCCGTCTGATTTGCCGCCCTTTTGATGGCATCGTTTGATATGATGCCGTTTTTGGATGTGATTTCGGATAAGGATTTTGATTTATTTTTTTTAAATTATTTTGATGATACAACGAATTGGATGTAAAAATATATATAATTTAAAATTTTTAATGAAAAATTGCTTTTATAAACAAAAAAAGCTCGGACTTTTTAACGAATACTAAAAAGATGTTTAATTTATATTAATTTACTTTATTCCTACTTAAGACTGAAAATAAATTAAGAAGTCGTTTCAGGTTGCTCTGTATATAGTGAGATTGATCTTATTAAGAATACAAAAATTAAAAAAGTTTTCGAAACATAAATGTGTTGAAAAAAATTTTTTGAGAAGCTTTTCATTTTGATTATTTCTTTTTTTTTTTTAAATAAATATATAACATTATTTGATAATGGCTATAATTGTCTATTGAAAAATTATCATTGCACTGACAAATTAAAAAGTAAATTCGATAATTAGAATATTTAATACATTTTACTAGAAATTTTGTATACATTCATGGCAAATTTATACCAAATCAATTTTTAAATTTGAACTGCTATTATGTTTTTTCGTCTAAAAAATTTTGTCATCCCGAAAATTATGCCGCCCCTAAAATCATGCCGCCCTAGGCCCGGGCCTCACGGGCCTAGGCTTAAATCCATCACTGCGTATGGACAAGAACAAAGCAACCGGCTATGCTTGTGAAGGTTTTCTGCAGTTTCCTTCACGAACTCCAGATGAATATCGGCATAGTTCCTATCAGAGTCGGCTGCAGCCGCTTATCCTACCAATTTCTAGTCTATTCACAAATTCTTTTCACTCCACTCACATCCTCACATCCTTAGGCATCACAATAGACCTTACGGTCGAAGTGTAGCTCCTCCAAGGCAGCCTCTACAATCTATCCATCTATCTAGAAACTTGAACCAGAAGCTTTAATGAAAATTAGTTTAATTTCATCTTCCTGACAGAAGCTTCAAAACACGAAATCGTGTCTGTGAATAAAAATATATATATGTTATTATTTGGAATTGGCCTACGTGACATTTTACTATCCCCGCAGTTTGCTGCTTTAAGTTTGTTGTAAATTTAAAAAATGGGGTTATCAATTAATTTTGTAAATTTGAGCTTACCTCTCACAAGTGTGCTCTAGCATTATTACTTCAACTTATTATTTTATCTTATATGACGAAATTACAAATACAAATATTAGCCCAAATCAAAAGTAAGATTCTGTGAATCATATTCCTAGTATTATTCTGATTAAGTATTTTGAAGTCTCGCTGAACAAACGATTGTCTTTACTTTTTTGAATTTTCCTAAATATATTATGGTATTTTTGTATTGAATGGGTCGTTACTTGATGAAAATCCATTATAATTATTAAAGAAAAAAAATATTTGAAATTTTCGTAAAATCACTTCACTATTTGACTAGTTTCGGAACACAGTTCCTTCTTCAGACATCTTCAGGTCCATTTTCAGGTCCATTCAGGTTAACATTTTCAGATCCTTAACATAAAATTTTGTGAATGAAATCTAATAATATTGGAAAAACCTTAAACACGTTTTCGAAAAATATACAAATTCTTTAACACATAGGAAGAATGAACTGTGTCCCAAAACTAGACAAAAAAATTGATTTTACGAAAATTTCAAATATTTGTTTAATTTAACATTATGGTATGTTTGGAAGATATATAATTGTGTGTGCAGTTTAATAGTTTTTAATTGTGGTAAATGATTAACTAAAAAGAAAATTGTGTCAACATAATTTAAATATAAAAATCAAAATATCTACATGACAAATAATTACCTACACTATATCAGAATTTTAAAATAATATTTGTCTAAAAAAAAACTCTGTAAATTCCCAAGATAATATGATAATTTATCAGCATGCGCTTAGAATAAAAAGCATTCTTCCCATTGTGAAATTCTTCTTAAAAATTGTAAGTTACTGTATTGATTAAATTGCTACTGTTTTTTGTTTTATAATTTGTTGATAATTGAAAAAATGTGTTTATAATCATGTCATGAATATTGAGAATAAAAATTGACAATAAAAAAATATCTTATTTTCAAATCAAATATTCATAAAGATAGATTTATACAGTTTTTTATCAGAAGAAAAACTGACTAATGTTCGAGTAGCTATCGATAAATATAAAAATTACATTTCGTTATTTTTCTGAAATTGTCATAGCAGTAAACATTGGGAGCACATTAACGGAGCATAAACGAACACATCAATGGAGACGCCGGAATAAAATTGCCGGACTCAAATTTTATATTCTTATAAATCATTATGTTTTCGATAAAAAATTTCAAATAAAAGTTTTTTGTCGAACAAATTTTGTTCTGACTTATTTTTGGGCTATCAATCGATACAAAAAGAAGTTGTAAGAAGATGAAATATTTTTATCGAAGGTCGTTCAGGTTAATGTTACCAACGTGTAACAATTCTGAAAAATATATAATGGCATTTAATTATTCAAACCGGTATAAAATTTATACAAGAGTATTGTATATTTGTACCGGTTAAAAATATTGATCGCAGAAAAATTTTTTCAAAACTGACCTAATTAGTTTATTTTTGCATGTCCAGCTGTCTGTCTGCCCGTAGGCACGATAACTCAAAAATGAAAATAGATTACGAGTTGAAATTTTGTGTGTGTTCTTGTGCTAAAAAGTTAGGTTTAGTTCATGAATGAGCAAAGTCGGACCGGACTTCTCCAGTGGGCAAATAGCCGTCTTTGAAACGGTATATACCAGCTATTTAACCTGCTCAGAATATATCAGTTATTTACACTTGGTATACTCGGTATATGTAAATATACAAAGGTATATTCAGGTTAATCCCGACTTTGTAACGCTTGAAAATATTTGTTATCGCTATTGGGTACGCTATTGTTACGACTGTGGGCTTCACATTTTGAAAACCGTTAATCGTATCATATTTTAACCAACAGCATCGTTTTCGCTGCTGGATTCAAATTAGCTTATAAAGTAGTACTTATCGAAATCGGAGACAACAAATTTGTCTCCGATTTTGACGATTTTTTTACTGCATTTTTCATTATTTGTAATAGTTTACAATCGTGAACATAGTAAATAATTTTTTAACATTAGTCAAATACAAGTACCTACAAAAAACAATCTAGTTCTAAAATCGCACTTTATAAAATGCTTTTATGACGTACTAATGCACTAATATACTTTGGCTGACTTTTCCTAAAATGATTTTTTAAGTCCCGAAGTATCTTAACAATATGAAATGTTTGTTGCTTTTGTTGAAGTGATTGATTGATATGATAAATAATTATTATTTAAATAAATAATAAATAAGTGTTAAAGATATAATTGATCTTTATTAGATTGAATTATGACATATTATAAATTTATATGTAAATTATCAAAGTTGTTAACATTCAAAGCAACCGTGATAAAAGAGAGAAGTTATAGTTGTTAAGCAACAGATAAAAATGATAAATAAAATTATAATAATAATTTAATGAAAATGCGATACCGCTACATACTTCCCCCCATCAACTATTAAAGAAAAACGGTTAGAAAAAGGTTGTAACATAAAACAACCTTGTTCACTCGGAAAAAACTTTAATAGTTGATGTACATCTTAAAATTAAATACAAAGTAAATTAACATTAACAGAAAAGATTAACATTGAAAAAAGTATGCAGGTTTTAGCCTGTCAATCGAAATAGAGGTAGGTTTGTTATTGATATCAATAACAAAAAATTTAGGAAATCTCTTGATAACAGAGAAAGGACCTCTATAATTACAAGATAGTGGAGGTTTGATATGATCAATAATTATTATTTAAATAAATAATAAATAAGTGTTAAAGATATAATTGATCTTTATTAGATTGAATTTTGACATATTATAAATTTATATGTAAATTATCAAAGTTGTTAACATTCAAAGCAAATGTGATAAAAGAGAGAAGTTATAGTTGTTAAGCAACAGATAAAAATGATAAATAAAATTATAATAATAATTTAATGAAAATGCGATACCGCTACACTTTCAATTGAGATTTTGTTTCAAGTATTATTTTTCATATGACAATCATTGCTTCAGGCACGGAATCCTACAACATAAAATAAAAATACTTTATAGACTAAATAAATAAACCGTTGGAAAATTCAAGAAGTACTGATGATGATATATTCACTTGAGTGGCACATTCAAAGAAGATGATGATAATGATAAAACTGTGAACACAATTCACGCGACAATATTTGACGCTTTGAGTTTTTTTTTATTTCATTCTTTTCAAACAATAATATAAGAAGAATCACAACTAAATTCTTAAATAAATACCTTGAACACATAAAATCAACTTTTTCGTTTACTTAATCAAAATTAAAATAAAAAAAGTATATATAAGAATAATAAAATATCAAATCATTTACCGTTCATCGACTTATAACATGCAAGTAATCCTTAATTAAGGTTATCGGGGAATAAGGCTTGTGTCTGGAATTTGATTTTGTTAAAAATAAGGATGTAAATATAACAAGTGAAAATATCAACTAACTGAGTTAGTTAAATACCTAGTAAATACTGAATTTATAAAAAAAAGTTTTCTACAAAAGTTGTTTATTTTGAAAAGAGGAACATTTTTATCTTTAAATTTTCATTCTTTCTCTTACGGTTTAAAAGCTAGGCCGTTTTGCCTATTTTGCCCAAACATGGTCCGATTTTGCTTATTCACGAACTTCACCTTACTTTTTAGCTCTAGAACACACATGCAATTTCAGCTCTGTATCTCTTTTCGTGTTTTAGTTATCGTGTTGACGGACGGGCGGACGGAAAGGCACATTTGTGGAAATGGACTAATTAGGTCTTTTTATGAACACCTTTATTAAAATTTTTTTTTTTGCGGAACAAAAACGGAACTAAACTTAATATACCTTGTTATATATTATAACACAGACAAAAACCCCGTAAACTCGGCCTGTCGCACTACCGAGCTCTAGATACAGGTATAAAAATATATTTTCTAGTACACATGTTAAGAATTCCTGCTTAACTTGCAAAATAAAGAGTCTACTGATGCCAAAGAAATTTATCAGTGTGATCCCTGGACGGGCTACACTTCGACCATAAGGTCCACTGTGATGCCTAAGGATTTGAGGATGTGATCGGTGTGGAAGGAATTTTTGTGTATAGACTAGGAATTGGTAAAATATGCGGCTGCAGCCGTTTATGATAGGAACTATGGCGATATTCGTCTGGAGTTCGTGATGGAAACTGCAGAAAACCTTCTCAAGTATAGCCGTTTACGTCGTTCTTGTACATACGCCGATAGTTTAGTCAATTAACCGCCCTTTTTTTCTTCTTAATAATTGGACTAGTTTTCCAGTAGGTGTATGTCTATAAAGTAAGTATTCTCAAGTCAAGTCATCTTTTCCTGAGGAGTGTGGATAGAGTGATTGTAGAGGCTGCCCTGGACGGGCTACACTTCGTCCATAAGGTCAATTGTGATGCCTCAGGATGTGAGGATTTGAGTGGAGTGGAAGGAATTTTTGTGTATTAACTAGGTATTGGTAGGATATGCGGCTGCAGCCGACTATGATAGGAACTGTGCCAACACCTTAGACTGCTCGGCCACTTGGACTGGTGAGGAGTGTAGATAGATAAATAGATAAATCTTGGGGTATGAAAAGTTCTGCACTTTGACCTCATGGCCTAATGTGCTCTCCCTTTTACTTCAGCATGACGAGATTCACTTCTCCTATATCTTGGCAGTAGCTTAGTGCAGGCTTATAAGGTGTTCTTGAAGGTTCATTTATTCGGAGTGCGATGCACAGTCAGCACAATGGATTCATTGTGAAGTCCTTTTGTTTGTAGATACTTCTGTAGGTGATAATGTAGGTGATAATGCTTCTGTAGAAGATGAATCCGGTAACGTTTCAATGTTTTATCCTGTTCAGGTTTATTGCATCGAGGAGCCGACCTCTTAAGAGAAGTATATGACCTTAGTAATTAATACTCATTGATCTTGTTTTGACATTACTGTTAAAATAATCACAAACTAACCATTTTTATTCAATTGACAAATGTATCTGAAAGAATTTTATGTTGTTTAGAATAATTTTAAACATAGCGATTTATTACCAGTAATCATTCAAATTTTGTTATAAACATATTGTACACAGAATCATGTTTTGGACCATGTTGACTTCATTAAAATTTTATAGAAATATTTTTTTTTGTGAGCAACATCTGTGACACCACATACTCTTATTCATACACGCTGTATAAATTTCAAAAAAAAAGAAGTTCACGCCTTTTTTTCGTTTGTCTGTCATGTGCTATTTCTCAAATTACTAACTAACACATGTATATTTGTGCTAAAAATGCTGTTTAATTTATACGTTAGATAGATAATTGGGACTGTTTTGTGTTATGTTACAATTTAACAATAAATAATTGGTTAAGTATATACATATATATTTTTTTATGGAAAATAAATATTTTTTGGGAAATCATAAAATTACGAAACTATTAGAATAGGGGTTAATACAATAACATAACGTCTATCTAAATATTTTGAGCAAAATTCGAAATAATCTTAGTATTTGAAGTGAAAGAAAATTATTGGTGGAAATTAATTAATACTCGTTTAACAGATAACTAATTGCTATAGTATGGGATCTGAGGGTAAAAAAAAGTATATATACTAACGGGTGGGCCATTTAAAAATTGGAATTTAATTTTGCTGTAAAATGAAAACGCATGGATATTTTTAAATTGTTGTTGCTTTATTGAAAAGAGTATACTTTGAAACATGGAACACATCGTTCAATGACTACAGTGGCCCATTCTGTCGATCCAATTTTTCAGTACATTTCGATTGCTGGGGCGTCTATTTCGTCAATGGCAATATTAATTGCATGTTTCAAGTCGTCAATCGTCCATACACTTCGACCATAAGGTCCAAGTGTATGGAAGTTGTGATGCCTAAGGATGAGAGGATGTGATTTGAGTGAAAGGAAGCAGCCGACTATGATTGGAACTATGCCGATATTCATCTGGAGTTAGTGTAGGAAACTGCAGAAAACCTTCTCAAGCATAGCCGGTTTAGTCAATTAACGGCCCCTTTTTTTCTTAATAATTGACAAACTGCCGATGTCAGGATTCGAACCCATAACCTCGCTGTTTCCAAGTAGGCAAACTGCGCAGACATAACGCCTTAGACCGCTCGACCACTTGAACTGGTATAGTATTCTAAGGAGGAAATTCGCTATGGCGACGCGTTGAAGATTCTGTACTTATTTTATTTCTGTATTACATTTGTTTCCAGGATATTAATATTTTGTAAAACTGTGATAGTTTAATTTCAGTTAAACGCTCTTTAAATTGATCCCCCGAAAATATCTTACGAAGGAAACTATAATCGGAAAATTTTAAGTAGGAGAGATGGAAATGGTATCTTTTGCTGTTTGATTTAATTCATCAAACAGTATATTCAATATATTAATTATTATTCCAACATATTCCAGATTTTCAGTGTATTTAAAAACTTTTATGAGGTGTTTAGAAAAATTTGTTTCCGGTTACTGTAAACTTTTCATATCTGAAAAGTTTTTTCAGGTCTGAAACACATTGTACATGAATTATTATTTTGTTAAATTATTATTTTGAAGGAAAATTATTATTTTTATAAATTTACGAACAAAAGAAAGTTTTTCATTATAGAATACAATATTGTAAACAAAATTATTATTTGTGAAGGGTTTTATGATTACTTTCACGTAAATGCTATATTAAAATAGCGTGAAATTTAACAATATTTACAGTAAAACAATTATAAATAATTAATATACCTATCTAATAAAATGTTAAGATGAGAGAAATATAAGGTAGGTAGGTATATATAATACTCTATAATATAAAATAAATATATTGAAGAAATTTTACCCCACTATAATATTTTAATGACTACCTATATCCACCAAATTCATGTGTTTACTGCACACGCGTTTCTGACAGTTTGATGGACAGTGATTGATTGTGCAATTTAGTACCATATTGTCTATCTCTGTTATTTCTACAGGAATACAATATGTGAATGAATGGATACAATTTATATATTATGGTGTATAGACGTGCAGTAGATATCTCATCTTATCTCTATCATACTCTCTATCTATACATACTCTTAAAATTCGACTGGAAGTTTCAATTTAAGTTAACTGACTGTTGTTTAGTTGCATATTCAAACATAGAGTGTTATAACATAATATTATATACAGGATGTCCTGAAATTCAATCAAGATAACTATACCATGGTGAAGAGCTGGAAAAAACAAACAAAACAGTTTTTTAAAGTTTTTCGATTTGACGGTTAGTTTATAATTAAACGTTAATAATAAATTCAACTAATCACATTTGCATTTTTGGGTGTAGCTACACGACTCCACCAATCACAGAGCGCAGAGTGTAATGGGGTGGGACCACAATAGTGGAGTAGGGCGACCACAGTAGAGCATGTTACAATCAATCGAGTTCTCAATAAGTGTAGCGACACCCTCAAAATGGTTGAATTTATTAATGTTTAATTAATTATACTTCAAAAACTTAGCGCCAAATCGAAAAACTTTATGAAACTTTTTTGTTTGGTTTTTCCAGCTCTACACCGTGGTATAGTTTTCTTGAATAAATTTTTGATAACCCTATATATAAAATATATATATATAAATATATATATATATATATATATATATATATATATATATATATATATATATATATATATATATATATATATATATATATATATATATGTATATATATATATATATATATATATATATATATATATATTTATATATATATATATATATATATACATATATATATATATATATATATATATATATATATACATATATGTATATATGTATATATATATATGTTATATGTTTGTGTGTATTTGTGAAACCCATTGAAGAATCAAAGATAGATGGTAAACGTTACATGATACCGAGTTGCAGAGTTTACTAGTTCAAATACACTGTCATGTAGAAGGATAAATTAGAGTACAATACTTATATCATATAGCAAATGGCTGTGTGGTCGAACTTGCTCTGTAGGGAACTGGAAGTTTGCGAGTTCAATTCCCGATGATGACGGTTAGTCAATTAAAATTAATGAGGCGGTTATTGACTAAACTGTTGGCGTTTGAACAAGATCGAATTAACCAACTATGCTTGTGAAGGTTTTTTGCAGTTTCCTTTCTCGAATTCTAGATAAATATCGGCATAGTTCCTTCCAAAATACACTCACACAACTAACGATAGCCTAACCCGCATATAATTTCTTTCATCCACATCATTAATTAAATGAATTTACGATTACTAAAAGTTAGAAGGAGTTATGATGTGGGTACCGTTTGTTTTAAACTGTGTATCTCAGAAACGGAGATAAAACTCCATTATATTATAATAACTTATATCATGTAAATGGTTCCCGCGAAAATCAGCGACTTGCTCCATATAATTATGTAAGATTAGAATTACGTGTTACCTCCAACATTATTTGCATCATTGGATTGCCTACTTGGCCGCTTCACTTCACTAATAAAATCTACTAAATTAATGAGAGTAATCTTACTTAAGTAATCACTTTTGTTGTAGACAATTTTTCGAAAACCGAATGAATTTAGCACAAATCAACTGTAAAATTTTGAAAGAACAACACTTCTAAAGTCAACTAATTAAAAATTGATACCCTTATTCTTGTATAAAGTAAATTAGAAATCACGTTACCTTGGGAAACTTGCACTTACGGTAAACATAAAATTATTGAATTGCGGAATTCTACAATTGTAGAAAATATGCTCAATGGTTTAAATATGTTACATACCACAATAATATTGTTCGTTGTTGGTACATTCGATGGTAGCAGCCAACAGTATTTACTCTCCTTCACACCGGATATTGCTTATTCATTGCAAATTCGTTTTGGTTCATGTGTATATTATAACAACTGTCTTTATATTACCCATATTGGATTATATATAACATTTACATCACCGCTGTAAATGGTCGTATTATTTATTATTTCTTGTCACATATACAAATAGTTCAGGAGCCAACATTTGTCAGATCACTCTACAAAAAAATAAAATAATTATTTGAAAATTTTTCCATCGTTTTATCCCCGGTATAAAATATATACAAGGGTATATTAAGTTAAGATCTTAGAAAAAAAAATTTGGTATATATGTTCATAAAATGACTCAATTTGTCCATTTCCTCAAATGTGCCCGTCCGTCCGTTCGTCCGTCAATACGATAACTCAAAGACAAAAAGAGATAGGGAGCTGAAATTGTATGTGTGTTCTAGAGTTAAAAGCAGTAAGGTAAAGTTAATATTAGCAAAATCGGGCCATGTTTGTGTAAAATGGGTAAAATTTCCTATCTTTGAAACCATAAGAGATAGAACAATAATTCGGAGACAAAAATTTTTTTTTTTTTTAAATAAACAACTTTTGCAAGAAATTTTTTTCATAAATTCAGTATATACGGAATATTTAAGCAAGTAACTCAGTTAGTTGTTAGTTTTACAAGTCCAAGTGGCCGAGCGGTCTAAGGCGTTGTCTGCGCAGTATGCCTACTTGGAAACTGGGAGGTTATGGGTAGAGATTTGAAATTTTGCACACTGAAATAAACCACGTGACACTACAATACACTACAATACAATCACAGATAGGTGATGTATATTCATCATCGAATATACCTAACCAACTCATTGATGTGACAGCAGGGTATAAAAAGGACGTCTATTTGATTATAAATAATGACACTGCACGAGGTGTTTGATTGACGATTTAATCGTTCGTTATAGGCATAAAGTCTGGTAAAAATAATTTATTACAGAAAATTTATTTTTTCACTCAAATTAATTTTAACAGTATCGTTTATAATAGAGTCGAATAAGGATTTTTCAGACAGGTTGCTTGGAACCGCAATTTTTGTTTTTTATCGATTCATCTTGACGTCCTGAATATGACCCTAAATTTTTACGGTCCGACTCGTGACGGAACAGGGCCAAAATTGAATTTTAACAATGGCAAAGTATGCCTTTTATATGTTAAAAATAATGTGCCCAATTTTAGCCCTTAAAAACAATTAGGCCCCCGACAATTAATTAAATACCGAGTCACCGATTTTTATAAATAAAAAGGGTGCATTCCTATAAAATATCTATAAAATGGAAGAGAAAATTATTTTTTTAACTGTATGTAAACTATATTTCTAACTCATTATTTTTAAATTTGTTTATAGCGCGCTATAAACAAATTTAAAAAAAACAGTTGTGAAATTATTGAATACGAATATGCGAGCAGTGGTGAACAATGAATAGTCAGATGTATAAAATTTTTACAGGACCACTGCTCGCATATTCATTCAGTCACCGAATAAAGGAGTACGCGATATACGTATGTTTAGTAATAACACATTGTGTCCTCTTTTAACACAACTGTCTATAAATTAATTTATTATTATTTAAAACCTGAAACCCATAGATTTTATTATAATTTTCTTCAAGATATACAAAATTCTGGGCAACCTGCCTGAAACTTTTGAACCTAATTTAGGCTTTTTGAACCTAATTTGACACTGTTATTATTTTAAAGACATGTTACTAAATGCACTAAGTTAGAAATTTAAATTTGTGGAAAACTATTGTAAAGATTTAAATAAATAATTAAATTGATCATCATATTTGTTAACACTTTACCTTCATAAATCACAAAATCATTTTTAGATATTATTGACGGGATATGAATATAATATAGTTGTTGTATTTTTTTAAATTTAAACATTCTTCTTAATTATATTAAAGAGGTCAAGAAATTCGAATTCGATTTCCGGAATGGAATATTTGAGGTAAATATGGTACTGTATTTGGTTATTATCCGATTACAACACCAAAATGAAATCTGATGTGAACGCAAATGATCTTTAAATTAAATTAAATAAAACTAGTAGAAATCTTATTTATAAAAACCCCATGACCCAAAATGGTGTCATAATTTTTTGTATCAGGAACGTAAAGATCCACTAAAGTTTGACATCGGTTTTCGACGCCGAAAACACTAACAAAACTAGTACAATTGGCTGCAAAAGTTGATGTTATTTTTTTAAATTTTATAATTAATTTGTGCCTTATTGATTCTGTTGATTCGAAAAAATGCTTCCGATAAAAACTCATTATAAATATAGTAGTTCATTATAAATATAGTACCAACATTTATTCGAATTTTTTTAGAAAAATGAATGAGTAAGGCACAAATTAACTATAAAATTTACAAAAATTGCATTAACTTTTGCAATCAATTGTACAAATCTGCATACCTGAATAAATTCAATTTAATTCATGCAGATACGTTGTACTAATTCCCACCTTAATATACAGTAAATTCGCGCTATGTTGGTTTATTTTATATTATTATTTTTGGAAAAAACATTTTGGGCAATTTTTATTGTTTTCCAGCGATAATTTATAGTTAAGTCATGATTGAAGCTTTTGTATATAATATAAGTAATCAGGCCAAATAATATTTTAAATAAAAATAATTATGGATTTTATGTTAATCAAGTATTAGAATATTTTATTGACAATGGTGGAAAGAAAATGATTCTTACGGAGCTGAAATTAAAATAATGATGTTTTTAAAACTCAACATTTAACACGTATCCTTATGGGAACATATATTTCATCGTAGAAAATAATGAAATTAGACGTTGAATTTAACAAAATTACGAAAAAAATTGGTACATTAAGGTTAGAAATTTATAATTTTATAAGTTTTTTATGTTTTGCGTTTTTTTTAAGAACAAAAATGAAGAATAAATCGTTTGCATTGTATATTGTAACACAAGCACTTCCATTGAAGGATTTAGCCCAAGTCACTCGGCTAAATGAATACAAAATAATTTTGTATTATTCTTATAGAAACATATAATACGAACTTTCCATTAAATATGAACTTTTCATAAAATATTTGATTAAAAAAAATCATTCACACGGAAACATAAAATGATCAATAACTGAGCAAATAACATTGGTCAATAAATCGAACAATATTATTATGCGATTAAACTTTTTTGAAAACTGTTTTATTAAATATAATGGCCATTAATATTAACAAAGTTGTCTTTTAGTAAGTTTAAAATAGAAAAATTGTTGAATGTATAAATTTATATATAATTGCTGATTTGGCTCCTAAAAGGTCGATCAGAAGACTACCTTAAGAGGTATACTCGTAAGTACAATGACTTAATTATATTCAAACGAGATACAAAAATATCGCGCAATTATAATTCATCACAGGCTGAACGAATAACACATACTGAGTTATTTTGTATATTACAATGGTAGTAACTTTTCGGAACCAGTCGAAAAACTGTGGTACGGAATCATAGAAATGAAAATTAATCACAAATAACATATTTTTGTAATAAAATATAATATGTTTGCATAAGTTAAAAAATCAATACTAAAAAGCAGCTACTTCCTCTAATGTAGTAAAACGTTAATAATTGTGCAATTTAGCAACATGAAAAATAAATTAATGACAGATAATCAATATTAAATGTATTACATATATATACATATATAAATATATGCTTCTTTATATACATATATACAGATGATTTTTTCTATTCGACATTAGGCATTAATCACCTCATACAGTAGATATACGACGGGCTTGTCGGACGGACATGTTTGGGTAAAAACAATAAATTTTGAATGTGCACGGGTAAACAATTTTGTGAAGCTAAATAAGTGAGACACACCATCTATCTTTCATTAACAGAGCATACTGAATACGTAACATTACTTGCCATCAGTGCTTAAATACCAGAACAAATGAATGTATGAGAAATCATCATACTAGTAATACCTACATATCATAAAGATGTTGCTATTATTTAATATTTCCCATTATCAATGAAAAGTCGAACATTTTCCGCAAACCTTTTCAAAACAGTATGAAACAAGCTTAAATTGGTTCTGGAGTTACTGTTTATATACTGTCATTTAAACAGAATTGCCGTTCTATTTTATTTATTTATTTGTATAGACGTATAGATGAAAATTTTTTATAACAAAGAGACACCAAGTTCTTCGATATATTCGATGTCTATACAAATTTATATACTCCCTTGTTGTTTGTAATAAATTGGTACACCTCCTGGTATGCATCAGGCGCAGATCCAGCCCTCAAAAAAGGTTATGGTCACAGCCACCCGAAAATCGGCCAAGTGCTAGTCGGAGTATGAATTCGCTCATGATCGGTATAGTGCAAATCTACAAAGGAGATGTTTACAAAATATATGATGCTCTGACCAAGATTTTGTACAGTACGTATAGTTCCACGTGGTCAAAGCCGTGGGGCGAACACTAGTAAATTAATAAACCTGTAAAAAATATCTGTTTCTTTTTGGCACATGAATACTTGTATTGGAATAAAGAGATGACTATTCGCTGGGTGCACATAGTCTTCTACTAATTTAAGTGTGTTGTATGCATGTACAATAGCTCTCCTAAATATACAATATGTCTCCTAAATATACACAAAGATATGAACCTGGTTATCGATGAAATTATCAACGTTTTTGAGAAAAAGAAACGTAAGCTTGAATTTGTAATTTAAGTAAGCACCTAAATAAAATTATTTAATGTAAAATGTATACTAGCGTTTAATTAAATTTCAGTATTCATGTGCCAAAAAGAAACAAATAATATGTTGTCTGATGACGCGCGATTCATTGTTTTTATTTTATTAAAGAATTGGATATAATATCATCAGTCTATCGACCTCAATAGACCGTAAAAGTGTGACGTCACAAGTCTAATAGGGTTGTGAGCATGCCTATCGTGCCCACAACGGGGGATCCGCGCTTGGTATGCATTGAGTTGATAGAAAAATCTTGGTATACAATTATTTGATAGAAAAATCATCCTATAGATAATGAAACATACATTATCGTTATAAAATTGTTGAAAAATATTTACGTGTAGCCTCTAGCGTGTGTAGTATAGTAGAAGTTTTTCCATTTTTCAGCAATAATAAGGCATCCAATATATTGCTCGTTTAATAGCTGCTGTCTATACCCATATTTGCATTGGAATACAACAACAACGAATCAACAAAATATAACAAACATGCAATGAGTAAACAAGAAAAACTATAAATTTATGAAATTTCCATCATATCCTATGGCTAGTGTGTGTGTGTGTGTGTGTGTGTGTGTGTGTGTGTGTGTGTGTGTGTGTGTGTGTATGTGTGTATTCAACCGTCATAGTGAGGGTTCAGAAAAGTTAATGTCTTAGCTTAGGTATATTGGAAAATGTTTGAATCATTCAATAGAGTTTTTTATTGTATATTTTGATCAAAAAATGTTGTTCATTGAATTATCTATGAAATCTTAAGACTTTACTTTTCAACTAAAAGGAAACATTATAGAAAATTAACCATTAGATGTCAAGATATTTGATTTATGTTTTCCCCTTTGTAAGAAACTATATGTTAATTTCAAATGTTTATGTAAAAATTGATTAAAAGATTGGGATCTCTTCTACTGTTTGCAGTTTATATATATAACTTTAAAACTGAAAGTAAAAATAATAGAAAAATTTCTACATAAAAATATTCGATTCGTCACTAAGTTTGCTTGGCAAAGAGAGACAAAGTTATGTCCGGAAAACTCCTTCAACAAAGGACACTGATTTTGAGTTAATAATTAGCTTTTTTTAACAAACCGTGTAATAATAATTATTATTGTGTTAATTAAACGTTTTGTTGAAATATTAGAAAAATATTTTACTAGCCATTAACTTTTTACATATTTCCAATATTTCCAACGTTGTAACGGTTGAAAATATTGATCGCAGAAAAAAAATCCTAGTATAGGTGTTCACAAAAGGACCTAATTAGTCCATTCCCACAAATATGTTTGTCCATCCGTCCGTCAATATGATATTTCCAAGACGAAAAAAGATAGCGAGCTAAAATTGTTCTAGAGAAAAGTATGGTCAAGTTCGTAAATGAGCAAAATCGGACCTAGTTTGGGCAAAATGGACAAAACTGTCCACAAATTTTAGAATAAAAAATGTTTCTTTTTCAAAGTTTTTTCTATATATTCTGTAAATACCGGGTATTTAAAGCTTTTCTACTTATTAATTTGACAATGTATTTATTATCTGCTTATGTAACATTCAGTGTGTACTCGTTTTGGGCACTTACACCCTTTCAGCGCCATCAAGCGTGGTTTTAAATGCTCATTTCTCTCTTCACTGTTAAAATATTCATATAGATTAAAAAAAATACAGACGAATTGAGAACCATTCTCCTTTTTGAAGTCGGGTTAAAAATAAAAATAATGTTAATATTAAAAGATACGGAACCACGTTAGTCCATTTGTATTTAACCAAATAAAAATATGTAGAATTAAAAATTATAGAATTGTGTGTTAGTTAAAAATAAAATATACAAATAAAAACCACAATTTAATTAAGCACAAAATATGTATATTCATGTTATTAAATTATAACATGAAATATAAATATTTATAATTTTGTGTAGTTAAAAAAGAAATATGAAAAAAAAAAGAAATTCAAATATGAAAATATGTGTCCTTTGATAAAAAAAAAGATAGAGCTAAATTAGATACAGGTACTTATTCGTAACCTGTAAAATTTATATATATATATATTTATATATATAAAGTCACCTGTAGACGTTTAACCTTTCGTCCATGGTCACTTCTCTATGTTACAATGAAATCAGTTTCTCTTCAGGGTTGTACATATTCACAGTTCCAGTAAAGTTTACTGGACAATATTTACACCATCACATTAATAAACAAAATGCTAAAAAACATTGACAAGTTTGTATGCAATTTGAGGTTCACTATTCAAATACTACTGCATATTGTTTAACATAGTTGTTTTAAATTACACAGTGCGTTGCATAAAATAAACAGATATTAATTAACAATAAATGGATGACAAGCATTTCAAATAGCTACTACAACAACTCTTCTACTGTAAATAATCGATTGCAGCGAAGGAATAGTTTTGGTCCAAACAGAAATTCTTTAATTGCATAAAATTATATTAATAAAACTATTTGAATAATATTGCTTAATAAAACTATCTGAATAATATTGTAAACTTTCGTATAAATTTTCATATGAGTTAAAATTTTAGACCTTACTATATTATCTTATAGAAAGTGTAAAAGTCTTTTAGTTGTAGTATAGAGTTATTTTTCACGCGAAGAGGTTTGCTTTAGTAACTGTATGAAATGCCTAGCACCCATGTAGTATTAGTGAAGAGGAGGCCAAAGCCTGACAATTCCGACTTTCTAGGATATTTTTACTGCTCCCGGAGAACACACCACCTAAACGTCATTCCTCCACATCAGCTAGTTCGTTTTCTCCAGTCTTGTGATCGTTATTGCACATACCTCTCCTTTTTACGTACGTCAGGACAAAGTTGCACTTTCACTGTTTTACCCCAGGTTTTCATATTTTATTCAAGCCGAATATTAGGTTCAGGCTGAGTAAGAAAACTGTGCTAGAAAGTAAGATATTGTGTCATTCACCACGTTACAGTCCAGACAAGTGTGCCTGCATTCAACCCCATGAGGGATAGAAGTCTTTAGAGTCGACCAATAGGCACCCCAACTTGAAGGTTTATGGTTTTCCTCTTTTTACCAATGAATCAGGTTGACTTTGCGGAGTTAATTGCGGTTATAATCTATTTGGCTTGTCTCCAGCCTGCAGGAACTCCATTTATCGTTCATAGGCATATCCACCCAATCATAAAGGGCAGAGGAAGTATGTCTTCTAGTTATAGTTTCTAGTTTATGCCGTTTTTTTCATATATAGTGGAATAAAAACATCCCTAAAATTATTTGTGCTTTTATAATTATTGCGATTTCGTATTACATAGATACACAACCACACATCCAAAGCTTACATACCAACCACTAAGAATATTATTTTTGGAATCGAGGTATCTCAAAACGTAAAGATTCGAATTTGACATAGAACACCTAACTTTTACATTACATATATCCTTGTACATATAAGTACCAAGACATCATGAATATGGTTAATGTAATTATATCTTATTTACAGATTGTGAAAAAGTGAATAAGTGAAAGTCAGAACATTAAAAAACATTAACGGTACAACTTACATCATCAATAAATTATTGCAATCTTCATTAAATTCATTTTATAGATTTAATACAATCGTAAAATGAATTATAATTCGTTAAAAGTAACTACCATACATATCTGGGGTAACATTGACAAAAAGTGAAATAGATATATATAGTTATATTTCACTTACAAATATCTCTCAAATATCGTACAAACTGTTATATTCCATTACAGCTATCTATCTAACTGTATATAAACCGTATGTTCGTTTATTCCCTTACTCCTTTGTTAGTACGTTTTATATACTAGTGATGTTACATATCAGTTATTTTATCACGCTTGTATTCTTAGACAAAATATCCCAGAGTAAAATATCCTTCAGGCAAAATATCACCAGGAAAAATATTCTCAAGATCAATTCAAGTTCTATTCGTAGTACTATAAATCGCACGATACGGAAAAATATTGCACGTTACAGAAAAAATCGCTCGTTTCAGAAAAAAATGACACACTAAAAAAAAGAAGCAAATTAATTAATTTTATTTTTTAATTATTAATGCTGTACGTATGAAGTAGCATACTTTATATTTAATGTATATTATTACAGAAAATGTGACTAAAAACGTAAAGTTTGTTATCTGAATCGTGGATCTCATTCCTGGTCCCTAAGTAAATGATATATTTACTTAGGGATATATTTACCTGGGGATATATTTATTATTATTTTATTATATTTTTATTTATCCAGATATATTTGTCTTCATAGACAAATATATCTGGATATAATAATTGAATTGAAAATATCTTCAGGCAAATTGCCCAGCAGTTTAGTTGATGTAATGTCTTGGTTAGACATTTAAACCAGTATAAAATACTTTGAAATCGTTCGCTAGCTCACATTTTGAAGTCATATTGATACAAATTTTATAGATCGTTATTGACCATCGAAGCTTCAAACAGCAACTGAACTTTATAGTGCATTTTCCGTCGTTGGTATTATTCCAATTTTTTTTTCTGAGTTGATGTAATAAAAATAACTGTTATTCGAAAATCGAAATAATTGAAAAATTGCTCGAGTGAAGTCTTACTTCCGATTACCCCCAAATATAATGTTTGCAAGCTCAAGTAATACAAAACATAATTATGAAGTATTCTCACGGTCACGAAATATCGTTTTCATAAACACAAACACTGAAATTGGTTTTTTTCACATTAAGGTAGTACTTAAAATAAAACGAATAAACAAATATTCTTCTTTTTTCTACTTTCTCTTCTCGAAAAAAACGCAGCAAACGGTTTTATATGTGAGAGAATCATTCCCTCGTGTGTGTATATATATATATATATATATATATATATATTTATGCACCAACGTACACACACGAGGGAATGATTCTCTCAATCTCTCACATATAAAACCGTTTGCTGCGTTTTTTTCGAGAAGAGAAAGTAGAAAAAAGAAGAATATTTGTTTATTCGTTTTATTTTAAGTACTATATATATATATATATATATATATATATATATATATACAAACAAAGTAATAAATGTATTAAAATCAATTAATGAATTTAATATAAAATTGATGTTGAGCTCAAACCGGATCTTTATGCCTAGGAATCAATTAAGATAGTGCAACGGGCTAAAGAATTACGTCTCAGATTATGATTAAAATTAATAGAAAGTTGCAAAATATGATTACAAATCATAAGTATTTTTAATCATATTTTGAAATATATATTTAATACTTAGTATTAAATATATGATTAAAATGCGGTTTAAATAAGTTGCCCTTCTACTTCCCCTTACGCGCATATAAAGTCCAATACAAATGAATTTGATTCTACATTTACGTACAAAGTTTCATTTCGATACAACAATTAGAAGTAGGTTAAAATTGACTTCAAAGATTCCGTTATATAGATGCATAGAATCAAATTCATTTGTATTGGACTTTATATGCGCTTAATTGGAACTTATTTAAAAGTAGAAGGGCAACTTATTAACACCATATTTGAATCATTTATTTAATACTTAGTATTAAATATATGTTTCCTCCCCTTCATTTTGAAAATAGACTGATCCACTCAAACTGTGACGATATTCGAGGGTTTTTGACAAATTAACTTAACTTTAGAAACAAACATACATACCAAGTTAATATAAAGCGTGTAAAAATGATACTACTGCTTTTTTTAAATGATGTTT